>OZ026526.1:77742097-78942097 GCA_964019695.1 Loripinus fragilis | reverse complement strand
CAAGGGCGTTTAAAGGAGTTGTTTGCGCATATGCGATCAGAACAAAAATATTTTTGAGCCGTGGCATGTGATTTCCAACAATGTGACATTTTGACATGTGCAGACTCAGATGAGCATGTGTAGCCTCCTTTTAAGCTTAGAAACTCCAAATGGTGATCAGTCAGTAGCTTAACTATCATAGAATACTCAAGCAACTAGCAAAGGCTCTGATCAGACTGCGCGTATGCGCAGGCTGGTCTGAGCCTTTGCTGGTCGCACGTACCACATTATTGGAAATCTCATGTTGCGGCTCATTTGTGGAGAAATAAGCCTGAAAGGCAATGTCGAATCACGATGATACGAGGATTGGTGACTGAACTCGGAAAAATCCGTAATTAGTGTTTTGACCATACTGTATGTCCCTACCCAGATTTTCGCATGATAAACGTATTGTGTATATATATTGTCATGATTGAACTCTATGCAAGTATGTGATTAAGAAAACCGGACCAAATGTAATATATACAGAGATCCCATTGTGTTCACGTGTGTCCGGTTTCAACATTTATGAACAATACGCACAATGCCAACACTATCTAAGGTCATTAATGCATAGAAAATATTAACATGACTGTAGACCAAAGCTTTTTGTACAAGTTAAGCTTTCGCTTAAACAACAAACAAGTCATTTAAGTTAAGTCAACTGCACCGTACTTATTATGTAAACAAAATTTGACAGCGACCGCCGCCTCGCATTCTGACATTACATAGGACACTAAACATTGTCTGGTTCAAATCATATTAATCGTAATTGAATCGTCTTTCCTGTGATATCGCGGACATAGTCAAAGTTTAACCAGTCTTCAAAGACAGTTTAACCCGTTCTGACTATGTATGCAGTTAAGTTTAAATGGTTCTTTAAAGAGTTCGCGGTGCCACAGGCTAGAACTACAAATGTACCGTAATAACATTGAATACACGTGTAAATCCGGATGAAATGCCGTTTGCTTTGGTATTTCATCTTGTTCAACACCATTTGAGTCATGTATCTAACCGACAAAATTCAAAGTCTTTAAAGCAAATTACACAATTAGGATCTATTCGTTCATGTTCTATCTATCTATCTATCTATCTATCTATCTATCTATCTATCTATCTATCTATCTATCTATCTATCTATCTATCTATCTATCTATCTATCTATCTATCTATCTATCTATCTATCTATCTATCTATCTATCTATCTATCTATCTATCTATCTATCTATCTATCTATCTATCTATCTATCTATCTATCTATCTATCTATCTATCTATCTATCTATCTATCTATCCTGCCTAGGATTTAGCACCAATTGCTTGATCGGCTGGGTAACGTGCACTCAAAACACGTCTCGAAAATGCTTACATACCTATATAGTAAAATTTCCCTTTTAATTCAGCTCAATCAATATAATAACTCGTGGTAAATAGCGTTAAAGAGTAAAAATATATAATTTAACTTAAGCAAACAATTCCGTTAAGAAGTATTAGATTTCTCAATCGCTGTTAGAAAGTAAACTTATACATTACCTTCAAATCCAGTAAATACCCATATAATCATTCTCCAGACAACTTAGTTAGTCAGGTATCAATATTCTATTGTCTCCTGTAAATGTTTCTATCACACACCCGCCGTTTCAGGAAGGTAAATACAGTTTGTCAATGTTGATCCGATCGATCTTTGGATATATCAATCACTGGACTTCACAGCTCACGTCTACAGTTACCTGTCTCAAGTGTTCCTTTAACCCATTTCAGACCAATGGGTATCCCCCTTTATCAGTTGGACCACTCCATTTCCGTTTTAAGGCTTGTTGGATGATACATAGAGAATACTGTAGGTGTCTTTTGATATCAAGTTTACCAGGCAAGGCTTTGAGAACGCTTGTTGACATCGCGAGGCTTGCCGAGCGATTCAACATGCGTTCTCAAAGCCGAGCCTGGTAACTTTGATATCAAAATACGCGAACCGGTATTCTATTTATCAGTTTACCCATTGTTTCACTCTTCAAACTAGCGATTATGACGTGATTTTCATTTTTTGTGTTGATTCAGCGTCATTAGCGACGTCATTCAAAAGTGCAACGTTTTCATGACCTGATAAAGGTAACATGCCGTGAGATAGGAAACGTTTATTAGGTTATGTTGAAACAATTCAGTTAATATTAGGGGTGACTGATAATTCCATTTTCATTGCAATCTTTAAGCAAACAATGAACGGGCCCTGATCGGACGCTGCTTCTGCAGAGGGAAGAAATGTGAGTTCCAGATAAGTTGAGTGATATGCTGCCATTGCGTCAAAAATACTTAAAGTTTCGCATCCACCCGGAGGGGCCAGGATCTAAAACAAATAAATAAATGGTGCGAGGGGTGGTGGGGGCTGAAAGTGAGAGAAATCCACACTGTGCTCTTTGTCATGGCTTGCGATAAAATTGTACATAAATGCCATTGTACAGCGCGCGACAACAGTGAAAAGTGTAAGTTCCGATAATGTGAGTAGACTATTTGCAGTGTGCGGTAAATTCCTAAAATTTCGAACACCATACAATTTCTAAAATTTCGAACATAGGAAAATATTTTAGTGTTCGAGTTATCGGATTAATGCAAATGATTCCCAAGCGGGAACATTTACAAACAGCGAATGCCCAGATGAGAGGCTGGAAAACATGGCGTCTCATCAGGGTCTGCGCTGTTTGACACGATAAGCACGCTCTTGGTAAAGGGAGATGATAAAACATAATGGACCTATATAAAACTAGAAATTGTGTTTATGAAACACTGTACCCCCAACCATCTGCTTGACCATAAGGCTGGTGCTCTCCTAGTTATATACATGTAACTCATAATCCAGAATCAGCTGACCAAATATGAAGCTCCTATCTATAATAAATTTCGAGTTATCCTGTTTACAAGTTTTCAATGACAAAATTTGTAAATAGCAAAAACTCGAAAAAATAAATAAACGTTTTCTAAAATTTCACCAGGTATTCTACTGATCATCCTCTATCAGATGACCAAGTGTGAAGCTACTAGCTGTAATAGTTTTCAAGAAATCTTTATTGCAAGTTTTCAATGCCAAAATTTGCAAAGGACAATAATGAAAACACTTTTTTTCTTCTAATTTTCACCGGGTAACCTTCTCCTCATCTTCTATCAGCTAGCTCCTACCTATAATAGTTTGCAAGAATTCTTGATTACTAAATTTCTCATCTTTAATACACGTTTTCCATGCCGAAATCTGCAAAGGGCAATAACTCGATTAGTTTTGTTAATTTCACTGAGTAATCTACTTATCATCTTCTATCAGCTGACCAAGTTTGAAGCTCCAAGCTGTAATAGTTTTTTTAGATATATTGATTACAAAATTCCATTCTGACCCTTAAACAGGGACATAATCAAAGGGAGATGATTCATATTTTAAAAAAATACGGGTCACTTATTGTTGATGAAGAATCCATTTATGAAAATTCAAAACCCTAACTTTAATTGTTTTTTTTTTGACAGACGGACGCACGCACGTTGCACGGACAAACCCAAAGCAATATGCCCCCTCAATTCTTCAAAGTTGGGGGCATAATTATATTTGAATCAGGCCCCTTTCACATTGTGATAATGGTTGCTACCAGCACAACCCCTGCCGAAATTGGATTTAGAAAGTCGGCTCACGTTGTACAAGTATCATCAAGAAACCATCAAAACTGACATAGCATCACCCTATTTTCGGTTCAAATGTGTACGCAAATGCGTTTTTGCGTATACGGTAGACTGGCTCCAGTCCTTAAAACAATTTTTCATCAATGTGTCATATTATATACGTGTAGCCAGTCTTGTAAGACTGGCTACAAGTTTATGATATGACACATTGATGAAAAATTATTTTAAGGACTGGAGCCAGTCTACTAATATGGTAGCTACGTCCCATTTATACTAATTTTGAGGCGTTACTGTATTGAAGGAACAACAAGGTGTGGTTTTCGCTACCTAGCCGGGTAGATAAAAGATCAATAAGTTAGTTTAATAAAGATAAGTAACTACAGGTATTAACTATAAAATCTTATTAACTCTTAGAGTGCCAGCAAAAAACACTATCCGAAAATGTTGCCTTCTTGAGTCGTCTGTTACACACAATTGCTTGACATTATTGACTAATTTAAGCATAGAGGCAAACAGTGTGGACCCAGAGCAGTCTGGTCTGGGTCTACACTGTTTGTCGAAGAGGCGTCTGAACATTTTAGAGGACGACACCGAATCAGACGAGATTTGTAGTGATTGGCGCTTCTAGGGTTATCCCTTAAAGCGATATCTAGAACCCGGCAGTAGACGATCTTGACTTTTTCTAGATATTTTTATAAGTCTTGATATTTCATGTGAATCTTCTGCCTGTAGATAAAGTGTCAAACCTCATTTCACTGAAAGATTTTAAGAAGCTGCCACAAAATGTGTCGTTTTCTGCAGTCGTGATTAACGCTGCAAGGATTAATTCTATTTTGCATGCTACAACTTACCATGTTTAGTGCAACATCGTACTGGTGTCTGTAAACGCTTATGCTAACATTTTAAATGTTTACCAGTGAATATCTACACCACCTCAAAATATTTTGATGTGACTATATTGTACATTGTAAAGCAGATCAAACGTTCTCTCTCTCTCTCTCTCTCTCTCTCTTAGCCATATTCACTAAACTAATAGTCGGGGAACCAAAGTCGCGTATCGTGCAAAAACACACATTTTTTGCACCCGAAAGGTATACGGCTGGAATTTTGTATACTGATAGTCTTAATAGTGCTTGATATGAAACCACTGTATAGCAATGCGACCAGATTTGCATTTCGAGGAAAAATGCACCTTTGTTTGCCACATAGGTCATGTTAAGCACTCTTTCATAGCATAGAAATTGTGATGGTTCCCTTACCAATAAGTTAAAGAGCGTGGTTTTGGTCTTCAAACGAACCGTCTCATTTAATAGGTCCATTTAAATACCCACAACATGTGTTTTGGTTGAGAAATAACAAAACTTATTTTCCATTACGCATTCTTATCTGGTGGATGGGTATGAGAAGCCGTTTGACTGTTAGATAATACAATAATACACTATCAAATGCATTTTAAAGTATGGGCAGTCATTTGTGCACCAAAATAATCTTCTTAGGGACATTTTTGTCTTTACAAGTACTATGTGGTTACATTTCTGCATCTCAGATGAGGACAGACAGGTTTCCCATGGTGATATGATAATAGTTATACGAATTTTTTATACTTATTTTACCACTGTTAAATGAAATTATTGTTTTCAGTAGATAAAAATCCCCTTGGTCCCTAAAATGACCCTCTGTTTCAAAGCTGCTGTAAATATGGAAGACAAACATGCTTTAAACCTTGATAAATTTTATTTATGTGTTAAACTGCTCTTAAGTTGTCCTGGTATTTAACTACGCACCCGCTGGCATGAAGGAAATTGCTAAGAATCAAATTACCGTGGTTTCGTAATTTTACTTTACAGCTACCTTTTCTAGTTTGCCATAGAAAATAAAATAAATTGTCTTAAATTATGTCCCAAACGTCGGTCTAACTGTTTGCAGTGTTTAAGCACATTCAATTTAAAATTTATTTATTTATGTAAAAAATGTGCAATTCAGACCTCTCCAGCGGGAGGACAAAAGTGAATAAGTAAGCACACAAATTTTTACGAGATATGCTTCCAAGCGACATATAGATAATTATCAAATATGTTTTGGGGCAATAAATGCAGTTTCAATGAGATTTGAAGAAAATAAATCTACAAATGTAATTTAAAAATAGGGGTACCCTAATCTACATGCTTTAAAATCAATAAGCAGTATTTTTAGATGACCACCACTGCTTCTGAGGTCTACGCCGACGTTGTATTATTACATAAACTCAATATTTTTCAATCCTGAACTTTTTTGATAAAGATATATAACATTTTCAAAAATAATATTTTGTCATGTTTTTGCTGGGCTTCCGTAGAAAGTTGACTGCTCTGGCGTTATGCAAGTCGATCGAGTCTGCTATACAGTGGTTTCAGATACACCATGGAATTACCTTTGCAACCATACAAAATCCGGTTGTTTATCTTTCGAGTGCAAGGGTTAGCGTTTTTTCTACCTTGGTTCCCCGACTATAATGTGTTTAAACTCTTCAAAAACATCATATAAAATGCAGAATAAAGTAAGCCAAGGCGATGATTTAAATAAACCGCTGACTTACTGTCAGATCCTATCATCTTAAAATTGTATATAAATGTATGAATCATGTCATTTATCTGAATATATATTGTTTAAACCAATGACTATAACTTACTCTCCGTTACTCAAGAAGTGTTTCAGTGGCTAAATTCATTTGAAGTTGTAACGTCGTAGTACGCATACATACTTCTCTTAAATGTATTTCTGTTGTTTTAAAAAGCCATGGTGGCCATGGTTTACTTTCACTTTTAAGTTCTCTACCAATATCAGTTTTACGTAATTTAGAGTCATACCTGACTCTAGAGTTCGCAATATTTATTCTAAAGGCCCTAAATACAGAGATCCCTGTAGTATAGATTCCCCTAAACGTCGTGGGGAGATTGCTGCATCATTAAATGACTTAAGTAATCGTTGGTGTAAACGAAATATGTTAATGCTGATGCTTTGATGGAATGGAAGACTATCATTCTTAAAATTATTGATACTAGTATTTCATTTTATTTATATTTTATCCCAAAATCTAAATTTCTCTTTCGTCACCTTAAGCGAAGTATCCAGAATTTTCATATGAAGCACGTTTCTGTTCCAGCAGATAAAACCAAAAACAGTATTGTTGTTGTTTGGTATTTGTATTATGTTGATACTTTAAAACGTTAGCCTATAAACTGCAGGCTTCCTTGAGTGAAAGGTTGTTGTCGATGGACATGGTTGCCATACAACCCTAAATTTTAGTGTAAAAGCTAAAGAAAACGAATACAATGTTCGGACGTTATACTGGTCACTTAAACTCCATACAAAACCCTAATAAAAGAAGACTTATTGCAAATTCTAAATGGTGAAATATTAGATAAAGTTACAACTAGCGGATTTCAGTGCAACCAAATTGTCTACATAAGATTTCATAAAGCATAAATTACATAAAATATCTGGATGTAGTGTTAAATGCATCAATAACATCAGCCTGTTTATCATCAGAAAGAGACATCATAAAGTTCCTCTCATAACAAAACAGGAATAAATCGGCAACCAGGGAAGCCCAATTAGTGCATATAGGAATCCCAACTACTTGTCTATACAGCTTAGTGCCAAATCATAAGAAAACAAGCTGGTCGCATTGAAATCTCTAGCTTTAAGTTTAGCTGAAATTTCACCTGAATTTTCAATAGACCAAAATAGGTTTTACCGGATCTCTCATATACCGTTTCACAGTTCTTGATAACATGCTTTTTAACAGCTGTAAGACACGAGGTTAACAATTTAGAAAGTTCTGTTGTCGTACAAAAACTAGAATTAGTAATGAATCTTGCTTTATAGGGCTTTGTGGAGTTTAGGTAACCAGTACAACGTAGAAAATTTGTCTTTGGTTCCTTTAGCTTTGAAACCGAAATGTAGGGCTGTATGACAACCATGCCCATCGACAATTACCCTCTCACTCAAAGAATGCTGCAGTTTATAGGCATTAGCGTTAACAAGCTCACGCTTAAGAGAATTATTATAATACAATCGTCAAACAACTGCAACATTGTTAGCAGCTTAATATGCTGGAACCAAATCATGTTCCTATGAAAGTCCTGGATAACCTCGTTTGGGATGACGAAAGAAGATTTAGGTTTAGGGGATAAATATGTGAATTACGAGATCAAAATGAAAAACAAGTATCAATATTTTTTGAAATGTTAACCTTCCATCAGGTTTAACATTTTCCCGTTTGTACCAACGACTACTTTTAAAATTATTGATGGTAGAATTTCATTTTATTGCAACAATTTAGATCTTTTACCACCTAAACGTAAATTCACTTTTAGACACCTGAAGAAAGGGATCCAGGAATTCCATAGGAGGTTTGTTTTGGCCCCCACAGATAAGGCTGCTAACAATGTGGTGGTCGCTTGAAAAAGATACTATATAAACACCCTAAAGCAAGAACTTAGCACTGCAAAAACATATGAGCATAACAGGCGTGATGAGACGTCTATCGTTGATAGGCATCGATGCCATATGGCAGCTAAGTTTGAGTTGTTTGTTGATGAGGACCATAGCAAGCTTCCTACGTTATACTGGTTACCTAAACTTCATAAACAGCCCTATAAATCGAGTTTTATTGCTAATTCTAGTGCATGTACAACTACTGAGTTGTCTATTCTTTTGACTTCTTGCCTCACTGCGATTAAAACCATGTCATAAAATATTGCACAACATTTTATGAAAGAAATAGTAAAAATTTATTTTGGTCTATTAAAAATTCAAGTGAATTCTTAATAGATTGAAGTCTAGAGGTTTTCTAGCATCTGGTTTGTCTACATATGATATCTCTACTCTCTATACCACATTGCCTCATAATCTAATCAAAGAAAAACTAACAGAATTAATTGAACAAACATTTAACAGAGAGGGCTCACTTTATTTGGCTTGTAATGATAAAAATGCCTTTTTTACTTCTGAACAACCCAAATGATATAAATTGTGGTCATGTCAGAAAATGTGTGATGCGCTCCATTATCTTTTGGACAATATATTTATAAGATTTGGCTCGAAATTATATAGACAAATTGTAGGTATTCCAATGGGTACTAATTGTGCTCCTTTTGTTGCAGATTTGTTTTTGTTTTGTTATGAGAGATACTTTATTTTGTCTCTGTCAGACATTACCCAAACTGATATTATTGAAGCTTTTAATTCAACCTCCAGATATTTAGATGACTTACTTAATATTGATAATCATTATATTGAACAAATGGTAGACCAGATATATCCCACTGAACTTCAGTTAAATAAGGCGAATTCTTCTGACTGTGAAGCTCGGTTTTTGACTTGAACTTGTCAATAACAAATGGCATAGTTTCTTCTAAAATTTATGATAAACAGAATGATTTTAAAAAAGTAAATTTCTTTCTTCCTATGGTCTTTATATTTCTCAGCTTATTCGTTTTGCTAGAGTGTGTTCTAATGTTGATGACTTCAACAATAGAAACTTATTTTTAACTGCTAAGTTACTAAAATAAGGTAATAGATATCATAAAATTCGAAAAGCATTTTCTAAATTCTACCACAGACACTCAGTTTTATTGTTAAATACAACATTGGGTTAAAACCTCTTCTGCAACAAGGCATATCAGAACCTATATTTTATTGTGATTTAGTTTATAAATTCAAACGAATTGTTGGAAAACCTTATTTTAGTGATCAATTCAAAGAGATAGTAAAACGTTATATAAGGGTTGGATATAACTTGGATATCGTGCAACAGTCTGCATGTCTAGTTTTAAACCCAATCACCGTTTATAGCTATGGTTTCCTCTTTAATTGCATGACGTTGGGTCAGGCCTCAGACTCTATGACGGCTCTGACGTAAAGCTTTAATCGGTGGGTTGGTGCCAGCTGGACCCACCGTGGCTCAACTTGAGGTTTTCTTTAGCTCTGACTATCTGTGAGTCATGAGCCCTTTTTCTATGTTTCATCATGGTGTGTTAATTTGATTAGAGTGTTTCTCCATGATGATACATTGCATTAGTTAGATGGCCTCCATGCGAGCTGAACATTTCTTGTACTTCAACAGCAGCAGAATCAAGGGCGAATATTTGGTACCGGTAAAATGCATTAAAGTTCCAGTGAAAAGGTTTTGTTTTTGCGTGTTTATTACTCAATTGGTATTGAAATAATCATTCAAAATGAAAACTCCCGATTTTTTATTTTTTTGAATTTCGGTTTTTATTCAATAATTTGTTTAATTTACCTGTGTGGCTCAATAAAACGAAAGTATCGATATGTGTCACGTGACTCGTCGAGATTTTACCGGATATGACGTAAGTTTATCTATTAACCCGCCATGTTTGCTGTGCTTAAATGTTGTGTTTCAGTGGATGTTTATTTTTTTGGATTATTATAAGGATTTGTGAATTGTCGGAATATTCAACAATGGTCTATTGTGTTGCGCCTAACTGTAAGAATGGCTCGGAAAGAGGAAGAGGCATGTTTACCTTTCCCAAGAAGAGTGCGAACCCCAAATTGAATTTGTTGTGGAGGAAGAACATGGGCAGGGCGGCATCAGAATTTCCGTTTAAGTTGTGGGAGAATACGGCCACGTCTCGTCTGTGTGACGAGCACTTTGAGGAACATTGCTTCATACCACCAAGTCCACGGTTTGCGAGATCAATTGGGTTCCGTCCCGGCAAGTTTCAACTAGTTTCTAGAGCAGTCCCCACCATATTTAACAAGTCAAAATCGGGAGAGGCAGTCCAACCAAAACAACCCAGAGGTGCATATTAAAAGAGACAACGTCAAGAGGTATTTATGCATTTTTTCAAGCAATTGTATCAGATCTATCTTGTGTTGAACATATGTTCTATGTGCTCAAAACCATCTCATTGTGATGATTTATGATCCCATTTTGATGAGAAGCTAAAAAGAAAAAGACGGTGGCTCAGAGTATGGTACTGGACCCCTAGACTCAGAGTCGGGTACCAGATCCCAGACTCAGAGGCTCTGGATCCGGTACCGGACCCAGAGCCACCTAGGGGCTCAGTGGTAGAGTGCTTATATCGAGACTGAAGGGCTGTTGGTTCGAGCTTCACGGGCGTCACTGTGTTCTGTCAAGACACATAAATCCTTGCTTAGTACTGGTTCAACTCAGGAAGACCCAAGGGCTCACCCTGCCATTAGCCATTGTAGCCATTTGCTACTATAAATGAAGAGTGGCTACAATAATAAGTCATTGGCTAATAGTACACTCTAGGTGGTTGAAAAATTACATATTTGTGAAAAAGTGTATTTTGATCAGCTTTTGGATGCTCCAATATTGCTTTTGTTATTCCTTACCACTTTATTATTGTGCCATATTTAACTCTTTGGATGCTACCATCAGGGTGTCAAACAGTTTAGATCCAGATCAGGCCCGACACTTTGTGGAGCCAGATCTGGGTCCAAACTGTTTGCAGAGGTTATCAGCAGACGACAAAAGTCGCCGCTAGTGGGCAAAGAGTTAGAGACAGAACAACTTGTTGATACTACTTTCTAGCTTAAACCATGGCTACAATCAATTTCATTTGGCTCCAACTTTTATGATTTGTCTAAAGTGTTGGCTACAACAAATTCTGAGCCAGGGTAAGCCCTGAGACCCGTCCTAGCAAAGCTGAGAATGTTTGACTAGGACGTAAAGAATCAAACAAACAAAAACCCAGAAACTCGCCTCTACGGAACCACAGTATAGCAGTAGTTGTTAATGTTATCTGAAATAATAATAAATTAGCACATAAAACTTGACTCTGGCAAATGCGTTTGAAATGGTATTACGTAGGTATTATAAATGTCAGTGACATTAATTCATACCCCCCTCAAGCTCAGTTATATAGCAAGAAGCGAGAAACTTTTGATCGCAGTGTCCAGGGTTCAACCCATACCACAGGCAATATTTTTATAGACTAGTTGTTTTCCAGCCACTACATATACTACTTGTTAAAATTACAAAATGTAGTTATTTACATTGTCGCCATTATCTCCTATCATGTATTTAGTCCTCAGCTCTCCTCGGACAATACATATATGTTGGTTGCCAGACTTAATCACGTAAATGCTTCTGTACTGGGCCTCGATGTTAGAAAAAACCTGTTTTCATGGTTTGCCAACAACAAAGGCGCAGACTGATCAGCATTTTTGTTTATCGCTTTTCAGTTTTTGTAAAGTATTATATCTAAGATAGTATTACATGTATGAATGTATATCGAAGACAGAAATTATTATGAATAAATAAATAAACAAGAACACAGAGCACACTACCGAGGATTTCAGTAATAAGCTGCTTTACAACACAGGTTAATTTGACACAAGACATTTCCCGGGAATATGGCATCTCATCTATTTACTATAATCAACTTGATATATTTTCATGCTGAAGTATTCACATGCTTTTCAATACCATCAGGGTGTCAAATATTTTTTGATCCAGATCAGTCCTTACATTTTGTCAGGCCTGATTTTGGTCAAAACTGTTTGCAAAGGTCATCAGCAGATGACAAAAGTCTCTGCTAGCTGGCAAAAAGTTAAATACAGCAGGGCTCAGCCTGCCATTTGCTACTGAAAATGTAGAGTGGCCACAAATATGTCATTGTCTAAAAGACAAAAAGTACACTCTGTTCAAATATTGCATATCTGAGAAAAAGTGCACTCTGTTCAAATATTGCATATCTGAGAAAAAGTGTACATGTATTTTGATCAATTTTGGATTTTCGGATATTATTGTGCCGTATTTAACCCTTTGAATGCTGGTTTGTTTAAATACCATTTGTGTGTCAAATAGTTTGGATCCAGATCAGTCCCGACATTTTGTCGGGCCTGATCTGGGTCCAGACTATTTGCAAAGGTTATCAGCAGATTTGGCTAAAGTGTTGGCTACACTAAACTCTGAGCCAGCGTTAGCCCTGTACAGGACACTTTCTTGATGCTACTGTCTGGCTAAAACTTCTTCTATGTTGCTAAAGTCTTGGCAAAACCCCATTCTGAGCCAGAGTTAGCCCAGCCCATTTTTGTGGGTATAACTTCGTTTGATATTTTGTTGTGTGCTGATAATTACTATTTCTTATCCATCAGATTAACATTTTGTTTTGAGTGCTCAAAAGAACCGTCTCATTGAAGCTGTTTGTTTTGAGTACCCACAACATATATTTTGGTGGAGAAATAATAAAAATCAGTTTCAATCAAATCCTGTGCAACATCTGGTAACTTGACTGTCCGCAAGTTACATGATTATCTACTGTGATGATTGACCTAAGTCCATTTTTGCATCATTATTATTATTATTATTATTATTATTATTATTATTATTATTATTATTATTATTATCATCATCATTATTATTATAGTTTTGTCACAAAACAGATCAGGTCCATCCCAGAATCAGTGATTCATTTACAATTTTGGCTAATGGGTCCTGGGACTTGCTGTTTCCCATATTAATGAGTCCAGATCACTATTTTACATGATAAGTCTGATGTTCTAAATAAAAACTGTGCATCCCAGAGAAAAAAATATGCGCAAAAGATGCAGAATTATCCCTGATTTGGGAGAGATTTCAGACAAATCCATGTATATTTCTTTCAGACTATCAGCCATATTCTTCATGAAGAGACAGCATCTTTTACATGTAATGTTTCATCCTTCGCCGTCGCAGCAGAAGTTATGGTTGAAACTGAAGATTCTGATTTGGTGGTTACTTCCATGAATGAGACAGAATGTGGTTTGATGGACCTTGATGCTAGGCAGCATGCTGATGATCACACCACACTTGAGGACATGGATGCCGACACAACAGTTACACCATTTGTCACAGAGGACCATACATACAACCAACCAATCCGAGCTAACCCATCAAAGAAGGCAAGTGCATATATCTATTACAGTGCTCTAGCTAGGCCGTTTTACGCAGGAACATGACAAAACAAAAAGGTCTATGCATCATTGATCAAGCAAAAAATTGAGCCTGTATATGTGTCCACATGGGCCGATCCAGAGGGGGGACTGTGGGTCCGGACCCCCCCTGAAAAATCAATAAAATATAGGGTTTCTTAGCAATAGTGGTCCGAATTCCAGGAAAAATCACAAAGCTACCAAGCCAGCATTCAATATTGGGCCTTCATTGGCACGTCGGCGTAACACCATTTATATGGCGTTTTGCTGACGGGTCGATGATGGCCCACTTATAGTGGACTGGTATTTGGATCCTCCCTCCCCTCATCAACTAAAAACTAAAGAGTTCCATGTATCTACTAATTCATCAATCTTATAAGACTGATTGAACTGGGCAATTGTCCAGCCTGATCCAAATCTGCGATTTCAACATGATCAGTTGTTTATCTATACATGTACAGGTAGTTTTATAACTGGCTTATTTGTAAGAAATTTGTATCCCCCTGCGGCCCGCCAAAGTCAAAAGAATTTAGATTTGGTGTTATGGTTGTGCATCTGTCCGTAACCATATGCCACTCACTCGGTGAATGTTGGTCAGATTGTATAAATGAATTAGTACACCAGGGACAGTTGATATCATGGAAATTGAAATTATTGCCAATTGAGAATTATTTCCCTTGACTTAGCCATTCTATAGGCAATTTATAATGCACAACATGCTTGTGTTTTCTCTGACAATTTCTCACTATAGGCCATGATAGCCAAGTGCCTGTAGATAAGCAGGCTGTGTCGAAAATTTTACTCCGTGGTTGAAAGGTCAAATATTTAGATATAGCAATAACTAAGTCTGTCAATATTTTTTACAGAAATTTGCATGCACTGCAGGCAGAGGAAGAATAGATATGAGTGAAACATGATAATGGCAGGCCACTATAGGTTTGCTATCTGTCAGTGTATATTGTGGGTAACACATGCATGTTAACATGGATTTTTTTCTTTCCTTCAGATTTCACGTCAAAAGGGAGTCCAGACACCTAAGCGTTGGACAACCAAGCCTGCAGTAAATGTTAGATCTTCAGGAATCCAGGCAGCCCCAGTCATGGTTGACAAAGCATGCCAGTGTGATCCAACAGAAACAGTAGACAACCAACAGCCTCTGCCTCAACCTGCACCAAAGACAACAGCAACACTGAATGACAGCTTCCTGTCAGAAACTTCAGAGCCAATGGAAGATGACCTGATGGATGAAGACTACCTACCAGACTATGATGAAGAAGAACCAGATGAAAGGTATTTGTATAATCATTCTTTTAATTTATGACAGCTAGATGCTACTTTCACACATAGATTATTTTTCTGAAACTGTACAACTTGGAGAAAGTTGTTGTCTTTTTTTGAGAGTGTCCTATGTTACTCTAGGATTTCCCAAGTGATCCCTTTTTCAAACATCACCATTGCGCAGGGCTTACCGTACCCTGGCTGCCAACACTTTAGCCAAATGGAGAAAGTTGGAGCCAAATGAAATTAACTTTACTTACTTTAGCCAAGGTTTTAGCCAGAAAGTAGCGTCAACAAGTTGTTTTGTTTTTAACTCTTTGGCGGCTAGGGGCGACATTTGTTGTCTGCTGATAACCTTTGCAAACAGTTTGGACCCAGACTAGGCCCGACAAAATTTTAGGCATGATTATGGGGATCCAAATTTTTTGACACCCTGGTGGCATTAATATTGAAAAATTCAAAAGCTTGTCAAAATACACTTTTTCGCATAACCATGGAGACCTACATGTAGACTGTAATTTTAGCCATCCCTACAAAACTGGATAATTGTTGGTGGGATGTAAAACATCAAATTAAACAAACAAAACATGTATGTAACAAACAACATAACAATGTAGAGAGCAACATTAATTATCATTCTACCATGTTCCGAGTATGCTGATACAAAATATAAACAAGATCTACATTAGGTAGATGTACATTTGTGACCAATGAACTTGCCTTGTGCCACTTTTCTTTTAGGGTTTCCTCGTCAATGCAAAAAAAATGTTTTGTGGGCCGTGCACTTTGCTGATCACCAGTTATACTAGAGCCATCTACAGAAAGTTTGACTGGTCAGTGCACAAGAACTTAGCTTAGTCCTTGGTTGCGCTGTAATAACTCTTTTAGCCAAATATATATTATTGAAAGCAGTGTAGATCCAGATCAGCTGGTTTCTGAAGAAGTCAGCTTAACAGGATCAATACTGTTTTCCCCACATGCGCCTGATCATAACTTGCAAATATGAAATACAGATTTGTACAACTTGCTAAAATTTTTCCCAAGATAAGAAAATAGAAAATCTGAATGGTTAATGGACTAGGACACTGTCAGACAACTAACATGTATACATGTAAATGTAGTGTTTCTACAGCCCTGTTCATTATCATGGACATGATGATACAGATATTGTATTGCATTCTGATTTCAGTGACTATGACGAAGAAATTACCATAGAGGAAGAAGACCACCACAAAGAGCGAAAGTATGTTGTGTTTGAGTCCTGCCTTAGCCAACTTCTGAGTGTGTGCAGATTCTGTAGTGGTAAAGCAGCTGTGATTAGGAAAAGGACAATAGGGACTCTGGTGATTTTCCAAGCAGTGTGCACTCAAGAAAGTGAACATATTTATATATGGATAAGTCAGCCAATGAAAGGAGGGTTGCCTGTGGGAAATCTCATATTGATTGCGGCAATGTTGTTCAGTGGGTCAAGTCCAGTCAAGTCTGTGAATACACTGAAGTTCTCAAATATTCAAACATTCTGTCTGAGGACATTTTATACCATCCAGGGACTGTACCTACTACCAGCAATTAGTGCCACATAGGAGAAAGAACAGGAGGAAATGTTTAGTTCCATTCAGGCTGCTGTAAATGTTGGAGGTGACGCCAGATGCTGCTCCCCAGGACACACAGCTAAATATGGGAGCTATAGCCTGATGGACCTGGAGACGTCAAAAGTTTTAGACATAAAGATGGTGCAGGTAATAAAATTATATATACATAGGTCCTGTAAAGCAAAATATTTGAACGTAAAATTGTTATTATTTTCTTGACCAGCAATCAAAACATATGTTGTGGGTACTCAAAAGAGCTGTCTCTAGCTAAACATATGTTTTAGATGCTCAAAAGAACCGTCTCATTGATGCGGTCTTTTGAGTACCCACAACATGTGTTAAACATGTTTTGGGTGCTCAAAAGAACTGTTTCATTGAGACAGTTCTTTTAAGTACCCCGACAGGTGTTTTGAGAAAAAGAAATCAATTTTCATTTATGCACATCTATCTGGAGGCCTGTATAATAATATAGATATAAATGCTTAGATTAATTTAAAATACGTTTTGGTTCCCCTTATCAAGCCGCTCAATAAACCCTACCCAAAATATTTGATGCTTTTCAGCCTGTGCACTTTTGGGACTTATTTCAAAATAGAATTTCATTTTTTTCCCAAAATTTAATTTCTTTTTGTAACTACCTGAGCAGGAGGGGAGGAAGCCGTACAAATGTGCAATTTGTTTACTTCTATACCACTGGTGCCTTAGGCTGCTGTCCGTTCTAAGGCGGTAGTTCTGTTGTTGTTGACTTTTTGTTTATTGTAACTCCCATTGTGGGAGTCTGTATTTGTTCAATGTTTTGTTGTACGTTACTTTATGTCCATTCTAGTATTGCAATCATCTTGATGGAGAAGAGAGAGCTGGTTGCTTTGCTTGATTAATCTTCCTGGTGTCTCGTGATGGTTGAGCGGCTCTTCCTCGCGGTGCCAAGGGGTTGTCTGCGGTTTGTGATTGTGATATTTCCTGATCATACTCACTTACTATTTTTTAAGTCATTTAAAGAAGCAGCGATCTCTCTATGACATGTAGGGGAATCAATATTAGAGGGAAATCTATATTAATGACCTTTAGAAATAATTTTGCGATCTCTAGCGTCAGGAATGGCATTTAGATTACCTGTAATTGCATGTCCTGCAGAGGGATATGAATAATTAGAATTTCAACAATTTTAGGAGTCCGGAGTTTTCGGAATCTATATTTATATCAGTTACAGTTTTATTAAATTTAAATATAGTAGACCTTATTGATTTGTTATATTTATAACAAATGATAGGAGTTTCAGAACTATTAAAGTAATTTGGAATAAATGAAATCACTAAATTATCCTTAAAGATACTTTGTAAATCTCTAAACTCCATACCTTTGTAACTGAATGGAATTTTGAAAAAATGTTGAACATAACACCTTGTAAGAAGTGCTGCTTTATATAATTTGTTTGCTCTATTGTGACGCGTTATAGCCTTTAACTCTTAATTGCATAAACTGAGATAGGCAAGGAACTTAAAAATGAAAAAAAGCCATGCAAACCATTATTATGTAAAGCTATAGAAAGATCCTTTAGAGAAGTATTTATGCTGTTTCAGTACAAAGTAAGTAAGGGTGCAAAGATCAGGAATCGATACAATCAAGTACCACACCTGACCCAGGATACCAATGGGAAAGTGACAACCTCACAGTTAGACACCACAAACGAGAGCCAAGAGGTCAGCCCTTTCCAAGCAGGTGACCACAAAGCACATACGAGACCTGTTTCATGTTTATTTGAACAAATGTGAATTTCATTTTTCGAGGTTGCATGTAAATAAAATAAATAACTTTTGCTTTCTCTTAAATAACAGATGTGTCCCTTGTATGACCAAATAGACAAATACGCAATTTAAAGCATAACCATAACACGGCGTCCCAAAATACACGCCCATCCCCCTTTTACGGATTTTAAGAGCTAAAACGGGTGTATTTCTAATGAAAATGCGTATAAAAGTGTTCAGATTTCTTTGAGGTTTAGAGGAGCAGCCAGCCTATTATTCAAATGAAAAACAGCTTCAGTGCGCCTGCTTTTGCTTGACAACTGAGCTTTATAAGCTCTACCATTTGAGTGCCCAAATAGGCCCTCCATGTATAAAATGTGTCATGGAAGAATTGTGAAAAACAAATTCTCAAAACACACAGCTGACACAAGTTCTTAAATAGTTCAAGAATATATCACCAATAAAACTGATCACCAAATATTGCATACATGCATTTTGCTTACAATTTAGTATTGCTTTGGAAACTGTAAACCCCAAAATTTGATGTTAAAGATGCTTCAAAAAAGTAAATATCCAACGGAAATGCTTTATTTATTAGCAGAACACACTTTGATCATCATGTATGTACAATTTACAATTGGTTCCAAGAGAAAAACTTACCCCCTTTAAGAGAAATCGTTCGAGAACGATTTTAAACATTTCGTTTAAAACAGCAATTTTAAACGCTTAAATTTTGACTACTCATCTTCAGAGACTGTTCTAATCCAGCGAATAAAGTTAAGAGATATTTTCTTGGTGTCTGCGCATTCCTGAAGATCTGATTAACCAATGTAAATTTATTATTACAAAATATAATAAGAAATGAATGAGATACGGCAATTTCAAATTTGTTCAAATAAACATGAAACACCTCTTGTATAAACAGACACGCACAAAGACATAGCAAACACAAGACAGAACAAAAACATATAAGATCCACAAAAGAAGTACCGCCTTGGAACGGTCAGTAAAATATTTAACTGGAGGGCTTTAACCGGTTTAACGGCGCCAACCTCTCCCTTAATTCAGATGTGGATCAAGAAACATAGATATTTGGTTTGCATAACAAAGACCCCTAACTTATCAATGCATCATGTCCTAAAACATACAAATCAAGATATAACAAGGAGATAAAGCAACGATAAGGACTCAACAGTAAATAAAACTGAATACCGAAGCAAAATAAATCCAACAGGTAAACCCAGTGGGCCCGACAAACAGCCAAAGCATCAGGCCCCTGCCATCTCATCAATAGATACGTCTTTAAGTCGGAACCATCATAGAGTCTGAAGTCCGACGCACTGGCCTGCAATTAAAGAGGAAAGCAAAGTTGCCAACTGTGATTGGGTTGACCACCAAGCATGCAGTCTGTTGCAATACATTAATGTTATAGCCAATCTTTTTTATAATGGGAAATTATTTTAATGAACTGCAATGAAAAAATTATAAAGGCCAACAATCTTCTTCAATTTATACACCAAGTCACCATAGAAATCAGGTTCCAAAAGTCCTTGGCGCAAGAGAGATCTAAGTCCAACTTGGAATTTAGAAATCAAATCATAGTATCATCTATAAAATTTAGAAAATGTTTTGCGAAGTTTATGATAACGATAGCCTTGTTTAAGAAGTTTCTGAGTTAACAATTTATTGCAAGTGTTGAAGTCAGCAAAATAGCTAGATGCTCCAGCAAAACAAATGAGTTGAGAGATATAGACTCCATAGGATGTAGAACGAGGAACATCACCATCTAAAAAAGGGAAATTGACAATTTCAAAATCAAAGTCGTTACGTTTATTATAAATTATGGTAGAAACAATATCATTAGAAATTGACGAATGCAAGTCTAAAAATGCGGCTTCGGTATCAGAGGTATTGGCTTAATTCAGTTGGTGCTCTGAAGGGTATATTTGACTAACCATATTGTCAAAATAAACATAATTAATATTTAAAATATCGTCCAAATATCTGGATGTAGTGTTAAACGCATCAATAACATCAGCCTGCATATCATCAGAAAGAGACATCATAAAGTCCGTTTCATAACAAAACCGGAATAAATCTGCAACCAGGGGAGCACAATTAGTGCCCATTGGAATCCCACATACTTGTCTATATAGCTTTGTGCCAAATCGAATGAAATGTTGTCCAACAAAAAGGTCAGCGCATCACATACATTTTGACACGACCATGCATGATATTTTTTAGATTTTTCTTAAGTAAAAATGCATTTCTGTCATTACATGCAAGGTAAGGAGAGCCTTTTCTCAGGAAGGTTCTCTCAATAAGATCAATAAGTTTATATATAATTAAATTATGAGGTAAAGAGTAGAAAAATCATAAGTAGACAAGCTGGTCGCATTGACATCTCTAGCTTTAAGTTTATCTAAAATTTCACCTGAACTTTTAATAGACCAAAATAGGTTTTTACCGGATCTCTCGTATACCTTTTCACAATACTTGATAACATGTTTTTTAACAGCTATAAGACACAAGGTTATCGATTAAGAAAGATCTGTTGTCGTACAAGAACTAGTATTAGCAGTAAATCTTAATGTTGCAATTTTTAAGTTTACCATGAGATATTCTTTTAAGTTTGTTACATTCCAAAACAGAAAAACATCAAAATCTGGCTTTTTAGACATTTTAGGTATATATTATCATTAAACCCTAAAAGAAAAGGTGATTGCAAAAATTTAATGCCTTTTAGTTCAGTTTTATGTCTCTTTATATTTTTTAATCCAGTTGATGAATTTGGATCATATATAATTTTTTCAACCCGCTGAACTACAATTTTAGTGGGTGAATGACCATTATTTTTGAAATGGGGATAAAGAAATGTGTCAAACTTTTTAGGCTTTTTCATTTTACAAAAGTGCTCACAAAACCTAGTCTTAAGGGATTGACCAGTTCGCCATCACATTGCATTCCACAATTAATTTCAGTTTAAGTTATAACATAAGTCAGATCAGATGAAATTCAGTCCATATCATTTTTATTGATTATAGAAAATTGCCTTCCATGTACAGATGATGTAATGAGGTTTTTAGTACATAAATGTGTGCAACAGGCACACCTCTTGGCATTGTTCTTAGATACATTAGGATACATTTCGCGTCTTTTTAATGCATTAAAATGTTTAGTATACTTCCTGATAATAGGTGACCCAAGAGGAGATAACCAAATGGTAGGAAGCATATCCCAAAAATTGTTAACAGAACTAGGAATATGCACAGAGGACGCCCAATGTAAACTTATGGGCGAAATATGTAATTTTGTTAACTTATTTGCTGCCAATTAAGTTAATATACCATATTGCGCGCATGGTTTGTCTGCAGTTTGTGATTGTGGTATTTCATGATCATACTCAATATTTGTGAAACAGTCAATTTCCCATTTTTAAATTGGCGATATTCCTTGCTCTACATCCTTTGGTGTTTATATTTCTCAACTCATCCCATTTGCTACAGCATCATGCCACGTTGCTGACTTATCACAGAAACTTCGTCAGCAATGCTACCAGCACCATAAACTTCACACTACTTTTTAAAATTGCTTGACCAATATTATGATTTTATATCTTGATTCCATGTTGGACTTAAATCTCTCTTGCGTCAGGGACTTTTGGAGCCCTAGTTTCGTGGTGACTGAATGGTGGTGACTGAATGTTAAGATTAAAACAAATTGTTGGCACTAACACTGTTGCAGTGCAGTTTATAAAAATAATTTCTCATTATAAAAATAGTTATTCTATGGCGGTTCTGACATAGATACTTATCTATAGATGAGATGCTTTGGGCCTGATTCTGCGTTTGTTATTCAGCCAACAAGGGTTTAACTGTTGGATTTCTTTTCCTCCGGTTTTGAGTTAAATGAACTGTTGAATCCTTATCTTTATTTTATCTCTTTTGTATATCTTGATTTACATTTACTAGGAAATACTTGATGATAAGTTAGGGATCCTTTTTGCAAGCCAAACATCTATGTGTCTCGTGATGGTTGTGCGGCTCTTCCTTGCGGTGCTATGGGGTTGCCTGCGGTTTGTGATTGTGGTATTTTTTGATCATACTCACTTACTTTTTTCAAAATTAAAGGTGACGTTATTATCGTGAAACTAGTTTAAATCCTCTATTACTTTTCTGTTCTCCCCTGGTTGCAGATTTATTCCTGTTTTGTTATGAGAGGGACTTTATGATGTCTCTTTCTGATGATTAACAGGCTGATGTTATTAATGCATTTAACACTACATCCAGATATTTGGACGATATTTAAACATTAATGATGCTTATTTTGACAATATGGTAAGTCACATATACCCTTCAAAGCTCCAACTTAATAAAGCCAATGCCTCTAATATTGAAGCCGCATTTTTAGACTTGAACTTGTCAATTTCTAATGATATTGTTTCTACCAAAATTTATGATAAACGTGACGACTTTGATTTTTAAATTGTCAATTTCCTATTATCAGATGGTGATGTTCCTCGCTCTACATCCTATGCAGTCTATATCTCTCAACTCATTCGTTTTGCTAGAGCATCTAGCTATGTCACTGACTTCAACACGCGCAATAAAGTGTTAACTCAGAAAATTCTGAAACAATGCAATCGGTATCATAAACTTTATAAACCTTTCTCTAAATTTTATAGACGATACTATGATTTGATATCTAAATTCCAAGTTGGACTTATATCTCTTTTGCGCCAAGGAGTTTCAGATCTGTATTCTATGATGACGTTGTGTATAAATTGAAGAAGATTGTTGTTTCCAATAATTTTTCATCACAGCTCATTAAAATAATTTCCAATAATATAAATAAATTGGCTATAACATTCGTGTATTGCAACAAACTGCATCCGAGGTGATCAACCCAATCACGGTTGGCAACTTTGCTTCCCTCTTTAATTGCACGCCGATGGATCGGACTTCAGACTCTATGATGGTTCTGACTTAAAGACTTATCTATTGATGAGATGGTAGGGGCCTGATGCTCTGGCTTTATGTCAGGCCCACCGGGGTTTACTGTTGGATTTATTTTGCTCTTGTATCCAGTTTTTTTATAGTTGAGTCCTTATCTTTGCTTTATCTCTTTTTTATATCTTGATTTATATGTTCTATGAGATGATGCATTGATAATGTAAGGGTTTTTTTAATGCAAACCAAATATCTATTTGTCTTTGATCCACATCTGAAGTAAGGGTGAGGTTGGCGCCGTGAAACCGGTTTAAGCCCTCCAGTAAAATATTTTTCTGACCGTCCCAAGGCGGTACTTCTATTGTGGATATTTTATGGGGTTTTCTGTCTTGTGTTTGCTATACCTTTGTGCGCGTCTGTTTATTTGTGCCTTTTGGTCACCTGCTGGGAAAAGGTTGACCTCTTGGCTCTCGTTTGTGGTGTCTAACTGAGAGTTTGTCACTTTCCCATTGGTATCCTGGGTCAGATGTGGTATCTTTTACTAATCTTAGCCTTTTTTCTTACCGTGTACAATTCAAACTCAAGTGATGGATGTGGAAGCCATCTAATGATGATATCATTGGAGCAAAGAAAGTTTGCATTCAACTATCTTTTGAAAGATATAAAGGCAAGTAAGTGTTGAGTCTCTAAAGTGTGTCAGAAGTTAAAGTTAAAACCCTCGTTAATATAATGACTTCTAATAGCTTATTATGAAAAATATAGTTATCAATCTAATTAATACACAAAATTATATCATTCCAAGGCACGACGTCATGTAATAATTCGTATTTAATCAGTTAAGATCATACGTTTGATAATAATATTTGTATCTCGGTTTGAGTGGTGTTTTTTCTTCGGTAAACGTTTGTATTTCTCTTAAAGTACCTGAAAGTTGACGCATTTTGAAGTCTATTGGATGCATGTGGGTCATGCAAAAATCCAAGATTATCCATCAGGTTTATAACATAATCCAATGGTCTGTTGTTAACGTGGTGAAAACCACCCTGTCCAGGAACAGCCCAGCTCAAGATCACGCCCTCCTTCGCGTGACGAACAACATTGTCAATAAATATACTTTCATATTTGTTTGGGATATGCTCTGCAACTTCAAGACTCATTATCCAATCATATAGAGGAAGGCCATACTGTGGAAGGGTTAAATCTAGAAATTGGACCCGACCCTCGCTTGTGCCTTCACTGAAAGGGGCCCCATCGTACGCATCGTAGAGTCTTAACTTGCCGGTTTCCAACAGCAGTTTCTTGTATAATCCAGGACCATCTCCAAAACTTCCGACCGATTTCCCTGAAAGATATAAAACAAGCTCCATGTTTAACCTACAGTGAAGTCATGATGGTCTTCTTAATGTAATATTGAGGGGTTACAGATAATAATTTCAAAAACACATAGATATTATATTTCTTTATCAGAATTTTGTCCCAGCAACGGGCAGTTCCTAATTAAATGCCGCCATTTGGTCATTCTACAAATTTAATGAGTTTCCAGTCCCCAAATGGTTTATGAACGTGGGTCATCCAATTAGTTCTGACAATCGTCTCATATCTCAGAAAACTGTTATTGAAATCAGAGGTCTATTACCAACTGCATGTGGCCATGGACGATGCATATTCATGTTTGAAATATGTAATTTTCATCAAAACCTGATCTTATGCTATACCAAAATTAAAACAATACTGTGAGAGCCCATCGGCACGAACAAACACGTTTTTAACTACTTTTGGCTGGGGGTAGAGTTAGTTAAAGATGCATTTTGTTTCTTTGGAAAGCTAAAGTAATGGTTGGGGATGTTGTGTGAATATACAATTGACCCATTAAAGTAAAAACCACAATGACATTAACCTAGTTGCTTTGAACGTTCTTGGTAGCTGGGCAACGACAGAAAATTATACCACAGAATCAGAAGAACAGTATTTTCTAATTTGCCATAAATTCAACAATGAAAGACGAGTACTACTTGAAAATATATCCAATAAACTCCTTCCAAACTTAACGTAGGAAAATATATATTTTCAATTTTTGCTTATGAATTTTTCAAGGTCAAATTGAAAAATTGTAAATAATACCAGAAATTATAATAATTTGGTCAAAATACTTCTAAATATTGCAGTCAGATAATTGTAGTTCATGTTTATGCAAATGGTTTTCTCTAAAGTTCACCCAGCGTGTCACAATATTGTAAACGGTATAAAACCAGGAATTAACTCTAAAAAGACTGATAAGCATGCTGCCGATTGCTCAAAAGTTGTATGCTGGGGCGTAAAGTGATCTATGTGAGATGCATAAATTGTTCATTCAACAATGTGGCCAAAGGTATCCATCTCCTTGATAAAAAAGCATTTTTTTGTTTATACAGGAATAATTTTATGCAAGTAAGAGCTTTTGAAAGATATATCCCCTTAATGGGCAACATATCTATTTGAATAACATTTTATCATATGACATGTTGTGGTTTACAGATTAACGGATAAACGTTATGAATTGACGCTTTCAAAGTCATGCATTTGACAAAACCCTAACATTTTCATGCCAAAAAAAATGATTTCAAAATAAATTTAATGTCATTGATAAATATTATCTAACATTCGTGCTCCTGTTTTATTAAATTTATTAAACTTGTTGCGAAAAAGCGATAAAATGCTCGGCAAGTCTCGCATTTGATCTTTTTTCCCTAACTCATTTAATAAATTCAATAATACTTGAGCACTCACGTTAGATCCTCTATGAATGAAATGGCGCAGTTAATGTAATATTTATTTAGTTAATTGATGATGAATCTTATGATGCAGATCATGTTAATGTTGGTTTAACAGGTATTTTGAGCCACGACATGATATTTCAAACAATGTGGCATTTTGGCATGTATAGCTCAGACGAGCCTGTGCAGCCTCTTTTTAAGCTTAGAAACTCCAAATGACGTTCGGTCAGTAGCTTAACATTCATACCATATTCAAGCGACTAGCAAATATGTTCTTAAAAGGGTATCCTTTGGAAGCAAAGACTGCACCAAAAAACTGAAACTAGAGTGTGCATATTTCCTGGGCCAGACTAGCTAGTTTCTGCCATTTAGGCTTCATCAGTGACCCTCTAATAATTGCAAAGTTCCACAATGAAACCCATGATCCCAAAGGACAAGAAAATTAAATCTACACTATAGTGAAAGGCTCTGATCAGTCTGCGCTTCCGTTATGCACAGGCTGGTCTAAGCCTTTGCTTGTCTCGCATACCACATTTTCGAGGCTCATTTCTCAATAATCATGCATTTAATTGGGCAGATAGTTTATTGATGGTTACCTCACTGACAAGAAGTCTTGTTTTAATCCTATTGAAATTAATGAGACACAACGTCTAAACTATAGTTAATTCAACAATATTTCAATGGCAATCTACTTAAAGCAGCGGGGTCATTTGAATGCAATAAACCAATTCACCACTACAGTAAAGCCTCATTATATCACCACCATTTGTTTTTACACACTAAAATTGTTCCCAGAAAGCATTTAGAAAAAAAGAAAAAGGAATAAACAAACAAAAAACAGTAAACACTAAATCAGGCATGCAATATTTTGTTTCCGTTGTTTATTTTACAGTTTTTCCTCAAAATGTATTATTTCTCATTTTGCATAGTCATGCTTCTAAATAATGATTCCGTTGGAAGCAAAGTTTTCATACACAAAGTTTCGAAATGATGGATCAAGACAGTGGTCAACATGCATGTCATCTTGACAATCGGTTTAAGTTTTTTTCCAGATTTGAAAAATGTACACTTATCAGAGGATCATTAGCAGGGTACGCGACGTCTTTTACTACATTTTACAGCATGATTTATACAAATCCATGCAACATGCACGAAGTATTAACTTCAAGATAAGTACGAATAGCGCGCATTTATATTCAGACAAAGTCGAAATGTGCAATTAAGTAGACACTATTCTTCAAATTGACCCGGGACACCACATGGAAAAGTAACAAAAACGCAATAAAATAATACACACATGAGAGCCAAGAGGTCAGCTCTTTGTCAGCAGGTGACCACAAGGCTACAACGAACAAAGAAGAAACCATGACAAACACGAAACACAAATAACAAAAATGATCCACAAAGAAGCACCGCCTTGGAACGGTCAGTAAAAGCATCCTAACTGGAGGACTAAAACAAGTTTCACAGCGCTAAGATCATCCTTAGTTCAGATGTAGATCAAGACACAAACTGTAAAGGAAAAGTAACCAGGGGCTGTTTATTGTTTTTTGCATGTTCATTCCACTTTTATTTAATGACACCATTATAACAACCATAAAATGATCTCATTAAACAGTTCCAGTTAAGCCAATAGCATTTTTACTTGCAAATTCATGGAATACCAAAACTTCTGACTATCAAATTAAGAGTACCATTTAATTCCAATGCCAACAGACAAATTTAAGAAATCCTATAATCCTGTAATCGATGTATAACATGTTAATGACTACCATTAACATTTAAATGTGATTTCAATTGATTTTGATTGTTTTTAATACCTCATAAATCCGCATTTTAACAGAAACCTCATTGCAATGAAAATCCTGTTTTAGTGTGCCCCATTAAGAATTAACGGTATTTTAATGAGATCTGAATTAATGATGTTCTTTATTTAATGACACTGTTAATATAAAGGTAATCTAGTTCAAACATACTTCATTCAATAGACACAAGATGTATACAGAATACATACATCGTAAACATGCAAAGGATTAGAATCAAATCATACATGCTTATTGAGTTCTTTTCCTGATGAGAGTGACAATGTTATACATATACATATATAAGGCGATATCATATCTTGATATGTCAAGTCAAACATACAGCATTGTGTTATAAACATGAAAATAAAATTATTACGAAAACTAAATAGAGAAAAACATCATGGAAATGATACAAAAAAAAAAAGAAATACCATGAAAATAGTTCTGATTGTATTGTTTTGCGGTATGCTGTAGGAATGGAAGGGGTGCATACTTTAGGACAACCTAGTTTGACATTGTATTTCCTTCTATCATCACAAGATATGACAACAATTAAATTACACAGTTAAATGGTAATTCTAGAAGCATTGCGTTGCTAAAATATACCTGTGAACAGGGTGAAAGATGTTTGTGACACGGTGAAAAATGTTTGGGTTTATCTACCGTGGTAGTGATGGATCACAATATAGTAAAATATCCAAAGTCAGCGTTCCATTTAGTCTTATTTCATAAAGAAGTAAAGTGCGTTGATGTTGAAAGAATCTGCAGTGGTAAAAGTAATGCTGTATATCTTCAATAATGCCAGTGTTGCAAAGGGGTGTGCCAGTGATATTTTTCAAAACCAAGTCAATACATAGAGAACTTCAGCCTGTTCATAGATAGTGTGGGGTATTAGGGTGTTTCTTTTTCCAAAAAATTAGTACTCAGGGGGTACGCTTGTTGTCTATCTTTAAGAAATATTTAAATGTTCCTAATCTGTTGGCTTGTTTGGCTTCACCTGGTAAGTAATGCCAATCTCTCAGTATGGAGGATAAATAGAAGATCTTACTTGAGTGCTCATGTTTTATTGAATTTATTAAACGAGTTGGGGAAAAGAGATAAAATGCGAGGCTTTAAATAAATTAAATAATACAAGAGCACGAATATTAGATTCTATTTATTATATGACAAATACTTTGAAAGTAAGTAAGGGAGCAAAGATCAGGAATCGATGCAATCAAGTACCACACCTGACCCAGGATACCAGTGAGAAAGTGACAAACTCACAGTAGACACTACAAACGATAGCCAAGAGGTCAGCCCTTTCCTAGCAGGTAACCACAAAGCACATATAAACAGACTCATTTCTGGCGTTTAAACGTTATAATTTTGTCATTATTTACGCAACGTTGTTATGGACTTCATAACGTTTCCTGTAAATCTATAAACCACTAGTGGTTTATCGATTTTATTGCATGACGTTATTTCACTCCCAAACGCAACGTCATATGATAAAATGGAATTATTGCATTGGTTTGTTTTAGCTCGTATGGTCTGGATATTATCTGAGTTACGTAGATTGTAGTGAAATGTGTCATTTGCTTGCTGGGGTATTAAGCAGGGTAAATATTCAGGTGCTAACTGATTATACATTTTTAAGAATAAAGTTAATTTATTTGTGGTCGTTGCGTCGTTTCTGTAGTGATTCCCTACAAATTTGATTGTTGAGCTTATTAACTGGGACCAATTTAGTAGCTCAAGTGGCTATTCTGGCAGTTTCATTCTAGCAATGGTCTTATGAATGGTATGTAAATTGTTTCTAAGAGTGTCTACCATGTTTAAGTTTACTTCCTGGATTAGTACATTCTGCATATAAAGAGGTGGGTGTTGTTTAGTATATAAGTGCCTCTGTTTTAGATGGGCTGAAAGTAACAAGCAAAGAAGCAGCCCATCATGTTATTTTATCTCAATCTAAATTTATGCAAATGACTGCATAAGGAGCATTTTCTATAATGAAAAAGCGACGAATGTCATCTGCGAATACACGTATGTTTGAATGAATGCCGTTGACTATGTGATGTATAAAAAAAAGAAAGCGTAGAGGCCCCAGAATAGACCGAGGAGGCACACCTGCTCTGATATAGTTCCAAAAAGAAGTTACACGTGGAAGAACTACCCATTGCTGTCAGCCAGATAACTCTTGAACCATTTAAGAACCTTTCCTGTAACACCAGCTGCTTCAAGTTTGTAAAGGAGTCCTGTATGCCAAACACGAACAAATGCTTTGCTGATGTCACAGAAGACGACCCTTACTTCTTTTCCAGAGTCAAATGCTTAACAAAATAAATGATACAAGTAGGTTAGCTGATTTATAGTTGAATCTCCAGGAATAAAACCAGACTGAAAAGACGATAACATATTATTTCCTTAAAGATGATTGTATTGGTGTTTAAAGATATTTTTAAAGACTTCGCTTTCTGAATTAAGTAGAGATATTTAGGGGATAACTGTAAGTAGTAAAGCCCCACTTTAGCGCATTTGACGTCACTTCCGATCCAAGATGGCGGCCCCCACGACTTCCGATCCAAGATGGCGGCCCCCACGACTTCCGATCCAAGATGGCGGCCCCCATGGCGTGAGATCCAAGATACGAAGTCAGATACAAGATGGCAATCCCTGTGACGCGTTCGGTTACACCTCAGAGGGTGAGTCAACGCCTTAGATCACGAGAAGGTAGCGTCACGTCCTAGAGCGCGGTGTCGTTCTTCTTCTCTATATACAAGGGGGTGAGGGGCCCCTCATTTATCGAACGAACACGGATCTGGAGGAGTCTATATTGAGGATTTCCGGGTGTTTTTTTTACGAAGTTCAGAACGAGATCCAGTCTTTAATGGTGTAGCGCGCCGCAGCACTCGGTTTATCCCGTTCCCCGGGTGGACCCTTTTTTCAGCACGGTCCTTTCACGTCTTTTGGGCGGGTTCGGCGTTTTCTTCTCCATTGTTTTGCCATCCAATAGCCTCTGTTACTTCTCGTAAGGGACTAGGACTAGCTTTTCCATTATTCTAGCTCCGATTTCAAATGGGCCAACGTTATCTTTAGAAGCGCACGAATAAACTATTGTTTACCGCCAAGGGCCTTCACCTTTCTTTGGTAACCCAGCGTCCTATCACCCAAGATGTACAGTTGGCGTCTGGACCGTCACAGGAGTTCTTTTTCTGGTTAGGGGCCTCTCATCTATCGAACGAACACGGATCTGGAGGAGTCTATATTGAGGATTTCCGGGAAGGTAGCATGCGAAGTTCAGAACGAGATCCAGTCTTTAATAGTGTAGCGGGTTGCAGTGCTCGGTTTATGCCGTTCCCTGGGTGGACCTTTTTTTCAGCACGGTCCTTTCACGTCTTTTGGTCGGGTTCTAAGGGCTTGGCAAACTTCATTTCTAGTCGGCAGTGCCCTTGTCTCTTGACATTGAATGAGTAGTAAGGATCGATCTCCAACGCGTATAAGCAATAGCCTTTAACATAATCATTAGTATTAACGTTTATATCTTTCCGAAAGCACGTCAGCATTCTGTAACAGTCCACGTACTGATCTGCTTCATAAATGGATCGTAAAGGCTGAGAGAGATATGATTGCCCATCAACGTAGAACGGGCTCCTCACCATGCATATGGCGTCTGGCTAACTTAGGAGCATATTGCGCAATTATTTGCTGTTCGTCCTTTAGTATCTCAATGAATTCCAGTCCGAAGTTGCTGTCTTACGCCCTCCGGCCGTTATACTATCCTCTCCTTTTCTCTTAAGCTCCGACTTAGCCATTTCCGTGGCCTGTGCTACCGGTGACACCACATTGAACACCGGCCTTTGCGTTTCCATTTTGCTTTCTAAAGATTTCATTTCTTTCGACTCTCTGAATTTCCGTCCACTACCCACAATATAATGACCCTGACTGTCACGTTCTGCGTAGCCATCTCTAACATCCAGCAAGTGCTGATACCATTTGTCGGGATCCAAGACGAACAGAATCCACTTTTGCTGTTGGTAATCGTAAATGAGTCTAGTGCCCATCTCTTTCCATCGATTTCCTCCTTCGTGCTCGAGTTATTCTTATGCTCTATTCATACGAACGGGCGAGAGTCTAGTTCTCTATCCTCAAGCACCTCGATTAATCGCTCAGCAGCCTCTCTGGCTTCGCGCCGTAGTTGTCTACATCTCATTTGAAACAACAGTTCATCAAACAAAACTATACACATAAAAGTAATGGCGAACATATTTACGCCTACTCAATACTTAATCCCTTTTCGTAGTTACCAGTTTTGATAGTCATTCGGGTTACACTCCGAACACCGTAATGCCCAACTGATTCATGTGATCACTTTGTACGTAACAGGGTACGACCCCGTCTAGTTTTGGGTAAGGCCCTTCCAATTTCTGTAAAGAGTTCTTTGACGGCAATGTATTCTAGGGGTCTCAGGTATAATCCCTTTTTCGTAGGTATCTTGCGGCTTCCAATACTGCCTTATATCCATACATGCGCTGCCCTCGGTGATGGTACAAAAGACGTTCCCTCCAAGATGACTCTTATAGTTTTGTTTCTCTGTCCTCGCTTGATCCGGGTATTCTAAGAAATCCACCCAATTCTTCCATCGCATCAAGGTTAAGCTGATACCTTTTTTGGTCGGTTTGTCATCTTTCCATTCTCTCAGGTCAACACGCAGTTCACCTTTCCATTCTGTGACCCCGATAAAGCGATCGTTTCTGAGACTGAATCTGCATCTAGACATGTTTACTGTTTGACTGTCAGAATAGATATGACTAGATTGCTGCAAAGCGCCTTATATAGTGAGAGGTCTCTTCTGATTGGTCAATTATCCAGTCATCTGATTGGTCGACCTCCTCACTCCTGCTCCCTCCTCCTTATTCTCCTTCACGACGTAGTAGAGTCCTCTTGGTCTTCAGAGGCTTTCTCGGTTTCTATATTATGATTCGGCCACACGTCCATAAATAAATCTTTTCTGAGTTTGATGGCTTGCATGATAGAGTCCGCCTGATTCATATGGTGTTGGTTCTTGAACGTTTTAGCCCTTTCCAATATTCGCTGTTGAACAGGATCCTCTAGTAGCTCGTAATAATCTATTAGAAATTGGGTGTAATCTCGTCTGAGTTTTTTGCAGAGAGAAGGCAAATCATCATTGACTGCGAGATGAATAGCTTTATCCGAACTAAAACCTAGCTCTTCATAGGCATTCACTTTAGCTTTAAACTGCTCTACGTTCTCCTGCCTGATCGGATTTTGAAATCTCCTGTTCCAGATGTCGGGTTTAGAGCGCTCATTTCTTAGTTTTCTTTGTTTACCTGGGGGGCTTAAATCGCTTACCCTCCTATTCCATATATCAGGTTTATAACTTTCATCCCTTTCTTTATACGGAGGGCTGATAGATCGTATATAATCTAGGGACTCCACACTGTCAGCATCTTCATCATCAGAAATATCTCCGTCATCTGGAGACTGTTGATCGACAAATATGTCAGTTTGTAGTCTGTCCTGTTCGGATGTACTCGATTTAAGATCTAGGAAGAGGTAACCATAAGGTCTTTCCGTGGCATCTTCAAATTTCCTCATGAAAGCGGCGCAAGTGGACAGATAAATTCTTCTTGCCAAGGTCGCAACTTGTTGTCTGTCGATGGGACTATTGAACAAGACCAAATATTGCGTATTTAAAGTGATATCCCTGCAAGCTCTACCTTGAGGAAATACGCTTTGAGTCAAAAACACGATAGATATATTTTTGGGATGACTGCCTTTCGTAAAAAGGTCGGCAATTCTCTGGTCACACTTTGCTTTGGTCATCAGATTATCAAAAATGATTAGGTTCCTTTTTGAGGATTCAATAAACTGAGCATTATCGAGATAGTCTGGGATACCCCGTATAAATCTTATACACGGAATTCTCTTCTGAAGGTCTTCGTACAGGGGCTGCCATTGTCCAAAACACCATAAGATTCGTTCTGGTGGCGGTTGTACTAACGAGGAAAGTAACAGTTTTCTTGTCCATTCCGTTTTCCCCGATCCACTGGGTCCAGTTACCATCATAGAGAATGGGTGTCTAAATGTCATTTCCTTCAATGGTTGTGACTGGTCGGTATATTTCCCACTGTCATGGACATTGCGTTCATGTCTTTGCAATGCATCACGCCTACTATAGGACTGGTTGCAGATCAAACACCTGATCATTTTGTCTCAGTTAGTATTGTTTCTCTACCTTCATACGGGTGTCATCCTTCTTACGATCATTGGATCATTTTTACCACCACCACCACCACCGACACCACCACCTCCACCACCACCACCACCACCACCACCCATTCCCACCACATGGTGGACCATTGTTTCCTGACTGTACATTCACTGTATCCTCACTGTATCCCACTGTACCCCAACTGAACCCTCACTGTGCCCCAATGTACCCTCACTGTTTCCTCACTGTACCCCACTGTACCCTCATTGTATCCCCACTGTATCCTCCCTGTACCCTAACTGTACCCCAACTGAACCCTCACTGTATCCTCACCGTGCCCCAATGTACCCTCACTGTACCCCACTGTACTCTCACTGTATCCCAACTGTATCCTCCCTGTACCCTCAATGTATCCTCCTTTCCTCCTCCTCCTCACCCTCTCCTCCTCCCTCCTCATCCCTATGTACCCCAACTGAACCCTCACTGTGCCCCCAATGTACCCTCACTGTATCCTCACTGTACCCCACTGTACTCTCACTGTATCCCTACTGTATCCTCCCTTTACCCTCACTGTATCCCCCTTCAACCCTCCTCACCATCTCCTCCTCCCTCCTAGCTCCATTATGAATTTAAACTATCATGATCACTGTTTTTACGGCCATTATACTCATTGTAGAACGTTCTATCATCGTAGGTTCACCGGTAATTGTTGGTTGACCATGATTATATAATGATTAAGCATAACAGTTTCGCTTTAAACAACCAGTCGTCAGCATTTACGCTATGTATAGTCTTAAGATGATGCACTATATTTAGCACAGCCTTTCTATAGCATATTGGACACTGGATCTTGTATCTATGAGGCATAGTTTTGATCTGTTTTTAAACACCATTTAAAACGAAACTTTATGTATACCAGCTTGCTGGGCAAGCCTTTCCTTTTAAATCGAAACTTTTATAATACAAACGCGAACCTTCCTTTTAAAACAACACTTTTATGTATAACCTGGCAAGCCTTTCCTTTTAAATCTAAACGCTTATAATACAAGTGTGAGCCTTCCTTTTAAAACGACTCTTTTATGTTTCAGCTTCCTGGGCAAGGCTTTTCATGCATTCTTATAACGCGAACATGAACCACGCTATGAAGAAAAAGTGTGGTGTTCGAAAACACCAGTTTACAAACGTTTGAGCTAAATCGTATCATTTAAACTGTTCAATTTGCATGTTTATTGTTCGACTGTCATATTAGCTATGACTCAATTGCATGCGATGTGCATTTTATAGCGAGAGGTCTTTTCTGATTGGTCAATAATCAATCATAGTAATATCGTTATAAATGCATATCATAAGCCATACATCTCGCAATTCGTCTCTAGACTATGAACAGTCGATACGTAAGTTGAATTTAGGGGTTAACTGTCTCATGAACCTACCTGTACACGAGCAACGAAGACTCTGGTGAGTCTGCGCTGATGTACCAGCTTGTGTTAAGTCGTTGATGAATACTTTTAAGAAATCTTTATGAGCATAGGATGCCTAGTCACTGCGAGAGTTAGAATAGCTCTGTAATGCGATCATGAGTCGACTATTTAATGTCTACATACGATGATGTCATCCAAAATGGCCACCACCCATGCGCAGTGAGAGCATTTAATTAAACAACATCTATATCCGTACTTTGTACATTAGATATCAGGTAAATATAGACGTCACGAAACTAATTTCTAACCCTGCCATCTAACAAAGGCGAACTCAGCAGACGACAGAATGAGAAGAATCGCATTATTGGTGTATTTATATACCCTAGACATTTAGAATGAAAAAGGGTCAAATTGCCATCACCTTTCCTAGTACACGCTATAGATACATAAAACGTCTGGTACGATGGACAGGCTCATCTGCTTGAATACCACACTCTGATCAGTAAATTCGATGTTGAACAGCGAAGACCCAACGCAATGATACAGCAAAGTCATGCGTATTGAAAAGGTGGGTTTTCCTTGGGCCTGTCTCAATTCATTCATTACTCCTGAATTGTAAAATCGATAAGCGATTTCAAAACATAGATCAAAGTGAAGGCATCTGGTCAGATCCGTTCAGCAGCTGATTATATTGGTGAATGAATTGAGACTGTCACAGTGGGTAGACAGTGGGGATACAGTGAGAGTACAGTGGGGTACAGTACGGATACAGTGAGGGTACATTGGGGCACAGTGAGGATACAGTGAGGGTTCAGTTGGGGTACAGTGAGGGTACAGGGAGGATAAAGTGGGGATACAATGAGAGTACAGTGGGGTACAGTGAGGATACAGTGAGGGTACATTGGGGCACAGTGAGGTTTCAGTTGGGGTACAGTGGGATACAGTGAGGATACAGTGAATGTACAGTCAGGAAACAATGGTCCACCATGTGGTGGGAATGGGTGGTGGTGGTGGGTGGTGGTGGTGGTGGTGGGTGGTGGTGGTGGGTGGTGGTGGTGGTGGTGGTGGTGGTGGTGGTGGTGGGTGGTGGTGGTGGTGGTGGTTGTGGTGGTGGTGGTGGTGGTGGTGGGTGGTGGTGGTGGTGGTGGTCTCGATGGTGATGGTGGTGGTAACAATGATCCAATGATTGTAAGAAGGATGACACCCGTATGAAGGTAGAGAAACAATACTAACTGAGACAAAATGATCAGGTGTTTGATCTGCAACCAGTCCTATAGTAGGTGTGATGCATTGCAAAGACATGAACGCAATGTCCATGACAATGGGAAATATACCGACCAGTCACAACCATTGAAGGAAATGACATTTAGACACCCATTCTCTATGATGGTAACTGGACCCAGTGGATCGGGGAAAACGGAATGGACTAGAAAACTGTTACTTTCCTCATTAGTACAGACACCACCGGAACGAATCTTATGGTGTTTTGGACCATGGCAGCCCCTGTACGAAGACCTTCAGAAGAGAATTCCGTGTATACAATTAATACGGGGTATCCCAGACTATCTCGATAATGCTCAGTTTATCGATCCCTCAAAAAGGAACCTAATCATTTTTGATGATCTGATGACCGAAGCAAAGTGTGACCAGAGAATTGCCGACCTTTTTACGAAAGGCAGTCACCACAGAAATATTTCAATCGTGTATTTGACTCAACACGTATTTCCTCAAGGTAGAGCTTGCAGGGATATCGCTTTAAAAACGCAATATTTGGTCTTGTTTAATAATCCAATCGACAGACAACAAGTTGCGACCTTGGCGAGAAGAATTTATCCGTCCACTTGCGCTGCATTTATGAAGAAATTTGAAGATGCCACGGCAAGACCTTATGGTTACCTCGTCCTAGATCTTAAATCTAGTACATCGGAACAGGACAGACTACAAACTGACATATTTGTCGATCAACAGTCTCCCGATGATGGAGATATTTCTGATGATGAAGATGCTGACAGTGTGGAGTCCCTAGATTATATACACTCTATCAGCCCTCCGGATAAAGAAAGAGATGAAAGTTATAAACCTGATATATGGAATAGGAGTGTAAGCGATTTAAGCCCTCCAGGTAAACGAAGAAAACTAAGAGATGAGCGCTCTAAACCTGACATCTGGAACAGGAGATTTCAAAATCCGATCAGGCAGGAGAACGTAGAGCAGTTTAAAGCTAAAGTGAATGCCTATGAAGAGCGAGGTTTTAGTTAGGATATTTCTATTCATCTCGCAGCCAATGATGATTTGCCTTCTCTCCGCAAAAAACTCGGAGATTACGGTCAATTTCTAATAGATTATTACGAGCTACAAGAGGATCCTGTTCAACAGCGAATACTGGAATCGGCTTAAACGTTCAAGAACCAACATGATATGAATCAGGCGGAATCTATCAGACAAGCCATCAAACTCAGAAAAGATTTATTTATGGCCGTATGGCCAAATCATAATATAGAAACCGAGAAAGCCTCTGAAGACCAAGAGGACTCTACTACGTCGTGAAGGAGAATGAGGAGGAGGGAGCAGGAGTAAGGAGGTTGACCAATCGGATGACTGGATAATTGACCAATCAGAAGAGACCTCTCACTATATAAGGCGTTTTGCAGCAATCTAGTCATAGATCGCTTTATCGAGGTCACAGAATGGAAAGGTGAACCGCGTGTTGACCTGAGAGAATGGAAAGATGACAAACCGACCAAAAAAGGTATCAGCTTAACCTTGATGCGATGGAAGAATTGGGTGGATTACTTAGAATACGCTGATCAAGCGAGGACAGAGAAACAAAACTATAAGAGTCATCTTGGAGGGAACGTCTATTGTACCATCACTGAGGGCAGCGCATGTATGGATATAAGGCAGTATTGGAAGCCGCAAGAAGAGGTGATACCTACGAAAAAGGGATTACCTGAGACCTCTAGAATACATTGCCGTCAAAGAACTCTTAACAGAAATTTGAAGGGCCTTACCCGAACTAGACGGGGTCGTACCCTGTTACGTACAAAGTGATCACATGAATCAGTTAGGGGCATTACAGTGTTCAGAGTGTAACCCGAATGACTATCAAAACTGGTAACTACGAAAAGGGATTAAGTATTGAGAAGGCGTAAATATGTTCGCCATTACTTTTATGTGTATAGCTTTGTTTGATGAACTGTTGTTTCAAATGAGATGTAGACAACTACGGCGCAAAGCCAGAGAGGCTGCTGAGCGATTAATCGAGGTGCTTGAGGATAGTGAACTAGACTCTCGCCCGTTCGTATGAATAGAGCGTAAGAATAACTCAAGCACGAAGGAGGAAATCGATGGAAAGAGATGGGCACTAGACTCGTTTACGATTACCAACAGCAGAAGTGGATTCCGTACGTCTGGGATCCCGACAAATGGTATCAGCACTTGCTGGATGTTAGAGATAGCTACCCGGAACGTGACAGTCAGGGTCATTATATTGTGGGTAGTGGACGGAAATACAGAGAGTTGAAAGAAATGAAATCTTTAGAAAGCAAAATGGAAACGCAAAGGACGGTGTTCAATTTGGTGTCACCGGTAGCACAGGCCACAGAGATGGCTAAGTCAGAGCTTAAGCGAAAAGGAGAGGATAGTATAATGGCCGGAGGGCGTAAGACAGCCCATTCGGACTGGAATTCATTGAGATACTAAAGGACGAACAGCAAATAATTGCGCAATATGCTTCTAAGTTAGCCAGACGCTATATGCATGGCGAGGAGCCCGTTCTACGTTGATGGGCAATCATATCTCTCTCAGCCTTTACGATCCAATTACGAAGCAGATCATTACGTGGACTGTTACAGAATGCTGACGTGCTTTCGGAAAGATATAAACGTTAAACGAAATGATTATGTTAAAGGCTATTGCTTATACGCGTTGGAGATCGATCCTTACTACTCATTCAATGTCAAGAGACAAGGGCACTGCCGACTAGAAATGAAGTTTGCCAAGCCCTTAGAACCCGCCCAAAAGACGTGAAAGGACCGTGCTGAAAATAAGGTCCACCCGGGGAATGGCATAAACCGAGCGCTGCGACGCGCTACACTATTAAAGACTGGATCTCGTTCTGAACTTCGCACCCTACCTTCCCGGAAATCCTCAATATAGACTCCTCCAGATCCGTGTTCGTTCGATAAATGAGAGGCCCCTAACCTGAAAAAGAACTCCTGAGACGCTCCAGACGCCAACTGTACATCTTGGGTGATAGGACGCTGGGTTATCAAAGATAGGTGGAGGCCCTTGGCGGTAAACAAAAGTTTATTCGTACGCTTCTAAAGATAACGTTGGCCCATTTGAAATCGGAGCTAGAATAATGGAAAAGCTAGTCCTAGTCCCTAACGAGAAGTACCAGAGGCTATTGGATGGCAAAACAATGGAGAAGAAAATGGCGAACCCGCCCAAAAGACGTGAAAGGACCGTGCTGAAAAAAAAAGGGTCCACCTGGGGAACGGGATAAATCGAGTGCTGCCGCGCGCTACACTATTAAAGACTGGATCTCTTTCTGAACTTCGTGAAAAAACCACCCGGAAATCCTCAATATAGACTCCTCCAGATCCGTGTTCGTTCGATAAATGAGAGGCCCCTCACCCCCTTGTATATAGAGAAGAAGAGCCACACCGCGCTCTAGGACGTGACGCTACCTTCTCGTGGTCTAGGGCGTTGACTCACCCTCCGAGGTGTAATCAAACGCGTCACAGGGATCGCCATCTTGTATCTGACTTCGTGGGGCCGCCATCTTGGATCTCACGCCGTGGGGGCCGCCATCTTGGATCGGAAGTCGAGGGGGCCGCCATCTTGGATCGGCAGTCGTGGGGGCCGCCATCTTGGATCGGAAGTGACGTCAAATGCGCTAAAGTGGGGCCTATACTACTACTGTATTCAAAATTTTCATTTGGGGAGGTATATCAGCGGATATACGGTCGGAAATTTAGTTTTACGGCGACACCCGAGCGGAGCCATAAAACGTGATTTCCGAACGCATATCCGACGATATACCTCCCCAAATGAAAATTTTGAATATGGTTATCCCCATTCTAATGCACGTCTGCAGTTCCGTATCAAAATGGAGCGTTGCAAGCCACATAAAGCCGCACGTCATCCAACGAAATGTGACGTAATTAATAACGTCAAACTACTTCCGACAGCATAACACAGGATATACTGTCGCATTTTTTTTGATGTTATCCAATCAAACGTCGCGTTACAAAAGCAAGTGCATTAGAATGGTCTATAAGTGGACGCTAGAGATAAATCTCCTTTTTTAGGAACAAGACAAACGTTTGCTTTCCTGTTAGTAGCTGTCATGATACCTGAGCGCAAGGATTGATTGATTGATTGAAGAAGTAGGTCGTCAGATGAGATTGATTGGTTAAGCCATGTTTCACTGAAAGCTAGTATGTCGAATTCAAAAATTCGGTTCGTAAGATGAATACCATTCTTCTTTTGTGGATCATGTATGTTTTTTCTGACTTGTGTTTGTTATGCCTCTGTGCGCATCTATTTATTTGTGCCTTGTGGTCACCTGCTAGGAAAGGGCTGACCTCTTGGCTCTCGTTTGTGGTGTCTAACTGTGGGTTTGTCTCTTTCTCATTTGTATCCTGGGTCAGGTGTCGTACTTAATTGTATCGATTCCTTATCTTTGCACCCTTACTTACTTTGAACATTGTACTGAACAAGTTATGGTTTATGTTAAGGAGCTAATAGTTATGTCTCCCCCATTCAAGGCCAGGAGATTTTCAACAATATAGCTAACAAAGCTTCTGCGTTTTTTGTTGTTGTTTTTTTAAATCATTTGCATCACAATATCAATTTCCTTAACTTTGACCTTTGACCACATGTTAAGACGGATGAACAATTTCAAATACATACAACCTGGGAAAGCATGTACGTCAAATCTCAGATTTACTTTACTAAGTATGCATATTCTAGCAATTCTAAACTTGTTTACCTGGCTTTCTATTCTCTTACTACGTTCAGGTGAAATACAACCTAACCAAGGTCCATCCTCAATATCTACCGTATCATCGTCTAGTAATCATTCCAATTAATCATATTATGCAACAGATACTAGAATTGTTTTTCGCTGAAAAACAGTGTCTCCCCACTTTAAGGGTCAAAATGATCAAAACGTCAGTAATTACAATTGCTTATCTAGGGAAATAACCAGAGCACATTTTTCGTTATTGTGTATGACATCGTCTTAGTTTGCTTTATGACACATCGTCTTATTGTGCTTAAGTACTGTATGAAAGTAAGCAAGAAGGAAGAAATCAGGAATCGATACAATCAAGTACCACATATGAACCAGGATACCAATGGGAAAGTAATAAACTCACAGTTAGACACCACAAACGAGAGCCAACAGGTCGGTCCTTCTTTCCCAGCAGGTGACAACAAGGCACATATAAATAGACGAGCACAAAGGCATAGCAAACACACTTCGAAAAATGTCTCTGAAACCACCAGTCTATAACACAATACTGAAAAGTTAGGTAGCGCATAACACCATATAATACTTTCATCAAAATAATATAGAGAAATTTTGTAGCGATAAACATGCACAACGTAATAAATATAACATGCTATCATTATATTTCTATAATAATTACGCTAAGCATTTTGTCGTCATAACCCGATCTTTTCATGATTTTATGACCAAAAATTTGCGTCATAATAATAATGTTAGGGGTTACCTGTACGCTACTATACTATGAAAAAGCCCTCCCCCCTTAGACCTGATCGCTGTTTCAAATTCAGAGTTTGCATTTCACAGTAATATGAAATTTACAGGCATTTTACAGTTTGCAGATTGAACATTATGCCCTAAAAATCGACTTGTGCGTTCAGTACTATAGTGTTCTATATTTTCCTACAGCTTATTATTCTGTTAACGGATTCAATTCTTATACTATTCTGAACAGAATGAGTATTTGTACCTAAAAGTAGCAGGTTTAGCCATTTGTTTGGCATAACAGTCACAAACCGACACAGACTATGCCATTAACTTTTATGTAAGCCATTCAGTCATTATATGAATAACATTGCCAATATGTGTCTGCACAGAAGAGAAGCCATGTTAAGAGGGCATATGCTAGAACTTTATATAAAAATCTGGATTTTACATGTTGTGAAATTTTGACCATTAAAATTGAAATTCAGGAAATACCATTTTACCCATTTTTCTCTCTTGAAATTCCAATGATTACAACCAATACCCGTGTGGACGAATTTGATATCAATTTCAATAGTTGATAAGAATTGTAACAAGGCAAACGTGACAATTAAATTTGCTGAAAAAAAAAATAAAAATACAAAATTTAGAGGAACGTCACGTTATATAACGTCAGCGTCACTTTATCACCTGCGTTATTAACGCAGATCCTCGATGTACATCCGTGGTCTGATTCCACGGAATTTCGCGGAATTAGCCGAGGCAGTTCCGATTGAGTTAACACATCATTCAAAACCCCTAAAGGAAATACCTGTTAAAAAGTCTGCCAACTCCGTCACCAATAATTCATCTGTCTTGTGTTCACTTGTCATTTGTGTTTTTGTTTTGTTACAATATCCCCCAGTGGCACTGGTGCTCTTTGACTTCTGAAAGAAAATATAAAAAAGCAAAATATGACAGCTACCAGCGGACACCTTGTATGCTTACTGAGTAAAACTCGTACTGTGCCTCCTGAAATCAATAACCATAACTCTTGCATGACTAAACACATTTTCCAAATAACTTCGATAGTTGTTACTGTATTACCTGAAACTTATGGGGTAAAATGAACTTGACATGCCAGACGCAATTATAATGAATTAAACTATCTACATTTATCAATAAGAGTTACTGCCCCTGTTTATCATTTTACCATTGTTTTGTATGGGAATACAGCAGCAAATGGGTGAAAGCTGATATGAACTATTACTATGTCAGATTGTAGGTCAAAAGTTGATTCTGCCACATTTTATATTTTTCAAAAATGAGTTATTGCCCCTTTATTCTACAATTTACATAGAAATGGGTCAAAAATCAATTTTCCTCCTATAGTTTGCTTTTATATTTCGTTGCCTTCTGCAATCTTAATAAATCAATAACAAAATGTATGTGTTTGCAATCTTCGAGCCATTTTTATCTCTTTTATTTCGTCAAAAAAGATAATCGTTGAATAAAGTGGGTTGGGTAGCAATATATATTTATTTCTTCAGATAAACTTTCTATTTTAGTCAATGTTCTCAAAACTAGTTTCTACACATACAGATAGCATCAAACCATAAGAAAAAAAAGCTTTTGGCAACTTTGCTTTCCTCTTTTATTACACGCCGGTGGGTCGGACTTCAGACTCTATGAGGGTTCTGACTTAAAGACTTATCTGTTGATGAGATGGTAGGGGTCTGATACTTTGGCTGTTTGTCCGGCCCACTGGCGTTAACCTGTAGAATTTCTTTTGCTCCGGTATTCAGTTTTATTTACTGTTAAGTCCTTATATTTGCTTCATCTTATTGCTATATCTTTATTTATATGTTCTGGGAGATGATGCATTGATAAGTTAGGGGTCTTTCATGCAAACCAAGTATATATGTGTCTTGATCAACATCTGAATTAAGGGTGAGGTTGGCGCCGTTAAACCGGTTTAAGCCCTCCAATAAAATATTTTTTCTGACCGTTCCAAGGTGGTACTTCTATTGTTGATCTTTTATGCTTTTTCTGTCTTGTGTTTGCTATGCATTTGTGAGCGTCTGTTTATATGTGCCTTGTGCTGGGAAAGGGCTGACCTCTTGGCTCTCGTTTGTGGTGTCCAACTGTGAGTTTGTCACTTTCCCATTGGTATCCTGGGTCAGGCGTGGTACTTGATTGTATCTATTCCTGATCTTTGCACCCTTACTTACTTTGGACTGTTGAAAGCAAGATTATTCCTTGTTATGTAGTTAAAAAGTCACAAAATTGAAATTGTGCATTACAGGTGGAGGGGTATAAATCAAGAAATATCTCTTTTTGAGACAGTGAAAATTGCTCCAGTTTCACACTGATTCACCTCACGTAATGATATTTATGAAATGCAAGTATTTATTGGAATTGCCTAAATATTTGAATATTTAGTTGTCGAATGTTAAAATTGAAATACTTTAGACTATTCTGTTAAATGAAAACTTTGGTCGGTTATATACAATGGCTAGATTCACATCAATTAACTATCCTAGTATTTTAAGTAAACTTGCGCTGATCTGAAGCAAAAATTTAGTGGAGCGGGAAATGACAATAATCATGCACATCCGGATGCAGGCATGAAACTTGGTAGAAATGTTCATTAACATGAGTTATTGATATTTTCTCGTTAGCCAATCAAAATTGACCAATTTTCAAGATGGCGGCACTAAAATCCAAGATGGCCGCCAAAACAAACACAAAATCATGAAATGAAGATTTTACATCATACAAAGCAATAAAATAACATCTAAAATGGTATTGTTGGATGAAATACAATAAAAAGGGTAAAGGTTTTCTTGAAATAAGCAAATTTTATTTGAGAATAAGGGTTATATGGGGCCAAAATGGCGGACAATTATGCAACATTGACTAAAAATGCTGTGTTGCCATCAAACAATGGCAGAAATGCAACTGGATGTCAATTTTCTTGTCTGAGCTACACTCCTTTTATAAACTATGAAATAGTTTTACCTATTATAATTATTGTAGGCAAGATATAATATTCAGATAGTATAAATGGGGGTTATTAGGGTAAAAATGCAAATAAATTGAATAAAAGTATTTCCTTTTTTAACTACCATATTTTCCAAGTAAAACAGGATTGTAATACTGGACAATGGATACTGTTTGGTAAGATGTATTTTGTATTAATGATAAGGCTTAAAGTAATATAGTGTGGTTCCTGTTCCCCTACTTACCCTATCGTAAACATTAAAATGGCTTTTGGAAAAAAACTAAAACAGGCATATTGAAAATTTTGAAGCGGTTTTCTGTGTTATAAGTTACTCAATAAAATAATTTTCTGAACTAATTACTATATATGGGCTTAACATAGTGTATAGTTACTTCATGTAGGACTTTTTATAATAAATCAAACATTTTCACTCCGACTCCATATGCACTATTAAATAGTCAATAGATTAATATTGGCTGTCATTATGTTTTAATTTTATAGCTTAATTTAATGTTAGAGCCTACCTACCTACCCTATTTTTGTGGCATGAAAAAGGAACCACATTCATTTTGGCCTTTCGTTAACTGAGATGACAATAAAAATGATAATAATAACGATACAAGTAATATTATATGATGGCGATAAGAATGGAAAAGAACGTTAAAGCATAATTAAAAGAAGCTCATAAGTCAATATTTGACTCCAAAAACAGACATGTACGCCGTGGATGGATTTGCTCCTTCTTTGCTTGTCAACTATGGTCCATGCTAAATACGAGCAGGGTGACGAAACAGATTTACAGTTAGAAGTACATGTATGAAAGAAAACCCTGCATTTGTCCAATGAGGTGATTAAGGTACCATAACGTGACCAACTACCAAACTCTAATCTTATCGAGCACGGACTCTACCTGTTACTAAGTCAACATTAATGTATCGCTGAAATTGCTAACACGTACACTTCAAAGTTTGATAAATATATCAGGAAAGGATGATGCCACTTTGTGTGAAAGCAATGTTATTGTGACTCTAGGGGCAATTATACATGACTCTTCAGTCTCAGATGGTGCTATACCTGCGTCTGATTAATTTCGAGACAGCAAAGCAGATATGCCAGGCTAAAATTGCAGTGCTCAAAATTTTGAGGCATGGTGTGCACCCCATCTTACTACCTGTATACCACAATCATCTAGATTATCAGTTACATGGACATATTAAAGGTACAGAAATTTTCTTGTTCTGACAGAGACAGGCTTCAAAGGAAGAATACCTTGATTACATGTGCAGTGGGTTCTTTAAAAGTATGCTTGAAGTTTGCTTGCTTTACATTCACACACTCCTCTTGTGCTGGTGGAACATTCTTCGTGGCGGGAGTCCCTACTATAACTAGCACTTCCCATAAGTAGGCCCCTTGTTGACTTGTCACGATACCTCAAGTTGTAGGGCATCTGCTTCTGGAACTGGAGGTCGTAGGTTGAAAACCCAGGTTAAGGTAGGTAGGTAGGTAAGGTAAGGTAAGGCAAGGCAGGTAGGTTGGGCTGCTGCTGTTTGCCAGAAAACTTAAATACATGCCCTTAACCAATACCGCATATGCATTTTGAGGGTCCTCTAAATATATGTATGAGTCAAATGCGATCACAATTTATGGAAAAGGGATAAGTTTGTTCATCCTTACTTCAAAAGGAGGTAAACACTATAGTATAATTTTGATAATATTGATCATAATCGTAGCGCCACGACAGCTAGGTAACCACCCCATGCAACTGGAGCTTCATAATTCAGCATTAAAAAATTCTAATCTTTCTACCTAGCGATACATCTCAACCACCGAGGGATTCGGTGAAGCAAATATTTGTTTTTGTTTTTGGTTAAGTATTTAAAAATGTTAGTTGTGTTAGTAGTGAGTGAGACAAGAAAATCCATTGCATGTCTTATTGTGCTCAGAACCAAGCAATGTAGCAATTGATTCTTTTTGGGATCATTTTAGTGTGACATGGTTAGTTTTTCAACCTGCGACCTCCAGTTCTGGAAACGGACACTCTACCACTTGAGCTATTGTAACCAGACAACAAGGTGGAACTGATTGGAAGTGCTACTTATAGCAGGGTCTGTTCATTGCTGCCTTGTGGTCACCTGCTGGGAAAGGGCTGACCAATTTGCCCTCGTTTGTGATGTTAAATTGTGTATTTGTCACTTTTCCATGTGGTATCCTGGGTCAGGTGTGGTGCTTGATTGGATCGATTCCTGATCTTCACCCCTTTTATTACATTGTACTAAGCAGTATGCATTGCCCAGTATTATTTTTTATGATTTTACTTGAAAATATAGTAGTTCGACAAAGATCTAATTTTGTTCAATTTATTCACATTTTCTTTAATTATCCCTGAATTATTTCATCTGACCATTAAATCTTACCTACATTAATATAGGTATTTGTTTTGGTGTCAGAGTTTTGGTGATCATTTGCCTTATGTTTGTTCTTTATACTTTAAGTTCTGTTTGGGTTGCTGAGTAGCCACCTTTTGAGAATTAGCTGCCCACTCGATTGGCCATTTGTTCTCATTGTATTTTGGTCGATTTGTATTTTTTTAATTATATATCATTTTGGTATTAAGGGCGAGATGGGGCTTTTGATTGCTCCAGTTCCTGTTTATTGCTTTTCTAGTACTTATATATTTCATAGCTTATAATGTTGTTGTAGCGCAAACAAGCAAACGACACCTCTTTGCATTTTTAACCATTGTTTGACGACAACACTGCATTTCAATTAGTTTTACTTACCCCCCCCCCCTGCCATTTCTGTCCCTTTTAAAACTAATTCTTTAAAAATCAGCAAGGGCTGATTCAAGGTAAGCAATATTATCTAATTACATATTTCATCCAATTATACCATATAAAGATGCTTTTAATTGCTTTGTATCATGTTAAATCTTCATTTCCTGGTCTGACGTTTTTTTGCGGCGGCCATCTTGGATTTTAGCACAGCCATCTTGAAATTATGCCAATTTCGATTGACTAAGGAAAAATATTCAAATAACTTATGCTCATGAACATTTTTACCAAGTTTCATGCTTATATCTGCATGTGCCTTCTTTTTGTGACTTTCAGCTCTGCTTAACATATTAATTTGGCAGCCATCTTGAAATTTCCGTTAGCCATCTTGAAAATGGAAAAATTTGCGTTGGCTAACGAGAAAATATTTACAAGAAAGGTTTGAAGAACATATTCTGAAAGTTTCATGCTTGTATCCGGAAGTGCATTATCGTCTCATAAAACAGACATTTCCCGCTCCACTAATTCACAATATACCATAAGCATCAGCTACCATAGCATAGACCTGTTTATGTGCTTACTTCGGCCCTGGACATTTTTGAAGAAAAGGGCGTATTATGCATGTCTTTGAAGAGCCATAACTCAAATACGTAACGGTGGCATTGTTTTTTTTATTGTTATATATAACAATTAATTAAATGAAACAGCAAATTGCAGAAAATGAAGAAAATGTATTTTTCGGAAAAAAATGCCCAGGTGTCAAAAGTGACTTTAAGACATTGAAGATTCCTATTATCTGGGTCCTGATCATGATCTGCATTGCTATCCACTTGAAAACAAATGTGAATAAATATAGAATAATGAGTCAATTGAATCGAAATTGTAACACTAGCAACAAATAAATTTCATTGAAAACGTAAGCGTGCATGAGCGGGAAGTACCATAATCACACACTGCAGACCAACCCTTGGCGCCGTGAGGAAGGGCCACAGAATATTTACAGTAGCAAAACATCCAAACGACAATAAAAGCAATGCAATCAGGTCCCTCGTGACAAATGGCAAAAAGGAAGCATACCAAAACAAAGACCAACACAGAACCCCCATAAACAATGGTAGGTACATAAAACAATAAATCAACAACAAAAGAACCGCCGCCTTAGAAGTTACGGCAGCCTAAGCTACAAGGGAGAGGCTTCAATGCATTTAACTGGCGTCAAACCTTCGCCCTAGATTCTGTTGTAGATTATGTTGTTGCTACAGCACAAAAATAGTTTACCTCGCATGGTGGTTTCCTAGCTAGTCTGATTTTGGCTAATGCAGTTTAAATATTTATCATAATATCATTTATCATTATATTAATTCTTCACCAAGCTGCTCGGTAATTATCAAATGACTTTGCGTCTCTGTATAATATGTACCATGCAATAAAATCGATAAACCACTGGTGGTTTACAGATTTCGTCAGGTTACGCAATCACGTCCATTAAAACGTTGAGTAAAATATGACAAATTTTGACGGTGCCATGCCAAAAATTATATTATTAGCCAATTCAAATGTTTAATGATAAATAGAATCTTACATTCGCGCTCCTGTATTTTTTATGTTAAAACTCGCATGGTGGCTTCCTAATTAGTCTGAGTTTCGCTAATGCAGTCTCATTATTCTCGTTATATTATTTCTTCGCCAAGCTCTTTTATATTAAAAAAGCTTATTTATCACATGACTTCGCGTCTACAAGTGATATCATGCCACGCAATAAAATCAATAAACCACTAGTGGTTTACAGATTGGTTTACGTTGCGCAATCACGTCCATTTAAACGTTGCGTAAAATATGACAAATATTGACGGTGTCACGCGAAATATGCTATTATTAATTTATTTTAATGTCAAGCGATATATAGAATCTACCATTTACACCACTGTTTTAATAGAGGACATTACATGTCATGCTCATGTTTCATTGAATTTATTAAACGAGTTGGGGAAAATAGATAAAATGCGAGGCTTTTCGAGCATTTTATCTCTTTTCATAACAAGTTTAATAAATTCGATAATACAAGTGCACGAATGTTATATTATATTTATCATATGACATTAAGATTACTTTTAAATCTCCCTTCTGCCGTAAAACGTTATAATTTTGACATTATGTACGCAACGTTGTTATGGACGTCATAACGTTTCCCAAAAATCTGTAAACCACTAGTGGTTTGGTTTATCGATTTTATTGCACGGCGTTATTTCACTCCCTGACGCGACGTCATATGATAATTTGATTTATTAAACTCGTTGCGAAAAAAGAGATAAAAAGCTCGATAGCTCGCAGTTTACCTCTCGTCCACTACTTGTTTAATAAATCCAATAAAACATGAGCACTCATGTAAGATCTTCTTTTTAAATTTTCACGAAAGATCATGCGAGGTATAACCAAAATAAATCTAAATGCCAGTCACAGATTACAGACCAGCCCATGGCAACATCTTAAAGAGACACAGAGTATAGAATCTCATGCGGGCGAAAGAGACACAGAACTTAGACATACAAGAAAACAATAAAATAAAGCAATCAAATCTCTCCAATTGAGCGAGACTGTTGCAAAACTGAAACGGACAAAAGTAACCACATTACGAAACAAGGTTCAAATTTACGCAGCAGTTAACAATGAATCAACAACATATATGTATCGCCTCAGAAGAGACTGCTGTAGCTGAAGCCTCTAGAGGCTAAAGAGAGATTTAATTGGAAAAGGTGCTGCTGTTGTTCAAATGTAATGTCATTTGGCTTTAGCTCGCACTAAGGCCTTCTAACTTATGCAGTGTATCAGCACGGGAAAGCAATTTTTAAAAACAAAGTAGGAAAGCAGGCAAAGATCAGGAATCCATATTATCAAGTACCACTTCTAGCCCAGGACACCATGTGGGAAAGTAAAAAAAAAAGCAATAAGAAAACACCATACTGTGTACGACGAAGATGGGAATTCAGATTTTTGAACAGATAAAAGTCAACAGGATCCATATCAGGAGAATATGGTGGATGAAGAAGGATTTCAAATCCACATTCAGTCGCAGCAGTCATAGCAACTTGTGACGTGTGGGCAGGGGCGTTGTCCTGTAAGAGCAGTACTTCGCGATTCAGTTTTCCTCGCCTCTTTCTTGCAATTTCCTGGCGTAGCCTGTATAATATGTACCGTTTATCGTGCAACCTTACTCAAGATAAATTATGATCACCCCTTGACTATCCCAAAAGATTGAGGTCATCGCCTTCCTTGCTGAATGAACCCTCTTAAATTTCTTAGGAGGGGGTGAGCCAGGGTGCGTCCATTCTTTGCATTTCATTTTTGACTCTGGCTCAAAAAAAGTGAACACATGTCTCATCTTGGGTTACAGCTCACTCGATAAATTCGCCGGGGTCATAGCGAGACAGGAGATATCTAGAAATAAAGAGCCGAGTCCTTTCCTGATCATTAGTCAACATTCACAGCACCCATCTAGCCGAAACCTTTGACATCCCTAAGATGGCGCTTACGATTGATTATACTGCCCCAAAACTTTTGCCCACTTCCCTAGCTATGCTAGGTCTCTCCTCCTATCATGGATAACCAGGGTGTGCGTGACCTCGATATTTTTATCAGTTGTGGTGTCTTCTGGGCGGTCAGACCGTCCATCATTCTCAACGCTCTATCTCCCCCTTTAAACTCTGCTGCCCAGTTTTTCACTTTGTTATAAGGAGTCTCTTTCCCAAGGGTTTCCATGAAGTCTTCATGAATTTCCTTCGGAGGCATTCCTTTCTGATAGAAGTAGTTGATAACCGCTCTAATTTCAAGTTTCTCTATTTTGCAAATGTGTCGCATCCTCCTCTTTTAAAAGTGCTTTACATAAGCAATCAAGCATGACCACATGCTTTTCACACTGCCAATGTCCTTCACGTAGATCCAAGACCGACTGACAAAAATATTAATTCAATGAATCTCACAGAAGCATATTTGGCCGAAAAAAATTGATTACACCTCATAGATGGAGGCAGGGTGATGATGTTACTAAAAGCAGGGTCTCAATGACGACCCTGATCTAAAGCATTCATCATTGGGTCGGTGCCTGATGTTCTTCTTTTCTGGATCCTCATTAAGCTTGGCACAATATGTTTTAAGCTCTGACTATCTGTGAGTTGAGAGCCAATTTTTCTTCACAATACTTTAATTGATTTTATTGTTTCCCTGAGATTAGTTAGGAAGCTAAAGAAAGAATGTGCTTTGACAACAGCAGATTTTTGACGAAGTTCTGGCCAATATAATCAGTTTACCCCCCCCCCCCCCTCACCCCCTCCTTCGTGGCTTTGGCTGATGTTTGTTCTAAGGTTGTTGATTCATTGATCTTTTTTGGGGGTTTTAGAGTCTGGCTTCAGTTTTGCTGAGGATAGTGTCCTTCATCTTGATAGGAAATACTTCCTTAAATGTTTTCTAGTTGGTTTGTCTGTTGTGTGCGATTTTGGCATTTCCTGATCATATTTGAACTTTGCACAAAATCGTAATAATTTTCTGGCTTACGATTTTATTTGGATGACTTTACTCCTAAGCTATTTACAAATGAAAATGATGAATAGCAATCACAAACCAACATAAAAGCTCTCAGACGAGACTCAAGCACTTGATCTTTATGTTTGAAGTCAATGCAAATACCACTTAGCTTTCGGTACTTGGCAGGTGGTATTTTAGAGTCACTGTACCAATATATCGCACATTAAACACACGCTGTAAACGTTGGTAAAAAGCACAAAATGAGCGCCGTGCTCACTCGAAAATGTATACTCCTCCCCAAAAGATGAACATTATTGAAACAAATAAGAAATCGACAGATCTTTTTTAATGGCATTTAAATATTAATTCTGAAAATTTCATCTACATAGGTTGAAGTTTTACAAAATTACAGCTACAAATCAATGGCCAGTATGTCACAATAAGGGTACTGAGGATTGGTAAATCTCGATTTTAGTGTACGGGAGTAATGATTTTTAGTATACTGGGTATTGCATTGAAGAATAAGAAAACGAAGTAGTTTGGTTAATCTTTGAACAATTTATAGTATGTCTGTTTAAGATATCGCTCTTAGTGAATTGTTGCGTGCACATTAATTAAATCACATGAGATGGCTTTTAAAATTTGGCGTCTACAAGCTTTATATGGATATACAAGAGATGAAGCGGCTCATGAAAAGCTGTGTGATTCTCAATGCTTGCATACAAGTTATAGGGGAAGGGATAAGCGCACTGGCTGAAAATTAAGGGGTCTGATGAGTCGTAAGCCAGGTATCTTAAAGGTGTGAATTTATGTGTGGAATTTATGCATAATATTGGGCCACAACACAAGAAAGTATATGACCCAGCTCAGCTTCAGAGAGTTGGTAAAATATGGAAACTTTGCATGTGGTGGGCTGATACAGAGCAACCAACAAAGGCGCTGATCAGTTTGCCTGAATGCAATGTATGCAACAAAGTCAGTATATTCATGTGTAATCGTTTTGTCTCAAGCAATTACGGAACTAAACGTCTTGGTGCAATGGCTATAAGGTTTGTTGATAACTCATTGAAGCTGTGCCCTTCTCCGTAGTCGTGTGGTTAGTAACTATAGCTCCAGATATGTAAATTATGGGGTTGAATGTTGTTTTTGACCTTCGTTTGTTTCTACAGTGCAGTGACCAGTATGGCCTTATGTGCGTCTTAACAACACAATTACTATACTGTACATGTACAAAAATGAATACAGATCAGTCGCAGAAATAAAATCTTCAGAGTTTCTATAAAATATAATGTTATTGCAGTCGATTAATATTTCTCTTAAATATAACTTTATCTCTGAAATCACAGGTTTTCAACTTTAAGGGGGCATAATATGGGATACAACGATTTAGAAGCTGTTGATATCTAGACAGTTGCTTTGAGTAACCCGTGGTTAAGATTGAATAAATAAATAAAAGATAGGTAGGTAATGTTTATGTTTGATATACGTTGGTTTTGTATATGTAGTATATGCTCAAGGGCCATTGGCCTATTGCGTTGAAATAAAATTTATCTTATCTTATACATCATACAATGGAAATGGTTCTTAAAGATTGCAAGCTTTGCTAAGAAGCTTAAACTTTTTCTTTTATTGCTTGCATACGAGGCGTTTTCGTCCATAACATCCGGCTTTCAGTGCTCAGTATGGCCCGAATTTTTTCTTCTTTTTTTTTTGCAAATTTATGAATTAATATGCCATGGCACGTGCAATCCACTCTCTGGTTCTGGCTCTTCGCCAAAGTATGTCTTTGTTTTGGACTACAGCACATAGTTTTTCAGACATGTTCTGTTCATGTGGGCGCTGGACATATGGCAGCATATATATTAGTTTAAGAACTTCACTTTTGCTCGTGCTACGTCATTAAGCATCAATTTAATATAAATCACAAAAAGTTGACTGCACATGGCACGGTTTCAGAGTTCATAAAATAAAAATAGAACTAGACTTCAGTCAGTGGTACACTCTTGTAAATACCCATCTTGTCACACCAAGGGTTACAATTCGCTATCTCAACCCTTGGCCTCACAATGATACTTTCTTCCGATTGAGTATGTCATAAGACGAAAATAGTAACAATTAATATGATCAATCACAAAGCGGTGCAAAAATCGATAAACACAAGGCCTCCAGATAAGACGGTGTTATTAATTTACGTTCAGTTTTCTTATTCAACAACTAAAATATACGCTTAATGTGCTCAAAAGAACTGTCACATTAAGATGGTTATTTTGAGCACCCATAACATAATTTTGTACTGAAGGGTAGAAGAAAAATAAAAAATTTTACGACCAAAATCTTTGCTAATCTGGACTTATGGAGACTTAACAGGCGGTGTATATTAGATGCCGATAAACTGCTACGTTTAATCTGATCGGCAGGAAGGGATTATCGAAAAAAATCCTTCCTGGCGTTTTCATTGGTCGATTAGTCTGCGCTAATTAATAAATTTGGAGGGTCGTGAGGTGAAGGGTTTGTCGAAAGGTAGGTACGACAAAACCTTCGCTGGTGAAGATGGTTAATACCCATTTTCACCTGTAACACGAAATATTGCCCCAAACCATCTACACCATGTACCTTATCTACCTATAATTTGGTAACGTGTCTGACTACAGATGCGCGTCTGACTGCAGATCCAGGGGCGGCCAGTTCCATCACAACCCAGTCCGATATTTTTGTGGAGATTGATCATGAAATAAATTCTACGGTCATTTTTCTCCCTTCTGCTGATTCATTCAAGAAGGGCTTTTGTTAGTTAATAGCGAAAGTACGTGCACAAATTACTGGTTAACCCCTTGTTCAAGCTTGCCCAGGGAAAGTGTGGTTAGGTCCCTGGAATCGCCACTGATGTTTTGTGGTTTTTAATATGTCCCGGAGCACCTGAAGCCTCAGCCGGCAGTGGTTCTGGTCTTAAACGTCTAAAAATTGGGGCACAGATTAAAGTCTCATCCGACAGACTGTGACGCTCTGTGAACAAACGCGGAACCCCTGGGTACATGGCCTCGGCTTCCCCGTTCTGAGACGGAATCTTTTTTAAAAGCTCATCTTGACTTGGCGATCTGTTTATATAGGCCTATAAATTGACTATTAATTACGAAAAAGAAAAGAAAAACATCACCATTTCGCTGGAATCTCTTTCATTTATTATCATAAAGCAGTGGATACAATAGATGAGGGAATGCTATATCTTATAGATATACCAGCACAATGATAACATGAGTAATAACTAAAATACAACAAGTTGAGTAATATTAAGCGGAGACAAATTTAATTTATAAAAGGCTGATATTGTTTCCCTTGAAATCCTTTCTGTGTTCATTATCTTTTGTTTTATTCTTCAGTAACGTGAACTCTGCCATTGTATATTAGTCTTAGACAAGCCTATCATAATAAGTATTGCATTTCTAGCAATAAAGCTCAGAATAAAACAGCTTAATACCAATGATCACCAATCCATCTTATTTCTGCAAGTCATTGCAAGCATACGAACGACGCAATCTTGCAAAATCGTAAACGCAAGAAAACGTGTGCGTTCGTTCATGTGGTGCGCGCGCGTGTATGTATGTGTTTAATAACCTGCTAACAGCTTAGGTGTAAAATGAGAAGGGACTATGGCTTAAAGCCTCAATGACAATGGAATCCGCGTCCCACGTTCAGCACAACGTAAAATGCAGCTTTACTAGATAATTTAACTCTATTCCTTATTTATGGATATCCATAAATCATTTTTGATATCCCAAAATCGTGCTGAATTAAGGATATCCATAATTCATTTTAGGATATCCATAAATCGATTTATGGATATCCAATATTCATCTTATTTAAGGATATCCAAAAATGAATTATGGATATCCAAAAATCAGTTTGTATTTATGGATATCGATAATTCATTTTTGGATATCCATAAATCTATTTATGTATATCCAATATTCAACTGATGTATGGATATTCAAAACTGATTAATTGATATCCAAAAATCAGTTATGGATATCCAAAAATATCTATGGATATCCAAAATTCATTTATGAATATCCATAAATCATCCAAAATTCATTTATGAATATCCCATATAAGGACAGATGGACTGACGGACAGACAATGGGAGGGAGCAAACCTATAGTCCCCAAACTGGTCTTCGACTGGTAGGGGAGCATAAAAGACTATAAATCACTTGCCAATCCTCATTACAACCAAATTTAGAAAATATACATTACCCAGTACACTTGTTATCAATCTCCAGTACCCTTATCGTGACAAACTGGCTATTGGTTTGTAGCCAAATCTTAGTCAAATTTCAACCTACGTGGCTGAAATTTTCTGTAATGATATTTAAGTGTCATTAAAAAGATTGGCTGATTCGGAATGTTGATAGCTTTCTTACTTGTTTCAATAATGTTCGTTTTTCTAGAGGAAAGCATACATTTTCGAGTGAGCATGGCCCTCATTTTGTGATTTTTACCATCATAAACTGTGTTTGATTCCAATCCATGTGTTTAACGTGCTTCATATGGGTAAAGTGACTCTAAAGTACCCACTGCCGAGTACAGAAAAATAATTAAAGAGCAGAAATTTCCGATTTGCTTACTCTCTGGGTTAATTTTCTTGGCGTTTTGTAAATATTGGGCTCATTTGGAGCAATATCCGGTGTACGTTTCCACCCATTGCTTGTTGGTGTACTCCCCCGAATTGGGTTGTTTACTGACTACTGACAAGTAGTATGATAATTACTATTGCCGCCATGTTACATGTATTGATATCTTTGTACCTCCTGTTGTTGTAATTTTTGTATCCTGGAGTGAATACAGAATTGAATTGAATCAATGTCACGTTACTCGCGTCGAGGTACGTTACGTCACCGAAAACAACAGACAAAATACTAGATGGCCCGTGGCACAGAAAGGGTTAATACATTCAATAAAACAATATCACTCTTGTAAGATCCTCTATTTGTCTTTGACATACCGTCCTCTATCATATACTTATACTAGTATTGCCCTTGATACTAGACTTTTGGCCCAAGCGTATCAACCAAGTCAAATAGAGATGTCCAGCCCTGGGATCCAAAAGTCATGTAGAGGGCTGATACGGGGGCTGATACCAGGGCTGATATTTTTCTGTCCCGCCCTCCCCAGTTGATCTCGACCTGGAGAAATAAACAGGGAATATCTGCAAGACAATTGTAAAAAATAAAGAAAGTGGACGTATTCTTGCACATTTTTACCAGATCCAAACCAAAATCGCACTGAAAACACCGTTAAAACATTGAATTATCCATTTTCTTGCAGCGAGTATCTCAATACAAAATGGCGTCAGCGTCAAACTTTCGAACGCCATAACGTCATAACCGCACGCAACGTTTTCGCAAACAAAAGGATCGACGTAATGCCTTTGAGCCGTTGAGGCTGATAAAGTCACTTAATTTAGTGATTGTCAAAATAAAGAAATTGATAGATTATTTCATTAGCTCTTTTACACGCATAAGTATATGATAAAAATATTATTACCCGTTGTTTTTGATCCCAGCCCTGATCTCAGCCCTCGGACCGTATTAGCCCTCGCCCTTCGGGCGCAGGCTGATACCGTCTACTCGGGCTGAGATCAGGGCTGGGATCAAAAACACCGTGTAATAATCTATATGTCTGTTTCTTGCAGTCTTGCTGTCACCTGTTTGAAAAAAGGCTGACCTAGCTCTTGTCTTTCTTGCATGAGAAGTTATCTGGTGCTTTTTGTCAATTCCAATTACCGTGTCCTTGGTCAGGTGTGGTACATAGAGGATCTAACACGAGTGCTCATGTTTTTTTTTAATTTATAAAATGAGTTGGGGAAAAGAGATAAAATGCGATGTTAAATAAATTCAATAATACAGGAGCACTCATGTTAGATTCCATTTATTATATGACATTAAAATTATTTTGAAATCAAATTTTTTGCGTGAAAACGTTAGGGTTTTGCAATATGCGTGACATTAAACGGTAATTTCATAATGTTTCCCGAAAATCTGTAAACAACTAGTGGTTTATCGATTTTATTGCATGGCGTTATTTCACTCCCAGACGCGACATCATATGATAAACGATTGTATAGATTCCTGATCGTTGCCTTCCTCCTTAATTTGAAAGCAATGCAAGTCTTTATTTTTTTAGGTTATAGTTTTTATGAGCAAATGAAATTTTCATCCACAATTGAGTGGAGTATCAAATTAGTGTATATACCGGTGGCCAAATTCTTTACTCTATGCTAGGGAGCTACGTATTCGTGGTCTCGCCCTGCTCTTAGTGAAAGCTTTGATCAGAATATATAGATGGTAAGCTGATCAGAATCATTTCTGGGCACGCGGATCATTTTGTTGGTTTTGTTACGCTCTCAAGTAATATGTGCTTAATTTATATTGGAAAGCGGACAAAGTATATACTGTCAAAAAAAGTTTGGATGGAGAAACAGCAACTGTAGTAACATAGTAGTTTTGATGGTTTACAGAGTCAAAATGTATTTAAATATACATTATTAAAGGTTGCTTTTTTCACCCCATCCCCTTTTTTCATTTTGCATCACTTGAAACATAGAAGGTGATTCTAATCTTCAAGTTAGTGTTGTGTTTTCTTAGTCTCTAAGAATTTCTATGTCTTGTAAATTTCAGCAACAACTTTCACAATTTTATAATTTTATTAAATCTTCTTTAAAGTTGAACTAAAATACTTCTAGAAACTGACTATAACCCAAAGTTCCGAAATCTAAAGCTCTGCCACTGGGTTTCATCTTATATACCATGAAGTCACGTGATAGAAACTGACCACAACGCCACCTAATGACATCATCACTAACCAATCATATTTCAAGTTTACTATATAGCGCCATCTACATAGGTAAGCTTCTATTTATATCAACCAATCAGAAGATACAAAAGTGACTCATAGTCACACCAGTTGTGCTATTCCCCAAAGGTCATATGATTAAATATATTGCGCAATCCTGCCAATCAATGCCAGATTTGACATGATCTAATTTATTGGGCTTATGTAATTTTACTAAACTAAGTAACATCTGTCATCATGACCTTTTGAAAGTGCTAAAACATCCCACCAGAATTGACAGCCTAATAAATATGACATTTGAGAAACAATAACAAACTGGTGTCAGAATGCCATAAAAAACATAAACATGTCAATCACAGATGTCAACACCGCACCTGGCCTAACACCTGTGTCTTATCCAAACCAAGCATTCACAAATATAAATCCCCACAGGAAACTCACAATTACTATGAACCCTCCAGGACGAAACCAGCAGTTATTTTATACACTTTCTTTGTACTCATATTCACTTGTGTTTGTAAATAATTTATTGTCATGTTTGTTATTTCATGTATGGTATGCTTGTGTTAAGAGGCTTCAGGGAAGATTGGTTATACCAACTGAGTCACCCTCTAAAAATAAAAGCTTTACTTACTTACTTACTTACGTACTACATTACGGAAACGGCTCCGTGTGAAATTTAATATTTACGGGACTACTTTCTGCTGATCGGAGATTTCCGTATATACCCGATAACGAGTGTATCCGAACAAGTATTGGCTTTATAAACCAATAGCTGTCTTTGCTGCAATATTAATGCATCGGCCGTGCACGCGTGCATGTTTTTACTTTATTTCCCCATATTATTGTTTTTTGTAATAATGTGTGCAAATTCCTGTAAATGCGTTTCATATTCGAAGGCTTGTTACTTAGGGGAGTTTTTATCCTCGTAGATATCGAGAACTGGCTTGGTAATGTTCGAATGTACAATGGCTATATGAAAAATAAATAAAAAGAAAAAAAAATGAGTCTGATAGTACGCTAAACTTTCACTACTAGCCGCCTAAATACATCAGAGTCTCTCGAAACAGGCGTGTAGAACGACCCTGAGCGCATGTTTCTCCTAAAATAAAACCAACAATATGACTTGTAAACGAGTCCGGGACATTTTGGCCCAAAGCAAACTGGGCATTTAATCGGCACATAAATTCGACCCCTCATAATTCGGTGCCTTTGATGCGAAAAAACGTTTAAGAGACCATTTAGCGCGTATGAATAAACACAATTTTCTACACGCCTGGTCTACACACTCGGACACGCTCGAGATACGTATTCAACATAATGTAACCCCGGATCAGAGCCGGTCGGATTTGCATCAGATTATCGATATATTGATTCTTTTCATGCGCGGATCCAGAAAGTTTTGTCAGAGGGGTCCAACTCTGCAACACTGACAATACATTTAGACCGGGAGTTCGGATCCAAATACCACTAAAAGCGGACCAATGTCGGCCCGCCAGCGAAACGCCATTTAAATGGCGTTTCGCTGGCGTGCATATTATGGTCCACATTGTATGCTGGCTTCATAGCTTTGAGAATTATCGAGAATTTCAAGATAACCTATATTTTTGTGATTTTTCAGGGGGTCTGGACCCCCTGTCATCCCCTCTGGATCCGCGCATGCTTTTGAACACCCAACTTATATTGGGGAGGATTAGGTGGGGGTCTCGGTAATTCAGAAAACCTTGTAGAATCCCTTACAAAGTAGAAGGAAGGTTCCATCGGTTAAGAAAGTGTTTAGATGCTCCAGGGGAGAAAACAAGAGGTAAGAGGGCCTGTGTATGCCGGGTTAACCCGCCCTTATCTTTGGGAAATTGACTAACAGTGCTGATCCAGATTAGACGCCGCATGGTTCGCCGTCTGATCAGGGTCGCCATAGTTTGCTAAACATAATTATCTATTAAAATTTGAATAAACATGACAAATACTGCCCAACAGCGGAAGTGGACTGGTCCAATTCAGGATATTTCATTAGGCATAAATGGAAGATAAGAGACGTGTTGTATCCTAACAAAAAGTTTTATGTTTTGTTTTTTTTTTGTTTTACGTCCAAGTCAGCAGCTACGATCATGTCGGTTTTCAGTTCACATAACAAAGCTTGAACAAGCGGTAACCAAAACTTCGTGCACATACTTTTGCCTTTCACTGACAGCAAAAATAGTAAGTGAGTATGATCAGGAAATACCACAATCACAAACCGCAGACAACCCCGTGGCACCGCGAGGAAGAGCCTCTCAACCATCACGAGACACCAGGAAGACAAATTAAGCAAAGCAACCAGCTCTCTCTACCCCATCAAAACCTTCTTGAATGAATCAACGGAATGGTGGAGAATGACCGTAGAAAATAATTTATTTCATGATCAATCTTCACTAAAGTATCGGACCGGGCCGGGATCAAACTCACTGACACCTTGATCTGCAGTCAGACACGCATCCGTAGTTACCGACTGCGCTAAGCGGCCTGGTATTAACAAATATGTAAAGATCACAAGAGATGGCAACTGCTAATATGTATAAGCAGTTTGAATGTAGATCGAGTCGTAAAATTTCCGGCTCCGGATCTAAACTGCTTGAAACTAGATGAGCCTTATATCTACATTAAGGAATGGCTAATACGGGAATGATGTTAAATAGTTTCGTCGCACCACATCTGGATTGACCTGATTGAACAGTGCAACCCAGGTCATATGCGTCAACGCGCGACAGTCGAGCTGTGTCTTCACTGGTTGCGTTTCGCCGGATTATGTGTTTTGTACATTCCCGTTTAAGGACATTTGTTAGTAGCGAAAACCCAGGTTAAACGGTGTACGTCTACTATCAATCAGGGACAACACCCATCGTTTTTAATTAAAAATCTTTGTTCAAATAGTACCTTATTTATAAATCTTTACCGCAGATGAACATCTTACGGGCAGGTCAGACCCCATTCAGATGCCGCATGATGCACCAACAAAATCTACCTTCAAACTAGCACCCCATTTTCACTAAACTTCCGTACGCTCTACTGACTTGACTAGCAGTAATCTTAAGACGGCAGAGATGTGCAGGCTGACCCGTTTGTTGCATAAAAAAATCATGAATTTTGCGGTAACGAGCCTGCCTGATCTATAGAGGCGGCTGGTCAAAGTCGTTTGACTCTTTTCTCAAATATTATCTATGCGACTGACAGACAGTATTTAGCTGTGCCTAGTGAAAACTTTAACATGTTTAAACAAGCCTGTAAACCATTGCCGCCTGGCAGTGACTTGGCTGGTAGAGCGTTAGACTGGCGGCAGTGACCTATATACGTCACAAACTGGGGATAGAAAGGGATAGAAGAGTCCGAGATCCACCAGTCACTGGGCAAGACTTCGACACTTTATCCGCTGCTGTGTACTGGTTCAAGCCGGGATGACGGGGAATTGTCCCGACATGACTGTAAAAAATTGTTGACTGTTATGTAAAGAATTAGCACAAACAAATTCAAACCAGTCTAATCATAGTTGTTTTTGTATTGTTTGATTTTTGTGTGTGTGTGTGACGTCCCAGTCAAAAATTAAGCTATGTCGGGACGGGCCAACCTATGTTGATCATGTACTGAGCAAAGATCGAGGACACAATGCAAGCTTGGACCCGCAACTCCTCGGTCTCAAGTCAAGCACTCTACCACCGAGCCACTGCACCCCCTTTGCTGTTTGAAGAAAATGCAATGCAGTTTTATTACCCCAGTCATGCCATACGGGATTGCTAGTTATTTTACAGCAACTTATGTTGACCCTGCCTCGAGCGGTAGCCGTGTCATAAGATTGCCGCCATCAATGTGGCGTGAATGCAACGGGCCTATGCAGCCACCTTGTTAGCTTACGGCTCCAAATGATGTTTGGTCAGTAACTTAAACACTCATAGAATATTAAAGCTAGCAAAGTCTCTGATCAGACTGCGCGTATGCGCAGGCAAGTCTGAGCATTTGCTGGTCAGACATAGCACATTGTTATTGGTCTGCGCTGTGTGCGAAATTTCCATTTTGGGTTTCAACCCTTGTATACCTATAACTCCTTATCGTGTACTTTGGCAAACAGTAAAGACCTAGATTTCATCAGGGTCTTCACTGTGTGCCTACTAGTGGACAAAACGATTTTTGTTTGCTGCTTTCGAAGCAGCAAACGTTCAGATTGACTTTTTCGGAAATCCGGTCATGCGCACTGCAGAGTAGCTGTCTGACGCAACCCTGTCATTGTTATTAATAGTCGGGTATAACGCAATACCGCCGCCTGTATTGAAGAAATGAGATACTTTGATTTGGGACGATATTGTAGGATCCGCTAAAATGGAAAATCATTATAAAGTTCTGCTTGGAACGGCCAGATGCATGTCATTATAGAAACAGTTTAAAAAGAAAACGACTTACCTTTAAATGGTTTACGCATGCGCGGATCCAGAAAGTTTTGTCAGAGGGGTCCAACTTTAACTTTTTATTTATTATTTTTTTTTTTTTTTTGATGAGGGGAGGAAGGATTCAAATACCACTATTAGCGGGCCATCAACAGCCCGCCAGCGAAACGCCATTCAAATGGCGTTTCGCTGGCGGGCCGATGGTGGCCCAACACTGAATGCTGGCTTGTAAGCTTTGTGGTTGTACAGGGGATCCGGACTAATAATGCTTAGAAACCCTATATTTTTGTGATTGGGTCGGGACCCCCGGTCTCCCCCTCTGGATCGGCACATGTTTATGTATTTATCCATTGCATTAATCCATTTATGCAAACTAAAATTAAAGTCGCACTCTTAATAAAAGCTATGAGACAAAATTGACCACAATGAATGAAATGATGCAACACTACTGACTAACCCTTTACCTGCGAGTTCCTTTAACATTTTGCATGCTGAGCCATGATGACATAATTCAGAGAGCCCTCGAAAACGCAGGTCACAGAAAGAGACAAGTCAATATATATATGTACAAGATCGGCGCATTTTTTCTGCTTCCCACAACTTACGTATCAGCGCATGCTTATTTCATATATTGAACAATGTAGAACCAGATAAAATATCCAGATCATGTACCTAATCATGTTTTGAAGTGTCACTAGTCGCTCGAGCAATGAAAAATGAGCCATTGCATGAGAAAATATGTCTTGCGGGATTGGCTTCACTGAAGAAGCAAGCAGTGTTAGATGCACATGCTCATCTTTGCCTACTAGCGTCCGAGGAAGAAAAAGTAAATCTCGTTTTTTGTGACATGTAGCCGAACAATTTTATATCGCGAAGTGGTGAGTTTTCATGCAAACCCATGAAAGGGAAACAGCTCATGGGCGGATTCCAGAGGGGGGGGTGGCAGGGAGTCCGGACCCCCACCCTGAAAAATCACCAAAAATGGGGTTTCTAAGCATACTAGTCCGGTTCCCCTTAAAATCACAAAGCTACTAAGTCAGCATTCCATGTTGGGTCATCAATCTGCAAAACGCCATTTAAATGGTGTTTCGCTGGCAGGCCAATGATGGCCCGCTTATAGTGGTGTTTGGATCCTCTCTCCCATCATCAACTAAAAAAACATTGTCAAAGTTGGACCCCCCCCCCCCCCCCCCGGACAAAACTTTCTGGTTTGGCTAATCATGTTTTATGTGCGAAGTCCGCTTTCATGCGCCCCAAGGACACCACGTGCTAACAACATTAGCGGTGGCTTTGGTCTTAGACATCCTGCTGTCCTTGAGACTTTGTCTGCGGCTGACAATAATAATAGCTGACAGTTTGGGCCCAGATCTGGCCCGACAAAATGTTTAATGTTTCAAATTTTTTATCATTTCTTGTTGAGCAAATAGTTACAGATGATATAGACATAGACAAATATGATATAAACAGAAGTGGATATATAATGCCTTCAATGTTTACCGTCGTGAGTTGGCTCCCGGTACCGTTAGTTTAACAGGTGACAGGGCCCAGGGCGACGACAGTAAACATTGGGCTTACAGTAGCAATCTAAATAATAGAGACCAAGGTTTTTCTTATTTTTTGCAATGTTCAAGTATTAATAACTCAGGATGGAACACCCGATCACCATGGAATTCTCAGCTTATTTTCTTTAGACCCCATTGTTTTGAAAATACAAGAGCTTAGACTAGTATTTGCCATACTTTTGGAAATACTCTTTGATATATCCTGGCCCCAACAATTTGAAACCTTAGTTGCACTTGGCTGTATGTGGGCAGTTAGCAGAATAAGGCGCTGATGATTTTCCGCGGATGCGCAGGCTCGTCTGAGCCTTCTCTGCTCGCATATGCGCTCATGAATGGGCTTATTTTATGAAAATACCAATGTAAATATTAAATTCATCATGACCTCGATTCAGCACGGCTACAATCAAATTAGTTCTTGGTATGTGCGTCTGTCCGTACACTATCTTGGTTTTCACTCTTAGGACCTTCCGAATGCAGTCTCGTGAGTACAGCAAGACACGCCTCGATCGGCTCAACAGTTTGTTACATCTAAAATCACGGACTATACATCCGTGTTTAAATGTTCCATTTTGAGGAATTTGATATTTCTTTAAGAGCCGTTATTACATGAATTAAGTTATTTACGCTAAGAACTCGTATGAAATTGGTATTCAAGTATTTAAAACACAAAGTACGTAGATGTCTAGAATTTTATTTGGTCTGAGTCTTTGTACACTTCAAACTTTATGATAGTGGGCAGCGAGATACTTGCGAGATTGCGCAAACGCACATGCTCTCCTGAGCCTTCTCTGATCACATATGTCGTAAGTACCAGCAGGCTATTTACGAAATACCCTGGTACCAGTTCATATGGGGCACCGCGCAAGTTGATTTCATGTTCGGGTTCGATAGGAAATAAAATAAAACAGTCAATTTTCCTAAGCTTGCACGGCAGTGTATTTGAATTTTGTAATGATCGTACAGAATATCTCCGACGCATCGGCGACATAGGCGTCTAAATTTGCATCCGCTCGACGTACTTTCAGAAAACGAATCTTATTTGTCATCTAAATCATGCGACGTCAATGCTGGATTCACGTTAGCGACGTAAGCCGTTAGATTGGCAGGCGAAAAGTTAGCATTAAAGTATCGTAGACAGCCACGCTGATAAAAACAAGGTCCAATGAAGGAGAAAAAAAGATGTGTACGAACTATTAAAAAAGTACATATTAGAATATTTTTTCCTTTTTAAAGGAGGCTTGCCTAGTCTAAAACAGCATTTGCACCATGTATGTTGGAACACCTACAAATTTGGTTTTTTGTTACACTGCACTAAAACCCCGTCATAGACGAACGGAACATCAGCAATCTAAGTCTTCTGGCAAAAAAAGACACAAACAATTATCTAAAGCGGTACCTAGCGCCACGCAAGAAATGAAATTAATAAAATTTACTTATTTTTCATGTATCATTTTTCTGAATTTTTGCAACAATGAACATCAACATATCAGCAAAACATGTTTTTAATTTCATGCCAAAATAATAAATAATGTTAGGACAAGAGTCTACCGAATAGCAATACCCTTAAATTCTAAAGTTGCAATTTGAAATTTGTCTAGAAAACAGACGTGATTTAAAGGAATTGTATTAAAATATTTTTATTAAAATCTGGATACAAATTACCCTCGAAGCCCTATTATTTGTCCGGAACTGACAATCGCCAGCCAGAACGCATATCGTTGATGCAAATATCGTTGATACATTCAAAGTAAGATACGTCAGGTCGTCATTTTTGGTTAACCAGACCTGCGTCGATATTTAACTTTCCCTGTAGCCTGATACGATCTCTTGGGCGCTGTATAGTTGATAGCCTTTCCCAAAGGCCTAGAACTTTTCAAATAGTCATTTCATTTTTTTCATATAAACATATTCCTTTTTTGTTGCTAGTCTATAGTCTTGTGCTAAGTTTTGATAATGAAGACAATTACGTCAACCTTATAGACTAGCCATGAACATAAACATTTGGAAAAGAATAGAAAAATATTATTACAATATTTTACGTGTATTAATGACCACTTTTATTATCAGACTGGTAGCTATTCTATATAGTTGACTGATGGCAATTATAATACCCACTTCGAATCGAACTTTAGTTCCTACTTAGTAACTAGGGGTTCGATTCACTACTAAAGTGACGTCACGAACCTACTAAAAATCAACGGTGGGTCAGAGCACCGTTACTCTAGAAGCTTGTCTGGTTCCCTCCTCTAGACCTAGCTAGCATAATGGGTACAAGATCTATTAATAGCCTCAAAATGTTTTTGATTCTTGATGTGTTCTATTTGCGGTCCCTCTTATTCGTTATTGTTAATTAGAGCAGGCTGTGCAGTTTATTGTGCAGTTTATGCACACCCATTTTGTCTACGATGAAGAAATGAGGTGGGGCATACAGGGCTATTCACTTTGTTTATTTGATTTGACAACTAATTATTGGGTGTAGAAAGTGTGCATGCATATATTACGTAAGAACTTTAGAAGGAACTTTGGAAGTGGGCCAATATCATTCCAATTGCGTCAGATTGTTCATGTTCGGACAATCGTGGCATGATTAATAAAGTTATGAACTAAGGCTACAGTGTTTTAAACATGTTTATGTGCATCCTACATGCCAAAGAGACCCAGAGTTGTATTCGACATGCCATGATCCCAAAATATAATTCACATTCCTACCTCAAATTACATACAGATATGCTCTGGGCTTGACCTTGCTGGAACTGAAACGGTAAATTCAGAGGTCAAGGTTACAGTGACCTGGAAACAGTTGGTGACTCGCCAGGGCCCAATAGGTATCTACGTACCAAATATGGATCTGCTACCATAAACAATATAGGCGATCTGCTGTGGGTGCATATTTTCACAACCTAGCTAGCTGACTCCTGAGATCAAGGTCACAGTGGCTGAAAACAGTGAGGGACATTCCATGACCCCAACATATATCCACAATTAAATTAGGGGTTAAAATGTCATATGATATGAGACATGCTCTTAATACTATGTTTTGCTTGCTGTCGTTGAGTTTTCTTATCGGTGAATTGCTTTGTTCCCATACACACGACCGTTATGCTAACAGTATGTTATATAAATAGACAATCAGGTAGAGGGTATCACTTTTCCAAAACAAATGCTTGCGGCGAGAGCGCCGCAAGCAAAAATGATCACTGTACGAACTAATACATGACATTGGTGAATAATATATGGTGTACGAACTATTTGATTGTGATAACTTATACAAGATTTACCGTATAGTAAATTATAATTCAACAAAAGATTGTTTGTAGCTGCGGGTATTTGTATTGTGGTACTTCAATCTTTTTACAATTCAAAGATGGGTTACTAGATGTGAAACTGGTCTATCACAAGCTTTTTAATTTTAAATGTAGACTGGCCCCAGTCCTGAAACATTGATATCTCAGAGAAAATCCTCATACTGATACTAGTAATACATATAATTTCGATGTTTAGTCATGGACCCATTATTAGGAACATTTCTGTGTTATTATTTTAATTTCATTGGAATTATTTTGAATTTTCATATTTCTGAACACAAGCACATCTAAGGATGCACATTCATGACCAGGTTTCAAGGTTAGGCAGTCTAAACTACCCCCAGTTTTAACCAGCAGTTTTAACCAGTTAAAACCGCCCCAGTCAATATGCCTTAAAGTGGTCAATACTGGTCTTTACGAATCTGAGTGATTGCCAACCTTGGCTGGTTTGTGCAGTCTAGCTAGTCATCATTTGTGCCTATTCATATAAATGTTTTAATCCGTTCTGTTCGTAGTAAAATATTTTCAATCATATCAGACTGTCTCAGTTGAATCAGTTCCAAGCAGAGGAGATTAATAAAGCACACACCACAGTAGGATTATCTCTCCTTTTAAAAGGAAACTTTATTCGAGTTATTATCGCGCTCACATGCACTCTATATAATACATCTTAGCAACTCACTTCACGATGATTTTCCTTTGGAAAATTAGTTAAGAAATTGATTCGCGCTCAAAGTGATTTGTTGCTTAATACATCACTGGCTGGAGGTCAGTCATTAAAGTAAATAAATCATGAGCGCGAAGTGCAATTGATTTATCCACTTACGACTGACCGACAGACAGTGATAGATTAAGCAACAAATCACGGTCAGTGCAAATTTATTTCAATTCTAACACACAAAAAAGATTAAGATTAAAAATAAGAACGAATCCTTCATAGTCTATAACGATTCCGCCATCTTGCACAGACTGTCAGAATTTCCTGCAACTCTTATTTAGACTGAAACGCATATTTTTACCTACATTTTTAATGTCAAGTAGTTGTGAAAATGACGTTACGCCGTCTATTGTCAACGTTACAATGCCGTATGTGTTGAATGACGTCATGAAAAACAAACTGGTGACGGAATGACGTCAAGCCCGTCCGTGCCCGGTCCGTGCAGTGATTTTTCAACCAATAAATCACTGAGTTTAACCAATAGCTATATAGGCGAGGTGTGTTAGAATGATGCTTGAACCCCCAACCCAATGATCTCAAGTTGATCATTCTTACAATGAGCCACTGTACTCCCCTTATCTAATATTGAATGACAACAAAAGTACTACACAGATGCCTACTCTGATCTGAGCGGTGAAGTTTCAATGTGATAGATTACTGCATGTATGTTTTACAGATTTTTGTAACTTGTGATAAGGATTCCTAGACTGGTATCAGACCAGTAAATAGAGTAGTAGTAAAACAAAAATATTTACCTAACCATGCATACACTACCTCTGTGTGCCAGTTTACGCCGAAAGTGTATTTTGGTCTATGGGAGTTACAGAGCTTTCAGTAAGCATGGCCTGAAGTCCCCTCCCCCCCTCGTAGGGGTCATAATATCTCTAATCAGATAAGAATACATGCATAAATAGTGCATCTAAAGGTAAATTTCGACCTCAGAAGATCCAAAGATTGGTTGGACGAGTCTAATTAGTAGCATGTGAATAGTTACTCAGATGGTAGTGGTTATTTTTAATCGAATGATTACTTAATGTGTTATTGATGTTGAACAGAAACCTGATACTTCACCCATCTCTCAAATTTATGTTACTTCATGTACTCATCTCACTTTTGACCCGTCTGAGGTTCAATTTTTTTTTCAAAACTTGATTATTGCACCTTGGATGGTTTCCTAGGGGTTATAGGGCAGTAGTTCATGAGGAAAACTGGGCAAACTGTCCTTTTAAAAGGAAACTTTATTCAGGAATAGATTCGCAAATTGTAACATGTGACACCTCAATACCGTGACACAATAGACCATCCCAAGTTTAAAGTATCAAGCCAGATGGAATAATCTATTAGTGCCTAAAGGGGTAATAACATGTAGACACAGATCTAAACACAGTTTCGGTGATGTGTATTTTAAGAGACGTTACACGATTATAAGGTCAGTACTGAGGTATTAACCAGATGTCATTTTATTGCCCCGGGTATTGCAGACTTCCTGTTTCCAAAAGCCGTACCAAATGAAAAACACATTCCTACTTGTGTACCGCAATGCTATGACGTCCTTTTCACACTTTGATACCAGTAAATATCTACTTTGGCAAACAGTGACGACTCAGACGTCTCAGCCACCGACACAACAGGCATTTTCGGACAGATTTTGAACTATATTAATTCATAAGTACTTAAATAAGTGACAGTGCTCCTTTTCTGTAGCGCGTGAACGGTGCGACGAACGGCGAATCGTCCCCTGAGAAAACTGAGATTTATTATATGAGGACAGCAAAGGTACAGATCAGCCTACACATTTGTACAAACTGGTTTGCAGCTATACTGTTGGTATCCATGAAAATATTTCAAATTGAATTTAGATGTATCCCAGCTGATCAGACCAGTTTGCGCTCTATACTGGTTGGAAACTCAATATGACCTTTTACCATGGTAAAGCTAAAAAACGATCGTACCACACGTCTGCTTCCGGAAATCGCCGAGTCAGCGTAGTAATATTTATGAATGTGCGATGATATTTTTTTATATCAATTTAATGTTTTGATTTTATTAAAAATCAAATTAATCAAACAGTTAACTAGTTTCTATATATATTTAATCTTTTGGGTGCTGTAGTTGCTTTTTTAAAGGAAATATAGCTCATTTTTAGACGCACTATCTTTTTGCTATTTCAACCCCACCGATCCCCTCGTATTACTATATGTTAGGTGCAAATCTGGGGTGTTTTTCGCACGGAGACGTTTCCGTGATGAGGACATAAGTAAGTCAGAAAAAAAAAGATTAAGCGCGAAAATTGTTTGTCTTGTCTGTTTAGGATAATAAATTTTAAGCTCAAAATCATGGATTGTGTTTTAATGCCCCAACTCTTTACAATGGGTGGCAAACATTGAAGTTTACTTTTTGTTTACTGTCATGAGTTGGCTCAACCTACACCTGTATTTTAATCAATTTCTATAAGTTTTGGATAGGTTTGTTGATTGTCTTTGTGCCAGCATCAAAGACTAGACTCAGTTAACAGTAATAAACATTTCAGAAGATACGACAGGCATAATACTTATCAAAAAGTAGGGTAGCAATGCAAAATGTCACGCAAGTAACAAAGTGGACAGCATAATTTTGTTTTAAATAATACGGTTTTGTTGCTTTAAAATTGGGCCATCATTTGAATGCCTCTAATAAAATGTTGACTTTTAAACATTCCATGTCATTGAAACGATTTTTGATATGTAACATATGTAACAGGATGCTACACATGTCAGAGGGCTAAAATGTTTCAAAAAACTTGTAAGACATTTGGCTTTATGGAAACCGTAGTCTGCTCTTGGTGGATTAGTTAAAGGAACAAAACTTAATTTATCTCAGCCCTCGTCACACAGCCTTTTTATCACATGTGAGTCATGGTCATCTATACTAATAGACGTATAGATCCACAACGTCAAAGCACACACTATACATGCAACCCCCCACACTTTTGGGGGAGCAAAACCATATCTATCCCATGGCCTAGAAGTCTTAGCTTCCAAAGGATAACCTTTTTCTAAAAACACTGTTGAGCCCAAATAAAAAAAATGTGGCTTCCGATTTGACCCTTTCAAATTAAATAAGCTGTATTTTGCTAACTCAGGGTATTGTTCTTGAAATTCTTCAAACTACATTTATGTAAATAATATTGAAATTTATCTAACAACAAAAGATAGAATACTTTTAGCATAATTAAGTTTTTGTAGCCAATTGTTTACTGTATGCGCTAGACGATTCTTTAAGTATATATTGGCGTAAGTCCGAAAGTGGCGAATCGATTCACAAATGAGCCAGTGCATGAGCTTTCCAACAATGTGGTATGTGCAACCAGCAAAGCCTCAGATCAGCCTGTGCATACGCGCAGTCTGATCAGAGCCTTTGCTAGTCTCTTGAGTATTCTATGATTGTTAATCTACTGACTGAACACCATTTGGAGTTTCTAATCTTAAAAGAATGCTGCAGAGGCTCGCCCGAGTCTAAAGTGTCAAATTGTTGGAAATCTCATGCCGTGGCTCAAATAATACCTGCTCGGTCTCTAGATTGTACCTATGATTTACTTCTGAAACAAACAAACACACTAAAAATAAAAAGATCTAGGGCCTTATGCTATATTGTGACAGTCATTATAAGTAGTTGTTATACCATGGGTTGCCCGCCTGTACGTGGAGATAATCCACGAGCTTTAGCGAGTGGATTATCTTACGTACAGGTGGACAAACATGGTATAACTATTTTATACCACCTACATCTGTGTAGACCATGCACACCACGAGATATTTTGTACTAAAGTTGGTAAGGGTGGTATAATGTGAAATAATAAATATATGTGGAAATATCCTATGGCCACTATTTCTAGGGAAATATAAAGTCGTTGGCTCGAAAAGCACCTACCTCGCATTCCTTTTGAGCAGATATTTTCTGTTTCTGATTAAGTAGCCTCGATAAATTATTCCGCTGTTTAATATTCTTCGTGATGTCTGTTCTTGGTGGATTAGTTAAAGGAACAAAACTTAATTTATCTCCGCCTCGTCACACAGCCTTTTTATCACATGTGTGACATGGTTATCTATACTAATACACGTATAGATCCACAGCGTCAAAGCACACACTATACATGCAACAGGTATACACTGCTTTCGATTCATTTTTACAAATTTCCAGTGTAAATATGGTATGTCCATCCTGTACACAGCATTAAATAAATCTCGTCGCGCGAGAGAACATGTCTTCGGTGTTTCCGATCAAGTTACGTTCAATAGAGAATTGCAAAAACATGATAACAATTTTATCAATTATAAGCCGCACCATGAGATTTCCAACAATGTGGTAGGTGCGACCAGCTAAGGCTCTGAGCAGCCTGCGCATCAGAGACTTTGCTAGTCGCTTGAATGTTATATGACTGTTAAGCTACTGACCGAACATCATTTGGAGTTTCGAAGCTAAAAATAGGAGGCTGTACAGACTCATCTGAGTCTACACTTGTCAAAATCCACATTGTTGGAAATCACATGTCTCGCCTCATTTTCAAAAACAGCAAATATAAAGGCGCTGATGAGACCGCGCTGATAATTGATACTGCGCGAATTCACAAGCTGGTCCGTGATTTTGTTGTTAGCATGCTACATAATTAGGTTTTCTCGAGGCAATACCCAATGGAGACTTCCATGGCATAAACAAAGCGGTCACATCAGTTCAAAATCAACTACGATCCGCGAGAAAACATTCATCGATATTTCCGGCAAGGTAGGGTTCACATGCAGGGATCCAGAAGGGGTGATAGGGTGTTCGGACCCCCGCACACCACACACACACACACATATATACACACACACACACTGAAAGATCACAAAATTATAGGTTAAAGCTGCCAAATCAGCATTCAGTGTTTGACCATCAGCGGCACTCCAGCGAAACGCCATTTAGATAGTGTTTCGCTGGCGGGCCGATGATGGCCCGCTTATAGTGGTGTATGGTACCTATCTCCCCCATCAACTAAAAAAAGAAACGTTGATTTTGTTGGAAAAAGTTGGACCCCTCTGAAAATCTTGCTTGACCTGCGCATGGAACAGAGAAACATTGAGTATTGCAAGTAAAGCGAAGAAACGTGTACAAATTGAAGAAGAAAGTTAGCCCACGAGGCCTGCCGAAATTGCTTCAGGCTATAGCTAAGCTTAACGAGCACATGTACTAGTGCTCTGACAGGTGTTTCGACATATACAGCAAAACTTAATCGTCCTATGCGTGCATTCAAGTCAATAATTTTGAAACAGCAGCGATCTGGGAACAAATGAGCCAAAACACTATATTTTGGTACACATCGAATTGTGGAGCAACGAAAACTCACGCGAGCCTGCGCAAACGCGCGGATTCGCCAGAGCCTTCGCTGCTCGCACACACAAAATATCGATAGCTGAAGACTCAGACCAGAAAGTTGACATCAAGCACAGTTCGATAAGACGGTGCAATTTTAAATGAGATCTTCAAAACATGTTATAATGTCTACAATCCCATGGGCTGGCCCAACTATTCATTATTATACTTTGAATGGTAGAATTTGTAAATACAATGTCTCATTTTATAGCTTAATTTACAATAGAGCGCTTTTGACAAACAAAGAAATAATACTATTTATTTCGCCTTAATATAAACAACGTCAAAAGTTAGGCACCACTGACTTCGTAGCTAAATATTTCAGAGCAAGGTTATGTGATGTAAAAAAAAGGCTTACAAATAAAGATAATGCATCAAACAAGGTAAAGATAGTGAAATAGTTATAGTAGGGTGACTTTCAAGGCTCAGTTGAAGGTGGGGTGGTGACCAAAGTACTACATTGAATGTTATATGCCACCCGAGGTTTATGAATCTGCCAGGATACAGTGGCCACTGTTGGTGCGGAATGAGAAATCCAAGATGGCGTCCAAGATGGCCGCCAGAAATAAATGCAAGGGGTTGTTGTGCAATAGTTGGTGTACTGATTTGATGTATATTATTTCATCAAATTAATGATATTAATTTTTGTAGTGTATATTTGAACATTTTAATGATACATTTAAATATGGTTTCAATGTCAAGGTTTAGGTCAAATTCAAGGTCAAATACGAAAAATAGCGAAAAAAACGGCTAATTACATTATTATCTTTGATATTGCACCAAAGTTTACTTAAATGGGAAGAATTGTTATATAACAAAGTAAACTAGAATGTATAGGCTTTAAATAAAATAAATAAAAATTAAACTCTGTTGCATTTCCATGGAGATTTTCAAGATGGCGTCTTGAGACCCCTTATCAAAATGATTGAAAAATAGATCTACCATTTAAAAAATGATTTTTTTAATTTTCATTTCAAATGTAGCCATTATAGTATTACTTGCGTAATTATTTTAGCAACATATTTCTGACACCATGAACTTTATACAACTAACAAGAAATGATGCTTTTTTTATTGTTACCTGGAAAATCCAAGATGGCGTCCAAAATATATAGAAAAGTAGACCCATGTAGAAAAATGAAAATGATCCTGAAAAATCTAAATATGTGAATGTAGAAAACAAAAAGAATAAAATAAATAACTGTATTTAATATATTTCAGCATTTAAATCCTGTAAATGGAGCCTAAAATTCTATGATTTTTGTCAAATATTATGTCATACAAGTATTAGCTTCTAAAAAGTCTGACATCTTTTGGCACTTAACTAAAGTGGGACGTTTGTCTACATGTAAATGAAATCCATGTTTCTTTTTTTCCTTTCCATTCTGCTTTCTGTCAAGTTCAACTATGACCATAAAGGCAGGTTTCTGGTGTCGCACATAAATTATCAGAGATAAAATCAGATGGGTTTGTCGATTTTTCTTTTAAGTGCCATATTTGTTGAGTTTTTGTCATCCTAGCATGTCTCTCTGTAAGGCCAGTGCTTTCGCAAGGGGGAGCGCAGTGGCTCAGTGGTAGAGTGCTTGACTCGAGATCGAAGGGCCGCGGGTTCGAGCCTCACCGGCGTCACTGCGTTGTGGTCCTTGAGCAGGACACATTTATCCTAGCTTAGTACTGGTTCAACCCAGGAAGACACGTCCCTATATAACTAAAATATTGTTGGTGGGACGTTAAGAATCAAATCAAACAAAAAGCTTCGCAAGGTTGGTCGTGAACCCTGTTAGAAGAACCATGCTCCTTGTAAACAAAGTTATGACCCCTAAGAACCATGCACCTTGTGAACAAAGTTATGACCCCTCTGTGAGCTAGTACATGGCCATCCTATGTGTGTCGGACCCAGATCCCATGTGAGGTTGGGCCTAGTCCTGGAGACCTACGTGCCCTTAGTAAAGCTGGTCTCAATCCATTTGAGACAAGTCCTGTCTAACACGTATGTGATCAGTCGTTTCCTAAAATATGGTTTGCTGTATCCCCATTAAGATATGTTGGGACCATCCTCTTTGGGGTCATGTCATAGTCAACTTTTGAGGTGGATAATGGTCTCCCTGTGAGATATGTTGTAGTCCACCTGTGAGGCCAGCTGTTCATTTTGTGAGATATGTTGTGTTCATCCTCTTGGAGCAGATTATTGTATGGATTGTGCTCTAGCTCCAGGTCACCCCTGTTAGTTGAGTCATGATTTCTAGCAAAGTAAGATACTTGGAGAGAAGGGAAAGACCAGGAATCGATACAATCAAGTACCACACCTGACCTAGGTAACCATATTTGAAAGTGACAAAAGCACAATGAAACATCACATACAGAGAGCAAAGAGGTCGGCCCTTTTCTAACAGGTGACCACAAGGCTGCAAGAAACAGACATCACAGACGGAAAAGACAAAAAAATATCCCCAAAAGAAGCACTGCCTTGGAATGGTCAGGGAATGAAACTACTGAAGGGCGTAAACTAGCTTTATGCAAAGCGACTCGTGCACCCCTGTTAGTGAAACATGCTCATACGTGATGTTGGTCAAGGGAGGTTCCTCATGAACCAGGTCTTAGTCGCTGGTGAATCAGGTCATTGTCCCCATTAGGCTGTTATAGGGTCGTGGAAAGCCTATGTGGTTGACTGTAGACATCATGTGAGGCCAGTAGTGGTCCTAGTTTAGACAGACTGTGCCTCTTCCCTGATGGGTGGGTGGTGTTTCACTAATAAGTGCTCCCTCCTAGTTTGGTTGATTACGTCCCAATGTAAGTTGTGATCCAAGTTAAGTGGGTGATGGACCTTTGCGAGTAGGGTAGATGCCCCCTAGGTAAAGATGGTCATACATTTGTGACAAATATCACAGACTTATGATGCTGGTCATCTCCCTAGTGAGGCCAATCATAACTCCATGTGAGGCAGGTTCGTGTCCCCTGTAAGATGCATAGTGGTTATCCGCTTGAAGTGGGTCATGGGTTTTAATTGTGAGATGAATGTGTGACCAATCGTTTGACTGCTAAGTACTTTTGCAATGCAATGGATGAACATCCTAAACTTATTATACTGAACAAATATCTGGATTTATCTAGGTCATAGAACTGAGTCATTGATGACAGTGCTTGCACTAACTGTCAAAATTAGAAAGTCAAGCTGCTTCCAAGGTTCATCATCTGGCAGTCACAAGCTAAATCATAAGTTTGGTTTCCTTCGAAATTGAAGTCACTGACTTCCTAGCACCCAGTTTTATGCCCCCAGTGGCTTAGGCTGCTGTCCGTTCTAAGGCGGTGGTTCTGTTGTTGTTGACTTTTTGTTTATTGCTACTCCCATTGTGGGAGTCTGTAATTGTTCTATGTTTTGTTGTACGTTACTTTATGTCCATTCTATTATTGCAATCATCTTGATGGGGAAGAGAGAGCTGATTGCTTTGCTTAATTTGTCTTCCTGGTGTCTCGTGATGGTTGAGCGGCTCTTCCTCGCGGTGCCATGGGGTAGTCTGCAGTTTGTGATTGTGGTATTTCCTGATCATACTCACTTACTATTTTTGGGAGTCACAGACCAAATTTTGGGAGTCTCTGACACCCAAACTTCCACTAATGCAAGCACTGAGATGGTCAAATGTAGCTGAAATGTACCAAAGGGTCATACAATACGAAGCACAAAAACGATCTTTAGCCTTGTGACAATTTCTACTATAAGAAAACAGATATACACAGCAGTCGAAGGCTGATTTGCACTAACATGTAAGTACCACCTGTCTGTCTCAAACTTCATCACAAAATCAAAAGGATCATCACATTATCGTAACATATACAATAATTCCAAGTTCATATTCAAGGTAACTTAATTAGCCAAAAGCACACAATTAGGTTATAAAAAAATGAACACCTCCTTTGTTATCTTGAATTTGACCTTGTGTAATACACCATATTTTCTTAAAGCATGTTAATAAAATTTCTCTGATCTCACTAAATATCAACATTATGGACATATCATTATCATCCATCAATTAAGTGGCTACCTACAGAGGACCACAGACAGATTAAATGACTATGTTCTGTCTTGCAGGGTGTGACTCCTGTTGTACCATATGCAGTGTTTGGTAGAACAAGATGTTTAATGTTATGCATTCAAATGCTGACGATATCAAGATAGTTGCAAAATTGGGATAAGGCGCAAGCTTGCCTTTTGTAGTAATGCAAGTGTGTGTCAAAGGCGCATGTTTGTTATATGATATTGTTAAATGTTGTTCTCTGAACAACTTGTGAACTGAGAAGGTTCTGAAACACAAAACACGGAAGCGTAAGAAATTTCCTCCTACAGATCACAGCTTTTTGTAGCAAAAGTGTTGGTGCACTTACCAGTTGCTGTTTTTATGCAATGTAGTGGTTATAGTAGACCCATTTAAGCATGTGTATGTCTTTGACAGTTAGCCTGATCTGCTGGTTCCACAGCTCATGAGCCAATTACCTATGCGACCTGAGTTTCACAATGACCTCGTTTACGACTGCACAGATATATGTGAAATCTATATATGTTTGTTGAATGCATAGATGTGTAGACAAGCTTCTGCAATCAACTTGATGTGGAAGAGAGAGCTGGTTGTTTTTCTTAGTTTGTCTTCCTAGTGTTTCGTGATTGCTGTGTGGCTCTCCCTCCCAGTGCCATGGGTTTTGTCTGCAGTTTGTGATAGTAGTATTTCCTGGTCATACTCATTTATTATTTCTGAATGCATTGGGTAGCACTGGCAGGGGATAATGATATATGCATCAATATATTCACTACAACAGCACATGTACCCGTTGATATTTAGTTATCAGCAATATTTATTCATCATTGATTAAAGAGTAAATGACATTTATGATTCATATATGACTAATTGCATGCATCAAAACATCATAAAATGCATACCATGCTAATTCAAGACTTAAAGAAGTCGCAGCGTTGTACAGGTTAAATTCAATAGAACATGGAGTTGATCATTGTTTATAGCATTATAGTGTGATTGGTTTGACTTATTGCCTTGATAATGACCTAATGTTAAGATTATGTGATGAACTATTTGATTTTGTAATAAAGTTTGACACAGACACTTTATACTTACATGATTTAAGGGCGACGTTTGGGCAAATCAGGCTTTGACTGATTTCATTTTATTTTCTTAAAATAATTAATTGCGTAATATTATAAATGATGTGTCCATGGCTAAAGGTTGTTGTTCTTCCTCATGCTTGATGACACTTTGCCATTCGGCTTGCTGGTTTTGTCACACAGAATTCTGACATTTACCTAAGAATTTAAATTTGAGGCTTAATTTTCAGAAATTAAATGCTTTACTTCATTAAATACAATTATTTATTCTTTTGGTTTCCTACAGCCACATATTCAGATTTTACAGCTTCATTTACAACTTTCTACCTAGGTCTACAATTTCATAAATTTGCGACGCCATTTTGGATTTACTTGGTAACAATATTTACTACAAATTGATAATATTACACAATCACACACTGCAATCCAACCCATGGCATTGTGAGGAAAATCACAGAACACTAACAGTAACAAGACATCAGCACGACAATTGAAGTTAAGCAACTAGCTGTCTTTTCCTAATCAAGATGATTGAAGAACTAGAAAGGACACTAAGTAGTGTACAACAAAGCAAAGACTAGACACAGAATCCACACAAATATTGGGAGCCACAAAAGTAATAAATAACAGAACAAACACCTTAAAACGGACAGCAATAAATTAAAAGGTGATTAATATATATATATATATATATATATATATATATATATATATATATATATATATATATATATATATATATATATATATATATATATATATATATATATATATATATATATATATATATATATATATATATATATATATATATATATATATATTCTGGTGGCTATGAGATTTTTTTGCAGCAACTCAAAGGTTACGGGTTTTTCTTGCCGAGCTACATAGAGATATAGAGATATAATGAATCAACTGAGCCGATAGATGCTGTAAATATTTTGCCTCTGGCGAGATTCGAACCCACGACCTTGACAAATCCGCCTAGCACTACAGCAGGCATCTACGTTACATGTACCAACTGCGCCACTGAGACATCCCCCAAAAAAGGATGTTCAGGAAGCGCTGATATTGACGACGACTGATGCAGTACACGTCGTATATTGGTTCCTTTTCAATGGATGGCATCTATTTAGTTCGCAAGTGAAAGCCTGATGGATCCAAGGACACAAGTGATATTAGATAAATATCAGAAGTGCGGAAATATCATTTCACAAACATCATTTCTTTCGAGCTACACAGGATAAGTAACTGATTCAGATTCACACAGTAGATAAATACAGGGAGATAGAACCAATATACGACGTGTACTGCATTAGTCAACGTCAATATCAGCGCTTCCTGATCATCCTTTTTTGGGGATGTCTCAGTGGCGCAGTTGGTAGCGTCGATGTCTAGTGTAGTGCTAGGCGGAGTTGTCAAGGTCGTGGGTCAGAATCTAGCTATAGGCAAAATATTTACAGCATCTTTCGGCTCTGTTGATTCATAATATCTCTCTTTATATACATTGGGTCTCATATATTAGTTTGTGGCTATGCTATTTTTGGCAGCAACTCAAAGGTAACGGGAGTTTTCTAGCCGAGATTTGGTTTGATTTGATCAAAATCAAGATATGATTGTATTATTCAAAATTCACATCATTACTTAATGTTTATGTTTTGTTTTTAGAATTTACGGTTCGTCATTTTACATAAATGCACATTAACAAACAGATTACATCTTACTTGTCTTTACCAAACCAAGCTGCACATCGCCAATTCCCGTATAGGTTGCACAAAGTGTTGTCTAATAACAAGAAATTCATCAAATTGTAAAGTTTATTATAAAAAAAATCGCATACCCAGGGACCAGCTCAGAAAAGCCTCGAAATATTCGCCTAGAAGCTAATGCGAATATCCAAAAAAGAGCATCAACTTTGTCCAGCAGAAATAGTGTTGATTCTAAATGCCAAATAATCCACTAATGAACTAAAGTCAATTGTCCTTCCAAACAGTTCAAGGACATACGTGTTCTTGACCCATCAGGAAGGCTCTTGACATAGTATGGCCAATCCAATACTGTCTAAAACAATAATGGCCATTTAGTGAATGATGAGCCTCCAATAAACCTAATAGTCCGATGGAGTAGATATCTGGTAGTCAAGTAATAAGCTGAAATTTACCAACACTATTTAGGGACAGATCTGTGAATGATGCGCCTGCAATGAACATGCTAGTCCAAGACAGTAGATACATGTATCTGATAGTTCTTGCGAGAAACTGAAAATTTTAGGGTGGGCGTCAGCGGCGTCCTAAGCAGTATCTCCTGGATCCCGGACTAAGCAATGTAACCTTGCATGCAGAAAGGTGTCAGCGGCGTCGAAGCAGAACCAGGCAGCAGATTCCGCACTATGCCATGTAGCCTTGCATATCAATGGGCTCAGAAAGAATCGAGCTCGATTCTTGCATAGCTGAAGTATTAGTCAGAAACGTGCTCGTTTTTGTAAAGGCAATCTATAAGACAGCGAGAAAAAAAGAACTGTGCTCGATTATTGCATTTAGCTTATGTTCCACCCCTAGATGAATATGTTTGTTTAAGTAAGTATCGGCGACTTCGTACGTCGTCATATTTTCAAGCCCCAAAAGACAGTGAACATGCACGTTTTAATTTTCGTCGGCTCTTCCCAATCTATTTTTGTCATGCCTGAAAATAGCCTTACACGCGCAACTGACCAGTGCCTGAAATAAAACGCTGCATCTGTTTTCAAAAATAATAAAAATGGCCCGAGAAACAATTAAATTATACATTAGCCTTATTTAAAACGAACAGGGGGAATTTTGTACACTATGCTTTTCTGAAACTACATTATATAAGACACAAATAAAAGATATTAGCCCTCTGAAAGTGGCAGCGTTAACGTGTAACAGCACGTTATATATGTTACCCCCAAAATAGCATTAAACGTACCTGATAATGTCTCAACCATGACATGTTCATACATATTTGCATGCTGACACAGGTTTATGAACTTCTTATAACACAGTTACATAATGTTTAGTATTAATTTTATAAATGTCTTGGGTAATTACCGTTGTATACGTTACTTAGTGTTTCCTGCGTTATTTCTGAGTATCAGTATGGTATTTATTGACTATACGTGTATTACATCTGTCACAGAATATAGTAACTCTATAAGGCTGCTTCTTAAATGATTCAAAAGTACTTTATTATGGTCGCTTACACTATTTTTCAGGTCCATGTTATGTATGTTACCTTCAAAATAGCATTAAACATTTAAGTTAATGTCTCTAACAAGCCCTGTTTATACTTATTTGCATGCTTGCACAGGTTTATGTACTTCTTTTAACAAGGTTTACCTAATTTAAGTATTCATTTAATAAACGCCTTGACCTTTAACTGTTATGTGTGTTACCAAATGATACATAAGTTATTCTGAGTATCTGTATAGAAGTTGTTGACTATACATGTATAAAGTCTGTCAGAGAATTTAGGAAAAATTTATAAGGCTGAAATAAATTGAAGTTCCTTATTAATTTATGGTGACTTAAACTAATAATATAATGTGATCTATCAACCCTCGCTGTTTGCTCACATAAACAGTATAGATACCATGCATTCAAATCAGAAGTTCTGAAAGACAGTCACTGTGAAACAGCTCAGTTCTGGGCAAGGTATATGGATATGATTCAGATGGTGCTGACACTGATTAGGGCTACAAGGAAAACAACTTTGAATTGCATGTCATCTCTATCTATATGCCTTGTTCCAAATGTTCATTGCAAACGATCACAACAACTACGCACAATATGTACCTGTGTAACTGATTACACTCATAAATTTGAACACATCGCGGATGCAAAGAACTTCTCGAACAAAATGGGTTTAGTGAATAAAATATGTTGATTTCAGCATACTATGGCCTGTATGGCGAACTTGGACGAGTTCCCTTCATTATACAGCGCAAAATCAACATGATAAAGTATTGGGCGAAACTCTTAAAAAGCAGTGATACAATTTAACCAAAACGAATATATACAATGTTAAAAGAAGACGCAGACAGCGGCAATACTTATAATGGTAGTAACTGGGCATCGCATATTAAATCTATGTTAAATAATTTAGGTTTCTCATATATTTGGCTTCATCAGACTGACATCACCATCCCTTTAAATGCTATCAAACAAAGAATATACGACTCCTATTCACAATCATGGTATTTAGTTTAATGAATTTAATAATACAGGAGCATGAATGTTAGATTCTAATTTGACATTAAAATAATTTTGAAATCACATTTTTGGCGTGAAATTTTTTTTGTCATTACGTACTAAATGTAATTTTATGAAAGTCAGTACATAATATGACTAAATATGATGTAAACTACTAGTGGTTTATCAATTTTAATGCATGGGGTCATATCTGCCAGACACGACGTCATGATTATTATGGTTGCAAAGCTTATAGACGGGTGGCTGAGAATGGGTTTGCTCCCTTCCCTATGGAATTTTGCTGACATATCCTATCTTGTAGAGAATTAAAAACTGAGTCTTTTAAGAAATGTTTGCACTCTGTGCGTTGAGGCGTTAGTCTGTAAGAGCCTGTAACAACGTTACCTTATCAAATTAAGAAAACGTAAGTTGAAAGTTTGGGCTACAAATTGAAGGCAAAAAAAAATATTTATTTTTTTATAGTCATTCATATGGTCTACATACTGGATATCTAAAATACGTATGACAGCCTTTTAAACAAAATTGCGGCATCTTATGGTGTCATATGCGTTACATAAATCAGATTACCCATTTAGATTTGCAAGTGTGGCTAGCATCATTTACATTGACGACCTCTCTGTGCGTTTTGCAAAATGTTTAACCATGTCTGACCAGCTAATACAATTGGCTAACAGAAGAAAAAGTTAGTATCCTCATCTTAAATAGTTTGTCTGGAATGAGCAATTAAACAATCCTACCCCTACCCAGTTTTACGGTGAAAAGTTTGGTATCAAAACTCAAGTAAAAAAAAAAGTAAAGAAATATTTGCAGTTGATTAATATCTTTTATTGTTTGGGATTTAATTGCTTATGTAAAAAGACTTATATATCCGCAAGTTTGTTGCAAAATTTCTTATATCAGAGGCTGTAACATCTTTTACCTGACATAATAAATGGGTAAACTCATTTCCTTTACGTAAGATATACCTAAAAATATTTTAATCTCCTCGAGGGAATTTTACTCAAGAGATAGTGTTTCAGGAAGAATGAATATATTTTACATGTTTCCTATAAATATATTGTCATTGGTGCCTAAACCTTGGAAATTATATTCAGTGCATGCTTTTAAATCAATTGATATTTGTTACACATGTTATAAATAAATTTACTTTCATATATTTCTATAAGTAGAATCATCAAACAGTATCTTGGATTCAAGCTGAGTAAAGGCCTGCTCCATCCCAATCTTCTTTGTAATTCTGCAGACATATTACATCTTATATAACCATATAACCATTCAAGGTGCATCGAAAAAGAAATGTTTGCACTCTGTAAGTTGGGGCGTTAGCCTGTAACAGCTTGTTACATATGTTTCTATATCAATTTAAGAATAAGAAATTTGAATGTTTGAGCTACAGAAAGAAGACATTAAAATTATCCAATAAATTAACATTCTAGAAGTCTGCATACTGAATATCGTTACTACAAATGGAAGCTGTCTAACATTAATATCATGGCTACCTGTGGCGCTATGTGCGTTACATGAACCTAATTATAATTTTAAAAAACATAATTGTGGCTATCGTCATTTAGTTTACCAACTGCTATGTGTTGGTTTCAAACTGTTTTAATTAGGTTTTACAAACATATACTCAATTGATGGATAGGAAAAACGAAGTTTGCTTTTCTATCTTAAATGTATTGTCTTATAGGAGCTAATACACAGCCCTACTCCCAGTTTTACAAAGAAGCCAATTTTGTTATTACCAATAAAGTAAAACACATGAATGCAATTGCAGCATGTGGATATTTTTACATTTGCTTAGTCTATCTTGCTCATATATCTACAATCTGTCACCAGGTTTCTAAGACCAGGACACTTCGTGTGTACTTATAAGTCTTTGGTGCCTAAACATTAGAAATTATATTTATTTCTGAATATAAAGCCCAAGGACTGTTGTTACCGATTTTATCAATGAACTTTTTGACACATTTTCTTATACCCTGCATATAATGCTAAATATAGAGCCACAAATAGAAAAGATAGTTTTACCATTATGCAAGGTAATACAATAAACGATATGGTCAAAATAAGTCCCATCGATTTAATACTAATGGTAGACGTTTGTCGTTGTCTGCTTCTGTGGTAATCATTATTATAACCTGTCTCCTTGCAACTAGTAGAAACATAACACAATATTTCAACCATTTACTGTTATACAATTTTACCACCCGTGAGTCCACTCAAAATTGATGGAAACTGATATGAAGTTCTAATAGTTGGCTCTTTGAATATGCGTTTCAAGTGATACTCTGCAAATAGGAGAAAGACAAAAGCTTTAAAAGGAGGAAAAATGCCATTAAAAGCACTGCGTGCCTGGACTGATGTACCTGGATATTTCTGTGAAAAAGAATCATGTCTTAGCAGGTTACCTTTAATAAATGTAGCCTTTCCATGCATGCAACACACATTCATGTATTTTCACCTAATAATGTCTCTGCATTTATTATCTTTCCCCAAGCATTCACAAACTAATATGAAGTCTTAGTACTTCTGAAGTGCTGAAGCAGAGGTAACTATTTCCCTTCAGATAAACGAGCTAGATTTGTCACAGCAGGTAAAGCATTGCAATTCAGGATGAACAGAGTGCAAATTAGACCCTTTCACTTCAATGATTCACTTAGTTTCTAAGATTAGAGCGCTTATTAAACAATGTAACATATATAACTTGACATAATAAATGAGCAAGGGATTTGTCGTGACATCCTTTGTGATAACACAGTCATAAGGCAAGTGTTTTCAATTTCAGTGTTTTCAATGGATCATGAAATGGGGCAGCCTTATTAACTTGTTTACTCTGTATAAATCTTAAACAGAGCACAATGTAAAGCTACTGGTTATCCTATTCTACCCATAGTCCAGTTTCTATCATTTGAATGCAATAGCAAATGATATGCCTACAAAAACTAAGAAATCAAAGGTTTTACATTCTTTTAATGTGCTGACAACAAAAAAAACAACCAGTAGCAAAGATAATTGATGGCAATGTCCAACTTTATGTTCTTTCTCATATACGAGATAACTTTCAAGGTGTAACAGAAATTGTTTTTTACTATTTGCCAAAACCATCAAGAGTCAACATAATGAAAGAATTATTTCAAGATATACATATTGATAGTGTTATGACTTTTTTTAGACAAATAAATCTTTTAAACAAAATCTAATTGCTATTTTTAAAATCATGTTTTGTTTTGCATTTGTATCAGACCATAATACAGATCCTTTTATGTTGTAATCTGTTCAGTTAGAGAACATGTACAGTTATGTGAATAACTTTTTGAAACTTTCAGATATTGTGCGTGGTCTCTGCTGTCAACAATCGTATTGTAACTAATTATCATTATACAAACTCATCATCATCATTCTATTTCATTTTATAAATTTTTACTTTTTCCATACTTATCATGTTTACTTTAATACTGTCTGACGCTAATGGCCCACAAGGGTAGTGCGTCGTTAAGCACCAAACAAACAAAGTCAACATAATGTAACTAAAGAAAACTTAACTAAGTTCTTTGGGCGCAGCAAAATGATTTTGATCTAAGACCTGAAGACTTAAGAACCAAAGGGCTGAAAATGATAAATGGCAAATGATGCAAAGAAAAAGCAGCCTATCAAAATTCTGTTGACCAATGTCAGAAATCGCAATGTATTCTAAGAGGTACGCGGTAGCGACATAGCTTTTGCAACATCAGAGCAATGTTATAATTTGACTAGCATAGATGCTGAGGCAGCTGCAGTAAGATTGCTCTTCCCATTTCACAGGAAGACATATACCAGAGACATACTCCATTGTATGCATATATGTGAAATAGCATTAAACCCATATTTAATCAGGTGTTTGATCCCATGAAGCTGACATGCTGTTTCTGCTTTTGAAGAATGCTAAGGATTCAAGTTATAGCTGAATCAATTTGTTTGATACTGGCACAACCCAAACATACAAAGAAAATTAAGTCCTTTGATGGCAAAATATGAGGATCACTGGAAACGCTTATAAGTGATGTTAATCTAACTTAACAATTTAAAAAGGTAATCTTAATTAATGTAACACAAATACACTGTAACACCATAGGATGCTGTATATTTGCTTTTAAAAAATAGTCTTCATATGTATCAAAGGTATTCAGCATGCAAACTACATGACTATACTATAGTCAACAAAAAAGTTAAGGAAATCTCAGAAAACCATGCAACATAAGAACACCAAAAACAAACAATTATTATTTTTTTTATTTATTTATTGGTTTAGATGTATAAATGGTTTCTTTAGTTTACTAGATTTAATATTTTTGTTGTGGCAGAATGTCAAGTAACCTAGGGGTCAAAGACATTTTTCGCAAAAAAGTGTCTACAGAGTTCTCCCTCATAAACTCATGGTAACACGTAAGTTTTCAAAACTTGAATTGCAATTCCCTTGAAAGTCACATGAAATTAACGTGATAGCCTTAAACATCACATTTGGAAGATGAGAATGCCTTTAACCAGTGTGTCCCCAGTCAGCGGCAAAAGATAATTGACGGTTTAGGCCTTATACGCCTATTTTTCTGATTCCAAGAATGCTGCTTTTGAGCTTCGGGTGTGATGCATGTATATAGTATCAGTGCAATAGATGAATCTAATGGCAAGAGCCAGCTAGCAAAATATTTTCAAAATTCCTACGTACTCGAGAGATGTGGCGGGTAGAAAGGGGAGGGGGTCTGAAGTGTTATGAAATTAAAAGTGATTTAAAAAGGGATTTCTGCACTTTTTCTTGATTTATTTGGTAGGCATGGTGATATCTATTGAACATACCATATGCAAAGTATTAACGACTCACGATAATTGATGAAATTATTTTAAAAACAAAATATGTTTTGTATTAAAATGATTTTGGGGAGACAATTTAGAAGGTACCTGTAGATTTTCTACTACATGTACCGTAGATAATCCAAAACTGAAAGCTCAACAAAAGAAATAAATACTTTTGAAGGAATGAAAGTGTCCCATTTAGCTTTGAAAGTAAAACTGTTTCTAACTAGATCCTTTGAATATTACGTTTGCTTTGTTTAAAGGGCATAGCGTGTCGAATGTATTTAAAGTGGCCGAATATTCATGGTAAATATATACATGTACATGTATATCCTATATTGGATAATATATTGAACACTAAGGGCCGATTACATGACAAAAGTTTAAAGATAACCTTGAGTTTAAACTCCAGGTTAACAGCCGTCGATTGCATAAAGTCAAGTTTAACAAGTCTCAGGTTAACATTAAGCTTAAACTCCAGGTTACTGGCCGTCGATTGCATAAAAGAAGTTTAACAAGTCTCAGGGTAAGCCCTTTAACCGATGGAGTGCATAAATCCAGTTTTGGCTAACCTTGAGTTTAAATTATCCAAAAACTTCGAGAAATTTAAACCTGCTAAAGTGGTAGTTTAAGCGAAAGGGTAAGGTGAATTTTTCTGAAACTCTTAAATATGGCAGCACATATTTGCCTCCATGTTACTGTATACGTCGTTCCCTTGAATTTGATATACAACATGACCATATTCCGAAAAAGTTGATTTTTGGCCTCAGCTCCATCCCCTATGTTCACCCGGGGGATCAAACCAAGGGCGTTAAACTTAAATCCCATCTCATATGTTTCATATCTATTGCTTTCCTGCCTGCTAAACGGCTTGATAGATTCGGTAAAAATATTGGCAATTGACTATTGAGAAATTTAAATTATTGACATTTGAACCCGACCAAGGAGTCGGGGATGGGGCAAACTTTTAAACTGCCATGCTTATTTTAAAGAATTGGCAACCATTGCCAATAGTTTGAAGTTGTCAAGTATAATAGCATTACAGAAATATGAAATTCGATACTCAAAAAAACACACAATACAATAGCTAAATAATTGCATTATGATTGCCTATTCTAAGTCAAGGGCAATAACTCAAGTGTTAGCTGGTCGATTTTGACGACACTTATATGATATCGACTGTCCATGGTACTTATCATCTATACCAAGAATGCATCAAATTATGGGCAATAGATACTGAGATATGGTTCCGGACGAACGGACGCTGGGATGACGCTCAAACCCCAAACTTCGTCGGGGATAAACCATTTATGAAACTAGAATGTAACACAGATGCATCTACCCAAGGATCATTGTTTCAGATCCTTTCAATAACAATGCATATGCAAAATATTCAAGTCGTACTTCGTCTTTGACCTTGACTTAAATATCATGACCTGAGGTAAGAATGGTACCGTTTTAAACGAGACCTTTATCTACTATCACAGTTCTAATCATAGGCGTAGGAAGACGTTCAATATTGGAGGGGGGGGGGGGCAAAGCCAGCGAGGCCAACTTAAATACTTGGGGGGATGGGGGATTTCAAAACACACAAACACACAAACACACACACGTACGCACGCATACACACACATCCACATGCTGCTAAATGTTCATACACCCATGCATGCATGCATGCAAACACACACACACACACACACACACACACACACACACACACACACACACACACATGCATGCATCCATGCATATGCACATGCATGCATCCATGCACATGCATGCATCCATACAAATGCATATACACGCACACATTTATATAGTTACATCCTGAAATGGAAATCATTAAAATGAAAGCAAGCGATCTCTATGAAAAATAACAACAACAAATATATACATGTAATTTTACTTCAAGTGAGTTAAGTGAACTAGAAAAGTTTCTGGTTATTATTTGAATCTTCAATCAAATAAAGCAATGGATCTCCATTTATAAGAAATCAAATTTATAATTTGAGTACGGGCGAGCGAGAACTATTTTTGGTAAGGTATTTCTATGGTGGCTTGTTTGTGCCATTTCGTTATTTCGTTCTTTCGTCTTTTCGCCTGGCGTTATGGCGCGGCGCCAAGACGAAATAACGCCAAGCGAAAAGACGAAATAACGAAAAAACGCCAAGCGAAATAACGAAAAGACGAAATAACGCAAGGCGAAAAGACGAAAAAACGAAATTCGCCACGCGAAATGACGAAAAACGAGCGCGAAAAGACGAAAAAAACGCCATGCGAAATAACGCCATTTTAAACTCTTATTTTTCGTCTTTTCGCATGGCGTCTTTTCGTTATTTCGTCTTTTCGCCTGGCGTTATTTCGTCTTTTCGTTATTTCGCGTGGCGTTTTTTCGTTATTTCGTCTTTTCGCCTGGCGTTATTTCGTCTTTTCGCCCCGCCAGAACGCCTAGCGAAAAGACGAAAAGACGAAAAAACGCCACGCGAAAAGACGAAATAACGAAAAGACGCCACGCGAAAAGACGAAATAACGAAAAAACGCCACGCGAAAAGACGAAATATAGAGGACAAATCACCATACAATCCCATTGTTGGTACTGAACTGATCGGACGCCATAATATCTATGCAATTTATGAGGTTCATTCTGAATGCTAATTCATGTGCAGAATATGATAACAAGTCATTATTCCGAAATAGGGGAATATGAAACCATCACATGATAGTTTTATGAATATCGCAAAGACAATCCGAGCAATCACATGATCGTTTTATAAATAACAAAAAGGCTCAGACATATCTACGTGTGCGCACAGCTCTCTCAGAGGCCTGTCTTCTCACAAACATAAAATGTGAAAGAAGGTCAAAAGCTGTATAACTGGCTACATTTGGCAGCTGGACATGCTATGATTTTTGCTAACATAAGTTGGGCCTTGGCGCGACAAAACCTGTCTTCGGGGTTTCCGACAAAGCGAGACTCAAGCCAGTCTCCTCATTTACAAAGACTGCCTAGAATATCAAAATTACGCGTAGCAAGTTTAAAGAACGCGAATGACAAAGGTGCTGATCAGTCTGCGCGGAGCATGCGAAGGCTGGTATGCGCCTTTGTTGTTCGCAAACCACCGAAGACAGGTTTTCTCGCGTCAAGGCCCAGTTGACTTACGTAAGTATTGGAACAAATAGTGTGGACCAAAATCAGAATGCTCCTACATTGTACATTGACAGTCTGATCTGGATCCACACTGCTTGTAAAAAAAACTACTGTTTATTGCAGCAAACAAAGACAAATCTATATTGAGGAGCATGGCTCAGTGGTCGGGTTCGTTTGCACGTACTCACACGACTAATTGTTTGTGAATATGTTTATCTACCTGTCGATTTAGCTGTGTGATTATGTGCGTGCGTGCGTGTCTCTCTGTCGGTAGTTCGAGGGGAAAAATGAACAATGTCCAAATCATATGCAAATTAGCTCATGCACGAAACATATGCAAAGTTTTTCTTTTTTATAAAAAAAAATGGAGTAAACTGTAAGAGGAGTTGAGCTCACATAGGACACACTGGTGGACGTTCTGAAAACTCCATTTTAATGCACCAGTCATTTGTATGTCACGCCCCCTTGGGGCCGTGGATACCGGGTACATAGCGAGGCTTAAGTACCGGGATTTGACCTACGATATGTCCCCGCAGTACCGTGGATATGCCGGGGTTTTACATGTAATATCCCGCTTAAATACATGTAGCCCACTACTGAAAGAACTTGTCTAAAAGGTCCTTTTAACAGCGCACCTAAACACCTATATGCCAATATAAAACGAAAGGGGTGATACTTAGTGGGCTTTGAACATTGAAAAGCTAAAGGTCCCGAAATTCAAAGTGAAAAGCTAAAGGTCCCGATATTCCCAGGCCCCAAGTGGGGTACAAATGACTGGTGCATAATAGTCTCATTTGACTAAAATGTCGGGAGCACCCCGGTTAGTCTAAGTAATATTGTAGGAAGCTCCACGAGCTGCCGTCTTTTACAAAGATGAAATGCTGCGTCATTCGGCATTTCAGCATCATTCGGCATTTCATCAGTCTCCATTGCTTGTAAAGAACGCCATCCACAGTAGAAGCAAGGATATAAACACATAAACTAACTCTTTGCCTGCTAGCGGTGAATTTTGTCATCAACTGATGATCTTTGCATACTGTACGGACCCATGCTGTTTGACACTCTGGCGCTATCCCCCCCAGAAAAAAATCGATAAAAAAGTAATGCTTGCAAATGGGCGGATCCAGAGGGGGACAGGGGGTCCGGACCCCCCTGAAACATCACAAAAATATAGAGTTTCCTAGTAATATTGATCTGGATCTACTAAAAATCACTAAGCTACCAAGCCAGCATTCAATGATGGGCCAATATCGGCACGCCAGCGAACCGCCATTTCAATGGCGTTTCGCTGTCGGGCCGATGATGGCTCACTTGTAGTGGCATTTTGATCCCCTCTCCATCTCATCAACTAAAAAAAATAAAAAAAGAGGAAAAAAATCGTTGTCAGTGTTGGACCCCCGCAGAAAAAACTTTCTGGATCCGCGCATGTAGAAAATAATCTTCAAATGTCAAACACGCAAAGGGTTTTTAATAATCCTTTAATAGCCTCCTGTCAACAAGATAGAGACTAATAGTTTCTTTTTATCTTTAAAGCGCCAATCACAACAGAAGTCGCCTGTTTGTCCTCTACTGAAATGTTAGATACCTCTTGGTTCAGCTGTGTATAGAAACAGATCAGACTTCTCTCGTAGCCCAGACTGCCCATACGAGAGTAGCCCGATCTAGGTCCACACATTTTAGCTTTACATTTACATTATCAATAATGCAGCAAACGAGAAACCAGCGATGCATTTTTGGCAAACGCGTTAAGGGTTAAATTTCGTTTTGGCGTCTTTTCGCCTGGCGTTTTTTCGTTATTTCGCATGGCGTTATTTCGTCTTTTCGCGTGGCGTTATTTCGTCTTTTCGCGTGGCGTCTTTTCGTTATTTCGTCTTTTCGCATGGCGTTTCTTCGTTATTTCGTCTTTTCGCATGGCGTTTTTTCGTCTTTTCGTCTTTTCGCTTGGCGTTCTGGCGGGGCGAAAAGACGAAATAACGCCAGGCGAAAAGACGAAATAACGAAAAACGCCACGCGAAATAACGAAAAGACGAAATAACGCCAGGCGAAAAGACGAAATAACGAAAAGACGCCATGCGAAAAGACGAAAAATAAGAGTTTAAAATGGCGTTATTTCGCATGGCGTTTTTTCGTCTTTTCGCGCTCGTTTTTCGTCATTTCGCGTGGCGCATTTCGTTTTTACGTCTTTTCGCCTGGCGTTATTTCGTCTTTTCGTTATTTCGCTTGGCGTTTTTTCGTTATTTCGTCTTTTCGTTTGGCGTTATTTCGTCTTGGCGCCGCGCCATAACGCCAGGCGAAAAGACGAAAGAACGAAATAACGAAATGGCACAAACAAGCCACCATATATTTCAGCGTAAAAAGCTAATAGTGGGGCAGATATGTCAAAAAATCGTGCACTTTATGATAAAAGCATGAAACTTGGTACATTGCCAGATTAGTAATTATCAAAATTTCTGAGGGTCAGTGCCAAGCAAGAAATGCACCTTGACGGCCGCCATCTTGAATTTCAAAATGGCGGCCTATTTTCATGTAATGCCTGTTACGTTGGGTATCATTTTGCAATAAACTTTTATTTAAAGCTTGTGCAAGTGTGAATTTTAATAATAGAACATTTGTAATAATCTGAAATCACATGTAGATTGGCATAGTATCCAAGATGGTGGCCATTTTATAGGATGGCCGCCATTTTTATATGTTACATCAAGCTTGCTTTATGAAAACATCAAAGAATGAACTTAATTCAGATTATTACATCAATACAAGCTGTTCCAAGCATAGAAAGGCTCAAAATAAGACTTTGTTATTTGTGAACAATTTATAAGTGAGCTTTGATACAATATGGCATCCAAGATGGCTGCAAAAGAAGAATGATTTTATGGTTTTCGTTTTTTATACATTAATATATCATTGAGATTTGTATGAGTGAAATTTGCTTTAGCAGCAATAATTGTTCGTTTCTTATATATAATATGTAATTTTGAAATTTTCTCAACTGTTAATTCAAGCATGGCATCCAAGATGGCCGCCAAATAGTAAAATCCTATTTATTGGTGATTTTTGCTGTTCTTTCTAATTAAATCTATACATTTTTGCTATTAGGCGTTTTCGACATCACAAGCTAGGATGTATAATGCTTGTGAACTGTTCATAATCAAGGAAGTATCGGAAATATACACTCAACAAAAACAAAACAATGAATGCATGTTTATTACTACCTGTCTTGAGTCAAGGGCAGCAGATGATCATAAGGTTAAGAAGTTTACGGAGTTTCTGCCATGTGCATTTGCAATGTATGACTGCAGGCAGCTCGAGGATGTTTCTAGCGTAGAGAATGTCCATATGATTACAGATCTCCTACCTCAGGTTTTTATCAGGTGCTATCATATCCATCTTCCATCATTAAGTAGTGTTGTGCCACAGGCATTTGGTGCACTTTAGCTCAAGGGACGACTTTAATTGTATATGCCTTCATATTATTATGTTCATATGAAGAGCCTTCTCCTTACGTGCATCTCAGCCTTGATCACCGGATCATATTTGTACAACAGCATTTATGTGCAGTCTGTTCTGAATTCCGTGATTAGAGCCTCTTGCTTAACAATTAAAAGCAGTGGAGTCAGAACAGAGCCACGATGAACATCAACACCAAAAAACTTCTCACTGCGACAATTACCAACTATCGTCCTGCTTTTCATGTCCTTGATCATGCCATTTATCAATCACACCAACTACTTGTTGATTTAAAGCATGTACACTAGCTACCTGCTGTCCTTCTCTATGTTGATGAATATGACGTAAAATGGCTTGTTAGAAGTCAGGAGCAGCTTCTATAGTTGGCTTAAAATGAAGACCACAACAGAAGTGCCACCATGGCCTGACATAAATCTGCACTGCATCTCGTCAATCTCAACTCTCTGTTTGACATGTCTCTCCAATATGCACTCTAACACCTTGATTAATTGCTTAATTATCTTCAAGACTCTGTTCAGAGCACCCCCTTTGCCTATGTTCATACAGTCAATTTCACTCTGTACTATCACACGAAATTATGTTGCAGATTAGGTCAAACACCTCGACTTTGCCAGTTTCTCAAATGCATGTAGTCTATAGCATCTGGATGACAATTGCTGATGTCTGCTTTGTCAGAACGCATCCTGCTAATTGTTTTGTGATAATTCCTGTACTGATCAGCTGGCTAGTCCTTCAACTGGGATTTACTCCAGCATGCCTTTTGCATTCCAAAGAGTTAGAATTTGAGTAACTTCATAATGCTCTTTCCACGCTTCTTTCAACGCTTCTTTACATAGCGACTGTTAGCCTGCGTCATTCCGGACATGTTATTCCAATTTTTGCTTATATACTAGGTAAAATCATAGCAATGACCAGAAACTAGTACAATCAGAGCTAACATTCTTCCTACAAAATCAAAGTGGGGAAAACTAAATATACAGATAGATAGTATACAGTGGTGATGTAGCTCTCCCCTTAAAGGCAGTTACTAGGCTACCTTAACATAACCAAAATCATTCACATGCATGAATATTAAAGTACATACAAACCACATTTACACCAATAATAATAAAATGAGAACCACAACAGCACTACTACCTTAGAACGATTTATAGGACGAATGTTTAACTAGTCAATGAATAACCACAGTGAACAATAAATCACGAAAAGCAAGAATTGATACGGCAAGGGCAGGGATTCGACTGCATATGTGGTAGGGGCACCTAGCTGAAGCTCCATGGGCTGTAAAAGACCATCACTGTAAATACAGAGCAAAACATCATCATTTAAAAACCCTACATACCTAAATAGACAAAAAGCTTTGGTTTCAACTAACTAAACTGAAGAGGTTTTTGGACTTACCTATTATGGAATCAAATGCCCGACTCACTAGCAAGCATTTGGTGAGGGAAGCTTTGGCTATAAAATAAGATGTCTGCAACATTATATATTGGATTGACTTCAGAATAATATAAACTTTGATTACTTTCAAGTAGATATGCTAGTGCCAGCTACATCATCAACACAACCTTATAAGGCTGGCTGCAGCAAATACGTCATTTGACAAGATCAAGTTGAAAAGTTGATGTGTGTGAAAACGGAGGGTTGTGGTCTAAGTACATTTTTTTTTAAAATTGTATACAGTTTTAGGTGACATATAGCCTTTTAAGTCTATGGTAACTTGATGAGTAGGAGAAACTTTGATATCTCTATTACAGATTTTATAGGATTTTCACTAAAATCTGCTGCAAACAAATAATATTTTATGCAATGGCAATTCTACAAAGGACAGTTTTAGTTTGCTATAGGTACAAAAATTCTTTGTATCTCATTTTGAGCATATAAATTTTATATAGGACACACATAATAGCAACATCTGTATAAGTGTCTAAAACCAAATTTGGCAACCATCGTGAATGACAGGTTGGATGTCCCCTTTTCTATCCTAATTCATTAAATATAATCATTTCTTGAAACTCATTTTCATAACTTCATACAACCTCAAAATATGTACCTATAGAAAGTAAAAATTCGTTTCTTTTTTTTCTAAAACTAAGTACAAAGCTTTCTTGAATACCATGTTATAATAAGTTAAAATAAAAATAAAGTCTGATAAGTTCGTCCCTTGTTTGTGTAGCTATTTCTACTTAATTGCATAATGATTTTGCATAGAAATTCATAATTTGTCAAGTTGGTATACCACCACTATTGAGAATGCAAATGAGTTTTTGTTTGTTTGATTTGATTCTTTATGTCCCATCAATAATCTTTCAATTAAACAGGGAAGGGTCTTTCTGGGTTGAACCAGTACTAAGCTAGGATAAATGTGTCTTGCTCAAGGACCACAACACAGAAACGCCGGTGAGGCTTGAACCCGTGGCCCCTCGGTCTCGAGTCAAGCACTCTACCATTGAGCCACTGAGCTAATGTGACAGCCACCTTGAGACTATGTCCTAAATCTTGTGTTTTCTAAGCCTAAATGACAATTTTGGGGCAAATTAGTATGATTGACTGCAAAATAAGTGGAAATAAATGAAGACAACAAATTGGCTTGCAAATGTATGAGCTCAAAATAATGCAATTTAAAATAGACTGCATATTTTGGAAAACCAAGATGGCGGACACCTTATAAATGGTGTCCATATAACATGTCTACTTTGACAGCCGTCTTGGATGGTATGTTGGATGCTCTCTTCTTTATTCAAAGCCATTAAATAAAGTTATTCTTTAAAATCGTTTGCATAAATTCAAACTACATTCTTCTAGTGCCAAATGAAAGCAGATAGTATGTTATGATTTGCACATTGGTAGCCATCTTTAATACCATATTTGAATAATACACAACAATAAAGCCATGCTGATAAATTAGTAACTTGTTTAATGGGACTATTTATAACTTGCTAGAAGTAATTTGCATCAAAATTTATAACTTTGTAAAGTTCTATAATATAACTGCACTTTTTAGTTATAAAAGTGGCGGCCATCTTGAAAAAATACAGCCTCAATCCTGATTTTTTAAAATTGAAAGATGATTTTAAGGTATTGAGATATAACTGATGGCTATTTAAGTAAAATTCACTGAAGAAAACATGATGTTTGCAAATAAATAATGAGATTATAATGAATAAGTTGAAAAAAGACGGCCATTTTGGAAAAACAAGATGGCGGCCATTAGAGGGCTTTTTTGGCGTGGCACTGACCCTTATTTTTTGTTTTGTTATCAACTAGCCATGTACCAAGTTTCATGCTTTTATCATAAAATGCACGATTCTTCTCAAAATTGTTACATATCCGCCCCACTATAAGAGGGATAACAAAAACAGAACCAAAAAAACGAAATAACATTTTACTTCGAGCGAGTGAGGAAACTTTTTGGTTGAAGCCCAATATTCCTGAAAGGTATTTCAGAGCAAAAAGCAAAGAGTGATAAAAGGTTAGAGAAAAATTGGAGCTCTTTTAAATTAGGGATAGAAAATAGGAATTATAGGAAAAGCTTGAAATATATACATACAAGGTGATAACAGCCTGCTGACTGAAAGAAATTAAAAAGTATTATAGTCTGAACGATTAGTCTGCTTTTAGAGAATTTTAAACCAAACTCAAAAACTCCGAGCGAGCGAAGAAAAGTTTTACTAATAATAATGTGCGGAATTTGCCTTATTTTACCCTGAGCGACAAGCAATTATTTGTCAATTTAGACATATTATTTGGGGAGGGGCCAAAGGCTATTCTGGCCCCTACAAAATTATGGGGGGGGGGGGGTAGCGCATCATCCTTGCCCCGCCCCCCGTTCCTACACATATGCTAATATAAATACTTTTCATCAAAGAACCTCTATGCTATAATTTGTAAACCCAAAATCGTTGCCCCTATGGCCAGGGCAAATGGGCAAACATTCAAACGTTAATGGGGACAAACGGAACAGGGAAAACTATACGATGTGGCGTTTAATACGTTATGGAAATCCAAAAGTTTTATATTTGCACGCATCGCATTTATTTTCTTAAAATATCTGCTTCTTGGCTATACAACTAAATAAAAAAAGCAAGTCAGTATGATCAGGAAAATTAATACCACAATCACACACTGCAGACCAACCCACGGCACCGTAAGGAAGAACCACAGAACATATACAGTAACAAGACATTCGTATGACAACAAAAGCAAAACAACCAGCTCACTCTTCCTCTTCAAGATGATTGAAAACTAAAATGGACACAATATAATGCATACCAAACAAAGACAAACACAGAACCTCCACAAACAATTGGAAGGACATAAACAACAGATCAACAACATAACCACCGCCTAAGAACGGACAGCAACCTAAGCTACCGGGGGGGAGGGGGGGCTTAATTACATGTTACATAAGTCAGAACGATAAAATAAGAAAATACTAAGTTTTAATGCACCATTTGAAAGGTGATGCTTTGCTATTTTGTTTCACATATGGTATAGAATCCTTACGCGTTTGAGGATGGAGCTATGAATGTGTTTTCATTACACATTGAGCCCCCCCCCCCCCCCCGCAAAGACGGATATTACAAACACATTGAAGCTGACAATTTGTAAACCCAACATTCTTGGCAAAGCATGCTTCGCTTCACTTCGCTACTAACGGGCATCTTGATGTGTTCACAGGATGCAAAATCGTGTTAGGCTGGAATTGTCATGACAACAATCGGTGCATTAAAGAAAATAAACATCTATTTTGTCCTACTCTTAGACTAACACTTCTGGACTTTAACCTCAAGGATAATTTACTCTCGGATAGTTAGACTGGGGAAAGTTAAACTCAAGGTCACATTTCGTTATGCAAGCCAGATTTAAACTGGAGGCTAGCAAGCACCGTGTTAGGCCTTAGTCGAGACTAAAATAAACTTTCGTAATGCAATCGGCCCGAAAGTATTTACCTGTTATAACTATTTGCATGCCAGTGGAGAATTTTATCGTCTGCCAATAACTTTTTTGCAAACAGTTTGAACCCAGATGAAGTCCAACAAAACGTCGGTCTTGATCATGATCCAAACTGTTTGACTCTCCAATTGTGATCTTAAGTGGTTGATTTGTAAAAACTTAATTTTGAAGAAAGTCAGCAGACAAAAATAAAAACATGAACAATTCCCTAGCATGCAAGTAGATAAGTACAGGACGTTTGCAAAAGACTGTGTCTTAAAACCACACTGAGCTTTTTACTTATAAAAAATGCATAAACCTTGCTAATTCTACTTTCAATCTTTATGTACTTTATATTAAACTATTATTAGCACAGAATACAAAACAATTTAAGAGGTTGGTTCTAGTGAATTTCATTACTATCATTCATTTCTTATTCGGTAGAAAAGGCATTTTAAGGGCTTAAACCCTGGGTTTTTGGGCTGTTGAACACATCCTCCCTTCTGCCAGCAAGCCACTCCCATACAATGTGTAAAATATGGTAACACATATACAGGCAAAAGCTTTTGCTGGCACACGGGGGGAATGATATTTTTAAAAAAATATTTGTTGATTTCTATATATTTTAATGTAAAACTGATTGTTCTACCCGAAATTTTACATCTTTAAAATTTAATATGGAAAATGGATTTCATTGTCATAAAGTACTCCGGTCAGGGTGGCTTCAAGGTGAAAAAATGGACGATTGACAAACTTTTGTTTTTACTGAAAACCATAGACATTAACCCATAACATGTGTCAATGAACCTTGGGACTAGCAACGGCTTTGCATACTCTGTATAATTCTGGTGATTTGGTGCTGAGTATCTCCTGTAACGCTGCATTTAGAGGCTGGGGGATTCTTGATGTCATTATCATGCGTTGGGCCCTCTGTCATGTTCAAATCGTAGACATATCTGATGAGCACACTCATTGCACACAGCATTACTATGACGAAAGAAAAGTTTGCTAATTCTAGTGAGGTGTGTTCTGATTGTCATCCTAGGCTTGATACTGTTGCTGGTTTTCGCACACGATATTTAGGGTAGGACAACAGGTCTCAACACCTCATCCATGTGAGATTGACTGATCAAGAGTCCCTCTATAACAACCAGATATGTTGCCCTATGTTTTAAACATCGAGCGAGGAACCTGGTGAACGCTAATGCATGAAACCCATGTTTGCTGCGTAAATTGAAATTTTGCGAAAAATGGCGTGAAGACCAGTCAACTTTGACATTGATTTTCTAAGCTGCTATGGGCGCTACAAACCCAAATAAATAGTCATTATAAAAAAAATGGAAACATTATACTACTGTGAAATTCAAAAGTCTTTAAATGTTAAAGATCTTTTGTCATAGCCCCTCAAACACAATTTCCTTAACTTTTCTGTTCAGTATAATTTTACCCAATGGTATGATATGCAAATGATCTAATTTTGCATATTCATGTATATTTATAAATACATGAGAAATAAGAGAAAATGGTAGAAAATTTAAGGAGGTGTACCTACAACATTGCCTAAATGTCAACTACTAACTATTCTAAACTACCAAACTTGTTAGGGAGCGCAGTGGCTCATTTGTAGAGTGCTTGACTCCAGACTGAGGGTTTGAGCCTTACCGGCGTCACTGCGTTGTTGTCCTTGAGCAAGACACATTTATCCTAGCTTAGTACTGGTTCAACCCAGGAAGATCCGTCCCTGTTTAACTGAAATATTGTTGATAGGGCGTAAAGAATCAAATCAAACAAACAAAAACAAAACTTGTTACCTAATTTAAGTTGAGAGAAAACACTTTAACCTAAATAGTATATTATACAATTTATCTTTTTTACATCTGCATGAATATTAATGAAAATATTTGAAATAGGAGAAGAAATGATAGAAAATTTAAGGGGATTTATGTACAACATAACCGATATATGCCATCTGTTAAATATTCTAGGCAACTAAAATTGGTACCACATAAAAGTTGAGTCATAGTACTTTAACACAATAGTCCAATGTACAAATCTAATTTGCATATTCGTGAATATTGTTGATAACATTAAAAACAGAACGAAAAATTGCAGAAAAACGAAAACGGGCATATCTACAAAATATCCTATATCTCATCTGCTAATTGTTCTAGACGAACAAGCGCGGTACCAAATATATGCTAAGACATATAATATTTCATGCAATGAGTGTATATTCAAATAATGTTATGAATATTCTTAAATATTTAAATGTTAGAAATGAGAGAAAATAGTAATAAAATTAAGGGAATGTATTAATCAGTCAACTCAATTCAATATTCGATGTCCACAGTACATACACTAGTAAGTTCGTCTCTGCATAGGTACATGTGTACATACATACAGACAGACAGACGTAAGACGGATGGACGGAATATCAGACAAAAGGATAGACGGAAGATAAAACGACGAGCACAATGATATACACTCATAAGACACACAGACAGACGAGCACTTAAAGGCGGTGCGAACAACACGAGTGATTCTTTATTGATAGCGCGTGTCCATTGTCTCAACTATCTAACGCAACAGTTCTGGGTTAAATTGGATTAAAATTATACTAAATACGTGTTCAAAACTTTTCAAGATTTGATTGTTATCCTTTGCTGGACTCGGTTTGGCATCTCCTAAATTTTTGGATTTTTGAATCTTGTAAGCATTTGCAAATGAATAGGATAGCCATCGAAACAATATGTCTTTGTATTTTAATATTATGTAACTATGCAACACATGAGTATGTGTTGCTTAAAGTTGAATATACTATCTCTCTAATCCTAATCGCTAAATCCAATTTAGATTTTATTATATTTTTGTAAACAGGGAGCAGCCTGATCAGGTTCCATACTGTGACAACAAAATGGGGCAGACAACACTATTTTTGTAGTATCTAAGAGTTATGTGTTGTTGTTAGCAGACATGTTTGTAACATGAAAGTTCAACCGCCCACAAAAAGTAAATGGCTGAAAAGTATTGCTCTCAGAAGTTGTATTTATCATACTAATGAATGTTAAAATACAACCAATTGTTGGCATTATAACAATTTTTGATGTTCAGCTGATTTTTTTTGATTTTTAACATAACCTAGGGACCAGAAACACCCCCCCCCCCCCCAACAAAAACAAAACAAAAAACGGGTTGGATCCTGATCAGGCCCGACGTTTTGTTTGGCAGATTTAGGTCCAAACATTTAACAGGGTGATTAGCAGACAACAATAGTCACAAGCTAAAATAGAACTTTGGAATTCATTCCTTTTGGAGAAATTGTACCTAAAACATGCATCCAAGTAGTTTCCTCTAAAACCTTTTTCAAGTTGTTTGAAACGTTGTCAATAAGCATAAAGGAAAAATATTGAACAGAATGTCCAGGAGAATTAAAATGGTCAGAAACATTTGTCAAAGTAACATGGTTGTTAATAAGGGGCTTTTGCGCATATGCGATAAGTACTTAATTCTTATGTGCTGGCCCATATATTACATGTTTAGCTTGCGCAAATGCACAGACTAGTCAGAGCCTTCATTGTTCGTGTACACAAAGTATGGACGTAAATGATGGCCCGGACCATTATTCAGACCTCTAAATCAGCAGGATACGTTAGCATGATCGTTTATAAGAGGCTTTTGCGCATATGCGATAAGTACTAAAATTCCATATATTGTTTGCAAATACTGTTAAAAATGTGCATCCGGTATTGTACCCAAACTAAACTAAGCTATAATTCAGCCGTACATTGCCTCTATTCTGGTCATTTGCACAGAACTCGATATGACAGTAATAGTATTTGCTAGGTCGTAAAATACCCTATTTATTAATAATCAAATATTACATTTAAATAGTGTATTAACAAGACCAATATTTAGACCAAAACACACCAATAAACTGATATTCAGCTATTCAGCGTTTCAGCTTTTTAGTATACATCTGCTGATCCGCAGCTCGCTGAATTCAGCAGAATTTTCAGCATTTTAGTATGTCCCGTTAATCTCTCTACAGTGGGCGGAGTTTCGTTATTGTCTCCAAATGTCTCCTGTTTATCGGTGTTTATTAAAAACTACCAAATTTACCAAAAAAGACCTGTGAAGCCAAGGTCAGCCGGCACTCTGAGTGCTGCCCGTGACCTTCGATTACCTTTTAACGTTACATGTAGGTAATTTAGGCCCAAGCCAGTCATCAGCCCCATGTATGTCGGACTGTTGGATTCGGTATCCGTTTAGTGGTGCAGTAGAAAACAAATCTAATTCTAAAATTGGTTTGATGCTCGATATTCAACATCACATTTTTTTTCTCACGAATATCGATTATCAAACTCAATTCAACATTATTATCTCGATTATCGAATGTCAAACTGAATCCATCATTCAACTTTGGAATCTGAATCATATAATCTCTATTTTCAATCTCGAATACCGATCAATCCAAAATTCAAATTTTACTTGCCAAATATTCCATATTAGATATTTAAAAAAATGAATGTTGGATTGAGTTTGATATTCGGTATTAAGCATTCAAAAGATTTGAATATTGGATTGAGTTTGATATTCGGTATTAAACATTCACAAGATTTGAATATTGGATTGAGTTTGATATTCGGTATTAAACATTCACAAGATTTGAATACTGGATTGAGTTTGATATTCGGTATTAAACATTCACAAGATTTGAATTTTGGAATGAGTTTGATATTAGAAATTCAAAAGCTTTGCATGTTTTCGAAAGTTGAATGTTTGGTTGAGTTTGAAGCTCGACATTCGCTATTCAAAAGGTTTAAATCTTGGATTGAGTTAGGATATATTCGTCATTTAAGAAACTTGAATGTTGAATACCGAACATCAAAAAAAAAGTATGAGTTACTCAGTTTCTACCGCTTTCTTTGTTTTTGTTTTTGAAAAGCGATTTTGGATAAGTCAGCTCATCAGGATCCACATTTTGTTTCACATTCAAAAGGGCCCTTAAGTTGACAAAACACCGCACGGAGACCCCAGGGGGGATGGGGTACTCTGATTTTTTTCTTCATACGTAGGCTCAGGTCCCGCATCTACCGTTTACCAAATAAAAAATATCAGGAATTACAAGCACCTAAGAAAATATTTGAAATTTTGCAACCCCCAAAAATACCCCCATTCTGTATTTTGACCTTAAGAAAAGACCCTAAAATGCATAGAAATGGCCCCTAAATATAGTCCAATTTTGTGATGACCCCAAAATATATCCACAAAATCTTCATACCCCCCAAAAAATATTCATTTTTCTAATAATTGAAATTCAAAATTTTGAGCCCAAAAATGGCCCTAGCCTACGTATGTATGAAACTATCAGAGCACCCCCCCCCCCCTGGGACGGAGACGCTCATTAGATGAACATTTCCGTGGTAAATCGTATGGAGAATCAAAACAGCGTTTTCAACATAAAGCTCAGGTTCTATTAAAAAAGGAGGGTCAGACAGTGAGGTCATAATATGTTTTAGTACAAAGCTTGAGGTATCAGCAGATCTTAGTACAGTTATAGAAAGTTATAACGGGTTTGGGATTTACCTTTCGCCACTGTCATAAACGACTTGTGGAATACTACAATGTTATCGCTCACAAATATATGTAAACTTTTTTGGCGATCGTAAACACAGTTTTTGCATAAAAGGTGCACATACCGTCAATGCCGTCGTTTGAACCGCGACACGTAAAACACTATCAAATGAAGTGAGTGTCCAGTGAAGACTCAAATCAGTAAGGTATCAGTCAAGTCAATTCAATATTCGATGTCCACAGTACATACACAAGTACGTTCGTCTCTACATAGGTACACGTGTACATACATACAGACAGACGTAAGACGGAATATCAGACAAAAGGATAAACGGAAGATAAAACGACGAGCACGATGATATACACTCATAAGACGCACAGACAGACGAGCAGAAGCAACGAATTGATGAACAAAAGGACGAGCAGAACACGCTGACATGCCCACATGTATGCACAATGCCAATGCGGACATTAGCATGTACCCACAACATTCGGCATACATGCATCGAAGTTTGTTGTCAGACCTACCGTAAATATTAACTCCTTTCTCGTCAGTCGCATGCTTCAAAGTGAGCAGTCTGATATTTTAAACAAAACTTATCCTCTACATATACTTTTAGAGTTCGACCTCGGCATTTTGCACAGATACAATGAGTGTATAAACACATCGGGTAGACGGCAATCGAAAACGTCAATACTATCGACGAACGTAGATAAAAAAATCGTTAGAAACAGAGTTTTCGATTGTCATGTGTTGCCCAATTGGCGACAAATGACAATCGAAAACACTGTTTCTATCGATTTTTGATCCGCGTTTGTCCATTGTGAAGAGCGTTTTCGATTGCCGCCTACCCTGAGTGATAAAGAGAGAAGACAAATAATAATCATAATAATAAGCACTGGGATTGTCAAACAAATCAGGTTTTGCTGCAAATTTTCTTTGTTGATCATTATTTTAATAGACTAATGATTTTCCCCCTCTACTTTGACACCGCAGCTCCCAGAACACAGTAAAGTTAGAATTTGTACCCAGACCCCCTGTCATAAAACCGTTTACCCCTCCCTCATCTCAGCTGATAAACGATAACCCTACCCTTAACGGCGAATATGCAGTTGAACTACTTTGTAAAAGTTTGGAAACCTCTATTCCATATCAAATTTACCCGCAAACATATTATATAAATATTACATTTCCTGCGCGGGTGATAGTCGAAAATATCATCCCGAGTAATGTGATTATCAACCGAGGCGCAGCCGAGGTTGATAATCATATTTCGAGGGATGATATTTTCGACTATCACCCTAGCAGGAAATGTAATATTTATTTTATTTAACCGAACAGAACATTTGATCCCTTATTTCTGAAACCCTTCTCTTACTCAATAGACCTATCATGGTGAAGGGAGAGCCAAAGGGAAAATAATAAACAACCTTTTATCTTTATGCTTGAATGAAATTAATTTTTTCTTCTTTAAGGATCTGAATGCTCGACCTCGATCACTGACGTTCCGTTTAACAAATTACGTCATTAAAGCTGATGACGTCAAAATTAATACCAAACAGCGTCATTTTTAAAGGAGATACTGCACATGAGGCTGGTTTGATGCAAAATAGAAAATTTCGCCTAATCGGCTTAAATTTGGTCTCAACTTGTTCCTCTCGTCCTAACTAAGAAAACGAGTACCCACACTTTATGTTTCTGACCATAAACAGCGAAGTTATTTGGAATTTAAAGTCGCCAAATCATGCGTCATGTCCGCCATTGCTGTTGAACGTGTCCTGACGTGAACGAACCGTACGCGCATCGGCGTTGCGCATCATGTGACCGCCCTGATATTTTGTAATATCACCCGCTGCTATGGCAAACAAGTGGCAGTATTCGCTGTCGCTGTAGCAACGGGTGATATTATAAAATATCAGTCGTTCGTCTATGAAAGTTTTGTATGGGGAATTCACGTGAGGTATAATAATACAAAATATGTGGGCTTAGGAGTAAATTTCGCTCTCCTGAACGAAAATTAATGTGGTGACCCCCATTTTTTATTCGTTTTTTCCAAATGGTTATATAAAAGTCCATGGAATAAAAACAAAACTTTGAGATTGTTAATGCCAATTTTTTAAAAGTACACTCCTTAACGTTTTATTGAATTATCCTAAAATATGTGGGGGTAGGGGCAAATTTTGCTCTCCTGAAATCAAACTGATGTCATACCACCATTGAATAAGAATGGACAGATCTACACTGAGGAAAAGGAAAAAGCAAATATATTGAACAACTTCTTCACTAAACAAACTCTGTTAGATGATAGCCAAGCAACTCTGCCTCAAACAGTGAATAATACCACATACAAACTCGACTCTATCATTGTTACATCTTAAGAGGTTATAGACACTTTAAAATCACTTCCTTTTGGCAAAGCTGCTGTACCTTATCTTATAAACAATATCGACTTCTCAAAGAACTTGCCCAACCTTTTACTCTCTCTCTCTCTCTCTCTCTGATCTTTTTAATTTGTTTCTAAGTTCTGGAAGTGTGCCAAATACTTGGAAAGAGGCTAATGTCTCACCAATCCGTAAGAAAAATGACCCATCTGATGTGTCCAACTACAGGCCAATTTCTCTCCTTAGTACAGTCAGCAAAGTTTTGGAAAAAATTCTGCATGAATACCTTTTTAACTTCTTTAGAGACAATAACGTCATTACAGCTTTTCAATTGGGTTTTGTCCCAGGTAATTCTACTGTAAATCAGTTAATTGATATTTACAATACATTTTATAAAGCTCTTGATGAGGGTAAGGAAGTTCGCGCCATATTTTGTGACATAATTAAAGCCTTTGATAGAGTTTGACATAAAGGTCTTCTTTTTAAACTTAAATCTGCAGGTGTATCTGGATCGTTGCTGACTTGGTTCTCTAATTATCTAAATGACAGGAAACAAAGGGTTGTTTTGCCTGGTGCAAGTTCTTCTTGGACTTCAGTAAATGCTGGAGTTCCACAATGCTCCATTCTTCGACATCTACTTTTTCTTTTATATAATCAATGACATTGTTGAAGACATAAACTCCTCTATTAGACTTTTTGCTGACGATACTGGCTTGTATATCATTGTCGATGACCCCATTCAGGCTGCTGAACAGTTAAACTTGGACCTGGCTAAAATCCATCACTGGGCAGACAAATGGCTAGTGACTTTTAATCCTAGGAAGTCAGAGTCTATCCTTCTCTCTAGGAAACATAACAAACCATATCACCCTCCAGTTCTGTTGAACCAAACCAAAATTGCTGAGGTTAACTCTCACAAGCACCTTGGTATCATCTTTTCAAATGATTGCACTTGGCGTGAACATCTCGAACTAGTCAAATCCAAAGCATGGAAACGAATCAATATAATGCGCAAACTAAAATTTCAACTTGATCGGAAATCCCTCCAGACTATTTACTTTTCATTTATAAGTCCACTTCTAGAATATGCTGACGTTGTGTGGAATAATTGCACACAATATGAATCAAACGAATAAGATCCAAAATGAAGCTGCTAAAATAGTTACTGGTGCAACTAAGTTAGCCTCCATTGACTCTCTCCACAAAGAAACAGGTTGGAAAACACTTGGATCAAAATGGAAAACCCATAAGCTAACCATGTTTTATAAAACGAAAGACGGACTTTGCCCTGGTTATCTTACTTCTCTTGTGCCTGCTACTGTTGGTAGTGCATCAACGTACCCTTTACGAAACTCTTCAGATCTACAAACATTACATACGAATTCTCGTCATTACTATACATCTTTATTGCCTTCTGCTGTCTGTGATTGGGATGAACTTCCAGAGCAAACTCGGAATTCTCCAAGCCTTAACATCTTCAAAAACAGTCCGAAATCCAACTTGATCCACCACCCCGATACTATAACACAGGTAAAAATACTTGGTCAAAAATATCATGCTAGACTAAGAACTGCATGCAGTTCTCTCCGTCAACACCTGCATTCTAAAGTATAGTTGATAATCCCTTTTGTACTTGTGGTGATATTGAAGATACTCATCATTTTTCATTTGTATGTTGTCAGTACACAGACCTTAGACGAGATCTATTAAACTCAGTGTCAGATATCTGTCAACCTAATCTTAAAGTTCTACTCTGTGGTGATATAACACTAACTTTTGTTCAAAATAAGCAGATATTTAAAGCAGTACAATAATTTATAATTAAGTCAAATTGTTTTGAATACACACATTAATGCTTCAATAACGCATTGCATTTGTATGGAACATACCTTAATGTTTGCATCAATAGTACTCTTTAAATATGTTTTGTATACACATAGCGATGCTCCAATATGACACTACATTTGCAGAAATCATATCTCAAGGTTCTAACAATAGCATAGTATCCACCAAAATACTTGTATGTTAACAATTGATTGGTTTGACGACTTTTCTGCTAGCTGGGTACATAGCGACCATACACCTCCCCCCAAGAATTGATCATCTCAGAACCCTGTGGAGACAACAAGGATAACTGTTATTTGTAAAATATTCTTTCTCCTTTTCAAAAGTTAAAATTCATACTTTGTATTAAACAGCAGTTTTGACATTATAATATGTACAGCTAAACCTGGTTAATTCCAATTCGAATTATCGAGTCTTTGCTGTATTGTTTATACATACTAATGTCAATTCAAATCATACGTTTATTGTATTTCTAATATTGAATAGCTGGGAAACAGATTTACAAAAGTCAATAGACTTTCTTCTAAATCCCTTTTTTGTATTTCGAAATGATCTGTATCTGAACGTATTGCATTATATGTACACATGTTGTTATACAAAAAGGAAATAAAAGTTTAAACTAAAGAAAGTTAGTCTGGTGACACCCATTTTTTATTCTTTTTTCTAAAAGGTTATATAAAAGTCTATGAAATGAAAACAAAACTTTGAAATTGTCAATGCCAGAATTTTTAAAAATTACTCTCCATAGCGTTTCAAATATCCGCAAAATATGAGGGAGTAGGGGTAAATTTTGCTCTCCTGAAATAAAATTAGACCGGTGACTCCCAATTTGTATTCATTTTTCTAAAAGAATATATAAAAGTCTATGAAATAAAAACAAAACTTTGAGATTGTTAATGCCAGATTTTTTAACATACAATTTAGTCTAAAAATCGTATTCCTATTCTGGGGGAATTACCAAAATATATCATTCAGTATCTTGTCAGGGCTTGGGAAAACCAATACATTTTCTTTATCCCTATAAAGCTTGATGCCGTGAGTAATAATTAAAATGACAATAAAGAAGTTGGATGGCGATTACAACTATTTTAACTTAATATTAAGGACTTGGTTTTTTTTTCTCCAGAAAATTCGTATAATGCTGAAAACTTCCTAGTCAGATTATAAAAAAAATCGAGCGTGGTGACTTATCCTTTTTATTTCATAAATCGACAGTGAGTCCATACATAAAACAAACTGTATGCAAGTAATTAAAAAAGATCTTAATGCGGGAAGTATTTCTCGCAATTGCCCCTAAGTATGGCAACTAACTCAGTAGCATATAATGTATGTTTATTTTTTATCTACTTTATAACCGTAATTCAAGCCCAGCTCGGGCACCACCATCGCTCTTCCGGTGTAGGGCTGAGATGGATCTTTACTTCCATCTGTGAACATTTCTAAGATGGAGCTATATCGTTGATCGATATATCTGTTTCCAAGCCGTTTTGCAGCCTTATCACTCGTTATGCCTTTCTTAATGATTTTGTTAGTTCGCGTTGTGGTTGAACACTTAAGATGTGAGCGTGGGTGTTTCTATTTCAATATTTTCTAATTTGTGTTCTTTAATCAGGTCTTGAACTGTAATCGCGTATGGTATTTTGTTTACTAAAACGTGACGTTTTGACTCATAGATGGAGAAATCCTGTACTAGTTCATTTATTGGGAGTTCATTGCCCAGAGGGGAGGATCTAGCCCAATATTTCAGCGCGAAACAATCTCTCCTTAGGCTGAGAGGCATAATATTACATTCGACCTCTAGTGATTTGGAAGATGTCGATTTATAGGCCCCGGTCACGATTCTTAGTGCTGTGTTTTGAATCACATAGAGTCTATGTAACTGGGCGTGTGAGGCGGACATGTATGCCTGACATCCGTAGTCTAACTTGCTGCGAACAAGAGACATGTATAACATGAAGAGTGTTTTCTTATCATTTCCGAATGATGTCCCAGAAACCATCCTCATCAGATTTAGGTCCTTGTTGCACCTACTGATCAATATGTCAACGTGATCCTTCCCTGTGAGGTATGAGTCGAAATTTATCCCCAGGAAGGTCGCGACATTGGTATACTCAGGCTCCCTGCCATCTAATACGAGCTTTTTTAAGTTTTTTAGGGTCGATCCAGAGTGCGTAAAATAGTATGACTTGGGTCTTTCCTGGGGAGATTAATAATCCCCATTCTTTGGCCCATTCCTCGATTGCAAGTAGTATGATTTGTACGATTCTAATAAGTTCGTCTACAGTTGTTCATTCTTTCCAAACTGCACTATCATTTGCGAATTGTGAAAGATCGACACTGTATTTAATTAGTAGGGTGAGTAGTTTCTGTTTAAGGGAGTCTGCTATAACGTTAAATAGCGTCGGGCTCAGGACGGCGCCCTGCGGTGACCCATTTTCCTTTTCCTGGAATTCAGCATATTTATCCTCTATTTTAACCCTAATCTTCCTGTTAGTCAGGAAGTCCCTTATTTATCTCAAGGTACGTCCTTTTTATGCCATATTCTGCTAGTTTAATAATTACTCCTGATCTCAACATGAGATCAAAAGCTTTTTCCAGGTCCAAAAATAGGGAGCGCAGTGGCTCAGTGGTAGAATGCTTGACTTGAGACCGAAGGGCCGCGGGTTCGAGCCTCACTGGCGTCACTGCGTTGTGGTCCTTGAGCAAGACACATTTATCCTAGCTTAGTACTGGTTCAACCCAGGGAGACCCATCCCTGTTTAACTGAAAGTTTTTTGATGGGGCGTAAAGAATCAAATCAAACAATCAGGTCCAAAAATACGGCTAGGACCTTGCGTTTGCGAAGTCGTGCTTTGCAGATTACATTGGCCAGTCTGACCAGCTGATCAAGTGTGCTTCGACCCTTCCTAAAGCCAGACTGAGTATCTGCTACATGTAATTTTTTAGCAGTCTGTTGTTGACCATAGTTTCCATAGTCTTGGTGATGCGTTTTCAAAGTCCATAAGTGCGGCTTTAGCCGCAAAAATGGGTTTCTGTCGGCGCATTGCCCAGGCTCGTACCCGAGGCATTTTATAGATACACATGGTTAACATTATAAGCTGTGTAAAATAATCAGGCGTTCCTCTTAACATTTTTGGCAGTGTATTATTTGTATTTTAAACCGCCTGAATACGAGCTTTGTTTCAAAATTAATGTTTCAACAAAGGTTGCAATAGCTGCAAGATCAATAACTAACAATGATAATCAGTAAATTATTATATGTTTTTTGTAATCATATTGTACAATTATGTCTCTGGCCCTTGTCGCGAGAAAATAATATTTTGTTGAATGTAAATAACAGAGGCGTCCGTTAGCTTGCGCACCAGTGAAGCTTGTTATGCGTTCTCTGGAAAGTGAATAACTTTGCTGTATGCATTGTTTTATCATATATTACATCTAGTACTGGTGACAGGTTCTTGGTTGAAACTGCAAAGATCGACTGTAGCCTGTGAACGTCTGTCTTCAAACGATATAGGCCGACATGTATGAGCCATTGCAAAAGAAATCCAACAAAATAAAGCGAGTGAAAAGCGAAGATACAAATCCGCCTGGACATCAACGTAACCAGGTATTGAGTCTTTGCTGTGGCTTCAATGGGTACATGTACATTGTACATATACATGTACGAAAAGCTTAGAACGCATTTTTCACGTCGACACCGGAGAATCTGGTCAGACCTGGCGGATAGCCAGGCTGATATGAGTCTTTCTTGGGTGTATGGTCTTAACATTTATTATCTTGCTTTGACTATTGTTCTATAATTAACAGCTTATTATATTGAAAGCAGCTCTAAAGGTATTCATCGTGTATAAAGGACGTTCTGCGGATGCATTAAACAACTAGCGCTCGTTTCAGATTAGTCTTAATCGACTGGTTAGTTTTTGTTCTTCATGTTATATTAGTGCTAAGCTACGTCCACTTGCGCTGTGACAAAAACGTACTTCATTAATTTTGACCAGTTTAACTAAAGCGTGCTTCACGACAATTTATAAACTCTGGTTAAATGTGGGCTACCTTGAAAACAATAAAATAAAACGAAACAAGGTGAAACCCACTCCAGTTAAAGACAATAACAAATGCAAAAATGGACATTAAAGTGTGATTCACAAAATTGGCAGAGACGTAAGTAGGCGGCACAGGTATATTGCATGACCTTTGGGTCTACACTATAATCATTATGTGAGTCTGTCCGTCCGTCCATTGTCAGTTAGTAAAAACCCTCATAACTCTTGACTCGAACGGTATATTTTGATCAGATTGTGCATACACCTGGCATGCAAAATCACCTTTTTTGATGGACGAGGGGTTGCTGAGCATCAGTCAAGCCTGTTGTGGTCAGTCAGTTAAAATGCTCATAACTTTTGAACCACATGGGATATTTAAACAAATCCTGCATACTTTTATATCTTCATCTTGTTCAACCACTGGTATGCAAAATGGTGACAAGGGTATGCCGATCATCATTTTTGCTGGTCGATTTCTTTTAGTAAATATGCTCATAATCTTGAGTCGCATGGTATATTTGAATCAAATTTTGCATATTTATCGAGACACTTGTATGCAAAACGGTGACTAGGCTCCGCTAACAAAATGCCTCTCTGAACATTTTTTTCCATAAATCCCGAGATATCTAAGTTAGAAAGCTCCAAAATAATATTAACATTTCTATGCGTCGGCGGAATTTGCTGTCTTTTAATCAAATATGTGTTTGCTTATCGGATGGCCAATCAGCGATACGCTATCTAAAAGGGTAAAGGTTATGGCAGAATTAGGCATGGAAATGAGTAATAATGATTCTTAACTTATGGGCATAAAGAATAGAAAGCTTTGGGCCAAGTTTTACAGAAATTAAATGTTTGAGCTAATTATACTCGCATTCTAAAATCTTGGTCCTTTAATTATTTTGAGGAGTATATATATCTAAGCTAAGCTTGTCGCTAACTTGACAATATTTGTTCTAAACAAATTACAAAAACTATAATCTAAGCTAAGCGCATCGCTAACTTGACAATATAATTGTGCTAACACAGATAGCAAAAAAATCAATTATATCTAAGCTGAGCTCGTCGCTAACTTGACATTAGTGTTGTGCTTAAACACATTACAAAAAACATACAGTTATATCTACTAAACATGTACTTAACAAGTGTACTGTTTGCTTAAAGAAAAAGAACAGACTTACGTCTACCAGTGTGCGTAACGTGTGCATTTCAACCTTCCCTGAAGTCGCAGGAGACAACTGAGATATGCAACTGACGACATGCGTATTCGCGCTGCACCAATGTGTTTTTTTGCTGAATTCTGAATGCAATTAGATGGAAATTCATTTACAGTTGTTACATATGTCAAACAAAGTTCGTTTAAGTTTAGGACTGTTCCCATTCACGAAAGACTTCTATCATCTTGAAGAAGTGGTTTGTTTATGGAAACAGCAATACCATTACTATTGCATTTACTTGGCATCGGGTAGCACAGGTGGCTAGAAGGAACGGAAGAAAGACAGAAAAAGAAGGAATAGGCTGGGCTTATCTTTGAACCAAGGGGCGCATGCGCATGGGAATAAGTTGGACATGCTACCCGTTGCCATAGCAAACATCAATATTGTAAATGTCACAAATATAGTGCAAAATTATATTGTATCTTCAAATGCAAAGCAGAGCCATCAAATTGACACTGTTGTATCACAAAATGAGCGATGACGTTGGGAAGCTTGAAATTCAGTCACAAAAGAAAACTAAAATAAAGTTAATATACCGTTGTCTTATTGAACCACCTAAAAACTGTGTTTGCTTCAGAAGCATTTCTTGTGTTTTAGGTAAAGAGGCTTGGGTGCATCACCTTCACATTCTACACGAAACATATACTTTGCGTGTGGTCGAAGGCAAACACGCACAATAAATACAAATAGCCTAATATATACCTGACAGTAAATAAGCTGTCCAGAAAATCAACATCCGGTCATACACAGTGCCGAGCAATGCACACTGTTTATGAAAACGAACGACGAAAGATGAATAACAAAGACTCCAACCATTCTCCGCTTTCGCATCGTCTGGCTGGTGTATTCGTTATTCGCTGAGCAGTCACTTTAGATGTCAGAATATGAATAAGAACGGCAGTTATTAATGATCAGAACCAGTCTGCACGGGTTGAGTCGTTCATTTATCATGACAGTGTACACCAAAACAACCCAGCGTTTCATCAGCCTTTGTTTGCTAACACTCTTCACTGTAACAATATAATAAACCTGTCTTATATTGACCATCGTTCGTCAGCCTATAGCTAAGCTTACAAAAAAAACGTCAAGAATCAGCTAGGTCTGTGTATATGTAAATTGCACTATAAGGTTAAATGCGATTAATCTGACAATAGCATGTGTAAGTACACAGTCTAGATTGCAGATTAAGCGTACCCAACACGCCATACAATGTATTTATATGCCTGCTAAGACCCAGATCGGGCTGTAGTTAACTGCATAAACCTTACTGTAACATTCTTTCAATAACATTTATTTAGTTGCGATGATTCCGATAGGCTTTTGTAGCTCAAAAATAATTATAATCAATCTGAAACCAGCATGCGCATGAGCGCAGTCTAGCTCCCAGGCCAACTATAATTATAATTGGTTCAATAACTACTGCTTATTGTCGGGTCAAACGTACATGTATCAGCTGTCAACCTTCATATCGCATCAATTCAACTGTTACAAACAAACCTATCGGAATAATCAACAACGACCCAGATTAGCATGTAACTCATCAACTTCTAAACCAATAAAGCTGACAAACAGCTGTGTTTTAGTTCCCTAATATTTTTATGCTCACACAGCGCATATCTCGAGCAACACTTATAATTATAAGAAGCCTTGATTTAAAATTCGCTATGTCGAATCCACGCGAATATAATGCCAAACAGGGAAATAGTGATCAAACTGCATATTAACACAGTTTGACCCGAATTTCCTCCGTTCAACATATATTGCGACCAGCATTTAACCTGTGAATCTGTGTAGAACATGATATTCTCGCGAATTATAAATCAGTGTTCAAATTTCTCTTTTGAACACATTTTTTTTCTAAAATCTAAATCTTGTTCGGAAAGCAAATACATGCTTATACACATCAAATTGCAATAGCTAAAAAGCATTACTAAAACCTTAAAATATTACCAATGCAAAAAAAAACTTACGAATATAAACTTTAACCAATATTTGTTTTTGTTTCCTAATGTGAACAAAACCACTTGAAAAATGTCCTCTGTGCATAAGTATACATGTGCACTTGGAATACTTTTTAAAAGATCACAAAAATCTGGTGCGCCTTTAGGACTGATATGAGTCTGTGCCAAATCACAGGCTAATATGGGCCTTATCGTTGCAAGGCGCGCGCAGTGGACAGGTTTCAAAAAGCATTGTTCACTTAACAACCCCCCAAAATTGACATTTATGTACCAACGCTTATTGGTACATTTTCGTTTATGAGCGGATCTCCGTTTTCTTTCTCTGATGATGACACTCTATGTTTACCATAACTTTGTCTTCTAGTGTCCTTTTCATATGTACTTCTTGGGTATGGAGATCAATTAATTTCGCGAGTTCTGTTTTTAGTCTTACAATTTCACGTTGGCGCTCATCATTCTGTGCAACGAACTTGTGGACGGTCCTTTTTCTCAGTTTCCAGTTCATTTCTCAATTTGGACATATTCTCAAACTGTGACTGCATTAGATATCGAACGAGCTCGCCATCTTGTTCATTTTCCTCATGGAGTAGATTATTTGATGTGCGCAAACAGTGTAAACTTGTCTTTAGTCTTTTAATTACGTTAGCAGCACTTTGTAATTTAGACTTCAAGTTGATAGGCTGAATTTCCCACTGCATATTTGCAATCTCCTTCATTTGCGCGTCATCAAGCTGGAAAAACGGCAACGTAGAACACGCACCCTTATCTTCATGAACTTCTGCATTCTCATCCTGTCTCTTGCTAGGGTAGCTTTGCTCTTAGGTTTCTTGAATGATGTCCGATCAGGCAGTGTAAAGTTCCTCACATCGTGTTGTGCCTCAAAAGGCTCTCGAGCAAAATACACTGGTCTTGTCTGGAGCCACGATCGCCAATGTGGTCTAAAATGACTATGAAAGCCATGATATCTGCTGTCATATCCAGTGCTGTGTCTCCAGGAAACGTCCATAGTTCTTCTCTGTAGATCGGGATTCGATTCAACAAGCTGAAAAGTTATTACTCCGGATTCAACACCAGTTTTTAAAGGTGGAGTAAATCAGTCACTTTGAATGTTCTGGGGAACGTAGCGAATGGTGAGCTGTGAGAGGTGTGGTGAACGGTATATCCGGGCTCACAATATACTTAATAAATAACAACACTGGAGACAGATATTCAGTTCCAACTTTCTTCGTCTATTAACGTTACTCAAAACTTAATGTTTATTACACATGTACTTAAACCGTTCAAATAGTATGTACCAGTTACTGGTATATCCAAATATAACAATAAGTTTTTCTAACTATCGTATAATTCAAAAGGTATGTTTAAACCATATGGATATGCTGGAACATTCCAAGCGTAAGTTTCTAATCCTAAATCAAAATTGGTAAATTACCAAAATAGAATAAATATCATAAATTTTCGGTTGGTAAATCCAAACAATATTATATCTAAACCGCTGAGTTGGTAGATCTAAACTATCTTAAATTACCACGTCTTAACCGTTTAGTTGGTAAATCCTAACTGATTTATCAAAAATCAAACTTACTAAAATTCTAAAAAAACAGACACGCCCATATTCTAAAATATACAGCATTAGCCAATGGCCTTGGCAAAGTCATAAGGCGGTCCTAAAAAATATAGATTAACATCTCATTTAGCAAATCTCTTTGACGGACAATAGCGCCGCCGCCAAACGGACGTGGTTAACAGACGTTGTGATCTCAACTCCCGTGAGCATGTTTGCACAAGTGAATCATGTGTGAACAGCGCTATTGTTCGTAAAATGTAAGACGCTAAAATATGATCACCTTAATTGATGTCAACACCTGCGAGAAGCTTGGGTTCGACTCAGTAATTAAGGAGACATATTCTGGTCTAAAAATGCAAAATAAATTAAAATCTTCAAATTTTGAATTAAATATTTCCTGGTCAAACTATCATTTCTAAATTCAGAATCTGCTTAAAACGACAATTAATTTGATACTCAACATGACTGTATAACACGTGAAAATTCAAAGTTGAATTCTTTATTGATTTAGAAAAATAAATAAATAAAATAAATAAATGTTTATTTATTTTATTATTTATTTAGAATCCAAAGTACCAAAAATTCCCATCATAATAACGGGACTGTGTGATATTACCTGGGTGGCTGGAAGCTACAGAAATATATATACTGACGGATTTAAAACGCAACAGTTGGATAACAGCTTTAATGTATGTCTCGATAAAGAAGACAGAACAATAATTTTGATTGTATGATAAAGAGCATTCGTTTGTTAGTAGAACATGGAAAACTTGTCAAACTTAGAGGAACTTAATGCATTAAAATGTAAACACTTCCAGATAGAGGTCAACTGTTTCATGTGACCAAATGTTATGAATGAAAGATTCCATACTTCTTTAAATCATGAAACACTAGAAGCATCAAATTTGTATCTTGGACTTCGTTAGTCATCGAGTAATCGCTCTCATATTGATTGGCAGGTCTGCGATACAGCTTATTTGCATATTTGACGTTTATCTGGGTGTACCCTTTCATTCAATAGCTTAAAATCTCCTCTGCTTATTAAGAAATGTTCAAATGGCTTAATTCATACGGAGCAAATAACGTCGTCCAGTTTAGTTGTACAATTAAAACTAAAGTGTTTGCTGAAGAAGCCAATTCATGATGACATTATCGAAGCAAATGAAGTTTACATTCAACTGTCTTTGGAAGATATAAGGGGAAGATAGTGTTGCGTAATTAAAGTCCGTCAGTATATATAATCATTTGCAAAAGTCTATAGTCTCTAACCAGCGAAGATTGCCGATAAAACGCAGTCTGGCTCGTGTTCAGGTGGCCGTTTTGGATGACAGTTGGGATAGACCAAATATTGCTCATTGAGCAAATAAAGCTCATCTTAGATGGCATAATTTAATGTTAGCATATTTTTGGAGCATTACCTAACATGCCCCTTTTCTATTTTTTTCAATTCTTAAGCTAAAACGAGAACGTTGGAACGGACCTTACATTTTATCTTAAATATGGCGTCATTAATTTATAAAGTCACTACTCGTAAGCTTGACTATCTTAAAACTTGATCCTAAGATTAAGCATGGATAGCAAACCAAAAAAGGCACAGGCTGATTGCAAATTCAAATTGAGCCCCTAAGTGGTTGATGTAAAATGCCGATATGTGTACGTTGGATCTTAATGACGTCATCAGATTAACACAACACGTTTATATCAAAACGTCATTTCTAGTAACTTAACATTGAATAAGCAGTACGTGGCTGGCACTTTTGTATATTATCTCTAATGAGTGAGATATGTTTTGTAGACGTCATTATAAGTTATCTTATCATATCTTTTGACTGGTGAGGCACTTAATAAACCATTACATACATCATGTTCTTGCACAACAGATACGGATATCTGAAATTTTACCCTGGGATAGAAAATCTTATCTAACCCATGCTATCTTACCCAGGCTGCCACGTGAGGGCTACATACATAGGTTGTATTGGAACTCATGCACATTGTCGTCAAGTGACGTCATTGTTATGTTAAAGTGACGTCATCATGTGAAATTGTATATTAGCATATTCAGGGACTTCTGGAAGCTTATTTTTAAATAAAAAAACAGTGGTGAGCAAGAAAAGAATCCATTATTCGTGTGAGGGTAGGATAGAAAAATCTGTCCCTCGGGATCACCGTTTGTCATCATTCGGCAGGCCTCGTGATGCCAAACGGCGATCCTCGGGACAGATTTTTCTATCCTACCCTCACACTCATGATATATTCTCATACACTAAAATAGCTTTTTTTCATTTCAGGACTTTGGACATTATATGCCGATGGTGAAGAAAAGACATTTCCTGTTTTTATGCTGTTTCTGCTTGGTTATGCTACTGGGTTTGTATCGATATACAACAGATGATTCTATAATTATTGCGAAAAGGGTAATTAGTTTAGCTGAGGTAAGTAGTGCTCTAATGTGCTTGCTGATATAACGCGACTTCTGATTGGTCAATGTCAACAATCCAGCGATACAGCTGAACACAGTAACATTGCTTTTTATTGAGTGACCTGTGGATTTATGCAGCTGCACTATTCTGCGTGTTTTATAACCCGTTGTATACCTTTGCAAACAGTGACAACCAAGCTGGTGTGAAATGCCACAAAACGCGACATTTTATCAGTGTCTGCACTGTTTGTCTAGACAAAATCAATCTTCCAATATTTTTTTGGAAATTATAAACTGTTACTCCTCAATATATTTAATGTTCAATCACGACATAATTGTATCAAACTTTATGGGAAATTTCTTTGGTAAAAAAAGTGTTGATTGATATATTATCTACTGAAAAGCAAGGGTGCACTAGCAAGGGTGTCTTCATCCGTAGACATCAGCGGTATTATTAGCTGTAAATTATTACCAAATGTTATGTAACGGAAAAACAAGTGGGTATGATCAGGATATGACAAAATCATACACTGCATACCAACCCACCACAACGTGAAGAAGAGCCATATATCAATAACAATCACAAGACACCACGAAAAAAAAATAACGTATTCAGCACTCTTTTACCTGCCAAGATGATTGCAAAACTAGAAAGAACACAAAACAATGCACAACAAAACATGGAACAAACACAGAAACCTACATTCGGAGCCAAAATAAACATTGAATCGACAACAACAAACCACTACATTAGAACGGACAGAAGCCAACGCCACTTTGGGGCTTAAATGCATTTGCATGGTACCAAATCTTTGCCCTAGTTTCTGTCGTTGTTGTTAAAACAAAACTTGTCAAGCGCTCATGGGGGCTTCCTATTTATTTCACTAAAAGTAAAGAAAGCAATGATCAGGAATCGATAAAATCAAGCACCGCACTTGACCCGAGACACCATATGGGAAAGTGACCAAACACAATGAAACATCACACACAAGAGAGCCAGAAGGTCAGACCTTTCCCAGCTGGTGATCACAAAGCTGCAAGAAAAATCAATGAATCATCACAGAGAAACAATAAAATGAAACAAACACCCTATGAAAAAACAAAGAAAGGACTCACGACTCACAGGTAGTCAGAGCTAAAGAAAAGCTCAAGTTGAGCCACTGAGTGCACAGCCAAATACAAGCATCAGCCACCAGACAAACGATTAAAACTTAACTTCAGGGTGGCATTTAGTCTGAGGCGTGTAATTAAAGAGGAAACCATATCTATAAACCGTGATTGGGTTAACAACCAGACATGCAGACTGTCGCATGAGTTCATGTTATATCCAACTTTATATAGAGTTTAATAATCTTTTTGAATTGATCCCTACGATTAGGGTTTCTAACAATTCTTTTGAATTTTTAAACAAAATCACCATAAAATACTTGCTCAGATTATTCATGTTGAAAACGAGTTTTTAAACTTATATAGTATTTAACAACCAAGTCTGAGTTTATGTGGTAGAATTTAAAAAGAAAATCGTTTACGGATTTTATGATATCGATACCCTTGTTTTAATAACTTAGCATTCAAAAATTGATTTATACTGCTGAAGTTATTAATATTAGAACATTCGTTCGCCAAACGAATAAGCTGCGAAGAAATATAGATTACACTATCAGAGGGGGAGGTTGAGAAGTGGTAAATTTACTTTTTGAAAATTAAAGGCATCCCGTTTATCATAAAGTTTAGATGAATTTATGCTATTCGTTATGAACAAGGGGGCTTCAATATCAAACGAATCCGTCTTATCTAAATGAAGTTCAGTGGGATATGTCATAAATGTATCATTATAGACAAAGCCGCAAACAATTTTGCATTATGTTGATAGTCTTAATAGACTTCAAGCTAGAACCGTCCTGCTGCCCCCACACCTCCCTAAGAAATTTGCAGACATATCCTTTCTTGAAGAGCAATCAAAGCTGCTTCGAATAAGAGATTCTTGCACTCTGTACACCAGGGCGTTAGCCTGTAACAGCCTGTTACACATTTAAAGATTATAATAAATAAGGAAAAAAGGAAAATGAAAGTTTAAGCTACAGAAAGAAAACATTAAACTATCTTAATTATTCAAATTACTCACGTAGTCTGCATGCTGGATGATTAAGCTACATAAAAGAAGCATTTTGGACAAAATTACAGCTTCCAATGGTGCTGTGTGCTTTACATAGATTAAATTTTCCTTTGAAAATTGTAAATGTGCTTAACTTCATTTACCTTTACAGCTGATCTGTGCATTTTTATAGATGTTCTAATATTGGTTTACTAACATACTTATTTGACTAATAGTAAAAATAAAGTTTGCTTTTCCATCTTAAATGTATTGTCTTAAATGAGCTATTAAACCACCCTACCCCCAGTTTTAAATAGCCAATTTTGATATATATCATTGAAGAAAAACATATGAAAATATTTGCCACTGGTAGATATCTAACATTTGTGCGGCTGTTTTGCTCATATAATAAAGAGACATAGATGTGCAAGTTTGACAACAGGATCAGAGCACTTTTTTAAGCTGTTAAGCATGTTACATGGCATAATAAATGAGCAAGAAATTTTTCTTGATAGATGCGATGATATTTTAAAAAAAATGAATATTTTTTTTCACAATATTTTCCTAAATGAACTAGCCTCTGGTGCCTTAATCAAAGGTCATTGCTAATAATTAGCACATGGACTTGTACTACATATGTTATTCATAAACTTTTTCACAAATTTCCCTATACGCATAATACTAAAATACTTAGAGATACTAATAGAATTTTTTCCACATTTTAATGAGACAATTTAATAAATGTTCCTGTTAAAAGTAAATATTCAATGCTAATCTTTATTCAAAGTAAGAAAGAGGGCTAGGATCAGGAATCGATACAATCAAGCACCACACCTGACCCAGGATACCAATGGGAAAGTTACGAATTTACAAACGAGAGCCAAGAGGTCAGCCCTTTCCCAGCAGGTGACCACAAGGCACCAATAAACAGCTGCGCATAAAAGCATGACAAAAACAAAACAGAAATAACATAAATGATCCACAAAAGAAGCACCGCCTTGAAATGGTCAGTAAAGATATTTTACTGGAGGGCTTACACTGGTTTCCCGGCATGCCAACCTCGCCCTTTGTTCAGATGTGAATCAAAACACATAGTTTGGTTTGCATGTAATACCCCTAACTTATCAATGCATTATCTCCTAGAACATATAAATCAAGATATAAAAAGGAGATAAAGCAAAGATAAGGACGCAACAGTAAATGAAACTGAATACCTGAGTAAAAGAAATCCAACAGGTAAAATGCGGTGGACTTGACAACAGCCAATGTATCAGGCCCCTACCATCTCATCGATAGATAAGTATTTAAGTTGGAACTGTCATAGAGACTCAAGTTCGACCCATTGGCGTGCAATTTAAGAGGAATACAAAGTTGCAAACCGAGATTGGGTTGACTACCAAGCATGCAGTCTGTTGCAATACATTTATGTTTTAGTCAATCGTTTTATAATGGGAAATTATTTTAATGAACTGCTCTGAAAAATTATTAGAGCCAACACACTTCTTCAATTTATATGCCAAGTCACCATAAAATTCAGGTTCCGAAAGTCCTTGGCCCAAGAGAGATTTAAGTCCTATTTGGAAGGACCTCTGATGGTGGTAATGGGAATCACAGTGTATCGCTGCTTATAATTTTGATAAAAATTAAAGTCGATAAAATGCTCCCATCTTCATAATATAAGCTCGCTGTTGGTCTCTGTTTTATGATTTTGCATTGGATTTCCTATTTTCACAAATGTACAGCTTTATTTTTGGGCTAAAATGGTCACCTTTTGTTTTATACATATAGGAAATTGAAAAAAAATATTTTTAAAACATCATTTCACACCACCCCCCGGTCCCAACTCATAATTATCTTACACATGAGTCGTTCTGATCTATCCTTAGTACGAGCAGAAAGCCAAAACTTTATTCTTAATGCGGGAATGAACGGCAAGATCCAACATTGTCGCTACTTGAGAATATTCGCTGTGTTTGTTTTGACAGACGCTGACGAATGCTTGATCACAATGACACAGGCAAAAATAGTTCATTCCCCTGGTCTTCAATGCTCGGCTTCCAAAAGCCACAGGCGGCAATAAATGACCGTATTTATTGCTTATTTAACCACTTGAAACAGCTTGATTAATAATATAATATTCGCAGGAAGAATGTTAATAGACGGAAAGACACGTGTGCTTGTGTGTAACCTAAATCCGACACACCTTGTTTTGATAGATAAATAGCAGTAATAGCCATGGGTATTACATTCTCCCCACCTTTAATCATTATACTCCGCTATAATGGGTACTGGAGGATTGACTGAACTAGATGAAAACCAAATTTAGTATAAGAAATAACACTGAGGCAAGACCTCTTGTTCAAGTTCTAGTGGGGTTCAGCAACCCGGCCCTTAAGCTGCCTTTAACTCATTTCATGCTTATCTGAAAATCTGCAATTTTGATTTCAATTTTCTTAACAGTCTGTTTATCATATTAAAGTATAACAGTCTGCTACATATCAGTTAATTGTCACAGTCAAAGTGTTTATATCCTTATATCCCTCAAATATTGTCGCAGTTCAATTGCCATCTCTATCAGACATTACATTTTCCTTACCTTTTCAGGTGTTGTATATTCATCACCAAGTTTACACAGTCTTCTCACTTGCTTTAGCTGGGGGTAATACCACCCAGTGATCGTGCATCCTACATCAATTTTGATACCTACAGTGACGCATCTCTGGTTGATCAGGCCAGATCTCACTGTAAAATTCCCACATGCACGGAATTTCTCAGGTGCAGTCAACTACTAATAGCATATTAATGATCATAAACACTGACCATTCAACTTAAACCATTTGTCACATTTTACAGTCGCAGATGCTGACTGTTGCAGAGTTGTAATCCAAAATTTATATGATTTCTTTAACTCAATACTGCAGAATACAGAAACTTTATGTGCTCCCTGGAGCGACTCTACCACCTTGCTGTGGTCTCAGGGGCACACTTCACACAGGGGACGATATTGATTGTAATACTTGTCCCCTCTGGGAGTGCCAAGAGTAGGGTCCCACCTTGTTGCCGTTGGTGGCTTTCTCGGTAACTCGAAGGGGATGGCCTGGAAGACTGAGAGCATGCAGAATATGGGCGTATAAAATTCTGCTTGACTCAAAACGTCTCTTCGGCCTCTTTGACGGGGTAGACTGAGGGGAAACATAGCCAGCTGTTTCTAATCGGTCTTGTCATGCTGAGCCCCAGGAAGCTGAAAATGTAAAACAAAAAAAAAATTCTTATATCTTCATTCTAGAGTATCGGTCTGATGCCAACCACGTGTCCATTATCTTATATATTCTCTCTTTTATAAACTATTCCTGGAAGGCAGTGGCTTAACCGGTCAATTGCGCAGGTTTTATTTGTGCAAGTATAACTTCTATGTAACCCTAGCACTGGAGGTTGGAAATCCACTCCATCAAAGTGCTCCCTTGTTGGACTCCACGGTGGGTGGGGAGCATGGAGGCTGAATCTTAAAACCAAACACACATGGCTTCAAAACCTAGAAAACGCCACGCATCGATTTCAGACATAGATTCGGATGAATCATTAACAGCTTCTCAATCGCAATCTAAGTCTTCTGTACAATCAAAAAAAACTTATGTACCTAGATTTCTCATCATTCATTCAGAGGTAGAAGGAATGGATATTTCTCTTCTTTCTCCTTTTCTGATAGAAAAGGCAATCATGAGTATAGCAGGTGAGCCTAAGGGCATTAAAAGCTTACAATCTGGTGACCTACTTATACAGTGTACAAAACAACCCCATGCAGCAAATCTTCTGAAAATGAAAACTTTTTGTGGATTGAAATGTACTGTAACACCCCATATATCCTTGAACACATCAAAGGGTATTGTTTGCTGCCCTGCCTTAAGCAAGCAGAGCTGCGAATATATTCTTGAGTTCATGGGTGAACAAGATGTTACAGATGTACGTAGAATTAATGTTCACCAAATCCACTTAGATGTTATAAATGTCAAGTTTTTGGCCACCATGAAAATAAGTGTGGCAGACAAGCGATATGCGTCAACTGCAGTATGCCTGAACATTGCCAATCTGGTCAGTGTCAAAGACCTGCCAAGTGTGTCAACTGCCAGCAATGGGAGAAAGAGAGAAAAATCCAAAAAATAAAATGCGAAAACAACTTGTCATTTCCAGAAACTCGTAAGCAATTTGAGCAATTTAACCTACCTAGGACATATGCAAGTGCTGTGAAACCAGGAACTTGCAATAAATCCACTCAAACAGAAGATAAAAGTACACAAACAGATGACAGCATCACAGAGTACACAAACGACAAAACATCAGCACAAACACAAGCTACCCAGAACGAAAAAAAAAACAAGCAAAAAGTACTTCCTCTTCATTTCCAGGACCAGCTCTTAAACCAGCAACCTTGGAAATGATGAGGAAAGAAGGGGAAAAGAAGAAAAAAGAAGAGAAAGAGAAACTAAAAAAACAACAAAAAGAAGAAAGACGTAAACAATATCACAAAGAAAAAGAACAAAAAGAAAAAGAAGAAGCAAAAAAAGCAATACGAGCTCAGAAGAATCCATTTTCTGTGTTTAAAAAGGATGATGCGGAAGATGACATGGACGATGATTCTTTAGTTTTCACAGACTCTTCCTCCAGTGATCACCTCCCTAAAGGCACACTATTACGATTACCAACAACTTAAACAATGGAAGGTTTCAATCTTACCATTATTTTATTACCCCTTTTAATATTATTTTTAAGTATGGATTTTAAACATAAAACTATACAATGGAATTGTCGAGGTTTAAAATCTAATTATAATGAAGTATCTCTATTGATATCTGAATACAATCCATCTGTATTTTGTTTTCAAGAAACATTTCTTAAACCAGATGATAATATCTCGTTAAAAGGTTTTAATATACATAACTGTGTTCATACTGAATGTATGAGGCCCTCTGGTGGTGCCTCGGTGTTTGTGAAATCATCTTTCCCCACAAAGAAAGATTGATTTACAAACAGAACTACAGGCAACTGCGGTATCTGTCATTCTTGACAAAGAAATAACCATATGTTCTGTATATATTGCCCATCATTTTCTCTTAATTATCAACACCTGGACAGTTTACTGCAACAACTTCCTTCTCTGTATATCATATTAGGTGACTTCAATGGTCACAATATCTTCTGGGGTGGTAAAAACAATGATTCCAGAGGTGAGCTTATTGAAAATTTCTTAACAAAAAATGATATATGTATTATGAATGATAAATCATACACTTATCTTTCTACAAGTGCAAAATCCTTTTCATCTATGGATCTTTCCTTCTGTCACCCATCACTCTTTCTTGATTATTATTGGTCTGTGTGTAAAGACCAACATAATAGTGATCACTTTCCTATCATCATTGAACAGAACACTTTTTCCACTGAGGACCACAATCCAAAGTGGAAAGTAAATAGAGCCAACCGGGATCTATTTAATACTCTATGCACTGTAAAATTAATACCAGAAAACTTCAAAGAATCTTCCGATCCCATATCTGACTTTACTTCTTCTCTTATAGAAATATCTAAAGAATGTATTCCTCAAACCTCGACTAATCCAACTAAAAGTAAGCTATGGTACAACGACGACTGTAAAGAAGCAATTAAACAACGTAAACAAGCTCTATGAAAATTCAAAAGATCTCAAAATTCCAAAAACTTGAACGACGTTAAAGTATTTAGCGCTAAAGCCCGCAGAACAATTAAACTTTCGAAACGTAAGTCATGGAGATCTTATGTTTGGAAAATCAATCATAAAACACCTATTAAAAAAGTTTGGGATATGATAAGAAAGATCTCTGGAAAAAGCAAATCCCCCAGTTGCACACATTTAAACATGGTAGGTACTGAAAATAAAGCAACCTCAAAAACAGATATTACTGACACTTTAGGAGAAACTTTTTGTCACAACTCATCATCATTCAATTACTCCGAATCATTCAGAAAGATTAAAACCAAACAAGAGAAAGTTAAATTGAATTTTAAATCACAAAATAATGAAATTTATAACAACGATTTTAATTTAGATGAACTAGTTGAAGCTATTCAACTATCACATGACTCAGCCACGGGTCCTGATGAAATCCACTATAAAATGCTTAAACATCTCCCAGAGAATTCTCTCGAAACCCTTTTGAATATATTTAATAACATTTGGACTACTGGTAAATTTCCAGAAGATTGGCCATATGCAACCATAATCCCAATTCCCAAAAATAGTAAGTGAGTAAGATCAGAAAATACCACAATCACAACCGCAGACAACCCCATGGCACCGCGAGGAAGAGCCGCTCAACCATCACGAGACACCAGGAAGACAAATTAAGCAAAGCAATCAGCTCTCTCTATTATTACTAATACCCCACATTAAATATCTCAAAGCTAAATATTCAAAAGCATTGAATCTTTTAAAAGTGCTCTCCCACACTTTTGGGGTGCAGACCGAACTACACTTCTCAAACTTAATACGTCACTAGTGCGGTCAAAATTAGACTATGGCTGTATTATATATGCCTCTGCAAAATTAGACTATGGCTGTATTATATATGGCTCTCCCAAACCTGGGAAAGACCCTGTGGAACATAATAATTATAGACCAATAGCTTTAACAAGTTTTCTATGTAAAACACTTGAAAGAATGATTAATAAAAGACTTAATTGGTTTTTAGAATCCAATAATCATATATCGCGGTTACAGTCTGGTTTCAGATCTGATCGCAGTACAACTGATAATTTAGTTAGATCGAAAACCTTCATACGTGATGCCTTTATTAAAAAGGAACATGCAGTTGCTGTGTTTTTTTATTTGGAAAAAGCTTATGATACCACGTGGAGATATGGCATTTTAAAAGATGTCCACAAACTAGGATTAAGAAGTAGACTTCCTACATTCATTGAAAACTTCCTTGCAGACCGCGCCATGCAAGTACGAGTTGACTGACTATTATGACCAGGAGCAAGGTGAACCTCAAGAGGGCGTTCTATCTACAACACTTTTTAGCATCAAAATTAATGATATTGTGAAATGTTTAGGTAATCTAACTGATTGCTCATTATATGTTGATGACTTCTGTATCTGTTATCGCTCAAAAAGCATGGCGACGATTGAACGTCAACTGCAACAAAATTTAAGTAAGATTGAAAATTGGGCAACAAGCAATGGTTTTAAGTTTTCCAAATCTAAAACACAGTGTGTACATTCCTGTTAGTTGCGCAAGCAACATGATGATCCTGTTTTACATTTATATGGATCACCTATTCCAGTTGTTGAGGAATCTAAATTCCTTGGCATTTTATTTAAAAGAAAACTCAGTTTTATACCCATTATTAAATATCTCAAAGCTAAATGATTAAAAGCATTGAAACTTTTAAAAGTGTTCTACCACACTTTTTGGGGTGCAGACCGAAATACACTTCTCAAACTTTATCGGTAACTAGTCAGGTCAAAATTAGACTATGGCTGTATTATATATGGCTCTGCACGAAAATCATATCTTCAAATGCTTGATCCTATACATAACCAAGGACTTAGGTTAGCTTTAGGAGCTTTAAGAACTTCTCCTGTTGCTAGTCTCTATGTGAAAGCAGATGAACCATCATTATACTCACGACGAGAGCAACTCTCTTTGCAATATGCAATGAGACTTGCTGCTAACCCATCAAATCCTGCTCATGAAGTTACATTCCCACCAAATTATGTTGATTTATAGGAACAGAAACCGAAAAAATCATTTGGCCTCAGAATTTCACCACTCTTAGAATCTACCAAGATCAAACAATAAAATATTGAAAAACATTTTACACCAAATATTCCAGCTTGGTGTATGAAACAACCTAAAATACTTTTTGATTTACAAACCGGGAAAAATCTGAATCAAATCCACACATATTAAAAATGATTTCAGACAGCTGCAAAGTCGTTATAAGAATTATCAACAAGTTTATACTGATGGGTCAAAAGAAGACTCAAAGGTTGGTTGTGCTGTTATATCAGACAACCATAGTAATATGCAACGTATACCTGACGATTCATCAATTTTTACTGCTGAAGCCAAAGCGTTCGATCTAGCTTTAGATTTCATTAGCACTTGTGATGCTAACAATAAATTTATTATGTTTTCTGACTCTCTTTCTGTATTGAAAGCAATGAACCATATACCAGTTCAATGAATCCACAGATTCAGAAACTTTCAGAAAAATGTCACGAGCTTTTAGCGAAAAAAGAAATTGTTCTCTGTTGGATTCCTAGTCATATAGGCATTCTGGGGAATGAGATGGTACTGACCAGCAAGCTAAAACATCGCTTTCATTAGAAACAACTTCTTTTAAGATTCCATTTTCTAATTTTAAGCAATCTATCAATAAATATATCTTGGAAGAATGGCAAACTTAATGGAATAACAGCATTGGAAATAAACTTCTCGACATAAAAACCACTATTGTTGAATATCAATCAGTTGTTCGAAACATTAGAAGAGAAGAAATTGTTTTAGCTCGACTCCCTTTAGGTCATACAAGAGTCACACATTCATACTTACTACAAGGTGAAGAGCAGCCACAATATGTTGGTTGCAACGCACCATTCACTGTACGACACTTCCTTTTGGGGTGTGGCGATTTTGCACAAGTAAGAAATAATTGCTTCCATGTTGATAACATGAAACAGTTATTTCAAGATATACATATTGATAGTATTATGACATTTTTTAGACAAATAGATCTTTTTAACAAAATCTAATTGCTATTTTTAAAATCATGTTTGTGGTACATTTTTATCAGATTCTTTAATGTTGTATTCTTTTCAGTTAAAAAACATGTACAGTTATCTGAATAGCTCTTTGAAGCTGTCAGATATTGTACGTGGTCTCTCCTGTCAACAATCATATTGCAACTTATTATCATTATACAAACTCATCACCGTCATTCCTTTTATTTTATCTTACAAATATTTACTTGTTTCTATCCACATCATGTTAACGTTAATACCGTCTGACGCTAATGACCCACAAGGGTCGATGCGTCATTAAGCACCAAACAAACAAACAAACAAACTTTATGTGCTGACCCCAATATTACACAGACCAAAATAACCTTAACGCTATTACTGCCATTAAAATTTAAATACATATACTTTTAACAACTTTCAAATATACAGTTCCATACACAATCATACTACCAGAATATTTGTCACAAAATAGAGTTTGGAAACTTAAAATTTGACCCTTAACAACATTTACATCAGACAATAACGCCATTTTAAGTAGTTAATTGCAATTCCTTCAACAGGTCAAACTCTGCCAGACAAACCCTTTGTTATTTGCTATTAATAGCGAAATTGCGCTTTAAAGTCTTCCTCCCTTTAAGCTCAACCTGCACTGTTGTCTCAATAGCCAATTTATATATTATAGTCCGGTAGAAAACCAGAATGACCTGGAACTTGATTTTAAAGTTTTTTTTCTTTGTTGATTCTTGTTGTTGAGGCATTGTACTTGAAGAATCCAAGTGATGCCACTCTGGCATCATTGAGCGTTTTGAAATATTCAAGATGGCGTCCAAAATGGCCGTCAGTTAGGCTCCTAAGACCTATATGACCAACATACTCTATCAAAAGCATTTTAATTTGACTTTTTATCGATGTTTCAGAGGCTTAATGTTACAACCAATTAAAATGGAACATTATTTTGATTTAGAAGGTTAAAATATTAAAGATGGCGTCCAAGATGGCCGTCAGTAAGGCTTCTAAGACCTATATGACCGACATACTCGATAAAACACTTTAAATTTGACTTTTTATGGATGTTTAGAGGCTGAATGATACAAACTATTAAATTAGAATATGGTTTTTATTCATATGGTTGAAATTTTAAGATGGCGTCCAAGATGGCCATCAGTTAGGTTCCTAAGACCTAACTCACTAAAACGTCGATACAAAGCATTTTAATTTTGACTTTTCATCGATGTTTAGAGGCCTAATAATACAAACGATAAAAATGAAGCATTCACAGGTTTGATTCACAAGGTAGAAATAGTGAAGATGGTGTCCAAGATGGCCGCCATTTAAAGCAAAATTCAACCTGAAATCAAATTCGCAGTTAGTAACTATATCTGATAGTTTGCGGTTGTATTTGGAGAATTTGACTGGCATATTATTGTTGTTTTTCAGCTTTGTAATATATTTAAGATGACGTTCAATATGGCAGCAATAACAGGGTGGGAAATCACATGGTTTTTGCTATAATACACTGCATGAAAAAATAACAGACTCTTAATTTTCGTAATGGTAATGTTTTTGTCTTTGTTGGGGGAATCGCATCCATCAATCCATGCACAATGCACTTTCCAGACCACTGTTGGCCTGATCTGATATACCATAATATCATATTATTCTCATAAAGATTTCTACTTTGCGAAAACATTCCTTCAAAAAATGAAGTAATAAATGCCAGGGTATACTGAATGGACGATATCACTGGAAACTTGGTGACAGAGTGTTTTATCAAAGTACAAACCTTTTTTGATTCAATGTGCGGAACAAAGTCAGCTAGATGGATGGATAAAATTTAAAAAAAAAAAAAAAAAACTTCTGGAGTATAGTGTATCAACACAAATAAAAACAACCACTGAGTTAGGTATCTGAATGCTGCAGATGTTCGTTACCATCTTGACTGCTGGTTGGTACAGACCTGCTTACCCAGTGCAATTGTAACAAACATTGCTACTTTTCAGGGCTGTTGCAAGTGCAACAGACAGCACAAATGGTTGGATATTGCTATAACAAATATGTATGCTGGTCCGGTGCAAGTGTATTAGACATGCATGCTTGTAGGCACAAGTTTGCAGAATGATATGACTGCTGGTTAGATGCAACTGTCAAAGACATTGGAAATGGTCCGGTGCAATTGTTACAGACATGGCTGATGGTCAGGTGCAAATGTAATATACATGGATGCTGTTAAGATGAAATTGTAACAGACATGCATGCGGATAGTATGCTCCTTATAAAGGACTAGCTGCTAGTCAGTTGCAACTGTAAAATACATGCATGATGATCTGGTACAATTGTGCTTACCAGCCTGTTAGTTGGGTACGAGCATAGGGACATAACTACCGTATTGAGGCAAGTTTAACATTTATAACTGTTGGTCCAGCCACACTACTACAGATGTAATTGCTAGTTAGTTGCAACTGATTCAAACATATCTGCTGGAAGATGCAACTTTAACAGACATGCATGCTGGTCGAGTTTAATTTTAACCGATGTGCTAGGTGGCAAAGTGCAACTGTAACAAACATGCCTGTTGGTTCAAAGCAATGCTTAAAACATGGGTACTGCAACATGCCTGCTGGTCTCGTAAAGCTGTTACATATATAACTGCTTGGTTTCAGACATGTGTGCTGGTCCAGTGTCACATACTTAAACATGCCTAATGATAAGTCTGCTGAACATGTGGCAATGATGACTGGGCTGCTGGTCGGGAGAAAGCAGAACAGACATGCACACTGGCCTTATGTAACTTGAACAGACATGCCCGCTAATCCAGTGCAATAGTACCCAGCATTCCTGTTAGTTAGATGCAATTTTAACATACATTATTGCTGGTGTGATGTAACTAATATGCATGACTGCTGGCCCAGAATCTCGTTAAACGGCAAGTGTGCTGGTTCAGTACCACGTTATTAAACACGCGTGATGTTAAGGAAGTCGGATATGATGAGATGGTGGCATTACGTGGCCGCTGTTCAGTGAAACTTCAACATATATGTCTCCAGACTTGGTATTATTCAATCAAACATACCTCCTGGTCCATTGGAAATCAAAGAGAAAAGCTACTTGACCGATGCCCCTCCATCAGACATGCCAACTAACAATGAGAAACTTTATCAGCCAAGACTGCTACATTTTCAATACAACATACATGCCGTGTAGAGAGTTGTTATGTCCCAGCAGCTGCAATATATACGCCTGCTGGCCTAGTGTTACTGTCACTAACACCGCTGCTGTTCAAACATGCCTACTGGTTGACTGCTGCTGTAAGATGGATGCTTGCTGGATTGTGGCCACTCAATCAGCATGCCTGCTGATCTTTTGTCACTCTTTTGCCTGCTATACCTGCTGATATGGTGTCTCGCTATTAGCCATGCCTGCTGGCGTGTTGCTTCATTATAGGTCAAGCCTTTTGGTTTAGTACCTTACTATCAGCCATGCATGTTGGTGTGGTGCCTCACTACAGGCCATACCTTCTGGTGTGGTGCCTCACTGTAGGTCATGTCTTCTGGTGTGGTGCCTCATTATAGGCCATGTCTGTTGGCGTGGTACCTCACTTTAAGCCTTGCCTGCTGGTCCGTTTTGCACTTCAACCAACATTTTGACTAGTTGAGTGCAGAGTGAAGTGGGATGGCTACAAGTCTGTTGCTACTCTTACAGAGGTGCCATTACATCAGACATGTCTGCTGATCCAGTGCCACTCTCAGACATGTCTGCTGATCCAGTGACACTCTCAGACATGCCTGCTTGTACAGTGCGGCTCTATCAGACATGCATGCTTGGTTCATTTATTCAGATACACAAGTTTGTAAAGTGTATCTCCATCAGGCAAGACATCGGGTATGTTACAAATCCACCAGACTTGCCTACAGGTAAGGTGTGGCTCCCAAGGGGTTGCCAAACTTATCAGCTACCAGCCTGGACGCCATCTTGAATATATCAAATACTGAGTGATGCATCAGCTGGGATGTTACAAGGATGATGTCTGTAACTCCAGAATCAGTAAAATCAGCATTTTGCATGCAAATCCCTGGAGTTTGTTGGCGCCAGGGAAAGTTTTCTTAAATTTTTGTAATAAACTGCCATTTTGGCGGCCATTTTGTCTGCATTCTTATTTTATTTTTATATTTTTGTTAGAACATAAGTGTCTTCAACTAGATTCCAACTTCATAGCCAACAATTTAAGGGAAAAATAGGTGTCATACATTTTTCCATATCACACTGTTTTTTCTTTTATAATTTGCCTCCATCTTGGACGCCATCTTGGATATATCGAAATGCTCAATGATGCCAGAGTGGCATCACTCGGATTATTCAAGGACAATATATGCACTACCAGAATCAACAAAGAAAAAAAGTTTAAAATCAAGGTCCCGGTCCTCCTAAAATTCGCCCAAATTCTGCTGGACTATTATAATGAACATCAGGAAATATTATAATTAAACGACATTTAAAAGCATTTCGCATCCATTTTCTACAGGCACTGTTAAGACAAAGACAGGACAGGATAGATGATTCCACTCCATTAAATATATATGATAATAAGATATTTAGGGCAGAATCTCAAAATATTGTTTGAAAATGTCCTATCATGCAGTACCTTGAAAATTACCTTTGTCACAGTTTTCAGAGGAAACTGTCCAGTTTATTATAACTGTGCATATATCGTTTAATGACCATTACAGCCAAACTTGCCCGTAAGACCACTGAATTTAATGACTTGATCCAGAGATACAACTTTTACTACCTTTAGTTTATTTTCTTTCTCAAATTTACCTGTTCTAAACAAACACTGTTTCAAGCAGGCAATTTTGAACATGTTTCAATGATTGTTGCTTTACTAGACAGGCTGAATGTTTATTATCAATGAATCATACAGCTACATCTTAACCCCTTTCATTTTTGATGAATAGCCGAGCACCCATCAATACAAGCACAGAATATCATATTTCCACCTAAAAAGAGGTTGCTTGCCAAAATGACTTCAAACGATGCAACACAGTCTTGCCTAAGGACTATTCCCATCTAGCAAACAGTGCAGACCCTGATGAAGTGCCATCGTATGTGACACCCATCTAGGTCCTCACTGTCTGCTATATCCAGAAACAAAATGGGTTCAAGTATATAAGATTGGATAAAATTGTATCTGAATCACTAATGCCATGGCCATGTGATTAAATTTTTATGTGATAATGTATTTGAATGATTGAAATAATGAGATCGTATTTGTTGTTCATTCTCTTTTTCCCTGGTCCCTAGTGTCTATGTTTCCCATGCTACAATTTTTAACTGTGATATAAAATCTCATCAAATTTGACCCGTTTGGAAACCAGTTTCGATAAGATTTTCAAATCACACAGAAAGTTCAAATCAGCTGATAAATTATTTAATGAAAAGCAAACATGATTCACTCCTAAGTGTAACTTATGTGCTTTTCAATCAAATAAAACTGTAAAACTCTTTTAGCACCTGAAAATTTCACATCTCACATATTTATGATCATTAATTTTTAAACTCACAGGTTACGCTAACAGATTTCATTTAAATCTCACAGATTTTTTTTTGAACTTTTAATTTTGGCATGTATGGATTATGACATATCACTCAAATATCTTTGATTGTTTCCTAAATGCTTTGACCCATTATAGTTTTCCTGTTGATTATCACAGTACATGCACTCCCCCATGGATTGTTGATGTGGTTGGGGATATGGTTACTGAAACAGTCACTGATCCCTTCTGTCTCCCTCCATATGTGGACAGTCTCTTTGCAAGTGACGTGGAGATAAACAAATGTAGCAGGACGCTGGTCATTCCTGTCCCTAGGGCCCTGATCGCCACGTGTTTGGGTATTACACTGTCTGCTCAACATTTCTATACAGTTTTGAAGTTGTCTGAGGATGCTTTGCAAATTATTGTCGTCTCTACTGTAGCTGAAACTTTCCTTAGCCTGCAAATTCCTGTCTGGCTCTGCAGTGGCTTGACAGACCAGATTCTTGGCTGAGTCTTCTTCAAGAATAGCTTCATATAGTTCTATTATAATCACAGCCTGAGTTACAGAAGTACAATTCTTAGAAATGCATTTGTATTTCAATTCAGGGGACACTGATTCATATAACTGGTTAAGAGTTAGCATCTCTTTGGCTTCATTGTTTAAACTACTATAGGCACGCTGGGACATATGGCGTAGATCATCCTCTAACTCGGCTATAGACTCATTCTGTCTACGCACTCTGGCTTCAAGCCTTGATATCCACATTGGCTGTTGACGCGCGTTACTGAAACGTAGACCTACTTTTACTACCAGTGTGTGATAAGATGACCTTTCTGCTGGCATCAGTGTCATGTAGTAGACTTGAGCATTTCCTCTTAAACTAGCAGCCAAATACAAAACTCTGTCCTGATAAGACCATCTTCCCAGCTTAGCACATAGTTCGAAATGGTTGAGGTAAGACTCCCAGTCTTCGTCTCCATTGTAAGTCTGTCGTTTCATCTGTGGAGATGTATGCAGGATATAACAGCTTGCATTACCGTTAATATCTCCTTTAGCCTGTGGATCAATGGGGATTCCTAGGTACTCTCTCTCCATAGTAGGTCTTGATTGTGGCTCTTGTTCAGGGGCGTCTTCCAGTTCTGGTCAATGTCGATGGATGACAGCACTGATGCTGCTCGGTCATGTCCATCATGTTCTTGCTGCTTGTCAAGTTCCTCAGTATCGGTGCCTGGTTGGTCCTCCATTTCTGTATTATTATGTTGTCTATTAAACACTATTTCAGAGTCACTTTCTGCCATATTCTACAGTTATAATAAGATTTATTTTCACAATTAAGTTCCTTTTACTCAAGCTAGTTTTCTGTTTCCATTTAAGTTTTATTTTAAGTTTGATTTTGCTTTTTTTGTATTTTTCACTGTTTTCTTTTTTTATTTTATTTTTATAATGTTAAGTGAACAACTCAGATCCGATCTTCTAATATGGTCATTTAGTTCTATGCAATGTCACAATTCACAAGTTTCCTTGGCAGCGGGTTCGTATCACTGGATGTGTTTTTGAACTAACACATCCTACTTCGCTGACACCAGTGTGGGCTTCCCGTAAGCTTTAGTTGGGGGAATATGTGTGTTCTTGTAGTAGTAAAAGTTATTATCTCTGTATGTAATCAGTATATAATAGCAACTGCATTAGACTTATATTTCATTTATTCACTTCAATTTAACCATTGACAGACCCAGTATTCAATATCTCTTAAGTCTATGTAGCTTTCATTTGTCAGGCTGAGTTCACATCACTTTGATCAACCTTTTAGAATAAAGTAGATTCACAGTAGATTTAGTTCTGAAATGGATCTAGATTTAGCTTCCTTGCTTATCTAGATAAGTAATTTAGTTCATGCCTAAACAGTTCAAATAGATTTTATCAACCCAAGGGAAGCTATCCAAATGAGCATATCTAAAATCCATAGAGTTGCTTCCCTTGGTGCACAAAAGTGAAAGTACAATTTCTTGTCTGCTCGAGTTGATGGATCTGAGATTGATGCTCGAAATGCATGAGCGACTCTTATTTATAGTTTTGGCCCAGCTCCAGCCAGCCAATCAGCTACCAGAACAAGGTTTAGAAATCTCTATCAGTCAATCGTTGCACAGATAGACTGATAGATTTCTCTATCTAAATTCTTCAACAATGGCGGATGTCTTTTCACTTCACATTTGTGATACCAAATTCAGGATTATCTCTGAGGAATATATGATCTATCCTGGTGGATAAATAAACTTTAGACCTTCTGGTAGCAGGATAGAAAGCTTAGGCTTTGTGAAAAGGATTAACTAAGGGACAAATGAAGGTAAGGGAAATCTATCGCTGGATAGACATTTCTTTACATTCAAAACATGGCGCCTTACGAACTTCTCTTTCAAGCTCATAATTATCTTACACATGAGTCGTTCTGATCTATCTTTAGTACGAGCAGAAAGCCAAGACTTTATTCTTAATGCAGGAATGAATGGCAAGATCCAACATTTTCGCTACTTGAGAATATTCGCTGTGTTTGTTTTTACAGTAGCTGACAAACTCACGATCGCAATGACACAGGCAAAAATAGTTCATTCCCCGGTCTTCAATGTTTGGCTTCCAAAAGCCACAGGCTGCAATAAATATCCCCATTTATTGCTTATTCTACCACTTGAAACAGCTTGATTAATAATATAATATTCACAGGAAGAATGTTAATAGACGGAAAGATACATGCGCTCGTGTGTAACCTAAATCCGACACACCTTGTTTGATAGATTAATAGCAGTAATAGCCACGGGTATTACAATACGTATGAATATTTACTTTTCTGACCAGAATTGTCTGACCAGGTATAACTCGGAAGGCATTGAGGGGTGAAACTGAACCATACGGTCAAAATATATTTGGTCATACAGATGTGTTGATAAATGATTTTTTTTTTTGTGAACGCTAATACGTGTTCGTTTTAAGACAATAAATAAAGATAACTCTTACTTTTTGAGAAACAATTGGTTATCTTTCATCATGGGTCCTGTACCACCTTAAGTTAATCTAAAATTTCAATATGAATTTTTAATAGACCAAATCAAAATTTTACCGGATCTCTCATATACCTTTTCACAGTACTTGATAACATATTTTAACAGCTGTAAAACATGAGGTTAACAATTAAAAAAGTTCTGTTGCCGTACAAGAGCTAGAATTAGCAGTAAATCTTGCTATATATGGTTTTTTATGGAGTTTAGATAACCAGTACAACGTAAAAACTTTGTCAACCTCGCATACAATGTCTATCATTGTGTCTGCTTCTGTGGTAAAATAATTGTCCACTTCATCATACCTAGTAAAATCATCACACAGTTTTATAACTGTAAGCTGAATAAGGTCCTGTTCCACACCATCCCCTTGGGAATTGTGCAGACTTTTCCTACCTTAAAGAACAATACAAGTTGCGTCAAATAAGGGATGTTCGCATTCTGTAAGCCAGAGGGTTTGCCTGTAATGCCCAGGTCACACATTCACGGACTGGACGCCGGATTAGCAACGGGTACAATCCGGCATCATTCGTGGCAATCCGTATTGGTCCGTAGCTTTCCGTTTTGCATCCGTAATCATACGTAGTAGTACTTAATCATACGTATATAGTGCATCCATATCGGACTACGGAAATTGGCATTTCCTGGGTCATCCGTGAGATTGAATCCGTAGTAGAACCGGCGAGGTGATCTGTGAATGTGTGACCTGGGCATAACAGCTTATTGCATGTGTTACAATATCAAATTAAGAATAAGTAAATTGAAAGTCTGAAAGTCTGAGCTACAGAATAAAGACATTAAACTATCTAATAGTTTGAATTATTCATGTTGTTTGCATGCTGAATGCCTTTACTACATATGAAAGTTATTATCTGTGGTTTTATGTGCGTCACATTGATTGAATTAACTTTGAAAATGGTAATTGTGACAAACATCACTTATATACATTCCCTGTGTTCCTCATCTTTTGATCTCGTTGGACTTAATTACATTTTCTTTGTATGTGTAGCCTGTTCCGTTATCAAACAAGATGGTTAGCTAGAATTTAAGCCCTTATCATACTTCAAAAGCCAAAAACAGCATGTCAGTGTCAGGGGGTCAAACACTAAATTAAATGTGGGTAGTGTTTGGTGCTGTTTCACATAAATGCATACAATGGCGTATGATTCGGGCATCTTTTCCTGTGAAGTGGTGGTAGCATCAACTGATCTTACTGCATCTGCATCCATGCTAGCAAGTTTTTGCATGGCTTTGAGTTTTCTTAAGATATATCTGTAACAAAGTAAGTAAGGGTGCAAAGATCAGGAGTCGATACAATCAAGTACCACACCCGACCCAGGATACCAATTGGAAAGTTACAAACTCACAGTTAGACACCATAAACGAGAGCCAAGAGGTCAGCCCTTTCCCAGCAGGTGACCACAAAGCACATATAAAAAAAGACGCGCACAAAGACATACCAAACAAAGGACAGAACAAAAACATAAAAGATCCACAAAAGAAGTACCGCCTTGGAACGGTCAGTAAAATATTTTACTGGAGGGCTTAAACCAGTTTAACGGCGCCAACCTCACCCTTAATTCAGATGTGGATCAAGACACATAGATATTTGGTTTGCATGAAAAGACCCCTAACTTATCAATGCATCATCTCCTAAAACATGTAAATCAAAATATAACAAGGAGATAAAGCAAAGATAAGGACTCAACAGTAAATAAAACTGAAAACCGGAGCAAAAGAAATCCAACAGGTAAACCCCGGTGGGCCCGCCAAACAGCCAAAGTATCAGGCCCCTACCATCTCACCAATAGATAAGTCGGAACCATCATAGAGTCTGAAGTCCGACCCACCGGCCTGCAATTAAAGAGGAAAGCAAAGTTGCCAACCGTGATTGGGTTGACCACCAAGCATGCAGTCTGTTGCAATACATTAAAGTCGTCTCTTGGTGAAATTAACAGACGGCCCAAAACCATTTCTTCTACACCTTATAAGTTATCTGGTATATGAGAAAGGTTATAAAATCACATACGTTTGTTACTGGCTCATTTGTTGTTGTTAATGGCTGGAAGCTAGCCTTAAGATGATGTAAAATCTTTGCGTTCGTATATCATCAGCTGTTGCATGCAAAAACGGGAACTGGACTAAAGGTAGAATAGGATTTCCAGTATGGCTATATGTGCTCAATGGATGATTTCATATAGAGTAAAGAAATTGATTAGTAGGTCCCATTTCATGAACCGCTGAAAAGGCTGAAATTGAAAACACTTGCCTCTGACGGTGTATGTCAAGACATTACCCTTGCTCATATACTATGTCAAGTTACGTATGTAACATCCTTTAAATAAGCGCTCTGATCTTAGTTAATCGTTAAAGTGAAATCGTCTCATTTGTGCTCTGTTCATCCTGCATTGCATTGCTTTACCTCAGCGGCTGTGATAAATCTAACTCTTCCATTTGAAAGCGAATAATTCTTTCAGCACTTCAAACTGCTAGTTCTTTGAATGCGTGGGGAAAGATGATAAAATTTCGGGGACATTATTTGGTGAAAATGTGTTTGCCACATGTACGGAAAGGCAACATACCAAAGTAAACAAGCTTAGATAGTATTCTTTTTCACAGAAATATCGAGGTACATAAGTACTCAATGCTTTTGATGACATCTTTTTCCTCCTTGTATAGCTTTAGTCTTTCGCCTCCCTACAGAGTATTACTGGAAACGCATGCTTTAAGAACCAATTATCAGGCATTTATATCAGTTTCCGAATGTGCCAAGCCATGAATGGCATAGTTGGAAAGTTGACAACGAGGGCTCATTAATTTTGATTGGGCTGGTCGTAAAATTGTACCACAGGAATCGACTGATGTACTGTGTGATGATTCTACTAGATGCAAGGAGGAAGGTGATAATGATGATTCCCATTAAAGCACACAACAATAAATGTTTCATGTGAGTGTTACTTGACTGAGAATAAGTTTTCAATATTTACAATAAATAGGAGCATTTATGAAATTGTCTTATTTAAATGTAAAACTATATTTTCTATTCGTGGCTCTATATTTAGCATTATACGCAAAGTATTAGGAAATGTGTCAAAAAGTTTATTAACATCTGTAACAACAGTTCATAGGCTTGATGATTAGAAATGTATATAATTTCTATTTTTTGCAAATATATATTGATTTCTTTCCGAAAAACCAACCATTATATCATATATTGGCCTTGCTAATTGATTACATCATGGTATATTTGTTATATCTTAAATAAGTGTCCTGATCTTAGAAACTTGATGGCAACTTGCAGATATATGTAAAAGAAAGTCTAAATAAGAATTAGATATTATCTACCAGTAGTAAATGTTTTCACGTGTGTTCTACTTAAAAGGTAATACAAACATTTGCTCCTCAGTAAAATTGAGTGAAGGGCTTGTATTTGCTCATTTTAGACAATACATTTAAGATAGAAAAAACAAACTTTGTTTTGTTTTGTATTAGTCAATTGAGTGTGGTAGTAAAACCTAATCGAAAGCGATTTAAATACTACACAGAGCAGTTGTTAAATAAATGACGAACGCCACAATTAAAACTTTTAAATTAAAATCAAATTCATGTAACGCTCATGACAACACAAGACGTCGCATTTAAAAAAAATAATATGTAGTAAAGACATCCAGTTTGCAGACTCTATTAGAATGTCAACTGATTCAATTACTTCTTTCTGTAGCTCAAACTTTGAATTTTCTTATTCTTAAAATGGTATAGTAACATATGTAACACGCTTTTTTATGGCTAACGCCCCGGCTTACATAGTGCAAACACCTATTATTCGATGCCTATCGAATTGTTCTTTAAGGTGAAATACGTCCGCAGAATCCCAAAGTGGTTCGGGATGGAGCAGGTCCTTACTCAGTTTGCAGTCAAAATATGTTTTGATGATTCTACTGATTTTTACGAAATGAACAATTATTTTGCCTCAGAAGCAGACATAACTATAGGCATTGTATATTACTTGGATAAGGATAAGTTTAGAATATTTACATTAAGCAGGAACATTTACTAAATTGTCTTACTTAAATGTGAAACTATTATTTTTATGTCGCTCTATCGATATTTTAAATCACTATTATACATATAAGGAACAATTATAAAAAAAAAGTTTATTTATAACGTCCCTTACAAAATCCATCGACTTGATAATCAGCAATAAATTGATTCCTAAGATTAAGGCACCAAAAGCTAGAGACCTATTGGAAAACGTGTGATAGTTATTCATATTTTTCTGAAATATTATCCTTTACATCAAGTCAATGTCCTTGCTGATTTAAAATACCAAGTAACATATGTTACAGCATTTAACACGTGCTTCCATCTAGTTTTTAAATCTGCAAAATTCATTATTCTTCATTATACGAGCAAGACAATCCCAAATATGTAAAACATCCAACAGCAGTAAATATTTTACTGTTAACTTAAACAATACCTACCAAATTTGGGTCCTTAAAACTGGGAGAAGGGTTGTTTGATTGCTCATATCAGACAATATAAATAAGATAGAAAAGCAAATTTTTTTATAAGCCTGACATGAGAATTATACTACAACAAGATCAAAAACATTTTGAAAAAAAAAACGCACAGATCTGCTGTAAATCTAAAATATATTGTTCACAATTACCAATTTAAAACAAGGTAATTTCATCTAAGTAACATTCATGACACCCTAGGAACCCAGCATTATTTTGCTCCAAAAGCTTTCATGTGTAGCGAAGGTATCCAACATGCAGACTATATGAGTAATTTAAATATTTAGTCTGTTTAATGTCTTCTTTCTGCAGCTCATAACTTTTCTTTTTCTTTATTCTTAATTTGATATGGAAGCAAGTAACAGGCTGTCAGAGACTAACGCTCCAGCGTACAAAAGGCAACGATCTCTTGTTCGACGCAGCTTGGAGTGCTCAGAAAATGAAGGATGTGTCTAAACATCTCTAGGCGGATTAGTCATCTTCGAACAAGAGGGTTGTTCAGAAACTTCTTAAACAAGGCTATCAGTACCATAAACTTCGCAAAACATTTTCAAAATTTTAAGCCCTCCAGTTAAATATTTTACTGACCGTTCCAAGGCGGTACTTCTTTTGTGGATCTTTTATGTTTTTGTTCTGTCTTGTGTTTGCCTTGTCTTTGTGCGCGTCTGTTTATATGTGCTTTGTGGTAACCTGCTGGGAAAGGGTTGACCTCTTGGCTCTCGTTTATGGTGTCTACTGTGAGTTTGTCACTTTCCCATTGGTATCCTGGGTCAGGTGTGGTACTTGATTGTATCGATTCCTGATCTTTGCACCCTTACTTACTTTGTGGTTGATGGAAATGGTTGGCATACAGCCCTTAAGTTTGGTTGCAAAGCTAAAGAAATCAAACACAAGGTTCCTACGTTATGCTGGTTACCTAAACTCCATAAAAGACCCAAAAAGCAAGATGTATTGCCGATTATGGTTCTTGTACGACAAGAGAACTTTCTAAATTGTTAACCTAATGTCTTACTGCTATATAAAATATGTTATTAAGTACTGTGAAAAACGGTAAGAATCTATTTTGGTCTAATAAAAAATCAGGTTAAGTATATAAATAAATTTAAAGCTATGGGTTTCAACGCGACAGTTTGTCTACTTATGATTTGTCTAAACTTTACACTACTTTACCTCAAATTTGAATTAAAGATAAACTTATTGATCTTCCGAAGAGAAGGCTCTCCTTACCTTGCATGTAACGACATAAACGCATTTTTCACTTCGAAACAGCCTAAAAATATCAGGCATGGTTTTGTCCAAATGTATGTGATACGCTAACCTTTCCGTTTGACAACGTTTTACACGATTAGGCACTACATTATAAAGACAAGTTGCAGGGATTCCAGTTGGCACTAATTGTACTCCCCTGGTTGTGGATTTATTCTTGTTTACTAATGAGAGGGGCTTTATGGTGTTTCTTTCTGATGATAAGCAGTCTAATATCATGACGTTTTTAACACTAGATCTAGATATTTGGATGATATTGTAAACATAAATGATATTTACCTTGACAAAATGGTAAGTCAAATATACTCTGCAGAGCTTAAGTTTATTAAAGTCAATACCTCTGATACTGAGCCCTAGTAATTGGACTTAAATTTGTCTATTTCTTATGATATTGTTATCTAACAAAATTTACGATAAACGTGACGATTTTGATTTTGAAATTGTCAATTTCCCATTTCTAGATGGTGATGTTCCTCGCTCTACAACCTATTGAGTTTACATTTCTCAACTCATCCGATTTGCTAGAGCATCTAGCCATGTTGCTGACTTCAACGCTCACAATAAACTGTTAACACAGAAACTTCTTAAACAAGGCTATCAGTATCATAAAATTCGCAAAACCTTTTTCTAAATTTTACCGTTGCTTCTATGATTTGATATCTAAATTCAATGTTTAACATAAATTTCACTTGCACCAGGGAATTTCGGAACCAGAGTTATGGCGACTTAGTGTATACATTAAAGAAATTGTTGGATCTAATAATTTTCAGCGCAGTTTATAACTTGGTGTTCAACCCAATTACGGTTGGCAACTTTGCTTTGCTCTTTAATTGCACGCCGCCGGGTTGGACCTCAGACTCTATCATGACGGTTCCGACTTAAATACTCATCTATAGATGAAAGAGTTATGCCCGATGTTGTGTCTGTAGTCGAGGTCCAATCCTAATAACATTGTTTTTGAATAGACTACAAATACATGTAGTGCTCATTAATGCCAAATAGCACCAAAAGCGGGCCATCCTCGGCGTTTCGCTGGCGGGCCGATGATGGTCCAACATTGTATACTGGCTTGGCAGCTTTGTGATTTTTCAGGGGATCCGGACCAGTATTGCTAAGAAACCCTATATTTTTGTGATTTTCAGGGGGGGGGGGGGGTCCGGACCCCCTGCCCCCCTTTGGATCCGAGTATGGACACTTTTGCTAAAGCTACCAGCTGCAAAGTTTCGAGCCACAATTATTGCGTCTCTGTCGTCGATAACAGTAAAATAGTTATATTTACCACTTCCTTGCCTGTATCTAATTTTGTCGTCTGCTAATAAACTTTGCAAACAGTTTGAAACCAGCTCAGGACCTACAGAATGTCGGTCCTGATCTGGATGCTAGCCAGTTGCAACTCTGATAAAACTCATGAAATATTTTTTTGCAAAACTTTATTTTGAAAAAGAAATCAGCATACAACAAATTCTTGGAGAATTATTCTTAATTTCAGCGTTTGAATCTGAGACATGCCAAGGCTACGAACTGGACAGAGAAGCCAGCCAGCACGATTTTATACAATGTATCTAGAGCAGTAGTCACTCGAGCATCACATAGAGGAATTTACATATTTACAGCCTTTACGAGATTGGTGCAGAATGAAATGTCTGTATTCATAAACGGATGGGAGGAGAAGGCCCTTCAAACGGGAACTGATCACTATTGTTGTTATATGTCGATGAACGGAACAGTATTGCACTCGAAAGTCTTTCATTTAAGTCGATTCTATAACACCAGGCTCAGAGCAACTTTGTTTGGTTGTACAGTACATCCTAGCATAGTTGATACAAAAATATTTGCAGTGAGCATCTCTGTGATACAAAGCAAGTTGATGCCGAGTACTGGGCCGTCACACAAACCAAATCGTATAGGTAATGCTTACTTCAGTAGCAAGCACTCCCAATGTGATCTACTCTTCTTCTGGCCAAGAGTGACAGTTGCATCATGTTTGTTTACAACATTATCAGGGACTCATAATCGATCGATCACTTGTGTATTAATCCTATCCTCAGGATAGGATTAATATACAAGTGAAATTATATCGATTCGCGTTAGATCAAGTGTAGTGTACATGCTAATTGTTTTACTTAGCAATTGTAAACACAATAATACGTCACTGTCACTCTTGGTTGGCACGGCAGTACGCTACAATTCATTGTCTCATTCAATGTCCACAGGCTAAGGACAGGAACGTTCACGTTGTGAGCTACAAGCATGCGGCCTTAACTCATATGAGCAGTGTATATCAAAATATATTTGAAATGTTCATGTACCGTGATAAATGTAGATTGGGGAGACGGGGCAATTGTGTGTGTGTGTGGTGGGGGCAAGGCGGCAGGCGAGGTGGGGTATATGTGAGGCAGACAGGGGTCAGTGGTCGAATATTTCGGCAAAACTTAATTAAATGAGCGTATGGGCCAGCGAATAAGTAACCTAAGAGTCCCAAATGAGCCTGCGTATGATCACAGTATCAGAAAGTGTACATGACGTGTGAAAATAAATTCAGGGGGAAAGCTACGTTTAAATATATTAATCGGACATGACGATAAAAGAGAATGAGAATCAATGGAGGGCATACACTTGTAGGATATTTGTTTATGTTGATGCTTTACTTCTTAGTCAACAATTTTCAGCCATGTGTGGACAGCTAAGGATAACGTGTCTTGTTCGAAGGCAACACGCAATGTCTCCGGTGAGTCTCTAACTTGCAACCCCACGATCTCAAGTCAAACAGTCTTCCAAGCCCCGAGGTATTAAATACATCATCAATTTCAGTCTTCAAATTGATGAGGGTTAAAAAATCAGCAATCTGCAGTTGGATGAAATTGACTGATGTGCATGTCTTTATATATTTGAGGAAAAAGAGTTTGTTCATTCAACTTTTTTTTATCATTTTATTATTATTATTATTATTATTATTATTATTATTATTATTATTGCAAACAGGGAGTTTTGCAGATTGTCAGATTTTCATTAGAATTCGCTATCATGCAGAGGATACGGCGAATTTACAAAATGCCGTCGTGACATGTGGTATTTTTTAAATGTTGAGTACATGTACTTGCATGAGCTACTGCTGTCACTTGAAGGAATGCAATTCAAAAGTGTCACACCAACTCTATTTGATTGCTCCAATATAAAACAGCTGTTGACATAATTATCTATGCCAGTATAAATCCGTATCGGCTTTAAGGGAAAAACAAGGCGCAGATTAGTACTCCCATCGAGGAACGTAAAGTAAGCCGCCGGTTGCCGGTTGCCTATTCAATCGGCAACCGGCAACTGGTTGCCAGTTGCCGATTCAAAATAAAAACGCACTGCTCCACAATGTCCAACACCATTTAAAATGCCAGTAACCAATTTATTTGACGATTTGAGAACAAAATCAGAATCGGCAACTGACAACTCATTTGCCTGTTGCCGATTCAAATGCTCATTCTAAATAAAGTTTGTACTGTTCAAGTATGCTAATGGTGGATTCAAAAAGTTTGCACTGCTCCACAATGCTCATAGCCATCTAAAATGCCAGTAGCCAATTTATTTGACTTCTTGAAAACGAAATCCGAATTGGCAACTGGCAACTCAGTTGCCTGTTGCCGGTTCAAATGCTTCTTCCAAATAAAATTTGTACTGTTCAAGTATGCTCATGGTTAATTCAAAATGTTTGCACTGCTCCACAATGCTCATAGCCATGTAAAATGCCAGGAGCCAATTTATTTGAGGATTTGAGAGCAAAATCCGAATTAGCAACTGGCAACTCTGTTGCCTGTTGCCAATTCAAATGCTCATTCTAAATAAAGTTTGTTCTGTTCAAATATGCTTATGATTGATTCAAAATGTTCACTGCTCAACAATGCTTATAGCCATTTAAAATGCCAGTAGCCAATTTATTTGACGATTTGAGAACAAAATCCGAATCGGCAGCTGGCAACTCAGTTGCCTGTTGCCAATTTAAATGCTCATTCTAAATAAAGTTTGTACTGTTCAAATATGCTCGTGGTTGATTCAAAATAGTTTGCACTGCTCAAAAATGCTCATAGCCATTTAAAATGCCAGTAGCTAATTAATCTGACGATTTGAGAACAAAATCCGAATCAGCAATTGGCAACTCAGTTGCCTGTTGCCGATTCAAATGCTCATTCTAAATAAAGTTTGTACTGTTCAAGTATGCTCATGGTTGATTCTAAAAGTTAGCACTGTTCTACTATGCTCATAGCCATTTAAAATGCCAGTAGCTACTTTATTTGACGATTTGAAAACAAAATTGGCAACTGGCAACAAAGTTGCCTGTTGCCGATTCAAATGCTTATTCTAAATAAAGTTTGTACTGTTCAAGTAATGCCCATGGTTGATTCAAAATGTTTTCACTGCTCCACAATGCTCATAGTCATTTAAAATGCAAGTAGCAAATTTATTTGAGGATTTGAAAACGAAATCCGAATTGGCAACTCAGTTTCCTGTTGCCGATTCGAATGCTCCTTCTGAATAAAGTTTGTACTGTTCAAGTATGCCCATGTTGGATTAAAAAAGTTTGCACTGCTCCACAATGCTCATAGCTATTTAAAATTACAGTAGCCAATTTATTTAACGATTTGAAAACAAAATCCAAATCGGCAACTGGCAACTCAGTTATTATTGTCTAGCTTTGTTTCAAGAATTCTGGCAGCCATATTTAAGCAGCGGTTGCCAATTCAAATTGTAGTTGCAGATTCAGTTGCCAATTCCAAAACAAAAGTCCGAATCAGCAACCGGCAACTAGTTGCCTGTTGCCGATTCAAAAAACAGTTATTATTGTTTCTAGGATGCAGAATGTCATTTATGCACCTGGTACCAAAACGAACCAAGCGGTAGCTTTGTTTCAATAATGATAGTAGCCATGTTTTGGAAACAGTTCCGATTCAGATTGCAGTTGCTGATTCAAAAATACAAGTTCGAATCGGCAACTGGCAACTAGACCGTATATTGCATAGCTTTGTTTCAAGGATGCTGGTAGACATATTTTGGCAACAGTTGCCAATTCAGATTGTAGTTGCAGATCCAGTTGCCGATACAAAAACAAAAGTCCGAATCAGCAACCGGCAACTAGTTGCCGTTTCTAAACCAGTTATTATTGTTTCTAGGGTGCAGATAGTCATTTATGCACTAGGTACCAAAACAAACCAAGCGCTAGCTTTTTTTCAAAAATGATAGTAGCTATGTTTTGGAAACAGTTGCCGGTTCAGATTGCAGTTTCCGATTCAAAAATACAAGTTCGATTCGAAAAATACGTTATTATTGTCTAGCTTTGTTTCAAGAATGCTGGTAGCCATGTTTAAGCAATGGTTACCGATTCAAATTGTAGTTCCCGATTCAGTTGCCACTTCACAAACTAAAGTCCGAATTGGCAACTAGCATTTCAGTAGCCAGATGCCGATTCAGATGGTAATTGGAAGCACAGTTTGTACTATTCCAAAATGCTCATAGTTCCATTCAACAAAGTTTTCACTGTTCCAGAATGCTCATAGTCATTTAAAATGCCAGTAGCCAATTCATAATAAAATCCAAATCGGCAACTGGCAATTGCCAGTTGCCTATTCAGATGCTGATTCTAAACAAAGATTGTACTGTAACAGTTCCAGAATGATCATAGTTGATTCAACAAAGTTTGCACTGTTCCAGAATGCTCATAGCCATTTAAAATGCTAGTAGCCAATTCATTTGACGACTCCAAACTAAAATACGAACCGGCAACTGGCAACTCAGTTGCTTGTTGCCGATTCAGATGCTGATTCGAATCAAAACCCGAATCGACAACGGGCAACTCATAACTCAGTTGCCAGCTGCGGATTCAGATGCTTATTCTAAACAATGTTTGTACTGTTCCAATATGCTCATAGTTGATTTAAAACAGTTTGAATCAACCATGAGCATATTTGAACAGTACAAACTTTATTTAGAATGAGCATTTGAACCGGCAACAGGAAACTGAGTTGCCAGTTGCTGATTCGGATTTTGTTCCCAAATCGTCAAATAAGTTGGATACTGGCATTTTAAATGGCTATGAGCATTGTGGAGCAGTGAAAACATTTTGAATCAACCATGAGCATACTTGAACAGTACAAACTTTATTTAGAATGAGCATTTGAATCTGAAACAGGCAACTCAGTCGCCAGTAGCCGATTCGGATTTTGTTTTCAAATCTTCAAATAAATTGGCTACTGGCTTTTGAATCGGCAACAGGCAACTGAGTTGCCAGTTGCCGATTCGGATTTTGTTCTCAAATCCTCCAATAAATTGGCTACTGGCATTTTAAATGGCTATGAGCATTGTGGAGCAGTGCAAACTATTTAATCCAACATGGGCATACTTGAACAGTACAAACTTTATTCAGAAGGAGCATTCGAATCGGCAACAGGCAACTTAGTTGCCGGTTGTCGATTCGGATTTTGGTTTTGAAATCAGCAACTGAATCGGCAACTACAATCTAAATCGGCAACTGTTGCCAAAATATGTCTTCCAGCATCCTTGAAACAAAGCTAGACAATAATAACAGGTTTTTACGAATCGGAATTCGAACTTGTTTTTTTAATCGGCAACTGAATCGCCATTGCAATCTGGTTCGGTAACTATTTCCAAAACATGGCTACTATCATTTTTTAAACAAAGCTACCGCTTGATTCATTTCGCTACCTGGTGCATAGATAGTGACTATCTGCACCCTAAAATTAATTATAACTGCCTTTTCGAATCGGCAACCGACAACTAGTTGGTTGCCGGTTCGGACTTTTGTTTTTGAATTGGCAACTGAATCAGCAACTACAATCTGAATCGGTAACTATTGCCAAAATATAGCTACCGGCATTCTTGAAACAAAGCTTGCGCTTGGTTCATTTTGGCACCTGGTGCATAAATGACCATCTGCACTAGAAACAATAATAACTGTTTTTCGAATCGGCAACCGGCAACTTGTTGCCGTTTGCCGATTCAGACTTGTGTTTTTGAATCGGCAACTGATTTGGCAACTATAGTCTGAATTGGCAACCGTTGCTAAAATATGGCTACCATTATTCAAAGCTAGACAATAATACATGTAACTTATCTTTTTCGAATTTGCAACCGGCAACTAGTTGAGCTTGTACTTTTGAATCGGCAACTGCAATCTGAATCGGCAACTGTTTTTAAGACATGGCTACTATTATTTTTGAAACAAAGCTAAGGCTTTGTTCGTTTTGATACCTGGTGCATAAATGGCTATCTGCACCCTAGAAAAAATAATAACTGTTTTTCGAATCGGCAATCGGCAACTAATTGCCAATTCGGACTTGTGTTTTTGAATCGGCAACTGAATCGGCAACTGGTATCTGAATCGTTAACTGGGGGTAGAGAAGGGTTTTGGTACGATAAAGATAGGTGCAGGGTTATATATTGTCTGATAGGGGTAATGTATGTTTTGGTTGGGGTAAGGGTGAGGTATTCTATTTGTTATGGCAATAGGAAACTGTAGGAAAGGGGGTAGAGTTTGAGACTGACTTTCTATGAAAGTCAGCCTCAAAATCCTGAACTCGCGTATAAATCTATGAAAGTCAGCATCAAAATCCTGAACTCGCGTATAGTCCAATGAAATTCAGCCTCAAAATCTTGAACTCGCGTATAATCCTATGAAAGTCAGCCTCAAAATCCTGATCTCGCGTATAATCCTGAAAACTTTCACTAATCATGCAATGTACCTTAAGTTAACTCTTTGCATGCAGGGTATAAATGGTGTAGTCGACAGCCAATAGCTCTTACAAGCTGTTCCTGCAGGGTAATTTTGCATGCATTTTTGTCTCAGACTCTCAGTGCGGATTTTTTTTCAAACACTACCAGTAGTTGCTTACCAAAAAGGCCTAGACCAACTCAGTCTACTTCTTACCAGAGTATTCTCTGTATACTATTCAAACGAGCATTTTATGAATTGCACAAAATTTCAGCATAAAATTGTAAATGTTTTCTTACCCTCAGTTTTTAGCATATCTTTTGGGTGCTCAAAAGAACCGTCTCATTGAGACGGTTCTTTTGAGTACCCACAACATATGGTGCTCAAAAGAACCGTCTCATTGAGACGGTTCTTTTGAGTACCCACAACATATGTTGGTACGAACAGTATAGGTTGGGGATCGGGTAGGGTAGGATGTGTTGGTTCTGATAGGAGTAAGGTATTGCACATGTTATTGCAATAGGAAACTGCAGGTAACGGGTAGAGAAGGGTTTGGGCACGATAATGATAGGCGTGGTGTTAGGTAGGATAGGGGTAACGTAAGTGTTTGTTCGGATAGGGGTAAGATCTTGTATGTGTAGGAGTTGCCGTATCAGACTTGTTTAAAAAAAATAGTTTTGAATCGGCAACCTGCAACTAGTTGCCCGTTGCCGATTGGGGCTTAAAATTGAATCGGCAACCGGTAGCTAACTTTATGTACGTCTCCAATCGACTTAGATTTTTCAAACCAATAGCTATGCGTGGCAAAGAAAATTAATTATCTGTTTCCACTATATCCATATATTCGAGTATCATGCTTGTCTCTGTAACTGGGCCAGTCACCTTAGAGGTCTATCGAGATCTCGTATACCAAGATAAGTTTTCTCGAGGGGACTCCCTATTATTCCATGTCCATTAATATTTAGCAACAAAAAGGAAAGCACATCAACAGAATCAAGTTGACAATATTGACCATAGACCATCAACGCCAATTAAACCTCAATCATCGTTGAACGTGCAGTCAGGTACAAAACTATCAGCTTCTAGAAGTGAAATATCAACGGTCACTCCAACACAGAGTGTGTGTCCAAGAGACTCAAGTGCCTATATCATACCATTGCGTCCTATGGAAGTAACTGGAAATAAACAGACTATACCTATATCTGATCTTGTCACAAATGATCTCGATAAAGAGACTACAAAACAAAACTCTGCCGTGGATAACAAGTTTAGTTTTGCCATATGTGCGAAGTTGATGTTTGGGGATGCAGAGGCTGAACTCGCCATTGAATGGTTCGAGTATAACAGGTATGTATTGTTAGCCGAGCAGATGATTGTAATTATCTTTCACTTCTGGAAACAAATGTTCTTTTGAGAAAGCCCGTTTGTCACCTAAATTTTTAAAATGGCGTCGGCTTTCATGATGTTCGTCATACGCTATATGGAAATAGTGTGTGTGTGTGTGTGTGTGTGTGTGTGTGTGTGTGTGTGTGTGTGTGTGTGTGTGTGTGTGTGTGTGTGTGTGTGTGTGTGTGTGTGTGTGTGTGTGTGTGTGTGTGTGTGTGTGTGTGTGTGTGTGTGTGTGTGTGTGTGTGTGTGTGTGTGTGTGTGTGTGTGTGTGTGTGTGTGTGTGTGTGTGTGTGTGTGTGTGTGTGTGTGTGTGTGTGTGTGTGTGTGTGTGTGTGTGTGTGTGTGTGTGTGTGTGTGATAGCAAACACTTGTCATATTTCAATGATATTGGCGTTTAATACTCCTCAGTGTAAGCTCTTTTTGCGGAAATCTGTTAGCCACCTGAAAATTTGTAAATGGCGGTCAATTTCAAGATGGCCGCCATACACTATATGGAAATATTGTATTTTGCCATGAAAGCGCATGCACGTACATGTTCTGTCCCAATGCTTTGGTGTCAAAGAGTTTCTCCAGGGAAGTTATTTTCTTTTAAAAACTGTTAGCCAATAGAAAAACTATATACAATGGCGGCTATTTTTCAAGATGGCCACCATAGACTATAACAAAAAAATTGTTTTACACTATAAAATCGCAAGCACCTGTTCTGGTTCAATGATTTGGGTGTCAACTGTCCCTACGAGGATGATATTTTGGGAAAACCTGTTATTTTTATAGCCAACTGACAATTTCAAAATCGCGGTCACAAAATATCAACTTAAGGTCACTAGAGTCGCTACACGCTAAGCGTAGAGTGACGTCACAAATCATAACTGTAATAAGAGAGGTATATTGTAAATAAAAAGGAAAACCCGCATTTTAAAAACTTTAGGTAAACACACGCGCCTGTTGGTATTTATATCCTTACTAAGGCATTATAGTTATCACTGGATGCTGTAGCTCAGTGGATTTGTGATCACATCGAAATAGCAACCTGACTTTTTATACTGAGGTTCGAATCCCTGAGTATTCCTTTTTCATATTAAAGTTTTTACTCCTTCAGTGAAGTTGTGGTGAAATTTGAATTACCTTGAAAAGTGCCGGATTCAGAAGGGGTTCTGAGGGTTCGGAAACAAATTATTACATTTTAACAGGAATAAAAATGATATAAAAATCCGCAAATCGCCCCACCCCTTTATACATTCTAAATCCTCGATCCGTCCATAAACAAAAATACAATTATCTCAGTAAATGCAACAGTCTGGCCAGCGTGTTGCAGTCATATTCAGGCGATAGAATAAAGATATTTGGAGAGATCCATTACAGTCAGTGGAGGTAGAAATCAAGAAGTTTCGTGCGATGAAGACGCATATTCTGTCTCTGAATGCATGAACTACTTGGTCACGGACAAAGTCGCAGAATAGGAGCCTCTGTGGTGTAGTGGATAAGCCACTTGCCTTGTAAACCAGGGGTCGCAGGTTCGATCCCCGACTTCACCAGTCTGTTGGATGAGACTTTAAGACGTGGCCCCGACTCCATATCACCTTAGCTGTTGGTAGGACGTGAAACACATACACAACAACAACAAAAGTCGCAAAATACTGGCCGTCTCTCTGAAACTGCAAAACTTTAACTAGCTGAAATATAATTGACGCCAGCTCATGAGATTTTATCACTTATCGCATATTCGTCAAGTAATGGTATAGCTTTCAAGTGGGAATTAAGGACTGATATTTAAACCAAGTCTTTACCTACATCAATACTTTGTTTATGCGATCAGCAAAAGCTATGACGAGTTTGTGCATTTCCACAGGCTCGTCTGATCTAATGCGATAAAAATCAAAACCTCATATGCTGACATTATGTTTATAACTATACTGACTGACAAAAGAAACGCTACATATAAATGCAAGGCCATGTTATATAAATGTTTATACATGAGGTATAAATGGAAATACGAACTATTTTTACTTTTAATGGTATGTTCATGTTGTACCCCGGAACTTTTTGTCCGAGAAAATTTAATGGTGGAAATCAAACTTTTGAAAACTGGCGTCGTTTTTCCTTAGTTTTTGTTAAGAATTCAAAAGGACATGCACGTTATATGGTTTTCTGGAAGAGAACATTAATAATGGCAAAAAGAATGATCATAATTCATTGACATGCGTTTTGACATAAATTTGCATCGCCTACAATTTGATTCTGACATGCAGATGGTATGTGAAGTTAGATGTTAATGTCTTCAGTAACATCAAAACGAATGTCGCCATTTTGCATTACAAGACAGATATTGCTTGCACATGTTGCAATCAATTGGCATGTACAATTTATCCATTTATCCCTCTCCATTTTGAAGTATTCATGAAAAATCCAAAACGTCAGTTTCGTCAGTTTTGAATTTGGCGTAGACATGAGTTGGCAGAATTTCATGTAATGATATGGTGTTTTTCTTAAACTTTGCGGCACTCACTAAGCCTGCTACGTTTTTTACCATCATAATGATCACCTGTAATGTGTGGTGGTTGTACAACCTCTTTTAAACAAATGACTTCATAACGTCAAACAGCATGGATTAACTGCAAAAATAACAACGCTAAACATGACCTGGGCTCTAGGCTTTAAGATTTACTTACAAATAAGTATAGCGTGTTTATAGCTTTTTTATAAGTGCTACAAAATCAGGAAGTATGTAGCGTTTCTTTTGTCAGTCAGTATACAAATATATCTTGTATATGTTGAAATGCCATCAGAAAAACGTATTTGAAATTGAAAAAAATATTATGAAAAGTTGAAAAATACTACACAAAAGAAAAAAGAAATACGTAAGAAAATAAAAAAAACGAACAAAATAGAGTATATTGATATGCCTTTAAAATGCTATACAATGGGACTCGAACCCGTACCTTATTTCATAGCTCAAATTGAACATTTTTGAACTTTTGCTTCTTCCTATTGAGCCACCGAGGCTTTGAGAACAATGTCGAGTACTTAACGCTAAATCCGTTTATTGTTTATCTGAAATATTTAGATTTTTTTTTTCTGAATGGATCTGAATTAATGAATAACGGTATAAAGCTGCTACACCTTTTTCTATAGGACTTTACCCATGACGAGCGATACTCTTACTGTGTGACATCTATACTTCATGTATAGTTCTGCCAAGATCTAATGACAATGTTTGCTTGTTTGTAAACAACTAAATCAAAACATGTGAGTGGCATATCCAAAGGTCAGGTGTGATTTTGAAAATTATTTGTTTTCAGTATGGATAGCTCAGTAGGTGAAGTCGCCGCCAGCAGTAAATCCATTCTTTTTTCCATTATGCGCAGGTTCGAATCCAATCAATGCTTTCATTTCTTTTTTGTCATTTTTATTGTATACATATGTACCCTTTAATCATGTTTGAACAATAGTTCTTAACATTTATACAATGTGTTCCTAAAATGCGACATTAGTAAACGCAAAAACGCATATATATGCGATATACAACAGAACGCATCAGCTCAATAGGATATGGACTGTTTGATATTCAGCAACCGAAATGATTAGGAAATGATTATGAATTATTCAAACAATTGTATAAATAAAAATATGAATAATAAAAAAACGAGGTACGCTGACAGGGTTCGAACTCGCAACATCCACGACAGTGTACAAGCGATTCATCCACTATGCTACTATTGGTATGTGCAAATTACATTTTAAATATAATGTTCTAAAAATAGTGAGTTAAAATAACTTTTTTGGTAACTATTGTTAAAAGTACAAATTGTCAACATTGCCAGCATAACGCAGCAGGACTATAACACCTGGGGCAATTCTGTTCCAAAAACTAGATATTCTTCATTTTCTGTAGTTTGCTGTTTTATTTTTAGCTCACCTGAGCCGAAGGGTCAATAAAGAGATAATAGTATAACAGTCACTCTGGCGTCCATCGGTCCGTCGTCCGTCGTCAGTCCGTCAACATTTTCTTTTTCAATATAGTTTTCTCAGAATCCACAAGGTCAATTGAACTCAAATTTTATATGAAAGTAAGAAAGGCATCCTGGGTCAGGAATCGATACAATCAAATATCACACCTGACCCAGGATATCACAGTGGAGAGTGTCAAAAACACAATTCAACATCCCAAAGAAGAGCCAAGAGTTCAGCCCTTTCTAAGCAGGTGACCACAAGGCAGCAATGATCAGACGCGAAACATGACAAACACAAGACATAAACAACACAAATGATCCACAAAAGAAGTGCCGCCTTATAGTAAGGTAGCCAAAATTTATACAAGTTGCTTTGGTCACATAACCAAAATGGCCGCCAAAACCATATAAGTTATTAACCATTTACAAATCTTCTTCTCCAGAACCAGAATGCTTATGACAATAGATATTGGTATGTAGCATTAAGGATGTTCGCAAAGCTGATGATTCTTGGTCGACCTTGGCCTAATGTAACGCAAGGTCAAATTCGTTGCCTAATGCATTGATATGGGAAAATGTTGAAATTGTCATTTTTTCAATATTAAACTGTTAAAGCCCAAATCACTTTACTTGTTTAATGAGACATTGGTTGTAAATAATTACGAACGACCAAGCTGACCTTTTGACCTTTCATTTTAAACTACCACCTACATATCTTAACATCCTTTATTTGAAAAAAACGCAAAAAACTTTAGGCTGAATGAAGACAAATTTCATATGGAGACTCGTTAAGTTAAGAGGAGTAACTTTATACCAAAGGTTAATGGTCACATGACCAAGATGGCTGCCATGTCCATATAAGGTGTGGCCTTAGGGTTTTAGGGAGCTGTGGAGCACTGGTAATTTGGTCTGGGATTTGGGGAGCAATCTCATAGTTTTTGGGATTTAGGGAGCCCTGCAAAAAGTTTAAAAAAAATCACTTTAAAAGAAAAGCCTTCATTTCGTTTGCTGTAAAAAAAATCTTCGGCTTCTGGGGGAAAACACCCATGACCCCCTTTTAAAAACCTAAATGTATTTACGTTCGTGTTAACATGCTAATCTAGATTGGTATTGGTGACTGTTATGGCAAATAATTTTTACTATTGTGGAAAATTATCCTTAAAATTGTTGATTTTTAGGTTGCCAATATTCTATTTTAGACACTCAGATTGCACTATTTTAATAAGAAATTTCCAGTGGAGCATGACCCTGGTTCTCCCTAGCACGTATCTGAATCCACGTTATTACTGAGCTATATACGCGCCTGGTATGTAATATTTGATGTAAAAAAGGAAAAACCTCCGTTTTTTACATTTCTATGGATTCGGGGGGTATTCCCCCCCAAACCCCCTTGTAAAATTTGAATACATTCATCTTGTACTAACGCTCGCATCTGGATTGATCTTGGAGAAAAATATAGCAAAAATTTGGATTGTTTATTCATTATCCTAAAAAATGTTGATTTTAAGGTTGATAATAACATACTTTGGAACACTCAGAATGCACCAGATTGCACCATTTTTATCATTTTTTTGGGGAGGGGGTCATGCCTCGGACCCCCTATCATAAGTGTGAAATAACATCATAGCTGGGCCAACTACGCGCCTGGTATGTAATTCTCTTTCTAGGTAATTATATGTTTTTTTATTAAAACTTTGATATTGGTTGATCAGATAATTATATTCTTACTTGTTAAAACTGAAAATAAACGTACATAAAGGGCCTAATAACAATTATAAAAACACTTTCTATGGTTACAAAGATAAATGCTTTCACATTGTCTAAAAAATAGTAAGTGAGTATGATCAGGAAATACCAAAATCACAAACTGCAGACGACCCCGTGGCACCGCGAGGAAGAGCTGCTTAACCATCACGAGACATCAGGAAGACAAATTAAGCAAATCAACCAGCTCTCTCTTCCATATCAAGATGATTGCAATACTAGAATGGACATCAGGTAACGTACAACAAAACATAGAACAAATTACAGACTCCCACAATGAATCTAGTTTCATCTATTGGAGAAACCACAGCCCCTCCCCCACCAGAAAACCAAATTGTCTAACTGCCTCTAATAAAAAAAAAGTACAGCAACAGACTTTGAAGGATGGCCTCATACTTTGAGCTATATATCATGCATTTCATTAAATAACTACGTATCATATATTACGTGGCTAAATCCTATCTGTACATGTATAACGTAAAAAATAAGTGAAATTAAGTCATCCGCTCGTGTCTTTATAGTTTTTAAGTATGTGAATTTAATCCTAGGGAAAGAAAAATACATTTTAGGGAGAATTGGCTTATATTTTTGGGGATTTGGGGGGATCTGAATTAATTCTAAGGATTGGGGGAGCAAAGGAAAATACTTTCAGGGAGCTGAGGGGATTTCTTTCAGGGATTTTGGGAGATCAATGCATTATTTTCAGGGATCAAAGGAATACAGACCCCCTCTGGGGGTTTCTAAGGTAAAACCCTTAAATAGCTTCTTCTCTGGAACCAAACGGTCAACGACCTTTGGACTTGGCTTGTAACATTGGAGATATGGGCCCTACCAGGTTTGCACAAATAATGAATCTGGGTTGATTTTAACCTACTTTACGGCAAGGTCAAATTAATGATTCGTAATTCATTTATATTGGAAAATCTTGAAAAGTTCATTTTTAAATAACTGTTTAGGCTGAAATCATGATACTTGCGAGAAATAATAATATTTTGCGACAATGGTTTTATAAAATATCAAAGGTCAAGCTGACCGTTGACTTTTCATCAAACGCTACTCATTTTGGACTGTCCAACATATATCTAAACATCTTTTCTCAGAAATCACTGGACTGTTTGAACTCAAATTTCATATGGAATATTAATTGAATAAACCAATATAAATATGATATTTGTTTTAGGTCACTGAACCAAAATGGCCACCATGCCCATATGGTAAAACAAAATATGGTTAAATAATAAGCCTAAGTTGACCTTGACCTATATTTACAATATAAAAGGAGATCAGGTGAGCATAAGCAGATCTATGGTATTGCTTAAGGATTAAGGCATCTTGTGAAATATTGCATCAAAACAGCTTAAAGTTTACCTGCCAAATTGGAATGGTGTGAATTTAGCCATCGTATACATACTGACCAACTATTTGATAATGTATTGCCGTTTATACATTCTATAGCTAAATATTCAAATGTTTTAGGCAATTCCATACAATAGCTTTATGTGAAACGTATATTTGATAAACATCATGACGTACGCTGTAACTTTTTTTAGCTGTTTAGCAAGGAATAAATTTATTTTCAACAAGCCAAAGGTTTTTTTATAGTGCTAGTTTTTAGAATATTAACCAATAAAATAAAGTTTTTCGTAAAAATAAATATCAAATGGCAATATATATTCCTACCTAATCCACTTTTTAATAATCTTCTATCTGGCGCAATCAAAGAGTTTAAATGGTTTAAGCAGTTGCAGAAACATATATCTGTAGAAGATATATAAAGACAATTGCAGAAGTCATCGAAATATACCTGAAACACGGCAATTCAATAGTGTGTTCAATATTTTGGGGTCATTGATGTAATATTACAAGAAACACTTTATAAACTTCGTATTTCTTTTATACTTCTACAGGCGAATGGGTGTTTCGAAAGTATTAATCTTTACTTATAACATCACCTCGAATGCATCTAGAGTAATAAGACATTATGAAGACGAGCATTTTCTGGAATTGAGGCCATTTGACTTCCCACAGAAAGGTAAGATTCATACTTAGGCCTGTACGTAGCGGGCAATGTAATGCCAACTTAATTATCCTTTTTACTATTTCTCTAAAATGATCTTATCGTCTCTCTAAAATGATATTATTGTCTAAAAATGGTTCAAGTTTTTTTTTAATTAAGTGATATTGCAGAAAATAAGTGAGAGCTTGACAAAGTATTTTTTGTAATGTGGAATTCGAAAAAAACCAAGAACATTATAAAATGTTTATGTTTGTGTTAATGTGCCCTATTCCTCTTGGTTGACTTTAGTGTATTTACAGATACCAAACGGATCAGCCTCCGCAAAACAGCCAAGCGATTACGCTAAATATGTGTTTTTTTATGAAAGCCACGATTCATTATGCCAAACTTAGTTTGCTTAATAATCCACGTAATTACGCTTACTATCCAAAATGCAGCCAAACAAACGTTTTGTATGGATATTAAAAAAAATAGGAATAGTTGACCCATTGTGACATCTCATTTGGGTCTGTACTGTTCGCTTATATCATATTTTGAATACAACAGCCTATTCTCATGTAACATCAAAGCACTGAGAGTACTGATGGGAATGGGTACTTTTAAAGGTGTACGCAATAAATCGTATACAACTACACAATGTTGGGAGTGTATGCAAGGTTTAGTGAAGCCACCTAACTAGGCCTTAAAGCAGATGCGTTTTAAGCACTCATAACCTGATGCAGTAGGTCGCATGGTTAGTGCTCACAGGGGCTAAAAATTGCACTCTACATAGATACCCTTTCAAACCTTCTACCATTTCTTAAAATAAAACATTTTGGTGGGTATATCATGAACAGACGAGGATGTTTTGAGACGTTACGACTTAGGAACGTTTCTCGTCTTACTTAAAATGGCTCCCTTAAACATTGAGTCTTTTGATTTGCTTACAACTAACCTAGACAAAAAAAACTCAGAGCTTAAACATGCATGTTAATAAAAGTAAGATTGACATTAGCGCCAAAAGCAAGACTAGATGTTTTGTTAGGTAGCTACAATGTAGCTTATAAAGATTTTTCAATGTTAAATCCAAATTTAACTGGGGTATCCTTAAAATTAAAGTTTGCACAACACAGTTGGCGTCATTTATAACAGGTACCTGCTAGGCCCCCCACTCGTGAATAAAACTGCCGTGCATTCCTTCTCATTGAGCTGATAAGCCTTCTAATAAACTTCAATTGTAATTTTTGTTTGGTTTGTGGCTCTACGTCCCAGTCAACAGCTATGGTCTTGTTGAGACGGTCAGTAAACCTAACCAATTTTTCCTGGACAAGCTAGACTAAGTACCAGTACCTCGATCACATGCTTTCGCTTGTAACTGACACCATCCCTTTATGAATCAAGGAGATGACCGTTGAACATAATTCATGATCAATCTCTGCTGAAAGTATGGGACAACTGCAATGGTAAAGGGTTCTACTCGTAGTATACGGCATGTATCCAATGTACAAGAAATTTCTTGTTGGGCAGCATTACAATAGAACATCTATTGAATTTTAGGATCGAAAATCAGATAGTCAATTGGATGGGCCTCGACGCGAGAAAATCTGTCTTTGGTGTTTGCGAACAACAAAGTTGCAGACCAGCCTGTATATCTGTGCAGTCTAATCTTTCCTTTATTATTTAGGTATTCGCTCATTCAAAAGAACATGTATCCACAGTTTTTACGTATCCTATTAAAACTACAAGTGTAATATCAATATTCTTCTTAATCTCTTTAGCTGAGTAAGGCTTGGTCAAGATAAGTAAGGGTGCAAAGAGCAGGAATCGATACAATCAAGACTTAGTACCACACCTGACCCAGGATACCAATGGGAAAGTGACAAACTCACAGTTAGACACCACAAACGAGAACCAAGAGGTCAGCCTTTTCCCAGCAGGTGACCACAAGGCACAAATAAACAGACGCACACAAAGGCATATAAAACACAAGACAGCAAAAACATAAATGCTCCACAAAAGAAGTACCGCCTTGGAACAGGCAATAAATATTTTACTGGAGGGCTTAAACCACTAAGAATGGCTTTACGTAATTGAATGCTTCGTCACTGCAGTTTATTCCTATACTTATTGGCTCAATTTTTGTTATTGAGCAAATGCACTGCACTTCAGTTTTAAAGGCAAAAGGGGACCAATGAAGGAACTAAAACATCAATTATGTTGTGTAGACCCTAATTCAATAGTGACCCTAATTTAAATTTGGTTTAAGGGTTTGATAATATTTTGTTGTTGTTGTTTTTTATACAGCAGGCACATTTGAATAATGGAGACCGTTACTTTTGTAACAATAAAGTTGAGGTAAAAAGTTTATTCTGTATGATGGAAAAGACTATTGAAAAAATGTGCTTCATTCGCTGTCGATATTATGTCTTTTGTTAGTAAATGCCATATGTTGTGTGCGCTCGTTAGCACCGCCTAGAAGATTCTTTCCCTCCGTAAATCAACAATCTATATATCATGTTGGAACAAATTATATTCGAGACACCAGTCGTTAATTCCACCTTAACTGCACATTTTAATACACATTCAACTTGCGCATGGAAAGACTGAAATCCATTATTTTGAATAATTAGTTGGTGTCCTACAGAAAAGACAATAAAATAGTTTATTTTTCAAGTTTTTTTGTTTTGTCATTACATAGTTAGTTTTGTCGACAAAAATATTTACAATTTACAAGTCCAAACAATAAACCCAATCATCACACACCAAATGCATTAAATATGACTTCAATATGCCTTCAGATGATGTGTTGTATGTCATATAAACTACAAATTAGCTATTTGGGTTTATGCTATTGGTATTAAAAATACGTTACAAGCAGCTTTTCATACTTTTAAAACGGAAAACACACTTTAAAATTTCCGAGATCTTTGCTTTTTAGCTTGTAATGTTTCCATTGAACAACACAGATAAGATATGATCTTCAGAAATTACAAGTGCTGTATTGTCCTTTACGTTCAGACGTAACTTGAAGCATAAAGTTTGATAGCACAATCCGCATCAGCGATTCTTGGTAAAATTTCTCATTTACAAGACCTAACTTACGGGACAAATCCAACAATATTTGGTTTAAATTACATCATTTATGTTCATTTTTGCTAATTTTACCCTAGTTTTTATTTAAATACAATCCTATGTAGTCATTTCAAACAACATAAGCAGATAATTGGCACATTTTGGAAAAATAGTTTGTATGTGTAAAACCATAAACTGGATAACTTTTCACTTTTATATAATTATTTGAATACAGAGGCATTGTATTTTCTTGCAACACTATCAGGATATGACAAACCGATAGATTTATAAGTGCGTCGTGTGAATGCAGTTCAGGCTGACTTTAATTTCTCTTAAAAACAAATCGTCATGTTCATTAGACAAAAATGTCCCGAAAATTAGAAATGAAGGGTGTCTCACCAAATCAGGCAACATTTCTTTTAAAAGGCAAATGTGTAAAATATAGTTTTGTGCAAAAGCTTATACGTAAATTAATGGCATATTGTATGGCTCGCTTTTCTATTTTTAAGTACCCGATGGTAAGAAATTCACACATTTAAATAAAAACTTTTATTGGCATTTTAATAATTTGACTGCCTATGTTCAATTCATGCATCTCTTCCAGTTAATATATGCCTGGAAGTCCCAGAAACTGTTATCCACACTGCAACACAACTTCTTATTATCAAATTCACGTTATAAATAAACGAAATAGAGAATCTTTGATGTAATATCTATTTTCCTAGTGGTCCCGTTAATTAGTATTTCAAACTATTTCCATTCTCTAAATTAGAAAGATTATGCTTAACATACAGATTATCGAACATGGTTGAATAAAACTGATCAGATGTTGGAAGAACTTTCAATAAGAGCAAATGATAACAAAACGTTTTTGCATCTTTTTTCTCAGAGACGGTTCCTTTGAGCACCCAAAACATATCTGTAAAATGATGGTTAAAAATGATAACATTTTACCCTCAAATAGCGCGTTTATTTTGGTCATTATATTGGTATTAAATATTTGATATTTGATTAACTTGTGATGAAAAATATACTCGTTTTTACGTAATACGGTGTCTTCAAAGTAAAGAGGGAGGAAAAGATCGTATAACTCCTTTAAGTGCTAAAACTCAAAACGGCAATATTCCTGCTCATGACCTGACCTTGAGATTATCAAACTTTTTTCAAGCTCAACTGAAATGAGAATGTAATTTATCATGCTTATGAATGTTAACTGTCAACAAATATTTGCCTTATATAACATATACTGATGGACTTAAGAAATGCACCACCTCAATTTATTGTCAAAAAATATCTTTTTATTATATTAAAAATAAAACTGACAAGTCCCGTCATTTAGCTTGCATTGATTAAGAAAATCGAAATGCTGTGGTTTATGGTTGCCGTAACATCTCGATAATTCTGAGACAAGCCTAATTCAAAAGGTCACAGTGTACCAATACCTTCCATAATGAGCCCAAAAAAGTTTTTGAACCGATGTTTGTTCTCGAAAGCAAAAGGGAAGAAAAAAATCAAATCATGAAGTTAAAGGTCTTTGGCAACGTTCATTTCGTCTACATGACACCATTTACCTTTATGACGCAATTGGCTATTTATATCTTAAGGAAAAGGAATGATAAAAATCTTTAAGTGCCACCAGATACTCGTCAATTCATTGCATAAAAGACAAGGTATCCCGGCATGCACAAATGTCAATGGCCTGTTATTGTAGTTTGAAAAATAAGACTGTCCATATGCTGACGTAAGCTATGAAACGCTGCGCCTGGGAGTGTAATTAAACGATTATGTCCCAAACCGTTTGTGTTTTCCCATTGGTTCTAGCATCTGGCTACCAGCTGAAAGTGTTGAATTTCGAATTCAATTAAACTCACAATTGTCAGACGACAATTATTGAAAAATCACTAACGTCGGTGCTACATCAGAATGAACAGCAAAGACAATCGAAAGTATGGCAAATAATGGTCCATTTTATAAGTGGAAATAATATGATAGAGGAAACATTTGTGAATCAGAATTGTTGAAAAAAAATAGTAAATGTATATTGGTGCGTTTCTAAAGTCCCTCGGTATATATATCCCTCGGTATATATAAGTGGGATAAATGCAACACGTAAGTGTTTAACATCAGGACAAATCTTTAGTTTTTAGCAGTTAAGTTTCTGATATCTGTTGAAATAGCATGCTCATTTGAACTGACCATGACAATAGCTTAAAACCTTGAGACCAGGAGTTACTGACCAATCCAATTTATGAATGTATTTTGAAGAGGTTGCAGGGTCTTTATTGTACAAAGTGAAGATCTTCAGTTTATAGAAACATGAAATGAGATAATGGTCAATGGTCAAACATGTGCGATTTCCTAATTTACGAGCCACAACGATTTTATTGTTTTTTTTTAATATTTAGGAATAAGAACAATTACTTCTTTGGACACTAGCAAATGGAAATTTCAAACATCTATGCGTTTTATCCAGGTAAATACAACAACTATGGCGTGAAAGTTGGTGGTTTATGGTTACTCTCTGGTGTAAAGACAGCCACTTGATCGCAATAAAAATATGTCATCTAAAAAGACAATACAATTGGCGTTTTCATGTGTTTTGCATGCAAACTAGAAACAACATATGTTTGCTTGCGTGTACAAACCCTTCTACATTATTATCACGTTTAGTGCAGGTTTTAAACAATCTGAGATGAAAGTATAATTTACAGGAAATTCTATATTAATTTACAAGTCATTTTTCGTTTGTAAAGTAGGAACTTTCGTTGATTTTTTAGAATAACAATTGTTTTAGTTATGTTTTCCGTAAACACAAGGCATGTGTTTACCTTGCCTTTTGCGCATTGTTCACGCGTATGTGTTTACTTAGACTTATGTTAAGAAATTGTCTTTGAAATAAGTTTTTTTCAGAGTAAACTTGCAGATATACTTGCACAACATATTGATTCATACCATCGAGTTTATATTTATACACTTTACTGTTAAGCATTATTTGTGTCTACAGTAGTGATACACTTCTTTTAAAAAAATCTTTCATTTTTCGCATGTGACACCAACCATTCGGATACATAAGTACCAAATTTCCAGTGAAGCTAAAATTTTCTCTTTTAGAATAGAACCACTATTAATTGATGGTGAAGATTGCTATAGAATTGGTAAAAATTTAAAAAAATCGTCATCCCTATATTCGATTTGGCAATCCTACGTAAGAATGGGTCTATTAGGTGAAAATATCGATACATGTGTTTGAAAACATTTCTGTGGTTGTAATTAGAAAATAAGTAACAACCAAAGTAAGTAAGGGCGCAACGATCAGGAATCGATACAATCAAGTACCACACCTGACCCAGGATACCAATGGGAAAGTGACAGACTCACAGTAGTGTGCTCCTGTTTCTCCTTTAAAGAAAATATGGCATTATATCTCCTGTCAATAAGTAAGTAAGGGTGCAAAGATCAGGAATCAATACAATCATAGTACCACACCTGACCCAGGATACCAATGGGAAAGTGACAGACTCACAGTAGACACCACAAACGAGAGCCAAAAGGTCAGCCCTTTCCCAGCAGGTGACCACAAAGCACATATAAACAGACGCGCACAAAGACATAACAAACACAATACAGAACAAAAACATAAAAGATCAACAAAAGAAGTACCGATTTGGAACGGCCAGTAAAGTATTTTACTGGAGGGCTTAAACCGGTTTAAAGGCGCCAATCTCACCCTTAATTCAGATGTGGATCAAGACACATAGATATTTGGTTTGCATGAAAGACCCCTAACTTATCAATGCATCATCTCCTAAAACATATAAATCAAGATATGCAAGTCTACATTGCAGCAATATAAAAATATAAAAGGACATTTTATTGCTTGTAAACTTTTAGTAAATAGGGTTGTTGTATTTGACATGGTACTGTATGATCATAACTAATGTCCCGTAAATTTCTTTTTGCATTTTACTGAGTTGCAGATTGGTATTTCTATCAAATAAAAAATACGTTTGGTAATCATTATCTCAAATGTACTAAAGTCATATAAATAACATCATTTAATTGTTGTTTTTTTTTCAGTGTATAGTTATAAAAATAAAAATTGTAGCGAACCATCTGGTTTACACATCACCGTAATCTATGGTTATACGAAGTCGGTCACCTTTGTCTAAGGCCTAAAATACATGTATTAACTCAATCACAGCTGTGTTGATACCTTGAACAATGAAACTTGAGTGACACAACTTGAGGTCAGTAAAATATCGAAGATCCTGTGTTCAGCATGTAATCTCACTTTCTAAGAACGCAATAGTTATTATTGACGTCATGTGTGTATGATTGCATTGCATCCTACAACACCAAAGTAGAGGAACGCGCTGGAGGTTTTAAAATACGTAAAAAATAGCAAAACCTACACACCTAACATTTTGTACCAAAAAGTACTTATGATTTAATTACGGGAAATGTCTTACATGTACTTATATTTGGTTATCTATTTGAGCCTCACCTCTATAGAAATGAAAACATATACATATAATATATCAATGGCGTAGCCAGAACGCTGAAAAAAACGCACATCAAATGGAGACTACTGTATAAAGCAATGATTCTCTACAATTGCATCCTTTTTTAAAATGGGAACTTCTCTTAAAAGAAAGAATTTGCTTCCAGAGGGAGCGAATTCATTCCTTTAAGAGCAGTTCCTTAAGGTATGGAAAATCCCTTTACCACATTAGGTGAGTTCACTTGAGTGTGACTATTTTATTACGCACATGCGTGTACTGCGTAATGGGCGTTACGCAAATGTATAATATACATAAAACATGATTAAGATACATTAACATTACTTTCTGTAAAGGAGTGGCTGTATTGGAGAGCTATGATAAACTATTAAAATGTCTAAACTTGATCTTCAAATCATCAGGTCATGTAGTAGTATGTGCATTTAAACTAAGATATTATAGCTCTTTATAAAGGAATAGAAATTGTGTGTTAAAATGAATGCGTTATACATCGTATTACTTCGTGGACGTACAATTTCATTGCAGATTTACCACGCAGTGTGTTTTGCTCATTGGTAAGAAAGTAACAAACGTGCAAACTCTTAATTGGACTGAGCAGAGCTCACAAAAGAAAATGCTGAGGCCATTCAAAATGTCAACACATACCAATATGAACAAGCTGTATTATATATGCCACTTGTGAATGTATAACTTTTGAGAAAAAATGAATATTTATTACGTTATGAATTGACGCTAATAAACACGTCACATGTATACATGGCAAAGTATTGACGTTTTAACGCATATGCATGCTCTTGCAAAGTAGGTTTTGTTTTAAATTAACATTATGCTCGTGTATTATTGGATTTACATTGTGGTTCAACTTGAGGTTTTCATTTGCTCTGACTATCTGTGAGTCGAGAGCCCTTTTCATTGTTTCTCATCAAAGTCTGTTAATTTAATTAGATTATTTCTCCATGATGATGCATTGCAATAGTAAGGAAGCCACCATGCAAGCTTAACATTTTTTGTGCTTCAACAACAATAAAATCTAGGGCAAAGATTTGGTACCAGAAAATGCATTTAAGCCCCCCCCCCACCCTCCCCAGTTGCTTAGGCTGCTGTCCCGTTTAAGGCGGTGGTTCTGTTGTTGTTGATTCTTTATTGATTGTCGCTGAAATTGTGGGATTCTGTAATTGTTCTATGTTTTATGTGCGTTACTTTCCATTCTAGTTTTGCAATCATCTTGATGGGGAAAAGAGGGCTGGCTGCTTTGCTTAGATTGTCTTCCTGTTGTCTCGTGATTTTATGTGGCTCTTCTTCGCGGTACAATGAGTTATAAAACGTTTTTCATGCTCAACTCAACAAAGATAGTTTTTTTTCTTGCCTTTAAAGCTCTCTATGACGTATTTATCATGCTAATAAATGTTAAAATACAAACAATTGTTAGCGTTTGAACATTTATGAGCATGATTAAATCCATGCTCAGTTGAATTGAGCATAAACGCATTTTTAACCTCGAGGCCTGGCGTGTATATATCATAATGCGTCATCTCTATGCTGCATTTCAGATTCTCCGAAGAGAACGGTTGGACAGAAAAACGAACAAGCTTGGGATGACGAGCAGGTTGTTGTGTATCACTGCTTTGATAGACTATTTAACTTCAAATATGTTGGTATCATCGACCTAGACGAGTTCCTTGTACCACACAAAGACAGGAATTTTGAGGAATTGTTTGTATGTTAACGTTTAAAAGAATTAATTTTAGCCTGCGGAAATTTGGGTTTACACATTTTAAAGACTGTTTTATAATCAGAAATACGTCTTGTGTTACAAATCTTTTTGGACATATAATTTTAGACATAATTTGTAACATAATTAAGGAGGCATTGACAGACCATGAGAAAACGTGGCGAGATTTAACAGAACTTGAACACAAGGACAAAAATTACTAAAACACCAGGGCGAGCTACGTTTCTGGCTACCGTGGCCGTGGCTGCCGTGGCTGTCGGGAACATAGTGTACACATAGCAGCATTACAGACTTTAACATATATGCCAATTTTGCAACTGTGGGGGGCATACGCGTCTCCTGGACACATTTCTGGACACATTTCAAGTGCTCAATATCTTGAGAACAATTGACTCACAAAATGCTATTTATCCATTCATATTGACAAGATCTGGCTTAGGGTTGTTATAAGTCTCACTTGATGTGTTTATTCTAATGAGACAATGATTATAAATAACTTCCAAAGGCAAGATTTACCTTTGACTTTTCAGCCAAGGGCACTCATATTAGAATCCCAACAATATGTGAAGACCTACTTTTCTCAGAAACCACTAGGCCAATCGACCTGTATTTTCATATGAAGATTTAGATTAATATGAAGTTAGTCAAAATGTATTCAAATTGTTCTGGTTACATGCCCAAGATGGACACCATGCCCATATATGGTAAAATCTCTTCATAAATCTTCTTCTCCAGAACCGGAAGGCTGATGAGCCCTTACTCATTCCCAACGCTACTAGTCAAACGCTGTGTTTCAATTACACAGATCCACTTAAATTGAATACCCATTAATTTGTTACGATTCGATTTATATGGGAGTTACGATTAAATATGGCGCTTACAATTTGATTTATATGGGAGTCACGATTAAATTTGGCTCTAACGATTAAATGGAGAAAGTTAAAATGTATTATCAATGCTAGCAACAATTTTGCTGATGGCAGAAAGTTTTGTGCTAGCAGGAATTTTTTGTGCCAGCAGCATTTTTTTGTGCCAGCAGCAAATTGAGTACTAGCAGCAAATTTACTGTTGGTAGCAATCTTGCGCAAGCTGTTAATCGAGTGCTGGCAGCCATTGTTGGCCCATGACTTCCGAAAGGGTGATAGAAAAGTTCGGGTTGTAGTGACATGTCTCGTTACCAGACGTGCTTAATGTTAAATAAGAAATATATAGTAAAATTTCGAAAAATATCATTTTTAATGCTACCAACAATGTTGCTTTTGGCAGCAATTATATACTAGCAGCATATGTTGTGCCGACATCAATTTTTGTGCTAGCAGCAATTTTCGTGCTAGCAACAATTTTAGTGCTAGCAGCAAATTTAGTGCTGGTAGCCTTTTTTGGCCCATTATGCTACGCCGGCAGCCACCAGTGTCACGACAGCCAGAAACGCAGCTCGAAGTTGGGGTTTTGATCATTTTTGTCTTTGTCATCAAGTCTCGCTAAGTTTGCTCATGGCCTGTCAAGGTATCCATGTTTTGAGGCTCGATGGCGCACTACGGTCTGTCATCCTCCCAGCCTGCCACGTTCTGTTGTGACCTCTCTAATCTAGTTACGTTCCGAACATATTCGGCTACGTCTATAAAGTTCTCTGCGAAACGTGAACGATGTGTCGTGAATGAGACCGTTTGTGCCCACGGTATAAAATGAGGCCAACAAAGCTGCTGCAATCTTTGATCAGAAAACATCATTGATATAAATGAAACAGCCGATTCCGCATTTATCATTGCTAGGCGCGTACCTTTAGCATTTGTGGCAGCGAGGAGGCCACTAGCATGATAAGAGTTCAACAGAAAGGTAAACGGCGGATGCGAAGTCCAAGGTCAGTGTTGGTAGGGGCATTGTTGTCGGATGAACAAATACAGCAGCTGGGATATATGTCAACATTACAAATATAATTACAAGAGAGCTCCGCCCCGAAGATCTAATCGCATTTTAGAACTTTCTTAGAATGCCTCCAAAGCTATTCAAGGAAATTCTTGAAAGATAAACACAAGTCATTGTCTCCACATTAAACCTTTACTCTAATCACTCCTTAATGAGCATTCTTTCAAGCAGTGAAGATTCTGATGAAATGCCACGCAGTAAAGCATTTGATCAATGTCTACCCTGACTGATCTTCCGGGAGATTATCTGTTTTTTATAGCCTGTTACCTCTCGATACATACAATGAAATTACCCACGTTTATTGTATCAAATCGAAAGAAAAAAGAACAAAGGGCTAACGGTGCGATACACACACACACACACGCACGCACGAACGCGCGCGCATGCACGCACGCATGCACGTACGCACACACACGCGCACTTATGAATACATTCAGTAATGATCTTGTCATTACCCTCCTCCTAGCAGATGCATCTATCTGAGCTTCCTAGACTCTAAGTTCAGGTTGAGCTGAAGGGTTGGGTTAGGTGAACGTGGCAGATCGCAACAGAACTTGATAGAAATTTGACCTTGGGTTGCTGTCCCGCAACAAGACGTCCCGCTACGGACATACTCCAAAGTTCGTTAAGGGCTGTTACGTTCTATCACATTTTTGCGTTCTTCTCGCTTTACAACAGCAATTATAAGTAGGTCAATCCATGGCAATTTTTTACTGTTTAAAAATTTGTCCCACGTCCACGGCAACCACGGCGAGCTACGTTTGTCAACCCCGTTCCCCTACGTTGTTTTACGGTCACCCAGTTTCGTCAACGGTGGCCAAAATCGTGATTGGCGTGGCCGCCGGGGACATATAGTGTAAACATTACTTCCTAAAGTGTGATAGAAAAGTTCAGGTTACAGCGGCATGCTTCGTTACCAGACGCGCTTACGACGGGCGAAAAATATCATTTTTATTGCTAGCAACAATTTTGCTGCTGGCAGGATTTTTTGGCTAGCAGGAATTTTTGTCCCAGCAGCAATTTTCGTGCTAGCATTAAATTTACTGTTGGCGGCAATTTAAATGCAAGCAGCATTTCTGAGCCAATGGTAATTTTTGTAACGGCAGCAAATTTTGTGCTAGCAGGAAGTTTTGTGTCAGTAGCAATTTGATTTGTGTGCCAGCAGCAATATTTGTGCTAGCAGGAATATTTGTTTTATGTTTGTTTTGCTGCTTTACGTACCAAGTCAACAGCTATGGTCATGGCGAGACGGTCAGTTCACCTCACCACATGGGGAAGCTTGAAGAAGCGGATTACCAGAACATCGCATACTTTCGCTTAAAACTGACAACAGCCCTTCTTGAATTAATAAGTGGAAGGGAGGGGAAAGGCCGTAGAAATTATTTCATTGATTAATCTCCATTAAAGTATGAGTACGCTGGTATCGAACTTGCGACATCTAGATCTGCAGTCAGACACGCGTCTGTAGCTAGACATGTTACCGACTGAGCTACGTGGCCCGTTAATCAGGAATATTTGTGCCAGCAGCACTTTTATACCAGCAGTATTTTTGTGCTGGCAGCCTTTTGGTGCCAGCAGCATTTTTTGTGCCAGCAGCAATTTTAGTGCCAGCAGCATTTTTGTGCAGGCAGCAAAATGTTGTGCTAGCAGGAATTTTTGGCCCAGCAGGATTTTTGTGCCAGCAGCAAATTTATTGCTGGCAGCAATTTTTGTGCTACATGTAGCAGGAATATTTGTGCCAGCAGCAATTTTTGTGCCAGCAGCATTTTAGTGTCAGCAGCACTTTTTTGCTTGCAGAAATTTTTGTGCTATAAGGAATTTTGTGCCAACACCAATTATTGTGCTAGCGGGAATATTTGTGCCAGCAGCAATTTTTGTGCTAGCAGGAATATTCATGCCAGCAGCAATTTTTGTGCCAGCAGCAAATTAAGTGCCAGCAGCAGTTTTGTGCAAGCAGAAATTTTTGTGCTGGCAGGAATATTTGTGACAGCAGCAATTTTTGCTAGCAGGAATTTTTGTGCTAGCAGGAATTTTTGTGTCAGCAGCATTTTTGCGCTAGCAGGAATATTTGTTACAGCAGCAATTTTTGTGTCAGCTGCAATTTTAGTGCCAGCAACATTTTTAGTTCAGCAGGATTTTTTTTAAAGCATGAAGTTTTGTGTAAGCAGAAATATTTGTGTCAGCAGCATTTTTTTTGTGCTAACGGTAATTTTGTGCAAGCAGGAATATTTGTGCCAGGAGCAATTTTTGTGCCAGCAGCAATTTTAGTGCCAGCAGCAAAATTGCTTCTAACTTGACAGTTTTTTTTTTTGTTTTTTTTTTTGTGCTGCTGTAAAATTGCTGCCGACTTGACAGTTTTTACTGTTGCTGCTTATTTGACCTTTTTTTACTGCAGAAAAATTGCTGCCAACTTGACCGTTTTTCGCTGCAGCAATATCGCTGCTTACTTTACCGACCTAAGTTACGTCACAAGTGTGTACCAATATCCGTTGAGACAGCTCTAGAATTGTCAATTTCGGAGGTACGACCACCATAATTTTGCTTGTTTTGAATAAGTAGTTAATGACCCTTTCTGCTTAATGGAATGTTTGACCTTTTATCCAACATTAGCCGATAAGTTGATGACACCAGGAGATTTTTCTATTATTTTGACGTAACGTCGCTAAAATCGTGACGTCAGATCAAAGGGTATTGCTATACAAAACCGTATTTTAGGACCGACGTATATAATTTCCGAACGAAAAGTACACAAATCAATAACTTGAACATACGAGACATATTGTGAAAATCTACCCATAAGGGCCCTTTTCCTGCGTTGCGCATCATATGTGAAATGTAAAACCAGAACTATATGTAAACGGATTTATTTGGTCACGAGGGGGGAGGGGCACTTCAGTAATACTTTTTCTATACCCTATATGTTAAAGCAAAAACAAATTTTCAACACATATTTTTAATTGGTAATTGTGCAATAATTCGAGAGTTAAACCTGCTATCTTTTACATAGAAAAAATATATTTTTCTTTGAAATTTTTCTCTAACCTTTTTTATGGGCAATCCTTCATAAAGACTGTCCGAGGTCCTTTAAATTAAGAGAATTTTTAGAAAATCCAAGTAACCAACACGTGTCTATTCGTGAGTACGGGCAGACGGACGGCTTTTTAAAAGCGTGGGGATAATGAGTATGGTATGCTTTTATTTGTGGTCGTGTCGTCTTGGGTAAGGTTTTAGAAAATTGATAGCAAACAGTGACGGCCACCAATCCATCTCCTTCATCGCATAAAATCAATACTGTGTTATGAAGAAGAAGGACATGTTGCCTATGAATGAAAGGGACTTAAATTTCAGCAAAATCGATATTTTTTTCTATTAGATACAAAAATTTAAAAATCCAAAAATGCTATTTGATGGCCTTGGTGTGTATCTTTGACACATTTTAAATAGTGTGCCCTGACACATAAACTGATTCTAGAATCTGTGTTGAAGTCGAAAAATGCCATTTTTCTTCACTACAAACCATTTTAAACTGTCAAGTAGAAAATCCTTTCAAAACCGATGTCAATGTCAAAAATGTTCAATAAGAGTCTCATCGAATAGCATTGCCCGATTTCTAAATTTTGCTGGCAAAATTAAGAAACAGAAAGTTTAATCCAACTGGTAAAGGCAATGAAGGAGATGGATTGGTGGCCGTGGATACGGCTCGTCGCTTTTTCAGCAGTCCAAAAACAATGTGGTCCATAGTGTTTAGATGCAAATTACTAACCCTTTCCTGCAGAACCGGACATGTTTGCTTGAAAATACTGAAGAGTCAATTCTTGCTGGTCCGCGTAGCGCAGTCGGTTACGTGTCTGACTGCAGATATGTATCTGACTGCAGATCGAGGGGTCGCGAGTTCAATCCCGGCCCGGTCCCAGATTGTTCATGAAATAATTTCCCTGACCATTCTCCTCCCTACCACTGATTTAAAAGGGTTGTTATCAGTTACAAGAAAAAGTTTTTGCACGAAGTACTGGTTAGCTTGCCCAGAAAAAAGTGTGTTTACCCGAAATAGCTGTTGACTGTGACGTTAAGCATCAAACCAAACAAATGAACAAAAACCAAACAACAATCAAGTTCAACTGATTCGGATCTTCATCGTTTTCCACTCTGCTTATAAATACTTCTCACAACTGGAATACTGCTGTACAACCGAATATAAATTGGTGGAGGAGTGAAAGAACTCAGAGTATTCAGCATGGCAAGGATTACAAGGCAGAATATTACCAGCTCCATTTCAAATTAGCCGACAGTGAAGGTTATGAGGGTGGGGTACTCTCAATTTCTTGCATCTACATGTACCGTTTACCACCAAATGGGGCAAGTCGCGCGTCCGGCAAAGCGAGTTTCAAACTACTACCTCAGCTACAGAGACTAGATAGAAAATTAAAATTTCACCTGTAGCAAGTACATGTATACATATGGCACTTTCCAAAAAGCGAATAACACAGGCGCTTATCAGACCGCGCGGATGCACAGGCTGGTCTGCGCCTGTGTTGTTCATAAACACCTGAAGACAGGTTTTCTCTCGTACCGGTTACCACCAAAAGAGCCACGGCATGAGATTTCCAACAATGTGGCATTTTGACAAGTGTAGACTCAGATGAGCCTGTGCAGCCTCCTTCTTAGCTCAGTTCAGTCAGTAGCTTAACAGTCATAGAATATCCAAGCGACGAGCAAATGGTCTGATCAGATTGCGCGTATGCGTAGGCTGTTCTGAGCCTTTGCTGGTCGCACATACCACAATTGTTGGAAATATAATGTCACGGCTCAAATATATTGAGCATACCATACATACCCCAAAAAGTACTCGACATTTTAGAGATTCCAAAAATGATATTCTCATTCTCTAACTTGGCCTTTTTAAGACCCTTAAAAAGACAGTAGACTATCGAAAGCACCCCTAAATAGTCCAGACCAGTGGTGAGCCCAAAAAAGTGTCCATGAAACGTTTCATTCCCCAAAACTATTCACTTTTCTGAAAAACCAAAACGATATCAAACGCAAAAGACACCAGTGTACTCCTCCCCCTGCGTGAGGTTGTTAATGATCGTAGTACATGTATATACATGTGTTTATTTCAGATGAGATTACAGACTACGTTCAAGTCTGCTGCTAATTTCAACTTTAAAAGTTTGACTAACGTTTTGGAATGGAAACCAGTTTCTGACGATAGGACAATAGTTGGACGATATCTTAATCACAGCAAGCCTATTTCGACTGACAAGACAGTTTTCATGCCCGATAAAGTTCGGCCCGGTACGGTGGTTACACACCACGTGAAAGGGTTTTATAATGGCTATAAATCGTAAGTACGTGACGTAGTGTGCATCATTTAACTCATTGCATGCTGAGTAAATAATGTATTTTGTGTTGTCTTCTTGATTTATATCGTGGAAAAAATGTTGCTTTTTTTAAAAAAAAAAATACAGAGCTAACATGAGAGTGTCATTCAGTTTATATCAAGGTCAGAGCCCAGGTCATAAAACATTTTTTCATGCTTAAATGGTACAATGATGAAAATATTTTTTGTTTTAAAACGCTTTGATGCTGATAATTGTTAAAAATGCCAACAACTGTTGGCATTTTAACAATTATGAGCAGGTTTTGTGTCCATGCTCAGCATGCTCTGCAATTCATGCAACGGTTTGACTCTGTTATAGAGAAAGATTTCAACCTCCAATCCTGCACTAGAAATCAAAATTATATTCAATCTATTGAGTCTGACTGCAGAAATAAAGTAGAGTCACTTTCATCTGCACACTCTTATTTGGATGCTTGATATGACCTTTCGTGCAAGAGGACTCAGTTTAGAATTTTGGTCCCATTGAAGTAGAAATTCATATGGAGCATTCTGTTATACGTAGAAGGCTTCCATGCGAGCTGGACTTTCTTGTTCATCAACAACAGCAGAATCTAGGGCGAAGATTTGGTACCAGTAAAATGTATTTAAGGCTCCAGTGGCTTAGGCTGCTGTCCTTCCTAAGGCGGTTGTTCTGTTGTTGTTGACTTTTTGTTTATTGTTACTCCCATTGTGCAAGTCTGTAATTGTTCTATGTTTTGTTGTACGCTTCTTTATGTCCATTCTAGTTTTGCAATTATCTTGATGGGGAAGAGAAAGCTGGTTGCTATGCTTAGTTTGTCTTCCTGTTGTTTCTTGATGGTTGTGTGGCTCTTCCTCGCAGTGCCATGGGTTTGTCTGCTGTTTGTGATTGTGGTATTTCCTGACCATACTCACTATTTTGTAGGTAGTGAATACCCTTTATACCTTCTTTACATGAACCACAAGACTAGTGTTCTTGAAACATGATTTACATCATTGGATAGAAAGTGAGTATGAGCTGGAAATGCCCCTGACCAGGTCCCATACTGAAATGGGATTTGATCATGGAATAATTTCGCAATAACTAAGTCAGGATGCAATTATTGTTTACCTATTTTTAGTATGCAGGCAGAGGTGCAATAGATATTGAAACATATCAGCGAAATTTTAGTTTGTAGGCCTGGGTTCAACCCTTTGTGTGGACTTAGCTGTGGGGCGATGACCACCAATAAACCTTTCACAATTTGGTATATGCAGCAGCATGGTAGCAAATAGTTTGCCAGAAGACACACACTCTACCCTTGCATTGAGGTACATTATATCAAGGCTTCGTTAGAGCTCTTCTCCTAGGAAATTTTTATTGATCAAAACTGAGTTCTGCTGGTACAAGAAGGGATTTTGTCAGTTTCTAGCATAGGTATGTACATGAAGTACTGTTAAACAGCTTAGTCAAGCTTGTCATAAAAACAACTGTGGTTCCACCCCCACCCCACTTCACCAAATTAGTACCATGAGGTAAAAAGCCATACTTATTGTCTGTTTGTATTTTACTCCTTCTGAATTTCTAAGGGTGATCAACTAAGTCTGTATTGAATCAAACAGTTTTAGCATTTTTCGGGAGGTGGAAAATAATGATTAAAAATAATTATAATAGATTGGTGAACTCCTTCAGTATGTTGAAGATAAGGAGCTAGATATGATAGGATGCAGCTTAATCACATACGTGATTTAGCCCTTCTGCCTGCTGCCTGTCCCTCCTGTAGTCATTTATGATATTTGATGCATTTTGATTTTTTATGATCACTACCATAAACAGTCAATATCATATAAAGTTCACTCAAATCGACTCAACAATTATCTATATGCATGCTGGGTAATTTTGCATGCCTATTCATTGTCTGCAGTTTCTTTTATCTTTCCTTTCATTTTAATTAACTCATTAAAAAAGATCCTTGGAGAATACCATGACAGTGCTGAACAGTTTGGATTTGGATGAAGCCCGATGTTTTGTCCGGCCTAATCTTGTTCCAAATTGTTTGCAAATGTGGCTTATAAATAGATGACAACAGTCGACACTAGTGGAAAAAATAGTTACGAGTATAATGACACTTGAATCACTAGAATCGCCTGTGTTAGACTATATTCACTTTTGGTGTATTTACAGGGGCGGATCCAGGATTTCTGGAAAGGGTGTTCATATGTATAAAGGCACAGGGTTCGCTTTTCTGATTTTATCTCATTTTTCATAAATACCACATGAAAATGAAATAGTTTGGTCTCACTGAGAGCAAATTATTTCATTTCCATAGGATATTTAAAACGGGGGTGGGGGGGAGGGGTGTTCGAGCAAACCCCCTGAACCGCCTCTGGATCCGCCACTGATTTAACTTAACATCAGCAATTTCCCAGTATGCGTCATGGTTTTAGTTTAATGATGACGCCAATTGAATGGTGTAACACCAGTCAAGGCGACAAAATAAAAACTGACGTTGTAGACGTCTCTTCATTACAGCACCCTGTGTGACTGCATTGGCGGAAGCTTTTTGCATACTCAGGGGCGTACTTACGAAAATACGCATGTGCGTACAACTTGACGATGCAAGAATAGGGGTTAAGCTATTCAATTTGATTGTTGGTAGTTTATTGTGTTTAAATTGCGTGTCTTCACAGCTCATTTTAGCCCTGTGAAATGCTCTAAAACCATTTTCCGCAAAAGGGCCAAACCCCTGGCTTCATATAGGGGGACTATTCATAGTGGGAACTATAAAACGCCCCAGGAACGCGCCTGATACTTATATCTCAAGCATCAGCTTTCTGCTGCGAGCTCTCTCCCAATAAGTATAATATACCAGTCGGTTTTAACCCCGCATCCAATCCCCTGACATGGCGGGGATTAAGCCGAGCAAATGAACCATGTTTTACTTTTTTGCATTGTCCCCTTAGTGTGGGAAAATGTGCTGCATTTGATATACAAAGGCAAATATGGCAGTATAAAGTAAAACATGACAGAAGGCGGAGAAAACTGCCATGGTTTTAACAAAAGTCAAAGTCCCAACTGTTCTCCGGTTAGAAATGAGTAGTGCATAAATTCAAGTCTTCTTAAGGGTCAAGGGGGAACCCAAATTGCCTAGTAGTTCGGTACATGAATGATCAAAACAAGATACAGACGTTCATGCTTGAATTCTATGTCCGCTCCATACATGTATCTCCTTTGCATTTGAATAATTTTCAATTACTGTGTTCCAGCTATATTGGCTTTCACACGTTGCGAACGCCTTATGCGTTTCCACTGTCCATTAACCTGAGCTTGATGAAATATTGACGCCAAAAAATAATAATTTTGGACGCAGAAACATCGATTTTACCTACTCGCAAGTTACAACAAGTGAATACATAAATGTATGGAACAAGAAATAACTTTAAAAAAGATATTCGGCTGCATTTCGATTGTAAAATATATTTTTTGATTCATGTTTTTTACACTTGCAAACTGGTGAAATGCCATCATGCGGCATTTTATAAGGGTATGCACTGTTTGTTAAGGTAAAAAAATCTCAGGGCAAAAAATATAATATTTAGCAGACGAAAAAGATAGATTCCAGTTACTGCTGACATCGCCCCTCTTAAATAAAGTCCAAAGTAAGTCTCCATTGACGGACAAATCGTAATGTAAGGTGCAACTAAAAAATGTCTAATACAATGTATTTGGGCTAGTTTGATGTAAATACACTTAGCAATACAGAAATTTAAATGATAGATCTATCATCCCTTAAAGTTCTAAAACAAAACGGTGCATTTCTAGATCCTGTGATCCTATGGATGAACACTGAGAAACAATGAAGATCCGGGTTATATCTACATTTTAAAGAAGAATGTCGCTTTTGTTAAGTCTATGTCACTGAAATCAATGACTACAAACGAAAAGTTAAATGTAAACGAGTCAAGAACAGAAGCTATGACATCACGAATAAGATCGTCTTTCACGACGTCACGAATAAGATAGTAGTCATTGATCATGTGGCTACTAATCTTACGAGGATCTCTTCAAACGATGTCCAACTAATTATAACCCGCCCCCCCCCCCAAAAAAAAAAAACAAACAAAAAAAAGCAAGTCAAACATGGTGGTTTCTGGTGTACTTGAGTTAATGCTTTAAGCCCTAGATAACAATTTTCAACCATGTCGAGAAGTTTCCTTGTTTTACTGAGTCCGGTTTAAAAAGTGTCTTGCTCTAAGACACAGCAAATGCCAAGTGATTCTGGTGACGCTCGAACAAGCTGTCCCTAAATCTGAAGTCTTAGTCACTGCGCTCTTACATTTGCATAAAACATTTTAAAACATACACAATCAGCTATCTAGTTGGGCTATACTTCTACCACGACCTCTAAGTTAGGACCCGTGATTCATTCCATGCATTTACCGTTACAGTCACGCCAACAAGCGTTTTGTTGATTATGTTTCTTGTTTGTTTGATTTGATTTTTAACGTCCCATCAACAATCTTTCAGTTATAAAGGGACGGGTCTTCCTGGGTTGAACGAGTACTAAGCTAGGATTAATTTTCTTGCTCAATGACACAACGCAGTGATGCCGGTGAGGCTCGGAACCGCGGCTCCTCGGACGTTTTGTGGAAGTATAGATGCATATATTATAGCCTGAACATGTATCTGTGTTGCTGCTTTGTGTATACGACTAGAGAAGGCTCAGACGAGTCTGTCCATATGTGCAGACTCGTCTGAGCGTTCGCTGCCTGCACACGTTGTAAGTTTCACAATCTTGTTACCTGAAACATTGATATTTTCAGAGTCACAGTGGATACAAGTATAGCACAGCTCAGTCATTATCGTAAGCGATGCCGTCCTCAATGGATTAGATCAAATACGTGCTTCAACGTAACCAGACTGACCACTAAAAGGATACTTAAACTCCTGGACGATGACCTTCGACAGAAAATAGAACTTAAAAAACACCTTCTACTCAACATTAATCCTTAAAGCTGCATACTCTGTAACTATGAACATTTTTCGAAAAATTCTATTTTCTTTTTAAATCATTTGTAAAAGTAGAATTAAGCTATGTTTTCGCTATAAAAATGTTCAGTAAAGCTGAAAACTGCATGGAAAGGTGAATTATCTCATCAAATAGGTGTGTTTTTCTCTTGTTGGTAATTATTTGCGTCCCTCCAATAATTCTAGACCGTTGAATTTTAACATAAATGCAGTTGTTTTGATAGTGATACCTTGTTAAGATTTACGAAAATGGTAAAATGTTTACCTGAATTTGAGTATTTAACTGTGTTCTTGAAAAATAAAAACATTATTTTAAAATTAGAAGATCAAAAGTTACAGACTATGCAGCTTTAACTCTTTACTCCATAGGCTATGTTTAGATCATGACATCATTTTTTATTAATTTTTAGACAACTTTGAAAAAAAATGTATTAAGTTTTCCATAATATTTTCACGTACGTACATGATATTTCAAAGGCGTCAAACGGTGTTATTATGAAGTTAAAGCGCCAATCACAAAAAAATCGTCTGCTGGAATATTTGGCAGCCTCTTGGAGGGGTCTTATCTGGGTCCATAATGTTTGCCTAATACAGTTGTATTTGTCAATATGTTTAGCCATTCAATACATAGAGCAGGCGACTATTGCACATCACATATTCAGATGCATCTTTAGAAGACGCTTGAATAGTTCAGGCTTTCCTCTTACACAGAGGCATGAGAAACGCCGACCTTTTTAAATCCCTACCAAACCTGAGTGTACCCTGTTATAAAACATGCCTACACATATATTGGATTTGCAAAGCATGTCACTAACGCTGAAATGTTTTATTAGCTTAAACAATTAATTATTGATACGAGTATGTTAGTTGATACTATAACTAGCTTTGTTTGTGTTAGGATAGTGGGCAGGTATTTTCATTTTATGTCATCGCAACCGAATATTACAACTTTATGTTTTGTGTTCCGTCAAAATATTTCAATTGTACCAAGTTCTGAACTTTGTCAAGATACCGTTTCAACACAAAAATTGTCCGTTGGTCGAGATCAGAAGTGACATAATTCAAAGTTGTGTGATACATGTCACTAAAGGACACTGTGACGTGAAGCGTCAAGGTTAAGCAATTTGGAAATGTAAAACTAATTATTATATCCTCTACCCTGCTCAATGTATTTAGACACGGGTGGGCATCAGTGAAACTACCGCGAAATCACGTTTACGTAAATGTTCCTTCGGCACATTCAGGACAATTCGCGGTACATGTAGTGGCATCGTCACGGAAAAGTCAAACAAAGGTAGGTACTCTCGCTTGTTTTATTTTATTTTTTTTATAAAAGAATGAGCAATCTATGTAAAAATCCGGCAATGCTATTCCATGTAGATATGATTTACCTTGCTAAACAGGCCAAACGCGATGTTAAAAAAAGCTTTGCTTTGAGATGAGGATTGTAGCCAAATCGATCACAGAACGGGATTTCTTCAGTTTTATGTCAAAACAAAGAAAGTAAGCAGATGTTTTGCCAGTTTTAGCTCAGAACAAGCGCATTTTACACACGGCATGAATACTTAAGAAATCTTCTAACGCATACAGTAAACAATTTACTACAAACGCTTAATAAAGTTAAAACATTCAATTTTTAGTTGTTAAACAACAATTCAATGTTATTCACATCATGTGTGAAAATTTCAAAAAAATACCTTGGGTATTATGCAAACTACAGCTTATTTAATTTGAAAGGGTCAAAATCGGAAGCCACAAAAATTGGAATGTAGGCTCAAATCTACATTTCAGTGAGGCAATTCTAATTTCATTTGTCATGCTGAACAATGGAAAGCCTCATTCTGTAATAAAAAATGCATGAAATTCACGGTGGGTTAGGCGTCAGACACAATGACGACCTTGGCAGAAAATGTTCATTGGTGGGTCACTGCCTGGTGTTTGTTTTTGGATGGGCCCACTGTGGCTCAACTGGGGGAGGGTTTATTATAGCTCTGACAGTCTGTGAGTTCAGAGCCATTTTCTTTGTTTCACCACAGTAATAATTTGATTGTTTCCAATGATGTTACATTGGATAAGTAAGGAAGCCTCCACGCGAGCTTACCGTTTTTTGTTGTTGTTTTTTTTTTTTGTTTTGACAACAGCTTAATCTAGGGCGAAGATTTGGCCAGTAAAATTAATTTAAGCCCCCAGTTACTTCGACTGAGCGCTCTAAGGCGATGTGTATGTCGTTGTTGGTTAATTATTATTGTTGCTCATATTGTTTGTGTTTTATTTTTGTATGTTTTCCTTGGTTTGTCATGCAGTGCTTAGTGTCATTTCTAGTTTTGCAATCATCTCGCCGGGGAAGAAAGAGATAGATGGTTGCTTAAAAATTGCTTTTAATGTCATGAGACTGTTAGTGCTTTGTGTCTCTTCCTCGCGGTGCAATAGGTAGGTCTGCATTGTGTGATTGTGGTATTTCCTGGCCATGTTCTACCGACTTTTTTCATGCGATTTGAACTGTTGAAATATAAAAAGTCCACACTGTGAGTAACACCAGCAAGACTCTGCTGCTAGCTAGCAGAATAAATGTTTAACCATGGCTATCCTGCTCCAATCGAGCACGTATGCGATGCGTATGTCAGGAATAATTTAATTACTTGCGTGTTCACTTTTAAAGATGTAGAAGATAGAAGTTGGATGTTTTTCTTACTTTATGAATAATAGAATGCAGGCTGACTTACCTTTGAAACTGATTTATGTCTCATTAATCCATGTTACTAAATGGAATACATTTGACAAATTGCTATTCTGTTTTTTTGTAAAATGGTAAATGCGACTTTCGTTTTTTGAAGTTTTGAATTCAAACTTCACTATTTTAAATACTCTTTGTCAGTTTTCTCTGCAAATAGCCATGCATTACCGGAAAACAATGTTCTAATTTATTCCAAAATATTTTTTTAAATTCGAAGAAAATGCCACAACAAAAGTGTATGCCTTAGAAGATTCCTTCGGTGTACATAACACAATCCTTATTCGTCCATCGGACGTAAAAAATCGAACCGATGATGTAGTATGAAAGAATGATGCCAAAGTTCTCATGTGCTGTAGCTCCTACGCCATCGCGGTAGTTGTAGCGTCACGCTCTAGTTCCTTCGAGTATACCATGTCAGTACATGATGTACATGCAGGTGCGGAGAGAAATGTGTGTATTATATAGGCCACTGGCTGGATATGGTTCCCCCCAGGGGGAATTTTGTAGACCATATTTTCTTAAAGCCCAATGTCTTGCAAGGATTATGCAATATGTTAGCCCTCTGACAATGGCAGCGTAAAGCTCTCACAGCCTGTTACATACGTTACCTTACAAAATATTTTATAATTAAAATTATTTTTAAGACTTCAGATAAGTGCAAAAGATAAGGCAAGATTTCCAAATTAGTTATATTTTCTAAGTAAGCTGTTACTGGGCCACATATAGTGACATTTGAAAACAAATATAGTCACCCCCGATGTAGTGTACGTTACAGTTTTTTCACTGAATCCCCTTTTAAATGATAAATGAATCTAATATAGTTTGTCTTAAATTTTATTGAAACCAGTTTATGTTCATTAGTTTGGTATTATATTAAATAATTTTATTAACCTTTTCAAAACTACAAGCATTTAGTTTCTATCTTATATACTTTTTGAGTTATTAGATGTTGAACATGGTAGCCCCATATCACACAAAAATGTAAAAATGTAATTCTCTAGGTCTTGCGCTGGCTATAGACCCCACCTCCCCCAAGGGGAATTTTGTACTCTATGCTTCCCAGATACAACATTATATAAGCCACAAAATGAAATATGTTAGCCCTCTATGAGTGGCAGCGTTAGTGGGTAACATTATGTTACACACGTTACCCGCAAAATACCATTAAATTTTCCTGATAATACCTCCAACATGACATATTCACACTTTTTTAAGTCTGGCACAGGTTTAAGAACTTCTTATAACACAGTTACTTAATTTTAGCATTTATTTTATAAATGTCTGGAGTTTTTGCCCTTGTATATATTACTGTGTGTTTCATATGGTATTTCCAAGTATCAGTATGGCAGGTATCGACTTTACATGTATTACATCCGTCAGTGAATAAAGCAAATATATAAGGCTGCAATTCAAAATGGTTTTAAGTTGCTTATTAAGGTGTCTTCCCCTTTTTACAGCCCAGGTTACGTACGTTACTCTCTGAATACAATTAAACGTTCAAGCCCAGGTTACATACGTTACTCTCTGAATACAATTAAACGTTCAAGATATTGTCTCCAACACGACCTGCTTGTACTTATTTGCATGCTGGCACAGGTCTATGTATTTCTTTTTACTCAGGCTCATTTGCTGAGGAAGTTACTCAAAACATAAGCTTCCATAAACCCTCTTTTCTTTTATAGAGACATCAACTATAAATAACATAATACTCATGGAAAGTTTGTAACATACAGTACAATGTGCGAGTAACAATTTAAAAGATCAAAGAAAACCCATCAGGTAGAAGTTATAGAGCTGTTTCTTGCCAAGCTAGCAACTCTTCGTATGTTATCCAAGGGTTTAAAGAATTTTCCAATACAGCTTATTAATCCTCTATCAGATTCATCTTGCAAGGGATTTTGCAATATGCTAGCACTCTGGTAGTGGCACCATTACCTTGTGACAGCCAATTATATATATATAACCCATCGATATCTTTGATAATTTTAGTAAATGACATGACTTCTGAAATGTGCAAACCATAAAGGAAGATTTCCAAATTGGCTATATCATCCAAGTAAGCTAGTTTCGCATCACATATATGGACCTTTAAAAACAAGTATGCACCCAAAGTGTTACGTATGTTACATTTTTTTTCATTATTCCTATATAAATAATTTATGAAACTAATATAGTTTGATATTTTTTAATGTGAATGTGTTTATTAATTAATTTTGTATTAAAGAATGTTTATGTACCTTTTGGAAACTGCAAATATTAAGGTTTAGTTGTTGAGTTTTGAACACGGTAACCCTATATCACACAAAATATGAAATATAATTATGTGACTCTTTTGTAGGGTACAATCAAGTTTTCTTTCACCCAGAGGAATTGAATTTCCTTCCCATTTATTTTCTGCACATTTTGTCCGTATCTGGAAAGCCTCACTTGTTTTCATGGGAAAGACTTGATAGTTCAATCTTTGCATGTACATCTTAAGGACAGAAAAGCAGGGTGGAGGTAATCTCATGTTCATGCCATTTGAAATAGTCAGTATATGTGTATGGCTTTTTTCAGAAACATGTCATACTACAGCTTATTCACATTTACATAAATAGCACATGTTAGGGCGTCATGTCACTGATGAGTGCCTAGAGCAATTCTTCCTTTGTTTCCCTACCCTGCTTAGAATGTTTATAAACTAGTGGGGGGAGGGGTTCTCTATCAGCTTGATAGGAACAACCTTTCCGTGGTAGTAACACATCGGCTCCTTGGTAGTGTCACAATCTGTTAAACAATGTATTAATGTAGATTTCTTCCCCCATATTCTGGCCAATGATGTTGACATTCAGAAGGTGCACCTTTTGTTGCATACAACGTTGTTGAAAAAAACACACAGAGTATCCTCTGCGTAACGTTTGTATGACTTTATAGACTGCTGCTTATACATTGCATATATATGTACCAGTGACAAAACCAACATGCCCTGCCTTAGTGCCTGGTTGAATACCAGTGCTATCAGATCCTTGAAGGTGACAGGAAAAGCTTATGCTCTGTAGTTACGGCATTACCATCAACGTTATGTGCAGCACTACATGGCCAGTCTAATGTTGGTTCAATGTGTGATTGCAAGCCATGCAGAAGTTTGGACTTGTCAGTTTTGGTGGAAATTCTATCAGGAGTTGACTGAGACCATGGTACAGTTCCCAGAAGAAATGGCAGTGTCAACTCAAGGTCAACATTATTCCCAATCGAAAGAAGGTCATGCTGACCAAAGACGCTCCTTTAAGCTCTCACCTGGCTGTTTGCATTTTGTAAATTGGACAATATCTTCTTTCTTGGCCTCGCAAGCCTCAAAACTTTATTAGCTTGTAGCATTTTATGGGGCTGTCGAAGACAGATTTTTTAACTAAAAGTGAGTCAGTGAATTCTGCATTACAGCCTTCCTGCCAATGTAATCGGCCTCAATAAGATCCTTAGCTATGCCAGGCTTAGCAGGAACACCGAAACACAAAATGTACAGTTCATTGTCTTCAAAACTAGTGCTAAAAGGATTGGTGAAGCCTGAAACTGCCTCGAGTACTCGTTCTACTTTGCATCTGAGCAGATTGAATACATTTCTATTTCATTTCAATGCATTGAAAAGTTGTGTCAATGCATTGAGCTCTGATGTGATGAGTAATACACCATTCCATCTGTAGTACGAAACGTAGTTCTAGTTGCTGAAGCCTGTAATACCTCTTTATTGTTTGCCTTATAGTTATGTCAAAAGCTTTTCTCCAATGGTTGTGACACACTTAACCCATTTTGTTCGAGAAGTTCTTTGCATCTGGGATGTGTACCAGACAGATTTATGAGTGTAATCAGTTACACAAATACATATTGTGCTCAGTTGTTGTGATCGTTTGCAATGAACATTGGGAACAAGGCATACAGATAGAGCTGACATGCACTTCAAAGTTGTTTTCCTTGTAACCCTAATCATTGTCAACACCATCTGAAATATATCCATATACCTTGTCCAGAACTGAGTTGATTCACAGTGACTGTCTTTCAGAACTTCCGATTTGAAAGCATGGTATCTACTGTCTACGTGAGCAAACAGCATAGGTTGATAGATCACATTATAATATCAGTTTAAGTCACAATAAATTAATAAGGAACTTCAATTTATTTCAGCCTAATAAACTTTCTTAATTCTCTGACAGACTTAATACATATATAGTCAACAACTGCTATACAGATACTCAGAATAACTTATGTATCATTTGGTAACACACATAACAGTTAAAGCTCAATGCATTTATTAAATGAATACTTAAAATAGGTAAACCTTGTTAAAAGAAGTACATAAACCTGTGCCAGCATGCACATAAGTATAAACAGGGCTTGTTAGAGACATTAACTTGAATGTTTAATGTTATTTAGAAGGTAACATATATAAAATGGGCGTGAAAAAAAGTGTAAGCGACCATAATAAAGAACTTTAAATCATTTAAGAAGCAGCCTATAGATTTACTATATTCTGTGACAGATGTAATACACGTAAAGTCAGTAAATACCATACTGATACTCATAAATAACGCAGGAAAAGCTAAGTAACGTATACAACGGTAATAACTCAAGACATTTATAAAATTAATACTAAAAATATGTAACAGTGTTATAAGAAGTTCATAAACCTGTGTCAGCATGCAAATATGTATGAACATGTCATTGTTGAGACATTATCAGGGACGTTTAATGTTATTTTGGGGGGTAACGTATATAACGTGATGTTACACGTTAACGCTGCCACTCTCAGAGGCCTAACATCTTTTATTTTGTGTTTTATATAATGTAGTTTCCGAAAATCATAGTGTTCACAATTCCACCTGGGTGGGGGGGGGGGGGGAGGGGGTCTATAGCCAGCTCAAGGCTTAAAAGTAGTATGTACTGAAACACCCCAAACCACCATCAATCCATCTCAAACGCTGCTCCCCGTGTACAAACTAGCACACTAACCTCTGCCCGACCCTAGTCCTCACCTCCACTGAGACTCCCACAGCCTATAGCTCAACCTTTTGCGCAAATGCGCTACAGATGCTAGTATCAGGTTTCGTCCACCCGCTTAAATATACATTATTATTATAATTTTTTTGAGGGCAAACACATCTTTTTTCTCATCTTGCGACGTGTTTGAGCAAAAGTAGGTTTTTTTTGGTAACCACTATGAGGAGCCAGACGAGACTGTGCGAATGCGCAGGCTCGACCGAGCTCTTATAGCCCTTGCCTTAACAGGAAGGGATAATCAACAAAGGCATTGTTTGAAGCGATGCGTAGAGCAATAGTAGTGGCTTGGTAATAGTTGTGAGGGGCCGGACGGGACTTTGCGAGTGCGCAGGCTCGACCCGGCCCTTATAGCTCTATGTGATAATAGAAGTGATACTCAATAATGTCCTTGCTTGAAGCGATGTGTTGAGCAATGGAAGTGGCTTGATTACAGCTATGAGGGGCCGGGCGAGACTGTGCGAATGCGCAGGCTCGACCGGACCCTTATATCTCTATGTGATAATAGGAAGTGATACTCAGTAATGTCCTTGCTTTAAGCGATGTGTTGAGCAATGGAAGTGGCTTGGTTACAGCCACGAGGGGCCGGACGAGACTGTGCGAATGCGCAGGCTCGACCGGGCTCTCATAGCTCTCTTGATACTCAATAATGTCCTTGTATAAAGTAAAGTGTCGAGCAATAGTAGCGGCTTGGTAACAGCTATGAGGGGCCGGACGAGACTGTGCGAATGCGCAGGCTCGACCGGGCTCTTATAGCTCTCTGTGGTAATAGAAAGGTCGTGCTATTTTGTTTGTATTTTATCCTCGCTTATAGACAAAAAACGCTGAGCATCACATCGGGGTGGTATGAAAGTGTGCGGATGCACAAATCTTAAGACTTCTATGAGAAAAGTATCTCATAGAATTGCTCTAACTTTAGTTGAAACATGTAGACATCGGATTCGCTTATGCCAATTCGATCGAGGGTTCACATGTACATAAACATATTACATTATTTCCAGTGACGCGATCAGCGGGTAGTTCAAGACGATATGGCGAGCAATGTTCAGCGATTGCTTGGTTGAGATTGAGCGAATGTTCAGGCTTGTCCAAGCTATCACTGTTCCTTACGATGTTATGCAACACTGTTTTGACAGAAATATAATATCCCACGTGGATCAATATGTATAGCTTAAATGAGACTGCACAAAGGAGCATGCTCGTCGGGCTACCGTGGATCGCCACACGGAGTATAATGCACAGGGTTTTCGTGTGTGTGTGTGTGTGTGTGTGTGTGTGTGTGTGTGTGTGTGTGTGTGTGTGTGTGTGTGTGTGTGTGTGTGTGTGTGTGTGTGTGTGTGCGTGCGTGCGTATCTTTTTTCTATCATTCCAATTTATAGATCAACACTGGGAAACAGTGAGTAATCCGTTGAAACTGGGCGGTGCACAACGGCCTTCCATGAGAGAATATATTCATGTGTACATAATATTGCAGCATATATCGATGTTACACTTCATTTCTGCAAAATGGATTATAGACTCGTACATACATTACATTGCTATGATTTTTTCCGTAGCGACATGAACAGCATGCAGCATCACAGTGTGCGTCGGGCTTCAGCGAATCAGTTGATCTGGCTGAGACTTGACGCCGCGGCCTGCTGAATACCAAGAGACATCAAGACAAAAAACCGAGCCATAGATGTCTAAATCATTAAATACCAAAATTCTACCTTTTTTGAATTGATGGATAGCCTGTATACTTACATATATAATTATTATGTTATCCGTCTGTTTTATAAATCATTTTTTGTTTATTCTGGTCTTCTCTCGTTCTCTCTCTCGGTTCCACATATCCTCACTAACCATGTGCTATCCCTAAAATATTTTGAACCATCTGCAGGTGCAGGGGTCTGTCTGTATATATGTTTCAGAACTGTTTTTGAAAATGGCTAGTGTAACTCTGTGTAGATTGACTCCACCAACCTCGCAGAAAGGATTTAATTCCTTCTATCCTATTGATAATCGTTTAAGATTAAACAAGTTCAACAAGCTCACCTGGTTTTCCCTAATAGTTACATTATTACTGCAAAGTCCCATTGAATTAACCAGTCTGAGACACCAATTGCATATTGCACCGAGATTCCTTATATGCTTTCCCAAAAGAAAAATAAATTAGGACAAAAAACTATTAAGAATGCGTTTTTTTGCCATTTCTTGTCAGACATTTTACAAAGTATTTCATTGCATTGTTTGTGTGATCTCCTTGCTCCTATTGATATTAGGCGATGTACATCCCAACCCTGGCCCCAACGTAAGTTTAGATACTTCTACAAGCTCATCATGTAGCGATATCCCGGGAATGTCTGTCCTAAGGGACCATTTAAATATCGTGCACCTTAATATACAAAGCCTGTACCCAAAACGTTATATTCTCGAGGTAGAAATGCAATACTATGATATAGTAGTGATATGAAATAGGCACACCTAATGGGCAACTAACCACTATTTGATCTGAGAGGATAGCACAGTATACGGTATTTCTTTTGAGTCGGTACTCGTGTGAGTATAAAAATTAAGGAAGAAGGCAAATATCAGGAATCGATACAATTAGTACCACGCCTGGCACAGAACACCTTATGAAAAGTGACAAAAGTGTTTCAGTAAATTGTCGTTGCTCTGAGTATAAGGAAATAAAATAATCCTGCAAACTATTTTAAATGCGCTGGGACTCTTGAACGGAAGTTCCTATTGGATACCATGAGGATTTTAATTTGGGCAACGACATGTGATTTCCAACAATGTGTCGTTTTGACAAGTGTAGACTCAGACGAGCCTGTGCAGCCTCCTTTTAAGCTTAGAAACTCCAAATGATGTTCAGTCAGTAGCATAACACGTATAGAAAATTAAAGCGACTAACAAAGGTTCTGATCAGACTGCGTGTATGCGCAGGCTGATCTGAGTCTTTGCTGGTCGCACATATTACATTGTTGGAAATCTTATGTCGCGGCTCATTTGTGGCTGTCTTTTTTCAAAGGCGCGACGATGCACGTGGTAACTGGCGTTTGGCTCAAGTCGTTATCACCAACAAAAAAACGGAGGATATTATGATTCCAAATTTTGATGCCCCCTATAGAAAAGATCGTAATGGCCGACCTGGTGGTGGTGTAGTTATATACATTAAAAGTGGAATATTATCTCATAAATTATCAAATCTAATTTATGGCGATCTTGAGGGGCTCTGTGTCGAAATGATTATTTGAAACCATAAATTTTTACTATGTTGCATTTATAGGCCTCCAAACGCAGGGATTGAACTATGAGACTCTATTGAACGTACGTTTGAGACCAAAGATATCGTCATTTTAGGGGACTTCAATCGCAATATGCATAATAACAATCTTCCCAGTAGAATTCAAAATTTGATCCTTTCATATGATCTATGTCAACTAATTTTACAGAAAATTCCTTGTCACTAATTGATCTTGCCATAGTAAACAATGCTTCAAACGTTTTATTTAGCGATGTTATTTCTCCCATTGTGCCAAATCTAGTCCAGTTCCACTGTCCGATACTTGTCACACTAAAGTTTCGAAAATCAATACAGAAAACTTTCAAACGCGAAGTTTGATTATATGACAGGGGAAACTCCAATCATTACAGGCAGAAACTAAATGACGCTAACTGGGATGCACTGTTTACCGCTAATGATATAAATGAATTCTCAGATAACATTACGAAACATATATTTACTGCAGCAAAAGACACTATACCAAATAAGAAAGTAACAATTAGACCAAATGAACCTGAATGGATGAATTCCAAAATTAAGACCTTAATAAGACAACGGAAACGATTATTTAGGAAGGCTAAACGAACGAACACGGACCACGCGTGGAATAAATTTAAATTGAAACGAAATGAAGTTATGAAAAACCTACGAGAAGGAAAAATTAGATATTTTCAAAAGCTGTCTCAAGATTTAAGAAATAATTCATCTAATAGTAAATCATGGTATAAAACCGCTTCAAAATTCTTAATGTATGATTCAAATCAAAACGGTGTACCTATCCTGGAGGCTAAAGGCCTAGTAATTGAATCAGATGACCAAAAGAAAGAAGTACTTAATGAATTATTTATCCAACAATCAACTGTTGACGACACCAATGCTCACCGTCCCAACTTCGTTGCACCAAATTACGATACTTTAAATGAAATTGTAGTCACGCAGCAAGATGTTATTAAGGCAATAAATGAATTCGACGCCAACAAAGCCTCCGGACCTGATGGTATTAGTCTGAAGCTGATCAAAGAAGGAAAGCAAGAATTAGCATATCCTTACACTAAATTATTCAACTTTTAAATAAAGCTTCAAAAGTTCCCTAATCCCATATTAATTGTATAATGTTATACCTATTCATAAAAAGGATAGTAAAACGAATCCTAAAAATTACAGACCAATCTCACTTAATAGTATTCAAGGTAAACTGATTGAAAAAAAATAACGAATAAGAAGCTAAATGAGTACCTTATCTTAAGCAATGTTATTTCTCCATTTAAATCTGGCTTCAGATGAGGTCCGGCTTCCAACGAGGTGATTCCACAGTCAATCAATAACTTTTAATGAATCATAAATTTTCAAAGGCTTTTGATGAGAACAAAGAAATTCGAATAGTATTTCGTGACATCAGCAGGGCGTTCGACCAGGTTTGGCACAAGTGTCTTTTGTTTGAATTGCGCATGATAGGTATTTCTGAAAATTTTATTGGCTGGTTTCAAGATTACGAGGGTAAGTCAAAAATATTTGAGCCCTACGTCATTATATCTTAGCCTCACATTGCAGACAAGAAATGTGATTTTCTTTCATAAGTATAACATGTCATAGACGTTTTGACTCAAAATGATTACCCCGGTGAAGCCTCTTTTATGGTTGCTAGGCAACTAAAGATCGTCAGTCAGAGCGATGCGTTCACGATCTCAGCCACCAGGAATGTACAGTATGTCTTAAAAAAGCTTGCGGGCTTGATAGTTTTTGTGAAAGACATATTTGACATTTATTTGAATAACGTATGTCATATTGTCTTTTCATTATACTTGGTTCGTAAATGTTTAGGTGAACACTGATTGCATGCGTTGCCTAGCAACAAAATTTGTAAGAATTTCACTAATTTTCAAATACATGAGGATTGTATCGCAATGGAAACAGAATCATTATTCCAAACAAGGAATTAAATATTTCAGAGGGTTTGTTTGTGTATGCAGTACCGCAAAAGCATTATTAGGCTATTATTTTATGTTTTCTATTAAAATTGTGTTAACATGAATGTGGGTGGGGTAAATTATAGGACTTGAGGCACGTAAAAATTTGCTAAATTCTGAAATCAAACTACCACAGCATCTATAATTTGGGGTAAGCTGTTTTCTTTTCTGTGGCACTGAGTAGGTACATGTAAAAGGTATCAAACTACAGTTAATTCGGCATGACATTGGCATTATCGTTTCCATGGCAACGCTTAGATATTGCTGTATTACAGCGTGAACGCACCCGTTCGACAGGGCATGATCGGTTGCCTAGCAACCAGTATATAAAGCCTAGCAACAGATATAAATTAGGTTATTAAATAGATGACATGCAACTGCGATGAAATATTATTTAAATATATGTCCAATTTACTTGAATTAAATGTTATAAGGTAGGGCTCAGTTATTTTTGACTAACCCTCGTATTTATCTAACAGACAGCAACGTGTCCGCATTAAGGGGTAGCATCGTTGTGGAAATTCGTCACAGCAGATGTCCCTCAGGGATCCATTTTGGGCCCAACTTTATTTTGAACCAATATTAACGATATAGTTAAAGACCTTTGTTGTAATATACGGTTGTTTGCTGACGACACTAGTTTGTATGTCATAGTGGAAAATCCAGTTACCGCAGCTCTCCAGTTTAATACAGATCTCAGCTTGATATACAAATGGGCCAAAACTTGGTTAGTTGACTTTCATCCAAACAAAACTGTATCCCTTATTCAATCTAGAAAACGTTACAAACCCTTCTACCCCCTTTATACATTGGTACTAAACAAATTAATGAAATATATTAAACACAAACATTTGGAACTTATTTTAGTAGTGACGCCACATAGACAGAGCATCTTGCGTATATAGTTGAAAGGGCTTGGAAAAGAATTGGTTCGCTAAGAAGAAACAAATTCATGTTAGATAGATCATCATTGTTAAAACTATATACGACATACATCAGATCACTTTTGGAATATGCCAACATAATATGGGATAATTGTTCTATTGAAAATAAAAGAAATTTAGAATGCATCCAAATTGAAGCAGCACGTATAATTACAGGTGCCACGAAACTATGTAGTATACAGAAATTATATGACGATACAGGAATACAAACACTTCAGAAGAGACGAAATAACCACAAATTATTCCAGTTATATAAAATTTTAAATGGGTTAACACCTCAATACTTACAGTCACTAATTCCACAGCGAGTCCAAAATATTTCTAGATACCAGATATGATGAACAATTTTAATGTACCTACCGCTCGCACAGTTGCTCATGCAAACTCTTTCTTGCCATCAACCCTCAGAGATTGGAATTCTTTAGACCTAATAGTACGTAATTCTCCTACATTGAAAAGCTTCATACGGCAATTGAATCAAACTCGTAACGAAATTCCGTATCCTAAATACTTTGCCATAGTTCATACGTCAAGATCTGGCCAAATATACCACTCCAGATTAAGATTAGAATGTAGTAGCCTTAAACACCACTTGTATACAAAAGACATAGTTCAAGATTCTCGGTGTTTATGTGGTGCAATAGAAACCACCTCTCATTATTTGATATCATGTGATCTTTATAGAAACCAGCGGATACGTTATATATACCTCATCCCACAACCATTGGCAGTACCTAAATTATTGTTTGGTATTCCAGAAGCAACAAAAGAAGAAAACAATTTTATTTTCAAGCAGGTGCAACTGTATATTTTTGCTACTGAAAGATTTGCAATGCTATCTAGCCAAATCTTAAACAATTAGTCACGTTCAACCTTGAACATCAGGTGGGGATGTGGACCTACGGAGGGATCGAGAGATGACCAGTTTTTCTTTCTCCTTTTTTTCACTTTTTCTTATTTAAGTTTGGACCAAAACAATAAAGAAACAATGCTTCTCTGTTACAAAATGACTGTTACCTATAGTATCATATGAACATCATGTGCATACGTGTAACAGAGAAATTAGACATGATATATTGCCATACATGATATTTTTTACTAATAATCACCGAGGAAGTGAACTCTATTAGCAATAGGGTTTCGTTCAGATCCTCTCGTTATGTTGTACTTACTTATGTATATATATGCATTTTGATAGAGTTATGAATAAATATGTTTAAACCAAATATACATGTACTTGAAGTCAATTTATATATTTTATCTACATCTATATACAGTGAAGCCAGAGAAACACTTGACTTAAAGTGCAACCCATGTGTTTTATGCCAGAGAGAGGTTTGCACAATACTTTGAACTTCATCTGCGACACATGTGCACTAGACTTTGAGACCCATGTGCACCAGACATTCTGACCAAGAGGTACCTGAGAACTCCTTGTGCACAATGAGTTCAATACCTGTATAACACATAACACAAGTTATATGTAACGTAGCAGAGTCCTTAAATAGAATGTATTTGATCACTTGTTGACGACAAACCAAAAGTATTTTTACAGCATGCAGCGAGTACGAGGGTCAGTCAAAAATAACTGAGCCCTACCTCATAACATTTTTGTTTGGAATTGTAGACAATAAATGCGATTATTTTCTATAAGTATCATATGTTATCGATGTTTTGACCATAAAGAATTATCCTAGTGAAGCCTCTATTATGGTTGCTAGGCAACTGAAGATAGTCAGTCAGAGTGATGCGTTCACGATCTCAGCCACGATGAATATACAGTAAGTCTTTAAAAAGCTTGCGTGCTTGATAGTTTATTTGAAAGACACATTTGACATTTATTTGAATAATATATATCATATTGTCTTTTCATTACACTTAGTTTATTAATGTTTAGGTGAATATTGATTGTATGCGTTGCCTAGCAACAAAAAACGCCAAAATTCCACAAATTTTCAAATACACGAGAATTGTGTTACCATGGAAACAAAATTGTGAGTTTAAATCAAGGAACTTAATATGTCTGAGGGTTGGTTTGTGTATGCAGTACTGTTAAAGCATTATTTGCTGATATTTTATGTTTTCTATTAAAATTGTGTAAATTTGAATATGGGTGGGGTAAATTATAGGACGTCAGGCATGTTAAAATTTGATAAATTCTTAAATCAAACTACCACAGCATCTATAATTTGGGTTAAGTTGATTTCTGTTTTATAACACTGAATAGGTACATGTTAAAGATATCAGACGACAATGAATTAAGCCTTGCTTTAACATTACCGTTTCCATAACAACGCTTAGAATTATATGTATCACAGCGTGAACGCACCCCTTTGACAGGTCATATTCTGTTGCCTAGCAACCGTTACAAAAAGCCTACCAACAGAAATAAATAAGATGATTAAATAGATGACATATAACTACAATGAAATATCATCTAATTATATGTCCATTTTACTTGATTCAAATGTTATGAGATAGGGCTCAGTTATTTTTGACTAACCCTCGTAATTACATGTACCTAATAAAGTAGCAGTCGGTAAATGCCGTGTAAACAAATTAGTAACAGGTCCAATCATTTATATTAATCCATATAAGTCTTTTTCTGGGACATATATGCAAACAGTGCAGATCTAGATCAGACACCGCAGATATGGAATCTGATCAGGGTCTTCACTGTTTGCTAACCAAATTTTCTATTATAAATGGAGCAAAAATGAAAATACAAGAAAACATCCCTTAAACGGTTATGGACAGGCCCAATTGATAATAGTTGGACATTCTTTTCGGCTTAAAAGGGTTAATGGATAAAAGTATAATCATGGTTAATTTTAAAAGCTGCATAGTCTGTAACTTTTGATCTTTTATTTTTTGAAATAATGTTTCTGTTTTTCAAGAACACAGTAAAAAACTAAAATTCAGGTATACATTTTACCAATTTCTAAAATCTTTACAAATTATCAGTATCAAAACAACAGCATTTATGTTAAAACTTGGCTGTCTATAGTTTTTGGAGGGACGCAAATAATTACCAACAAGAGAAAAAACACCTGTTTTTATAAGGTAATTCACTTTTCTATGCACTTTTCAGCTATAGTGAATAGATTTATTGTGAAAACTTAACTTAATTCTGCTTTTACAAATGATTTAAAAAGAATATTTTTTTTTCGAAAAATGTTCACAGTTGCAGACTTAGTCTCTTTAAAGTGCAAATCACAATAAAATTAGTCTGCTCTCTTGTCCAATGATAGGTTTTAGAAGTATCTTCGACAGTGTTTGACAGTGGTGGACCCAGATTAGAATGTCAATAATGTAAGCAAATACAAACATGTATGCATGCAGCAGACAACTTAAGCAGATACATGTGGTTTGCTGGCGTTTTAAGGGTTAATATCTTTTGGGTGAACTGACTGCTGTCTGTAATTTTCATGCCTGGATGAACAGGTAAGCAGGCAAGGTGTAGACTAAGTTGGCTGCAGGCTACAACAGTGGTCATTAACAGACCTGTCATAATTGTTATAAACAGCTACCTTCCTTAATTTATTCAAAACCCTAGATTTTATTACAACAATTCTCTAAAAAAATTGGATTAAATGATAATCTAAAATAAGTTTGTTTTCTTATTCTCAGACACTAAAAATCTAATAATATATCATTTGTCAATAAATAAAACACATACCAAAAGTCTTTTTGATTGGAGATTAAGTGTAAATCAGTATCAATTAATTTTGAGCAATAAAAAGTGATACAATTAAATTCTGTTAATTATGTGTCTTTTGTTTCAAGCCCTTTCAGTTGAATCACTCACTGTTTTTGATAAAAGCATTTAAGCGCACAGAAACTTTAAGGCATTTTTTTTCAGCTCAAATATGTTCAATTTTATGATGAAATGTTGTGCGTTTTTTTCAAAATTAGATGGATCCTCAAAATTCCAAAATTCCAAAATGTGCCGAATTTCTAAAATGGAATCTTCCAATTGATGATCTGAACTATTTTATCCAAATGACAAACAATTAATTTATGGAAGACAGCAAACAAACAGTCCCTAGTCAGATTGCTCTTTAATAAGCAGGCTGATCTTGGACTGATGTGCTCGCACTAGGTTATTTGGTGATGACCCTCCAAGCTTATGGTCTAAATTTTGGTCAGCCCTCATCTACATCCCTACTTTAAGAATGCAAGCTTCGTCTAAACATAAGCTCAGACTCGCCCCATATTTTCTTTGGGTCTACATAAGGTTATTACAGAATGTTTTATATGAAAAGTTTGAAATTTATCATCTTTCAAAAAAGTGCTGAGTTTGGAATTTTAAATGCTAGTTATATTAACCAGATGGGCCTCGTCGCAAGAATATCTGTCTTCAGGATTTCCGAAAAATTGAGATTCAAACAAGCCTGCTCAGCTACAGAGACTAGCTAGAAATATGAAATCTCGCTCATAGCAAGACTAGATATGCTACTTTCCACTGTCATTTTTAAACTTTGAAATAATGGAATAAGCGGCATTCTTGTTTTTTAAACTTTGAAATTACGGAAATGGCGGCAGTATCATTTTCAAACTTTAAAATAAAGGATTAAGCGGTTTACTTGTTTCTGACTTCATTCAAATAGAGCAGTTTGATAGGCATAACGCTTTTCCGTAAATGTTTTATTTTACGGAAGAAGAATAGCATAATTGTTCTGAGCTACCTTTGTATATACTCATAAACATAACGCATAAACGCTTATAACTCAGAGTAAAGTTACACATAACAGATTACTCCGCTTATTCCGTAAATGTTTAGACATTGGTGTAAAAACTACATGCAACTATTTTTTGTATTGTGTATATAAAATATTTACGGAATAAGCGGTATTTGCTCAATCAGTCTGGATTTTTTTGATGCATTTTAGTTTATAAAGGTCATAATACATTTAATAAAAGAAATATATGACCATTCCGCTTATTCCGTAAGGTATAAAACCTTGCTTAATAAACCTAATTAAAAGATTCTGCTTTTTCCGTAGATTTACAAATGAATTAAATGGTAAAAAAACACACACCATGCCCCTTTTCTCCGGGCATAAAATCCTCAAAGAAAATCCTTTAATACACAAGGTAATTCCTCCCCTGCAAGACATTATAAGTTGTTAACTTATTAAGTATAAGTTGGCCACTTAATAATAGTCACGATTCTATCCCCTATACGTTCTATCACCTATACGTTTTATCCCCTGTCTCAATGAACGGTATTTATTATCTATATCTTTACCCCAAAAGAACACCAAGCCCCTTTCTTCATGAATAATAACCCCAAAGAAAACCCTTTTAGACACAGGGGAATCCCTCCCCTGCAGGGCAGAATAAGTATGTAATCTAAGTATCGTCCACTATATTATAGTCCTGATTCTATCCCAAATACATTTTCTCCCATATACGTTTTATCCCCTGTCTCAATGAATGCTATAAATTTTCTATATCTCTACCCCAAAAGAACTCCGTGCCCCTTTTCTTCATGCATAATATCCCCAAGGAAACCCTTTAAGACACAGGGGAATACCTCCCCTGCAAGGCAGTATAAGTAAGTTATCTAAGTATCGTCCACTGTATAATAGTCCTGATTCTATTCCCTATACGTTTTCTCCCCAATATGTTTTATCCCCTGTCTCAATGAACGCTATACATTTCCTATATCTTTACCATAAAAGAACTCCACGCCACGGTTCTTCATAGATAATATCCCCAAAGAAAACCTTTTAAGGCACAGGGGAATCCCTCCCCTTTAAGGCAGTATAAGTGTGTCATCTATATTAGTATCGTCCACTATATAATAGTCCTGATTCTATCCCCTATACGTTTTCTCCCCTATACGTTTCATCCACTGTCTCAATGAACGCGTTAAATTTTCTATATCTTAACCCCAAAAGAACTCCATGCCCCTTTTCTTCATGCATAATATCCCCAAAGAAAACCCTTTCAGACACAGGGGAATTCCTCCCCTGCAAGGCAGTATAAGTAAGTCATCTAAGTATCGTCCTCTATATAATAGTCCTGATTTTATCCCCTATACATTTTCTCCCCTATACGTTTTATCCCCTGTCTCAATAGACGCTATAAATTTTCTATGTCTTTACCCAAAAAGAACTCCATGCCCGTTTTCCTCATGCATAATATCCTCAAAGAAAACCCTTTTAGACACAGGGGAATCCCTCCCCTACAAGGCAGTATAAGTATGTTATCTAAGTATCGTCCTTTGTACAATAGTCCTGATTTTATCCCCTATACGTTTTCTCCCCTATACGTTTTATCCCCTGTCTCATTGAACGCTATAAATTTACTATATATTAACCCCAAACGAACTCCATGCCCGTTTTCTTCATGCATAATATCCCCAAAGAAATCCCTTTCAGACACAGGGGAATCCCTCCCCTACAAGGCAGTATAGATGTAAGTATGTTATCTGAGTATCGTCCTCTATATAATAATCCTGATTCTATCCCCTATACATTTTCTCCCCTATACGTTTTATCCCCTGTCTCATGAGCGCTAAATAATTTCTATATCTTTACCCCTATACGTTCTATCCCCTGTCAATGTACAATAATAATGATCTTTATTCTTTAACATTTTAGACACATGGCAAGGCAATTTAAGTAATACTATTCAATCTGAGTATTGTTCACTATATAATAGTCCTGATTCTATCCCCTATACAATTTATAAACTGGTCAAAATAAATTAAGCCCCACCTGAAATTTTCCCATATACTTAATGTTAATACATTTATGTTTAATTTATCATAACATTTTACTGAATAAAGATTTTTCCATATCATCTTCAGCGAAGTAGCAACAATGTTTCATCTCAACATACACTAGGTTTCAGATTTATCAATAAGTTTTCCATAGAGCTCCACACATTCCAGTAAATGTCCTGTTTCGTTCCCTATCATTCCTATAGTAAAATTGCCCAAAAATTGGATACTCTTGGAAAATTTAGCACGTACCCAAAGATAATCGGTATTTTCAATTTAACATTTGTGGAATTACACCTAAGACATTGTTGTCTAACTTCGATGGAATTAGAATTTTCAACCACCATCAAAATTTGTTGAAATAAACATTTAAACTTTGAGAATTTAACATTATGGCTATGGGAAAAAGTGACATGGGGCTTAACTTATTTTGACGAGTTTATTTTAATTTTAATTAAACATCTAAAAGAGAAACAAGTGTAACAGCTATGTAGTAGAGTGTTTGCCTTTAGATCCTGCGGCCCAGGTTTGATTCCCATCTCAGGCGGTTGGGATTTTTCTGCACCCTATGACAATGGCACCCACCGTAAATAACCCACCCTAGACCCCGGCAGTATTTCCCTGAGTCTCATTAGAAATGATTCTCTATGGCCTGGAACTTCGGGGACGAAGTCCAATTTGGTGGGGGAGAAAGTCACGGGGCTAGGTATATCACACTTCTACTGCCTTGCGGTAGAAGCCGGCTTTTACATCCACGTGGTAGAGTGTTTGCCTTTTAATCAAGTGACCTGGGTTTGATTGCCATTTAACTTCCTTTTTGTGCCTAAACCGAGCAATTTAAAGTGAAAATCCTTTGGTTTAGAAAATGGAAACTGTTGTCATTAACCCTTAAAGCGCCAAGAAAAAAATGCATCTGAAAATGTGGTCTGCTGAAGTCGTCTGCTGCAAATAATTGCCTAGCATTACTGACGAATTAAGTATAGAAGCACACAGCGTGGACCCATAACACTGAATATAGGATATAGGAGCAGTCTGATCTGAGTCCACACTGTTTGCCTTAGAGGCTTCTTACACATTTCAGCAGAGGAGAAAAGCAGACAACTTTTGTTGCAATTGGCGTATTAAGGGTTAAGTGAAACGACTATTATTGCCAATACTGTTGACATGGCAAGTTCAGTCCTGTTCAGTACATTGCCTAGGTATCTACTGCAATACATCAATAGTCTGATACAAATGTTATATCTTGATTTAGCACAGTAAGGTATATATGTAATCTATTTAACGTGAAGAGCTACGTGCATTAAGACCCCCTATGAGGCCAAAAAATGAAATTCGCTTTTCACCAAATTCTTTTATCAGTTTATTAGAACAATGGCCCAAGTGTATAAGTCTGATATAGTTTGTCTTTTACCGTTGCTATGGTAACAAAAAGTGGCTGCCGAAATAGGCTGAAAATAGGAAATTAACCATTTTGGACCAAATTTGAGAGGTTTGACAGAGAAATTAACATAGAGCACAAGCAAATACCAGACAGATGGTGATAATTATCATGACACACAACATATCAAAGGGTTTTTTGGTATTTAGCTGTGCTGATATCTAATTATTAAAAAATTGGCCTCTAAAAACCTTAAATTTGGTCCAAGATGGCAATTTCTCTATTTTAAGCCTATTTTGTCTGCCATTTTTGTTACCAGAGCAACGGTAAAATAGAAATCAATGCTGAAATTTTACACTTCAGTTATTCTTCTTATACATCAATCAAAAGCAATTTGTGAAAAGCAATTTTCAGGTTTTGGCTCCTGAGGGGGCCAAATTAGCCCATTAATGCACGTACCCCTTTTACTATGGCCATGTAAATTTTTGCCATTTACTTGACCCAGGGTTTACAATTTCCAAATCACTGAAGTCTGACCAATGGAGAACTAAAAATAAAAAAATGTTTATTTGACAGTATTTTACTATTTCTGACAGTTTTTATATTTTTCGGACTGTTTTAATTTAAACTTGCATTAAAGGGCTTTTTCTATTTCTTTTATTTGTTTCATGTTTTTTCAATAACTTATACTGTACAAGCAGAAGGCTGGTCTTGAGAATTTCAACATTGTTCTAAAACCATTTAAACCTTTATTATCAGTGTTAAATGAGAGTTTTACAGTAAAAGACCCACTCTTTGCCATATATTTTTAATATCAAACAAACTATGTATGGAAATAATCTGTGTTGTCATTATGAGCAGTAGCTGATCCAGATTAATCATAGTAATGATGTTCAACTGCACAGAAAAGTATGGTTGAATACTCGTACTGATGTATTTAACACAGGATATACTTAGCTACAATATGAACATACCGTAGGTGTAGGTGTTCTTCTGTCAGTGTCAACTCTGTGTGAGGCTGGAGTCTGGAGAGGCTCCTAGATATTTAATAAGATAGAGATTCAAACATTGTCAAAATATAAGATCTTTACAAACTAGATTATATTATAGACCAGTATAAGATTGTGCTCAGGCTTGAATCTGGTTTAAGCACAGTCAATTAATAGGTCGAATTAATTATGTTAGTCTTTGAATATTAGACTTATTCTAATTTTGAAACTGATTTAACCTCTAGCACAAGCCTAGAACTAGCAAATCCTGGAATTTCAAAAATTCATTTGATGAAAGTACAAGTGTATACAGTTCTTTGAAGGACCTGATTTATAAACTAGTTCAAGTCCTATGGACAGACTGTTCCAAAGTAGTAGTAGCTATATTTGAAACAGTCTGCAAGAAGGGGGTTTAATAATGATATTATGTTGTAGTTCTCTGTTCCCTGTTCTGGCTTATAGTTTTGGTGACTAAATTTACACCTATAATTTTAGTCAAATCATATAATGTTAAATTAGGCATAGGTAACTGAGGTATCATATGCATATTTTTGGAAAAACTGTTCACTCGGTAAACCATAAATTATTTTGTATTATAACTATTTTTACTATTTAAAAGCAATTAGAATTAATAAACCAAACATGGCTAGAAATGGAAAGTTAGATAGCAAGGAGAAAAGAATCAATTTTGTGGCTTAAGTAGAAAAGCAAGGATATGGGGAACCCCAGAGTGATATAATATTAATAGAATATACTTTTGATTTTATTCTTTACATTCCCCACCACCATTGTTTTCAGCTTAATAATGTCAGGAGTCAGGTCCCCATGGAAGTTCTTCCTGGTTGAACCAGTACAAACGAGGGATGAATGTGTTGATTCCTGATATTTCCATTCTTAATCTTACTATTCTCAAGGACACAATGGGATTGAGTCAAGCACTCTATCACTGGGCCATTACACTCTGATTTTAACAAGAAACGATTAGCACGGTAAAGCTGATTAAATTTGGACAGTTAGCTTAATTCGGACATTACTTGTCTCATATCTTAATTATTGGAATAAAAATAAACAATGTAAACAGTAAAAATCCTGATTAGACAGCTCATTATGAGCCGTCTCATCTGGATTTCCACTGTTTACAAAAGGATGTCCGAATTTACCTGATATCCAAGGTTACCTGACTTTACCCTATATGACAAGATATTATTTTTAATGTCAGAATGATGGAAAAAAATTAAATAAAAGTGTGAATGTAAAATGGGCTAAATTTTTAACTGGAACACACAGTTGATGGGGTATGTGCCATCGCAAATCCCCACTCTAAAGTTTTTGACCAACCCCCCCCCCCCCCCCCAGCACCCTCAAGTCCCATCCCCTGGGACATGACCCAGGCTACATAGTGAAAATTCTGTTTGATTGTGTTTCATATCTTTTATTTTTGAGAATACAACCAATCCTTGGTATAAAAATCATTGAAATTGACTTTGTAATTGAAATTTACTGAAATTTGGCCTTTTGATCTCACCCCAAGGATACCAGTTTGACCCTGGGGTGAAAATTTCACTTGCATCTCATCAATTTGAAATACCACATGACCATTCAAGAAAACAAGTTTTGGCCCCCCTGTCCACGCCCCCCCCCCCCCCCCAAGTCTCACCACTTGGACATGACCCAGGCATCAGAACAAAACTTCCTTTTGATATGTCTTATTTCTTTTATTTGTTAGATTTGGAATAAAAAACCTTTGAAATTGACTTTAATATTGAAACTTTAATGATATTTGACCCACCCCTTGACCCCAGGAGGCAGGGCAAAAAAGGTTTTGCTGTTGCACACCCAATTTATGTGAGTAACTCATACCAAATTTTGGTTGAATTGGATTTCTTTCAACAGTTTAGGAGAACCGACAGAGGCAATAAAGATTTCCTCAAGGTTTGGACAATAGAATTTCTTGATAAAAAAAACTTAGTTGTCTCAGGGTTTAGATTTGTAAAACTGGGTTATTTTCCCTTTGGGTTTTGAGGCTTTGCGTTCTGGTCCGTGGTTATAAATTTTTTATATGCTCAACTCAACTAACTGAGATAATATTATTGTGCACATAAATGTTAAAATGCGAACAAAAGTTATCATTTTAACCAAGTATTAGCCGAGGTATTAGCATGATAAATGCAAAATTTGATAATTAGAAAATATGAAATCAAACATTTAACATTTTAGAAGCAGCCTCAGCTTTCAGCTGAGTTGAGCATGAAGAGCCCCAGGACCAAATTGTTCCAATTTTAGAGTAATTTTCCCTTAAATTAAAGGAATGCATGTCAAATCGGCCTTTGGTCAGGTCAGCCTTGTCCCATATAGCCTTTTATCAAATATTCGGGGCGTTATTTGCCGATATAACCCAAAGTCTGCATATGCGATAAGCTCATGTGCGGATCCAGAGGGGGGATAGGGGGTGTGGACCCCCCTGGAAAATCACAAGCTATATGGGGTTCTATATAAATTAGCATTTGGACCCCCCCCCCCCTCCGCCTGAAAAAGTTGCCCCCCCCCCCCTGGAAAAATGTTGGACCCCCTCTGTCATATATGGCATCATAGTTTGAAAAATCGCGCTGTATCATTTTGCCCCGTGTATCGTTTTGCCCCGGTCTCCCCCAAACTGTAAAATAAGTTGAGGTCTAAAAACAACAAAAAAAAACGTTGTCCAGACTGTTTTCTGGCCGTCGGGCATGGACCCCCTCCCCCCTCCCCCTATGAAAAAAAATCCTGCATCCACGCATTAAGCTCTTTCCTCAGAGGCTCTTTCCCGCCAACTGGTTATCAGCCTCGGAAGTCATGCATTTTGAACGGAGAGAGGGTATCATGCCCGGCACGTGACGGTGATCATTAGATGACGTTAGATGTAAAGTGGCGTGATGTAACGCAAATTTTACGTCAATCCTATGTTTCGCCTACAGTGAATTGGAATACATAACACAAGGTTAGCTTTTAAAAAAAGCTTAGAACCATCGCATGGCGTTTTACAGTTATTAAAGAAGCACTTTTATAGTGTTTTAATATCGCATTTGCTGAAGCCACTCTTTTCAGTATTTCATGTGCTTCAAGCTCTGAGTATTTTTTTGTTTTAGTTAACGATTTGTACATAGGTGATCCATTGGAAGCAAATAAAACTCAGGAAATATGCATGTTCCAGTAAGACTCTGCTCATGAACACACTGAATAATGGTAGAGTTAACCCCCTCGCCAGCAGTATGTATTAGGTCATTCAACCGTAGTCCTCAATCGAAGTCCATGCACATAATGTCTAGAGGGCATATTGAAACTGACCCATCTACATCTAGTTATGTCGTAACACTTAGTCTAGAATATCCACAGGGTCCATGTTTGATCTGGATTCTAGCTCAGTGGTCAGGTCTCTAATAGGCCTTTTTCGCTTTAAGAAGCAATGCGGTATCCAAAGTATATGAACATCGCTCACGCAGTGGTGGAATTTTGGAAGTAGATTGGTCGACGGGGAGTCTGAGAAAGAACAATAAAAGACACTGCTGCTGGGGAGTTAACACCCGATCCATTTTCGCAACTTGCTAATGGAACAGGCCCGAATTGAACACGCGCCCAATGGAAGTTTACTAACGTATATCACCATCGCTGACGCGATGGTAAATAACATAACACGGGGTTGTGGTTACCGCCTTTAGTATCGACCCTCTCGGCCCTCGAGCTATTAAAGCGCTTAGGCTGATAATGGGGTCTAGGGTTGATACTTCAGGCGATTACCTAAACGCCGTGTGATAATCTTTAATTATCTTCAATTTCTACATGAAGTCAGCAGGCCTAACATTCTGCTTGGTATGTTGTTTTTTTCAACAAAATATATTGTTTGTCTGTCAAGCTTGGATCCGACTTCTTAATGGAAGCATATAAAGATGAAAAACAAAAATAATACAGTCTCCCAAGAAGTATCGCTTATTCTTTTTAAATATTGTTAGGCCCAATTGCTTTGATGATCATGATCGCCATTTATACTGATTCATGTAAAGGCCCTGTCACACTACGACGTATAGCACCAACGTATGCCGACGTATGAAAAATTCAGCAAGTACGTTGGTACACGCTGAGTACGTTAGAAATAAGTTTTAAACACGTTACTAATACGCTATAGTACGCTGGTATACGTTGACATACGGCCAAGAGGTCCAACATTTTGTGCATCCATAGAAAAAGACAGCGTATGCGAACGTACTGTTTTTATACGCTAGGTATACGCTAGATGTACGCAGCAGGTAAGTTATGCATACGTTAAGGTACGTTAGCACCAACGTATGCGGACGTATGAGAAATTACGCAAGTACGTTGGTGTACGCTGAATACGTTAGAGATAAGTTTTAAACACGTTACGAACACGCTACTGTACGTTGGTATACGTTGTCATACGGCGAACAGATCCAAAAATTTTGTGCTTGCATAAAAAATCTTCAGCGTATGCCGACGTATTGCTTATACGTTAGGCATAAGTTAGATGTACGCAACGGGTACGTTAAGGTACGTTAGCACCAACGTATGAAAATTCACCAAATACGTTGGTGTACGCTGAATAAGTTAGAGATACGTTACCAATACGTTACGAACACGCTACAGTACGTTGGTATACGTTGTCATATGACAAAATGATCCCAAAATGTTGTACTGTTTTATACGTTTGATATAAGTTAGAAGTACGCTACATGTAAGTTATGCATACGTTAACGTACGTTATATGAACAATTCAGCATACGTTAGACGTTCGTTGTGCATAAGTTTCAAGAACGCTAGTGATACGCTGGGCATACGCTTTTATACGCTGATACAAGTATAAGTTATGTTACGTCGGGAATAAGTTACTCATAAGTTAGACATACGTTCTATGCTCGTTTCGCGTACGCTTTGCATAAGTTCAGAGAGAGGCAACCTCTGTTTTTTTTAATTAGATTTCAGCGTATGCCAGCGTACTAGATATATATTTCATACGTCGGCATACGTTGGCTAAAACGTTATAGTGTGACAGGGCCTTTAGATATGCACATATCAGTGCTTGCCAAAGTGTGAAAACTTAAATAAGTTAACTTAATAAGTTTTGGACAGCATTTAGGCTAGCAATTGGATCAATTTATATTTATCTTTGATTTAGTCTGAACTAAAAAAAATGTATTCCATATATGTAAGTACACCGGGCCGTGTTGGCTCATGCCGCGCTGGGTGCCGCGCTGACCCAGGGCCGAGTTGACTCAGGGACCGACTTGACTTAGGCCGAGTTGACCCGCTAGGTCGATGAAGTAGGATATTACAATGGAAATGCCAAATTAATAATGAGGTCCTTCCAGGGGTTTTGGGGAATAGGGGTATTTATTTCAGGAAAACAGGGGAACAAAGGTCAAATTTTGAGGGGAACAGGGGATTAAAGACAATATTGGGGAACAGGGAACATAAGAAAACAAATTTACGATTTTGGGGAACAGGGGAACAAGCCAATTTATTTCAGGGGAACAAGGGAACAGATACCCTCCTGGGAGGGCCCCAAAAATAGATCTATACCTTGTTTAATTTAGTCGCCTAGGCTGTTGCGAACAGTGTTGTTCTATCGCATCATACCTTTGCCAGTACGACATACCATAGGATAATTCCTTAATCTGGGTTGAATTGATACTTAATGAGCGCCAAAAAATGCGATTTGTATTCCTGTCTGGAGCATTTAATTTATTTTATCTAAGCTTTAATAATATAATAAAGCTTAGATAAAATAAATTAGATGCTATATACTTTCCTGTAAGCAGAAAGTGAGCCCGTTCTGACCTATAAAACTCGGCCATAATCTTGATTCTCAAATTGGCTAAGCTAGTTACCCAGGCTGATATACTCCGTCCAGATAAGAGACGTTGGGCGGTTCTTAGCTAAGTTCAACCCCTGGACAAATACATTTGGAAATCGGCTAGTCAGGTTGCATTGTTTACGTATTCACCCATCTGTGAAACTCTCCACAACAAAAGTATATACCTGTAGTCTTATAGTTGCCGTACCGTGGAAAATAAGCGTTTCGAATTATTGAAGATGAATCTGGTCAACCCAGTTACCTTGTTTGAAATATGAACATACATGTATCTTAAATATGTACGTGTATCTTAAACTATACAACCAAAACATCAATCTTAGACAATGAAATCTACAATCACACAAGTTTTATAAAAGATAGGTGTACCCTTTCCCTTTGATCCATTTATTGAACCCTTATCATGCTGAATTTTAATGTGTGTGTGAGTGTGTGTGTGTGTGGGGGGGGGGGGGGGGGGCAGAGGGCTATTTTTATTTTGTTGCTTTTAATACTATTTTTTCGAATTCAGAGCTAAACACCAAATCATTTTCTTGCAAGCAAACAGAATTTGGAAGAATATTTTCATCGACAACATTTTTAACGCAAATATTTTCATATAGCATACTAAAGGTAAAGCAGTGTACCAGTAGACGCACACAACTGCAGCAAAAATTACAGATGAATGTCTCTTGTTATTTTGAGTTGATTTTGTTTGTTTGTATTGATGTTTTGCGTCGCTGCTAACATTTTTGCAGCCATGACGCGACGCTTCCTGGCCACCTAGGTTGAACCAGTACTTTGCAGAGAAGAATTTGTCTTGCTTAGGATATTTTGAAGTGCTTTCATTGAACCTTCTCAAAATAGCGATTCTTTAATCACAGGTCAAACACTCTAGCACTGAGCATCTGTGGATCTCCATTATTTGAGTTGATACTTTACATCCCAGTCATGCGCGGATCCAGAAACTTTTGTCAGAGGGGTCTAACTTTGACAACATTGTTTTTTTATTTTTAGTTGATGAGAGGAGAGATGATCAAATACCACTAAAAGCGGGCAATCATCGGCCCGCCAGCGAAACGCCACTTAAATGGAGTTTCACTGGCGTCCCGATGATGGCCTAACATTAAATTCTGGCCTAGTAGCTTTGCGATGTCGTCCCCACCCCCTCTGGATCCGCCCATGCCAGTCAAGAAATTTTCAGCCATGTCGGGACGTTTCCTGGGTTCAACCAGTACTAAATAGAGTATAACGTGTCTTGCATAGGTAAACAATATGGTGCCTCCAGAGAGACTCAAACCAACGGCCCCTTTATCTCAAGTCAAGCACTCTACCACTGGTTGACTCTTCAGTTATTATACAGCTATTTGGCCACTGTATCACCACGTGGTATGCCATGTCACGGTTTCATTTAAAGCTTATGGAGATATGAACCAGTTGCGGGCAAAGCTAGACAGTGACCTAAAAGCCGACTTATAACTACAGTTTTTGAAGGCGTCATTCATGCCAGCCTGCTCGTTGGGTTAGATCAATAATGTGTAGGCTAATCACTAAACCTATATCACATGTATGCCGTTTATATCCGTATATCATGTGTAAAGTATTTCGACCTCCATACCAGTGTGCATGCAGCTTTGCGTTTTAGATGGTTACTTGAGACATGGCTGAAAAGTAAATACAATACCAAAGGAAATTACAGATAAAAGCACGATACATGCAATCAGATCTTCATATACCTGACTCTATATCTTTATACGTGTAGCAGCAACAGCCGTTCTAACATAGACCAGTCTGCCTAGCTGATCTTGACTAAAATCCACATAGATCCTAGGAGGCCCTGACCAGTGAGCAATATAGCATATAACCTATGTGTCTGTAAGCAAGTAAGACTTAAGTTTTCTGCGAACGTTTACCGGGCATTCTAACCGTATAAAGCTTTGTCGTCTGCGGTTCAGTTGTTTTGCACGATTAACCCTTAAATCGCCAATCACAACAAAATTCGACTGCTTTTGTCGTCTGCTGAAATGTTTTAGAAACCTTTCCAACAAACAGTGTAGTCTCAGATCAAACTGCTCCTATACGAGCAGTCTGATCTGGGTCCACACTGTTTGTCTCTATACTTAGCTTTGTTAGATAATGTTAGCAAAAAATTGCAGCAGACGACAAATGTAGACGGAATTTTCAGATTAGATTTTTGCTTGCGTTAAGGGTTAAAGCGTACCTATGCTGTTTTACCCAGTTTACTGTAGACCAGTCTAAATTGACAGTGAATGACAGTGTTCTGTCGGACACGCCCAACGTCCGTTACCTGGTCGCACTATAACATGTAATAATAAAAAATGTATTAAAACGTGGCCGCCAGCTCTGACACCGGACGGACCGATATGCCCGTAACGCGGCGCCGGTGGCTATACATGTATTAATGAGGCCCTCCCAGGATTGTCCATTTTATCTAAAAAAAAATGCGTCGACTGTAAACTTTCGAACGTCATTACGTCGTCACAGCCGTACGCAACGTTTTCGCGAACAAAAGCATCGGCGAAGTCCGCAACGCTTTCCGTATAACGTCATGCAAATAATGCAGGGCTCATTTTAAGTTTTTTCAAGTTCAAACCCATGTTCAAACAGCACGTAAATTTCCTGATTTCCTGATATGAAAATGGATTTTCGTTCATTTGACAATGGGCTTAAACAGCTATACGAATAAATATATGCAAGAATAATCAGTCAATATAATAGATTGTAAAATAGCACACATAAATACGCATATACATGTACTTACTGTTGGGGTTCCAAGTGGTCTGTAAGTAAATTGTTCTCTTGGGCGGATGTACATGGTTGGTATATTTGAACCAGCTCGAGTCGACACATAGAAGTCATGCAGATCAGAAGCCGAACGCAATGTTGATTCAATGGCATGGATTTCACCTGCTGCATTGGCATAGCAGTAGTCATATGGAGTGGTCCGCAAGGCAGGGAAATGGAACAGAAGTAATCATCAACTTGGTCTGCATCCATATCTATACTGAGCCGAGTGACACCTCTCGAGTTGCTGCCTCTCACTTCATGGGGTGGAATGCCTAAAAGAAATTCAAAATCAACTTTTTGTACTGAAATACACTATAACATTAAGCAGAGCACATAATAGTTGAGCCGAGACATGAGATTTCCAACAATGTATTATGTGCGACCAGCAAAGGCTCAGATCAGCTTGATGCGCAGTCTGGTCATGGTATTTGCTAGTCGCTTGAATATTCTATGAGTGTTAAACTACTAACTGTACATCAGCTAAAAAGGAGAATGCATATGCTCGTCTGAGTATATACACTATTATTGGAAATCACATGTCGCGGCTATTAGTGGTGTTGTTGTTATTATTATTATTATTTTCATCATTATTATTATTATTATTAACAGGGGGGGGGTCACTTCCTATAGAAGGAAGTAAGTACTGGGGTGTGCTGTCTGGTCTATGATTTTTCTTTTCAAGAATCAAATAGTATGTAGAATCTATAGCCCTTCTTTATTTTTACATGATTCAGAAGACTCAAATGAATATTTTAAAGAATGCAGATCTCTGCCAATCATACAAGGCATGCTGTCAGTGTGAAAGAACATTTAAATATACGGGGTGTCTTCAACAGTTACTTACCGGCCTGGGCCCGGAATTACAATGCCTCCTTAGAGTTAAGGAAGACTTAAGTTAAGAATAGATTTTTCAGGATGCGAAAAATAACGTTTAAAACTGATTAAAATCAAAATAGTTTTAATTTTTCTGAAGATCACAATGATATCTTTGTCCACAAATACCACATCGATCCAGGCAATTTACTTAGCATTTAATAAAGCATGTTGAAACATCAAAACTTAACTTAAGTCTTGCTTAACTTTAAGGAGGCATTGTAACTCTGGGCCCTGATTAATAGCCATTCTTTTTTAACGTGGTGCTTTGAGTAATTAATGTGTACCGCGAATATACAATTCCCATTTTTCGAGCGTGATGTGCTTTAGCAGACGGGTCGATTCTTTGAGTATCGCGCCTGCGCAAACCATGATGTAGCCTCGGTTATTTGCGACGCCGTCTATAGTCGATATAAATGAAAGTCGACGCGATAGATATGTGCGCATTTGTGGATAAGAGCTTAGTTTATTTTATTACTTATATATAGCTGTATCTTGTCGACCGGCTAAGTGGGTAGCAATCGGTTTAGTCAGCCAACCATCTGTTGACCGATGGTCTCCCCGATCGCTGGACTTAATGGCACTATAAGCTAATGACAGACAGACAAAAACTTTATAAAGCATAATTCACTGACGCGCATATGTTGACGTACACGTAGCATTAGTACAGTATACTTCGCTCATTTCGATGTTCTGACTCGATTAACACAATCCCAATTGTGAGGCCCTGGAAGGGTTTTAGGGATCCAGGGATATTGGCCAAAAACTTAAAGGGATACGAAATGTTTTTTTAAATATACGGGATACTTTACGGGATCAATTTTAGGGATATGGGGATACAATGCTTTCTCAATTTCGGGGATATTTGCCATATTTATTTTAGGAATATGGGATATTTTTCAAAATAATTAAAGGAATATGGGATAATGGGACCCCCTTTCCAGGGTCTCAATTGTGTCTTGACATATTCAAAATATTGTAATGATAATCTTCCCAGTTAAGAATGCAGTTTGACGAGTTTTCAACGTTATTCATGAACGCCTGTTAAGTTTGAAACTTTTTGCATGCTTGTCTTGTCAGACGTGTGGCCTTATAGTTATATTTAGCGTTAAATTTCTATTTTAAAAGTTTCTATTTTTGTTCAGTATATATTGGGAAGTTTGAGAGCTTTTAACAGTGAGTAGCATATTGCACTAAGAGGTGTTAAAACTCCATAGAGCATTAACCACTCTGGTGGGATATGGTAGGGTGTATGCGTAAAGACACTATAGTCTATGTTTAACTACTTAACCCTTTCATTGTAAACATATTACTTGTAATAGTAATAATTTAAGAGCTGTCACCAGTTAGAGTCATATAATTCTGAGCCAGTCCGAGAGGGATATAATTGGATAAACGTGTTAAGACACCAGATCACCATTTCATTGTAAAAATAGTATATATATATATCCTCTGGCCTTTACTTGTACTTCGTTTTGACAAGACTGGACACTGGAATTTACATACCCAGCAAGTAAATTACATTGATTATTACTTTATAGCATTTAGTAATAATGGGTTAGTACGGATACAAATATTACCTGTTAGTACTGAAATCTAATGGTTACTATCAAATCCATTTTCTTACGGATAGATAACACAGTTCTATGAGACGATTCATAATTAGACGATACACTATAAGATCAAACACACTTGAATTATGAAGAAGTATGCTCCTTGTCATATATAACAACCTCAACCCGTTTATGCTGAATACAACTATCTCGAGCCGTTTTTTAATAGTTCCATGGTGGACTAGCCTGTTATCATCTGTGGGGTGATGGTGAAAAATCAAAATGCTGCCTATGTATCGTCTGAACCAAACCGGTAATAGGAAATTACGTATAAATAGGCTTGGGCTAATATTAGAAAGCTCTTGGACGCGTAGATGTTCATGGATTTTGGGAAGACGGGGAGACAGAATACACAATTGTCTTTGTTCCCTAATTTATTCACTTTTCTCATTATAAATTTCTCTTTTTCAACAAATAACATAATTGGCAGTTCCAAATTAGACAGTTAAACAATTTTACAAGGTTGGAAGAATATAAGTTGCTGGTAATGTCCAAGCTAATAGATTTCAATTTATATGTAGAAGGATGAATCCAAACTTATATGTTTTCACTTCAGTTGGCAATTCTTAACTCTCAACATTTTTCAAAACTCAAAATTCTCTAAAAGCTACAGACATTAGACATACCCCTTTTCAGGGTGTTGACCAACCAATTTATCTTCAGGGCCACATAAGCATTTTTGACAAAGAAGTTTTACAATCATATTAACTATCAAGATTAACAAAGATATGATAAACCTTGATAGATATGAGTGTCTTAACTTAGACTGCATAATCTTATTAAAATTGCTCAATCCACTCCATAAAGATAAGTTGGTTGAAAGATCACTTTATTGACTCTTGTTATGCTGAAAATTTGTTAATGCACTACACTCCTCCCCATTTAATTCCTGTTAACATGCAGCATTCCTGTACCATGCAGCATTCCAGTTGTAAGTACACACTTACAGACAGAGTGGAAAACAGTGTGGATCCTGATCAGATGGCTCAACCAGAAGCCAGCTGATTTCGATGTACAGTGTTTTCAAGAAACAGAAAAATTTGGGTTCAGCAGGACAAGGGTTAAGAAAGAGGGTAATCTTTCTTTAGCTTGGTTTTATCATACATCTGCACCTGCCAAATTAAAGAAAGTTAAAACAACCAAAACAATAATGACAAGAGAAACACATTAAAAAAAAAGAAATTTACAAAATGACAAAATTTTAGTATAAAAATGCCAAAAATAATTCAAATCAAAAATGCTTATTTGTTGCCTCATAACACTAACCATTAACATATACTCCATACAATATTGTACCATGTGCCATCACGAGCACGCACATCTGTCGAATATTATTAGGGCTTGAGAGCAAACGATTGCTTCTTGACCAGGTATTGGCTTGAAGGACCTCTCAGGGATGCTCTGTTTCTAAATTAAAAAGTTCTCTTGATTTTACGGTACTTAATCGATGGATGCCATGTCATGTTTTGGTGGACTCTGAAATTGGTAAATTAAGAAAAGCCCTGCGTTTGTTTCGAATTCTATATAGGCTTGCTTGTTTTAGCACACGTGTCATCACATAAATGGTGGTCGACTCCTGGTCGACTCCTGATCTTTGCACCCTTACTTACTTTCATAATTGTATGTTCACAGCGAATAATTGAGCATGTGTGGGGTATCATCAGCCCGGCCTTGTATCCTGGTCGATGTTATCATGTCTTTTCGCATAGACACAATGTGCGACTTGCAGATGTTATCCCTTTAGAAATTCTCCACACTTCATGCATCTGGCGAGTATTAATGTGGCCCCAACCCGTCTACCATGATTTCTCGCATGTGCTTGTGGCCCCACCACGCTATTACCTAAAAAGTATCACCCAAATTACCCAATGTACATATATTAACAAATGTATTTCATGTCCATTATTTTTCCCTTCTTTCTCTTTTTCTCACTAGCTTCATTTCTTCTCGATGCTGATACCAGGGTAGCACTTTCTCATATGAAAATACACCATATACACAAGGCTCTATGTATGCATGTTCATGTCAGTTTTTATCCTACATGTAGTCGAATGAAAACTGGTAGGCAAATTATTGGTACTCTGGGATTGCTGTTAAGACTTTTCCCGATTTTCCTAGATCTCTTGTTAACACTCCATGACGAAACGTAAGGTCAAATCGGAAGGCGAGCTATATAAATCATACTCACTTACTATTCTTGGTGGCATGCTTGGAATATCTCAAACTCTTGGATTTGGTGCAGAAAAGAGACGTGTGTACAGGATATTTTACCTTCTCATTATATAGTTGCTTGTTTTCTCACCTCTTGGCTCTAGTTTGGGAAGTCTAATTGTGAAGTTGTCACTTTCCCGTTGGTATCCTGGGTCAGGTGGGGTGCTTAATTGTATCGATTTCTGATCTTTGCCCTCTTTCTTACTTCTATCATATAGGCAATAACACATACAATATACAATGTTTGAGCGCTATGATTATCTTAGCTATATAAAACAATATTGAATTCCAACATGTAACTCAAGCCAATTGCATACCAAAACACTAGATTCACGTTATATTGTAACAGTGGACTCATTCTTTGTAACTTTTTCCTCTGGCTATCAACATATCTTCTTCTATCTTGGGACATTCACCTCAATCCTGGTCCAGGCTCTGTCAAAACTGACACTAGTATATCTAGCTATATAAGCTCATTGACATGCTCTCTAGCGATTTGAATGTCATGCATCTAAATAAAGTAAGTAAGGGTGCAAAGATCAGGAATCGATACAATCAAGTACCACACCTGACCCAGGATACCAATGGGAAAGTGACAAACTCACAGTTAGACACCAAAAGCGAGCGCCAAGAGGTCAGCCCTTTCTAAATGTTCAAAGTCTTCTTCCAAAGACAGATATTATAAAGTGTGAAGCACATGCATACGATGTACATGCTTTCCTTGAGAAATGGCTGAAACCGCAAGACTATTTAAAGGCCTGATAAAGATCGAGGAAAAAAAATGTGTAGCCTGCAAAAACTCCTATCTTGGCTGAGATGGGATACTCTGCAAGACAGAAGGTCTAAACAAAAACTTGTTATCTTTTATAAAGAATTGAACGGACTCCTGCCTATCTTTCTGAACTCCTACCTCCTATTGTCCAAGATAATGTTAAATGCCAACAACATTCAAAGATTACGAGCACGCACAAATATTTTATTTTTAAACTCCCTCCTCCCCTCAACCATTCGGGACTGAGAAGAGCTATCAGATGAAATAAAGGGAGCAAGCATTGTATCACCATTTGAATATCAGCTAAACAAGCATAAGCAGCCCCCACCAATATACTTTGATGCAGGCATATAAAAAGGACAGATACTACACACGAGAATACGCATGAAATACAGGTCGTTAACCTCTCATCATTATAGTAAGAACAGTATCAACAGTCCGTCCCGTACTTGTGGTGGCTTTGAAAGTGCTTATCATTTCTTTTTTATATGTCCAATATATAGGCACACAAGGAACACCTATGTTATATCTGATGTCTTGCAAACATATAACACACATGAATTACTATATGGTAAGGAAACCGCAACAGACCTAGGAAAATGATGCTTCAAGAGTATATTATACAGTCACTCAAAACTATTTGACAAGTATGCATGAACTGGCTTGTACAGAAAAGCATCCAGCAAATGATATGGCAAGCTACCTTAGTAGACATGGTCATTGACTGACCGTTCCAAGGCAGAACTTCTTTTGTGGATCATTTATGTATTTCGGTCTTGTGCTTTGTTATGCATTTGTGCACGTCTGTTTATTTGTGCCTTGTGGTCACATGCTGGGAAAGGGCTGACCTCTTGGCTCTCGTTTGTAGTGTCGAACTGTGAGTTTGTCACTTTCCCATTGGCATTCACGCAAAAATATTAAAGTTAAAGCTTGATTTTGTCCAATATATCCCTTCTGGTACCAATAGAACTCCGTTATATCGCGGTATCAAATGTCTTTGCCGAAATCAGGCTATAAAAACCAAGTTTTTGTTGTTAACTGATACTTTGCTTTACCATAGGAATTGATGTGTATGTATTTAGTATCTTAACAATTATCAATAATATAATATTAAGTTTGGGGTTGATTTTGTCCTATGTAAATTTCCCTTCAGATAGGGATATTACCTTGTAATATGCCTACTGCGAAATCAAATTCTTTTAAGAAGATGGACTTAACAAAACAAATATTTTGGTGAGGAGTTTCATTGTTACTTTAACGTATATCTAAATACCTATGTTTCCAAATTTTCATGGAAATTGGAATTCCTTTGGACCAATTTTTCGATGATGGAGTGAAGTTTAGGCTAAAATTCGTTGCCGCAAAATCAACACGTTTCTCTGAAGAAATTAGCCTATCGAAACCAATTTTAGCGACATAAACACAATTCATTTTTCAGAAGTCTATATTTGTGTTCTCAAAATTTTATTATAAAATGTTAGAATTGAAGGGTGATACTATCAACAAGAATTTCCTTGTGAGTCAGTAAACCGCGAAGTCGACCCTAAGACGAAATCAGATTATAAAAAAAAATGCGAGCATCGGTAAAATGCCATTCTCGGTAATAAATTTAATTACTTTATTTTTTGTAGAACATTTCTGTAGAGTAATGGATTTCGGCAAAGGACCCATTTGCAACATTTTCCATGATCAAACGTGTTTGTTTTTTCCGTGCTCCTTGAAACTGAGTATAAAATTTTAAATTTTAGTTTAACAATATTTTATTGAAATATTCTACATTCATGCAATATATACATTGTCAATGGATACAGGATTTGACAGTAAGCTAAAAGCATATATGAAAGTCATTTCCTGTTTCAGGTATAATTTGTACAATATGTGTGAATAGCTTATAAAGCTTCAAAGAAACTCGCGCTAAGAAAGTTATATAGTAATACATGCATATTGCTTTATCTCCTTGTACTATCTTGATTTATATGTTTTAGGAGATGATGCATTGATAAGTTAGGGGTCTTTCATACAAACCAAATATCTATGTGTCTTGATCCACATCTGAATTAAGGGTGAGGTTGGCGCCGTTAAACCGGTTTAAGCCCTCCAGTAAAATATTTTACTGACCGTTCCAAGGCGGTACTTCTTTTGTGGATCTTTTATGTTTTTGTTCTGTCTTGTGTTTGCTATGTTTTGTGCGCGTCTGTTTATATGTGCTTTGTGGTCACCTGCTGGGAAAGGGCTGACCTCTTGGCTCTCGTTTGTGGTGTCTTCTGTGAGTTTGTCACTTTCCTATTGGTATCCTGCGTCAGGTGTGGTACTTGATTGTATCGATTCCTGATCTTTGCACCATTACTTACTTTCATTATAGAGAAAAAAGCAGAGAGAGAGAGAGAGAGAGAGAGAGAGAGAGAGAGAGCTGTTGATCGAGAACCTATCATGTGTATTTATCTACTTCTAGCAAGATGAGTCTTTGGATTGTTTTACCGTAAATAGAGGATTTCTTATCATGTTATATAGAAGTGAAGTGGATAGCAATGCAGTATGCTGATATGTATCAACTCAATGAACAAATCTTTTAGACTTTAATATGTAGTCTTGTACTTTGAGGAATAGAGCTTCATTTTCTTCATCAGTTGATGTATCTTTGCCAAAAAGTAATTCATGAGTTGTATGATTTCTAAGTAGGGCTTCTAAGTATCTTTCTCATGTTACATTGTAATTAGGGCATATAAAGAAAAGTGGTAAGCACTTTCAAACCCCCCACAGGCACAGGAAGGACTGGGAACTATATTTTTTCGATAGAGATCAGAATTGAGCGAGCTACATGCCATTTGTATTCTTGCTTGAAGTATTTGACCTAGCCTTGACCCAGCAGAAAAGAATTTTGGTTGTGCTCGCCTCTGTGTGTCTTTGTTGAGTTGGTATTTAAATGGTGCAACTGAGCTACAATCTTTAAGGTTGAGCTACACTCTTTAAGGTGGAGCAGTACTTTTAGGACATTTTTCAACAGTTTTGACCCATCATATTGCAGACAAACTCGGCGCCTCTTTTAATTTTCCTTCGATCCGATTGAATAGATATAAGTGATTTCTAATCATAAATGCTAAATTCAGTTTCGTAATATCTAACAACAAAGAAATACGCTTTTTTATAAAAATTAATAATACCTTTTTTGATATTCCATATTCATAATCTGCATGTATATTTTGACATTCCCCCTAACCATATATATATCAAAATCTACTTACTGATTGCACATGATTTCTATACCAAATGCACTACCTTATAATTAATAGTATATGCAATCCACTTGCAATTGTACAGTAGACTGTTAGGTGATGACTATATTGTTTGTTCTGTTGCTTTACGTCCCAGTCAACAGGTATGTTCATGAGGGGATGGTCAGTTTACCTAACCACACTTTTTCCTGGCTTGAACAAGCGGTTAACCAGTAATTCGTGCACATACTTTCGCTCGTAACTGACAACAACCCTTCTTGAATGAATCAGCGGAAGGGAGGAGAATGACTGTAGAAATTATTTAATGATCAATCTCCACGAAAGTATGGGTCCAGGCCGGGATCTGATGTTGATTAAATTGGACATAAACAGCTAAGTGCAGCAAACATTGAAGACCCAGATGAAATGCCACACGTACCAATTTACCTCAGTCTCCAGGGGGGATAAGATAAAGAAATAGAAGTGTCGGTGCATATATTAATGTGCAGTCTCGTCAGAGCCTTTGCTGGTGGCAGATACATACACCGTATCGTAACACAATTTGAAGGTAAGCGTAAAAAGAAGCAAACCGAAACATGTATATAAACATGTGAGGGAAGAAATAATGACCTCATATTACCTGGGCCCGGGGCTATATTTTGTTTATACTCAACCCAAATGAAATGAAATTTATCATGTTCATAAATATGTAAAAAGCCAGCATTGTTACTCCCATTGTGGGAGTCTGTAACTGTTCTATGTTTTGTTGTACGTTACTTTATGTCCATTCTAGTATTGCAATCATCTTGATGGGGAAGAGAGAGCTGGTTGCTTTGCTTAATTTGTCTTCCTGGTGTATCGTGGTGGTTGAGCGGCTCTTCCTCGCGGTGCCGTGGGGTTGTCTGCGGTTTGTGATTGTGGTATTTCCTGATCATACTCACTTACTTTTTTTGGTTGGCATTTTAACGTTTGTAAGCATGAAAATACAATATCTGAGGGTTTAAAAGCAAGAATATTCTACATTCTCAGCATATCATTTTCATGAGCCGTTGAAATTCATGCTCAGTTCATTTGATCATGAAAATAGTTTTATAACCTCAGGACCTGGTCCTCAGAGAGTGCTCATATCTGGAGTTGCTAATGGATGTCTAAAATTCTATGCATGGTTGGTAAAAGGAATACCTGTAAATGTCTTTTAAGCAAGCAGTTACTTTAACAGGTATTTCAGTTATTGTCAGGGATTTTATGCCCAACCTCCACCGAAGTTTGACTGACTATATATGTGCTGTTCTGGGCATGGTGGAATTGTTTTGTTTGTCTGATTTGATTCTTTACGTCCAATCAGCAATCTTTCAGTTATATAGGGGAGGATCTTCCTGGGTTGAACCAGTACTAAGCTAGGGTAAATGTGTCTTGCTCAAGGACCACAACACAGTGACGCTGGTGAGGCTCGAACCCACGGCCCTTCGGTTTTGAGTCAAGCACTTTACCACTGAGCCACCGCGCTCCCTGGAATTATTTTGTGAGATCCTCTATGTTACATAAAATAGCTCAGTGCAGATTCATATTTAAAATTATCTATCACCAGAACCAATGGAACAATGTGAGCTATTGTGATTGGTCTTTGTATGTTGTGCATCTGTCGTCTATACTTTATTTCTTTAAACATCTTTTGAACCTCGGGTGAGAGACCCAGGAACGCAATGCCTTCTTCATATTTTTTTCTAAAAATTTTGATTAGATTATATGAAATATCATTTCAATTTGTCTAAGTCCAGCAACATGTTAGGTAAATAAGATAAAGGAAAGATAAACTGATCAAACCTTAAACTTAAGAAATTTCATTCAACCATCTTGCTATATTGATTGTTTAACCCATCGCAGTCATAACTTCTTTCCTGGCCCATTAAAATATATATTTGTTTCCAGTTCCCACTGTCCTTTGCTTTAGAAATGAATCCCTTCAATAGCAATTCAGCAAAACTAGCACAGTGTTGATGTGGTTGCTGCATGGAACAGTAAATAACTTTTTCTGTGTAATAATGTTTAAATAATAAAATACCAGGTGTGTGCAACGTTCCAAAAGAAGACTGTTTAATGAGTTGAAAGACCATGATAGTTCATTTTATTGTGTTCACCAAATTTATGGAGTACTATTCTAAAAGGCAATTGTGTAGAACTTCTAATTGTCATGTTAGAAATAACAGTGTGACAAATTTTGGGGGTTTGTGTTACCATTAGATAGTGATTGACTTTTATGTACCGTCACAATCAAACATAAAGCCAGATAGTGCTTGACTTTTATGTACCGTCACAATCAAACATAAAGCCATTTCAAGTAAAAAATAAATATATCTATGTAGGTCTTTACCCTAGATTACTTTCTCCTCTGGCATTAAATCCCCCTTACCATGTTTCTTTGTACACCCAAACGCCATTTGAGAGCCTCTGTAATGCATCAATCATTTGTAGCCACTTAGGAAGGATTGTGGATATACCAGCTAAGATGCTGCACTGGAAAAGGAAATGCTGACCATCCCGCTATTCCCCATAGCTGGTGGTTTAGTGATTACAAAATGAATAACTGATGCATATAACAGCTGTGTGCATACAATAAGATCAATGAATATATTTAATGACGGTTTACCTTCATAACGCATGACGGTGCAACATAATTTCCTAAACAGTTCAAATCAACAGAGGGGATGTATATAAGAAAACATCAACATTAGAGTCATTAGTTTATTTTTTACCAAAGTGTTTGTTTTGATAGAAAGCCTACCACAATATTGGTAAGCTATCCCAAACTGGTTTTAGTACTTAGACATTTATATTTGTTTTATCTAGTCAAACGAAAGGAGAAAAATCCAAAACAATGATTCATTTTTGCTGTGATAGGGTGCAAAAGATAGGACAAAATATGACCAAAAAGGTCTAAAACTACATCTCCACATTAATTTCTTAGGGTAGGTTATTCCAGTCTCGTATTGTGGAGGGATAAAAAGAGTTATAATACAAGTTGGTGTTAGCGTGAATTGTGCGGATATCGTTAGAATTTCTGAGTCTGTAGGGATTAGCCTCTTGAACAAGTGGTGGCACAAAGTCCTGCAGGTAAGGAGGAGTTAGATTATTGAGGATTTTGTAAAATACTACCAATTTATGTTTTGTGCGACGTTCTTGCAGAGTGTCCCACCCCAGATCAGAAAGAAGTTTATCCTGGCTACAGAGTTTTGTGCCTCCTGTTATAATTCTGGCAGCTTCGTAGTGAATATCGTCAAGCTGTTTTTTAACATGAGCAGGACTGTTATCCCATACCGAGTCACTATACTCAAGTAGGGGACGAATAAATGCAGTGTACATTTTTTCGAGTACTTTTCGATTGATTTTAAACTTGAGTAATCTCATTAGGTTTAATCTTGACCAAGCTGTTTCTGCAATATTTTTATGTGCTCTATCCAGGAACATGTATCGGATATGGTAAGCCCTAAATGTTTATGGCTAGTAGTTTCGTTAAGGACAACGTTATTCATTTCCAAAGAGGGGTGAAAGACTGGATGCTGTCTCTGAGATATTAGAAGAGTAGAAGTATTTGTTGGATTGAAATCTACGAGCCAATCATGTGACCACCCATTAGCTGTTTCAAGGTCTGTATTTAAATGAAGGCTGCAGTTTGTGGATTATCAATAATTATAGATAGTAGTGTCATCAGCAAATAGACGTATAGATGAGCGAATATTATTTACAATATCATTGATATAGATTAGGAAGAGTAAGGGACCAAGTATAGAGCCTTGTGGAACTCCTGCAAGAACGTCTGCCCAATTGGATTCTACCCCATTTAGTACGACACGCTGTCGTCGATTTGAAAGATAGCTTTTAAACCCGCAAAGCCCCTCAGATAAACCCATACCAGCTAGTTTATGTAATAGCCCCCTGTGCCGGACTCTGTCAAATGCCTTGCTGATATCGCCAAGTACAACTCGTACTTCTTTACCACTATCTACTGCTTCTAGGAATGAATGGTATGTCTGTAAAAGTTGAAGGTTGTAGAGTCATCTTGGATAAAGCCAGACTGAAAAGGTGTAAGAAGGTTGTTTACTGATATGTAATTGTAAAGGTGCTTGTGGATACACCTTTCCATAGCTTTTCCGATTTGACTTAGAAGAGATATTTGTCTGTAATTTGATGGCACAGATTTATCTGCCTTTTTGTAAATGGCAGTGACATTGGCATACTTCCAGTTAGAAGGAAAGTAACCTTGAAGTAATAAGCGATTGAATATAATAGATAGAGGTTTTGACAATATAGTGGCACCTTCCTTCAACAGACGTGGACTAATAAGATCAGGACCACTAGCCTTTGTCACATTAAGGTTGTTTAGGACATCTCTAACATCTTGTTGAGATATTGAAATTGAGTTAAGTCTGCTGTTGCATTTGAATGTCTGTTGCGGTCATGGTTTGTTATTATCATCTACAATTGCCTCTGAACAAAAGTAGTCATTCAGCATGTTAGCTTTGTCTATGTCTTTCTCTGTAAATTTGTCATTTAGCTTGAACGTTGGTATAGTGTGGTTTGATTTCTGTAGACCCATAACTTGCTTTGAGGTTTTTCAGAATATTTTTTAGTCTACATTTTCTTTTTAGAGTATATCTTCGAGCTTGACAAAATAATTATTTTTTGCTGATCTAATATTGCTAACAATTTGGTTACGAAGTATTTTGAATTTTTCCCAAAATAATAAGTTTTGTGTTTTCGTGTATTTTCTAAAAGTGCGTTTCTGTTTTCGTATGAGGTTTGGAATTTGGCAAGTTATCCATGGGTGCTCATTTGGCCTAATTGTGACTACTTTACTTGGGATTGAATTTTGGCTAGTTTTATTTAAAGTGTCCATGACGTATGCAACAGTTTCGTTGATGTTATTATTATTGGCTATATTTTCTTCTAGTTTATAAGATGTTAATTGTGTTCTGAACATATCAAAATTAGCACGTTCGTAATTGAATACTCGTCTTTTGAAGAGCTTGGTTGATGGGTGTAAAAATTTTAGTATGACAAGTATAGGACAATGAAATCGTATTTGATCAGGAATAAAAGAGTCCACTACACCACTAGTTAGAATATTAGAACTGTTACGCACCAATGTCAAGTCAAGTAATGAAGAGGAGTTTTCAGTACAGTTTGTGTCTTCTTGTATAAGCTGTTTAAGATTGTTGTTTTGAATTAGATCTTTCATTTTGTTGTTATTGTTAGAATGCATATTATGATTAAAATCGCCTGTAACAACTATATCAGGTATATTAGTGCTGTGGGCCCTGTCGATGCTTTCATTTAACAGAGTGAAATAATCAGCATTACTATTAGGTGCTCGATAAAAACCACCAATGAGATTCTTTTTAGTCTTAACTACTATCTCTATCCAGACGGCTTCTAGGTTTTGCAATTCCAGATCAGTGCGGCGCTTGCAAGTTAGCGTGTCTCTGGCATTAATAATAACTCCACCTCCACGGTGGTTGCACCTATCAACTCTGAAGGGCGGCTGAAAATTATCGATTATCAAGTCATCGTTTTTAATTTCAGGTTTCAGCCAACTTTCAGTGAAGACAAGAACGTCATACGCAAGTGATTCGCACTTGATTAAGTCAAGTTTTGGGAGTATGCTCTGGATGTTCATATGCATGATACTCAGGTGATTCGATAGGGCCCCGAGAGTGCTGATGCTGCTAGATGTACTTGTATCAGCCATGCTACTGACAGAGTCTGGTCCAGGATGAGGGTGAACATCTCCACTCAATAGAATATATCGATGACCCAGGAAAGAAGAACGCTTACTAATAATAGAGAAAGGCATGCAATAGAGAATCTAAGTTGATGTTGTGCTGTGCTTGCATCCGTCTATAGGGATGTTTAATGCTTTTGTGGACTTCGTTAGTAACCTGTAGTGCTATGATAAGACTAAAACACGTGACGTCGTAAAGGGGGAGAGGATTGAAGCTCGATAGAGCTAGGAGTAAGAAATCATAAATGTGGTTGTGTCCGAGCTTCCATATGCAGCGACTGAGTAACAGAAGACCTGCTGCCGAGACTATATGTAGTACAATATCTTCGCATTAGATACTGCACAAATTTTAAATTTTATTATGACGTTACTGAATGAATGAATGAATGAATGAATTAATTAATGAAAAGACGGACGGACGAATGGATGGATGGATGGAAGGATTAGAAACTGATGTCGCTCACAGCATCTTTTGCAAAATCCTAGTTGTCAGCAATGGTGGGTGGGTGGGTCGGTCGGTCGCTGGGTGGGTCGGTCCGTCGCTGGGTGGGTGGGTAGGTCGGTAGGTGGGGAGGGAGGGAGGGAGGGAGGGAGGGAGGGAGGGAGGGAGGGAGGGAGGGAGGGAGGGAGGGAGGGAGGGAGGGAGGGAGGGAGGGAGGGAGGGAGGTAGGTAGGTAGAGGGAGGGAGGGAGGGAGGGAGGGAGGGAGAGAGGTAGGTAGGTAGGTAGGTACTTTTGGAACGAGGGTTTGAACAATATTGGGGAGTTAATAATTTTCTGGGGAGTTCTTATTGTCACGTGACGTTCAAAATGGCGACGCGCTGTGGGAATGGCCCTGTTTGTAAAATCGGACCATCAATTTTGAATTCAGACCTTTCACAGCTCTCGTCCGAATGTGAACGCATGATGGATAGTGGCGCAGATTATTTACACCTTGATGTAATGGATGGACAGTTCGTTCCTAACTTAACTTTCGGTCATCCAGTTGTAAAGTGCCTTCGCCCAAAGTTCCCTGGAGTCTTCTTTGACATGCATATGATGGTTGCTGGACCAGAAAAGGTGCTCCTTAGATAACTCAGGGTTCCTTATTTATATATATATCCTGGTTTACTTCCTGAAGGCAAGTGCGGATCCAGAGGGGGGAAGGGGGTCTAGACGGAGGAGATTTCAATTGCGGTGATATAGAGTGGAGTCACATGAAAGTACCTCAAGGGGTACAAAAAAGACAGTCTCAGCAACAACTTTTGGACATTATAGGGGAGCACTGTCTTACTCAAGTCGTAGATATACCAACGCGCAATGATAAAACTCTTGACCTGCTATTTACGAATTTCCCATCCCCTGTGAATAGAGTCAAGGGGATGCCCCCGATCGGCAAAGCTGATCACGACATTGTGTACGTAGAATATGACATTAAGGCTAAAAGGTTAAAACAGGCATCAAGAAAGATCTTTCTCTATAAACGTGCAGATATGGTCGGACTTAAAGACCACATGACCCAATTTAAGAACGCGTACCTTTCTGAAGACCACAGTCACATGTCAGTTAATGACATGTGGGTCAAATTCAAAACAGGCTTTGTAGAGGCTGTTGAAAGGTTTATCCCATCAAAAATGACCAAAACAAAATACTCTGTGCCATGGATCGATTTAACGATCAAACGGCTTGTAAAGAAAAGAAATAAGCTTTACCTTCGTGCTCGTAAATCCAAGGACCCTGATGTCAAGATTCATTATAAGCGGTTCAGAGCACATGTACAGAAGGTATTGAGAGATGCCTATTGGAAATACGTTTCCAATATATTTACGTTTGAGAACGACAGCTCAGATCCCGATACTCCTAAGCCTGAAAAGATAAAAAAGTTTTGGTCATTTGTCAAATCTCTTAAAAAAGACGCGTGTGGGATCGCATCACTCAGAGAAAACGGAATTCTTAAGACAGATACAAAGGAAAAAGCCAATATATGTAACCGGCAGTTTCAATTAGCCTTCACACGTGAAGGCGACTCTGACCCGCCCTCTAAAGGGGCTAGTCCGTTCTCCCCCATGGGGGACATAACAGTTGACCCGAAAGGGGTCGCCAAACTGTTGGACGGACTAAATGTACATAAAGCACCTGGCCCGGATGGACTGAATGCCAGAGTGCTTAAAGAGTGTAGCAATGAGATCTCTCCAATACTGGCACTTATCTTTAATGAGTCCTTAGCTCGGGGCGAAGTACCAGATGAGTGGCGACAAGCTAATGTTTCCCCGGTCTTTAAAAAAGGTGAAAAATATGACGCTGCTAATTACAGACCGGTGTCGCTCACATGCATCTGCTGCAAAACCCTAGAGCATATATTAGTCAGTAACATCAACAAGCACTTAGCCTTAGATAGCATACTTGCTGACTGTCAGCATGGTTTCCGAAGTCAGAGGTCCTGCGAGACCCAGTTGGTCCAGTTTGTGCACGATATCATCAGCAACCTGGATGGCGCTGTGAATCGTGGACACAAGCAGACAGATCTGATCATAATGGATTTCGCAAAGGCCTTTGATAAGGTACCACACAGGAGGCTATTACACAAATTGGACTATTATGGGATAAGAGGGTCCACCCACAAGTGGATCAACTCATGGCTCTCTGGGCGCACTCAAAAAGTAGTATTAGATGGTCAAGCCTCAGATCCAGTCCCAGTGTTATCCGGTGTACCCCAAGGATCAGTTTTAGGGCCGATCCTGTTCCTTATTTTTATAAACGACCTGCCGGATAACATCAGGTCTTCTGTTCGCCTGTTCGCGGACGACTGTGTCCTGTATAGAAACATTCATTCGATTCAAGACTGTTTTATACTGCAGGAAGACCTCACTAGCTTAGGACAATGGGAAGCCGATTGGCAAATGAAGTTCAATGTAGCCAAATGTCACTCTATGAGAGTGACTCGGCATCAGCATCACAAACAGATTCTCTTTGATTACTCCCTTCACAACCAAACTTTGGAAAACGTTCAGTCAGCAAAATACCTTGGCATAACCATCTCTGATAATATGGATTGGGGTCAACACATTTCAGAAATTTCTTCCAAAGCAACTAAGACACTTGGTTTCCTTCGCAGGAATTTGGCTTTTGCACCTCGGAGTACTAAGGAAGTTGCATACAAAACTTTGGCTCGGCCTAAACTAGAGTATGCAGCACCCATTTGGAGCCCTTACTCAAAACTTCAGATTAATCAGATAGAGAAAGTTCAGAGGACAGCAGCCCGTTGGACCTGCAGGAGATGGCGTAACACAAGTAGTGTCGGCGAGATGCTTGATGAGCTTGAGTGGCCATCTCTTGAGGCCCGTAGGGATCAGTCCTCCCTGCTTCTCTTTCATAAGATACATTCTGGTGCTGTGTCTATAGAAAAAGACAAGTACCTGACCCCTGCTCGCAGTTTGAAATCTACCAGGTCATCACACAGTGCCCAATATTGTAGATACCAGACATACAGTGATGCCCTGAAGAACTCTTTTTTCCCCCGGACTATACCACAGTGGAATAGTCTTTCTCCTTCGGCGGTCAATTCCCAGACTGCTGAGGAGTTTAGGGCACTCCTCATTTAGTTAAAACACAGCCGAAAGATTTTTTTGTTTTTTTGTTTTGTTTTTGTTTTTTTGTTTTGTTTTTGTTTTTTCTTCAAAATTCCAAAATTGCACTCCCTGGCGTAATGATCAAAATTTGATCGTGCCAGTATTAATAGAAAGAAAGAAAGAAAGAAAGACCCCTCCCCCCCTGGAAAATCACAACTTATATGGGTTTCTACAGGGAATAAGCAATTGGACCCCCCTGGAAAAAGTTGGAACCCTATGGAACCTTGAACAAAGATAGTTTTCTTCAAATTGACCATTTGACTTCAGTAAAATAAGCTGAAGACTAAAAAAAAAAAAAACGTCAATGCTTTTTTTGTCAGATTGACCTGGACCCTCCTGTTTAAAATTCCTGGATCCGCGAATGCTGAAGGGATTAAACGTTCTAAGCTTTTAAACTATTAAGTTAAGAGGACATTGAAATAGGGACCCAGTATTTCGCAGGAACATAGAAAACTACTAAGTCTTATTGAGGCGGTTTTGTGAGAACTCAACGGAAAACATATGCTTTATTTTCAGCCAAAAGATAAGCTTTGGGTACACAAAGAACCGTCTCCAAAGCTCATCTTTTGGTTGAAAATAAAGATTCAATGAGACGTTTATCGAGACTGTATTTTGAGTACCCATGACATATGTTTTTGGTTGAGAAATAGGAGGAAAATATTTTTATTACGATGAGTCGGTTCTTTTGTGCACCCAAAACGAATGTTCAAACTGATTGATGAGATTATGCCTATCTGCATGATTCTGTAGAATAGTTGTGCACCAAGAGAAGTCTAAAATCAGGCTGCCTTTAAGCTGTCTGATTATCAGTCTTCGCTGGGCGGATGATAAGGGTATTGTGCCTATAGAGCACACAGTGAAAACCCTTCAGGCTGCACGGATGTGCAAGGTGGTCTGAGTTTTAAATTGTGTGTTTCTTGCGTTTTTGACGCAATAAATTGACTGCTGACGCACTGACAGTTTGTCTGTGCGTTTTTGGTGACTCACACAAAAACAGCAGCGAGAACGAAATTCCATCTTCTTTATGTGCCGAGATCTGAGGACTTCAATTTACCTCGATGATAACGCTTCTATAAATAATTAGGGGACATTCTTTAAATACCTTTAATATTGATGCACGGCAGACAAATAAAAGTTATTATTACACAAAAAAAGTTCTGACCCTCTAAATTTGCCAATGACCCCCAAATTTTCAAACAAGGGGTCATCAATGACCCCCCAAAAATTCTGATCCTGTAGAAACACTGTCATTATTAAGCATAAGTTTAATGTTATGGCGTTGCGCAATGCCCTTTTCTCTAGCGCCATGCCCTTTTCCCTAGCGCCATGCCCATTTTCTAAAACTGCATTAAATGCCCTACATTTTGGTAAAAAAATCATGAAAATCTGACAAAAACTAAGGAAGTTACAGTTTTTTCAGTTTGAAGCCTGAAGTAGCAAGGAAGACACCTGTGTTACAATATTTTACTCAGTGTTAATCCTTTTACAATGGTCACTAATTACCTGAGGCAATTTTGACACATCACTTTGATGACAATATCCCAATAAGCAATTATATAGAATGAAGTGTGAATCTGAACAGTATTAGTAAGATTGTCAAAACAATTAGTGGATAGAAAGGCAGTCTGGTTTAAAAATGATTCCCATAATAATGTGCTTCTGATAAATTTTAAGAATTAAAAAAAAAATGATAATATAATGACTGTGTGCGAAAATAGGAGTTCCAAAACTGGTTTGAAAATTCTAAAATTATAATAATTAAATAAGTAGTATTTTTGCATTTAAAAGGACAGATAACAGCTGCATTATGCTAAGAGACATAAATTTGTATATGACAATACCACATTCAATTTCGAACTTGGACTTAAAAGTGCCATCTTAGCCTGTCACCGCGCGTTCAAAGGTGCCCTCTTGGCCTGTTGTCGCGCGCTTAAAGTGTCCTTTTCTTGGAAACTTTACCATTCCCTTTTTTTGGGGCTGGGGGAAACACTAAAGTTTATTAAGAAACTACACAACTGAAATTAAAACTTTTCGTCGTTCGTTTCTTGAAGTGAACTCGCTCGCAATTGCTTTGAAGTCAAGAGCATCTGTTCTTTCTTTGCGTACATGTAAGGTAATAAGATTGCTCATTATCCTCTAAGTCATAGTACTCCTTAAATTAGTTTTCACTCTGCGCAAGGCTGAAAATATTCTCTCACTGGTGGGGTTTGTTGCTGGAATCACCAAAAGTATATTGACGACAACCACAATATCAGAATAGATTGCTCACGTTGCTGGTTTTAGCTCACGTAGATAACCAAATATGTCTGATAGTTTGATTGTGCCACTGCCTTTATTTTTCTAGCTAGTGTCTGTAGCTGAGGAAATTGGTTTGAGTCTAGCGTTGTCCGACAAACCAAAGACAGGTTTTGTCCCATTGCGGCCCAATTATAATTATTGTCTTTAACACAGAGTTTCTTAATCGTGTTTTTCAAAATAACGTTTGAACCCTGAGGCAGACGAAATTTCGACCAGCACACGGTTTATCATTCAATATGATTAATCTTTGATCTTCAGAAAATAGGTCATTAAAAGTGGTCTAGAAGGAAAAGTGAGAAAATGGCCCTGCAAAAAACATATTTGGCCAAATACGTTTTCCGGTTAAAACCATTTCGGCCAAAAAACGTGGTCCTACTAAACCATTTCGGGCAAAAAAGTGGTCCGGCCATGGGCGGTCCCACCCGGACCTCCAACGTCGGCCTTGCCACAAAGCAAATCATCAAAAGCTAGTGAATAAAAATGTAATATTTGAAGGATCGTGTATAGATTAGAAGGACTGTCGAAATAACTGCATTCTTAATGCTATTTTACTGAATTAACAGAATGGACAATATGTCATGCAGAAGAACCATAACTCTGTTTTGGATATTTTTGGAGTTATTTCCCTTTGATCATTAGCTATGCAATTTCACTGTCTGAAGTCGCGCAGAAGCCCTCGTTGCCATCTTGGTTTATGTCGCCATCTTGGTTTATGCCACGTAAGCATGAAAACATATTGCCATCGCTTCGAGCATATCTCGCTTCGCCTCTAGACGATAAATTGCCTCTTTGAGTCCAACCTCTTGTTCTTGGTCCTCTTCCTCTCCATATATTAGCCATAATCGCAAAAATAAGCAAAAATACTGCTGAAATTATTGGTTTCATACGGAGCGAAAAAAGCACCGCTACCGCTGAAAGTCACGTGATATATGCCTTTAAATGGGTTAAGTTAAGCTAAAATTTAAACTTATTTCTCACATTCTAAATCTTTAGTCATAGAGTGACATTCAGGTTGTTTTTTTAGTGCAACTGATGTAGTTTTAATACATGTGACACATCATTTTTTATTAGTTACAAACACTGTTTGTTGATGTTTCTTTTCTTGCTTGCATGTGTTTCTAAACAGATATAATTACAGTTAATAAAAACATTATCTGAAAAAGGGCTGTGAAGTATATCTATAGAATACCATTCAGACTCCTATTCAGAATTGTCGGCATTTTCAAACAAGATTGTAATTATACTTTCATTAAACTTAATATGAAAGTTGCAAAACTACATAAGCTGCTATACCATAAAATAATATGGAAGGCACTGGGAGTGCCACAATACAAAAAAGCAGCCATTTTTAAGTCCATGATACAGTGCACCTGCATCAATGCGAAATCAAATTGATCATTGATCATTTGCAAAGCTATTTAGTGTCAGCTCTATAAAATGATAACTGTAAGAGGCATTTCAACGAAACTTCATACATTTGTAAAGCACATTCAGACAACGTGTCATGCACAAAAACCACAGCTCTTTCATGTTTATTTTTCATATTATTCCCCTTGTAACATAACTAAATGCAATTTTTTTGTATGCTGTGTAAGTTGAACACTGTTAAACCTTTTTGGTTGAAACTTTATACACTCCTAGAGCACAATAAGACAATATGTCACGCAGAAGAACCATAACTCTGTTTTGGATATTTTTGGAGTTATTTCCCTTTGATCATTTGCTATGCTATTTCGTGTCCGCTCTATATCTTTATAACCATTAGAGGTATTTCAGCGAAACTTTATACATTTGTAAAGCACATTCAGGCGACATTGTCATGCACAAGAACCATAACTCTTGCATGTATATTTTCCCCCTTGTGTCTGTTTGTGGGTCTGTCAATCACAAAATCATGTCTGCTATATAACTTGATAACCTTCAGAGGAATCCAACAAAACTTCATACATTTGTAAAGCACATTCAAACAACATGCCATACACTAAAAACATACCTTTGCATGTATATTTTTCAAATTATTCCCCTCGTAAGATAACTAAATGCAATTTTTTTAAATTTTTTTATTCCTAAAACGGAGAGACATCTGTTTTTACATTGAAATATAATTCTAGTTTTTAATAATTTCTCTTTGATCATTTGCAAATTTATTTTGTGTCCGCTCTGTAAGTTCAAAACTGTTACAACTATTTGAACGAAACTTCATACAGTTGTATAGCACAATGAGTGGAATGACAATAAGGCAATGTGTCATACACAAGAACCATTACTCTGCTTTGTTTATTTTTGAAGTTATGTCCCTTTGATCATTTGCAGTGCTATTTTGTGTCCACGCTGTACAGTGAGCCACTTTAGTTACGCACCACTTTTTTAGGGCCCATATTTTTTGACAAAAATGCAGGAATCAAACATTCTTTATGATAATTTACTTATTGACATTTTATCTGTTTGTTGACATCAAAATTATATTCAGAATCACTCATGCGAAACATTCTGCTGCGTCAAAGTCAATTTTACTTACTTTGTCAAAAATGCACGTGCAACCTGAACGTCTATTTTTTCTATTTGCGTTTTGTGCTAGGCATTATCCATGGTGATCGTTGCGACAGAAAAACACCAAAATAAATTATTTTTTTCAAGTAAAACCCCTTTCTTTGGTCGTTGAATTAAGTAACACCGTTACTTTTTGAAGAAATGCTCGTTTTGACGTCATACAGGTATTAATGTCAGTTACAATAATCAAACAGGGTTTCCTTCGCAAATTGTTTTGTTATGAGTCACTTGTTGACATAGAAGTATCAAAACATAAAACGTCTTATCATTGACACATCTTATAGCCTTGGTAGTAGTAACGTCAACACTAACGTAAACATCATGACGCCAATAAATCCATTATTGTTTTTACGAAAATAAATGGCGGATACATGGTAGTTTAAAATGAGATTATAAAAGTAAAGTTTTGATATCTAGTTTACTCAGAATCATACAAAATTTTAACTAACTTAATTTTTTTCAAACCTTAGCCGGCTGGGAACCAAAATAGTAAAACGTTTAAAAAATGACGAAGTTAACAAACACATTCCAGTCTTAGATATTGCCAAGAATAAATTGGCTCTTATCTCTGGCATAGCAGAAATACGTCCCTGAAAAAAGTGCAATGTGAAGTGAGTTTCATTCGAAATAATTCAATGTGAAATGGTGTTTTGAGGGTAGTGCCCTTCAAGATCCATTTTCTCATTCGTTTCTGATCTGATCACAATGAAATTGCAATGGGTAATACAAATATAGATGCGCTTTACGCTGGTAGTCTCTGAATAAAAATATCATATTTCTTTTCTGAGTAATTTTACATTTTATAAGTGGTGCGTAACTAAAGTGGCTCACTGTATGTTGAAAACTGTAAAAGCAATTTGAATGAAACTTCATACAGTTGTAAATCATAATAAGGCGATGTGTCATAAAGCACAATAAGAGGATGTATCATACATAAGAACCATAACTCTGTTTTGTTTTTTGGAGTTATTTCCCTTTGATTAGTAATTGTATTTACTGACAGTTTGATCCTTTTGACCCCTTAAAGGAGGTGGCATAACATTTTTTCGTCAAAAATAATTCTAGTTCTGTTTGTTGACAATATAGCATCACAATCCAATACTGGAACAAAGCCAGTTCAAAGTTCGTTATTAAACACTTTTTACAGAAGTCCGAGCAAGCGCTGGTATCCCCAGCATAGTTGATGAAGCCAGTTGTTCTCAGCCTGACCACCTCATCTATTGACATTGCTCAGAAATGGTAAAAAACCCTATTATAACCCAATAGCACTCAAAGTGGTCAAAACTCCATAGACAACTAACCCTTAATGCACCAATTGCAACATAAGTCGTCTGCTTTTCTCGTCTGCTGAAATGTTTAAGAAGCCTCTATGGCAAACAGTGTGGACCCAGATTAGACTACTCCTATAGGAGCAGTCTGTTCTGGGTCCACACTGTTTGCTTCCATACTTAATTCGTCAGTAATGTTAGGCAATTATTTGCAGCAGACGATTTCAGCAGATGACATTTTCAGATGCATTTTTTCTTGATAGTTTAAGGGCAAATCTGCTATGGGATTAATTGTAGCCAAATAATAGAAATGTATGAAAAAAGGACTTGTTTACATTGAGATATAAACCAAGTCAGGAGTGAGAGTAACTCCAGAGTTTTACACAAAAAATGATCTGAGTTCCGGCAAGGAGTGGGAAACTCTCTGCACAATAGTTAGATTGAGCTGTTGGCTACTTAAAGTTTTGTTGCCAGAAGATCAAAGGCACTTGTTAAGCTTTTGACTGTATAACAAAATATTCTTTTAAATTACACTATTTAAAATGAGTTAAAGCCAAACTTTTATATTGAACCTTTCTTCTCCATATACAGTGTGGTTGCTTTAGAACGCATCTCATTATAACACAGATTTGGATATAACACTTTTTTAAGCTCACCTGGGCCGAAGGCCTAAGGTGAGCTATTGTCATTAGTCTTCGTTCGGGGTACCTCATGTGTCTGTAAATTCCTCTAACTGGCATCTCCTCCTGAACCACTGGTCCAAATTTAAAATATGCTCAGAAGAAAGTTAAGTCAGTACAGACACTGTATTTTGTAAGACAGTCTTAATATTGGCAAAAACCTATCTCAACATGAAATTCATTTAATTTCTTACAAATGTGAACATTTTCAACAAAACATTCTGAAAATATACCCCTTTTCTTCATCAAAATTACACAAAGGAGTCAATATCAAAATTCAAATTTAATAACTCAAAAATCAGTATAGTGCCCCTTAGATGATTCCTGGCAGTAAAGACGAAAATTCTCGTACCTGTTGTATGTCTAAGGTGTTTAAGAAGTTTCCAAGCGGCCATGGAGTGATTACGTCATGTTGATGTCATTATGACCCTTACTTCACATGGCGTCGTTATCCTTGGCCTCCGTGATAGCTTCTGCCAATATTGCACAAATGGTTTTGCTCAGCCAAATAAAGGGGTCACCAGAGCTCTAGATAAGAAATGTCTTTAAACATCTCCTGAACCGCTGGTCTGAATTTAAAATAATTTCACAGGTAAATGTGCCTCATGATGCTCTCTGCCAAGATTGCACAAATGGGTTTGCTCTGCCAAGAAAGGGCTGCCAGAGCTCTAGATAAGAAATATCTCCAAATGAAATCTCCTCCTGAAACACTGGTCCACAATTCAAATAATTTCACAGAAATGGTCCTCATATTTTCCTCTACCAAAATTGATCAGAAGGTTCAGCTTGGCTGAACAACATGGCTACCAGAGCTAAAATAGAAATATCCCTAAATCATACATGTATGTCCTTCGCCACAGGCCAATACATCTACTCATGTGCCAGGACTCAGGTGAGCTGTCCAGGGCTCTAGGGCCCTTTTGTTTACTAGAATTTTAAGAAGGAATTATGGTCTTTATCCTATAATTCCATTGTAGAATTGTCACTGTATTCCTCCTGTATAAAATAATTCACTTACCGTATCACACGGCCCATTCCTATTGATCCCAAATGTACAGTATCATTATATAAAGGGACAGTACTTCTTTTCGCATCATCATGCAAGATTTGCCATACCATCCCTGAAATTTTCCTTTTCAAAAATGTTCGAACAGTTTCCATTTTGTAAGCCTTAAAGTGCACATAACAGGACTTTAGTTACATGTAAGAGAGCGTAACAGAAATTATAATTTTCTTATTTCTCAACCAAAACACATGTTTTGGGTGCTCAAAAGAATCATCTCATTGAGATGGGTTCTTTTGAGCACCCAAAACATATGCTAAAATTTATGGATAAGAAATTATTTACAATTTTACACTGAAAATGTTTGTTTATCTAAACCTGTGCACACAACTTTTTTTCAGGTAACTAATGTTTGAAAGATTTGAACATCTTCAGCTTTTTGCAAGCTTGGTCATTTTTTATGCTTTTGTTGTCATCTGCTGACTTTTTTCAAATTTAACTTTTCAAAACATTCTTTTAGGAATGGTGTCATAGTGTCAAACTGTTTGGATCCAGATCAGGACCGACATTCTGTTGGTCCTGATCTGCATCCAGACTGTTTGCAAAGGTTCTCAGCAGATTAAAAGGTATGATGATGATGATGATGATGATGATGATGATGATGATGATGATGATGATGATGATGATGATGATGATGATGATGATGATGATGATGAAGATGATTATGATGATGATGATGATGATGATGATGATGATGATGATGATGATGATGATGATGATGATGATGATGATGATGATGATGATGAACTGGTCTGGAAATGGAAAGCAGATATATTTTAATGTTTTGTTCGTTATGTTCTAGTGGGTGGAACCAATGCATGGTGCTGGTGCTGATCAATATACATTCCATGTTGAAGCCACAGATGATCCTGCTGGCTGTGTCAGGAAGATTAGAGAAACTGGCATGAAGGTACTATTTATAGAACTGATGAAACATCTTCACTGTTAGCTGGATTGTACTGTCTTGGGTCAGAGCCACCAACCATTTAATCATAATGAAAACATTTTTTTTTTTTCTGGGTGAGGGAATATCTCTAAATACCAAATGCCCAGTTTTACAAGCCGGTTCATTTTGACTAAAATTTAATTTGAGCCGCGACATGATATTTCCAACAATGTGGTATGTGCGACCAGCAAAGCCTCAGATCAGCCTGCGCATATGCACAGTCTGATCAGAGCCTTTCCAAGTCGCTTGAATATTCTATGACTGTTGAGCTACTGACCGAACATCATTTGAGGTTTCTAATCCTAAGAGGAGGCTGCACAGGCTCGTTTGAGTCTACACTTGTCAAGATGCCACATTGTTGGAAATTACATGTCATGGCTCATTTAGCTTAGTTTAGCTCTAATATTTCTAGCCATGTCCCTAAGGTACATATTGGCCAGCTCATGAGACTTTGGAACTAAGTGCATATGTGTAAGTCAAATTTTGAACATGTTACACAGCTATCTAGTGGGATCAGAGACTAAAATCATGGCCTGGGCCTTTATGAGGGTCTGGATGGGGGGTCTGATATTCACTATTCATTAAAAATTTAGCCCATTATTCATCTCAATAAAATTTTGGGTTATTCATTGAAATAAAACCAATTATTCATTAACAGTAAAAAAGGTGGAAAAGAAATCTGATTATTCACTATTCATTAATTTTTTCCTCAAATCATTAAAAAAATAGGATTATTCATTATTGTTTTGGTCCTTGATATTCACAAATCATTATTTTTTGGGCTCATTATTCACTATTCATTATAAAAAAGAGCCATTTTTCACTAATCATTATACTGCATCCAGACCCTCCTTTATTCATATCCCTTCTATAGTGAAGGATCTGACCATAATTTGCTTGTCTGAGCCTTCACTTCAGTACCAAAGAACGTGTAACGGTTTTGTATTACAAATTGCCCACTTTTACAGTAAAAAATCGATTGTAAAGAAATCCTTCCAAAATATTACCAAATGGTACCTAAGAGTCTCTAGTTTAATGTCCATAATTTATTTTCTTCATTAAAATGTATTTTTATGATAAATTTTGGGGTTAAATGCATGCCCTATCAACCACACTTAACACTAAGTCTATGGTAAAACCAAACACCCTCGAGTACTTCGTGACTCAATTACATACATGTCCACATGCGGAACCGGATAAAACTATTTCTCATTTTATTGTGCATATAATATAACACCATTAAATGGTAACTCTGAGTCGGTTCCGCATGTGGCAAATACCGTAAAAAGACTTTTTCTGCTTATTTTATCCTGAAATGTACTATTCAATTCATACTTATCAAAGCACTGAGAGTACTAAAATCACTGGAGAGACGTAAGATTCTCGTCCAAAAATGGAATGCAATGTACATATTAGCAAGCTCGTATCAATATTATTTCTTACAAACAGCCTTTGGATATATTGCGTTTGAAAAGCAAACACAACAACATTTCAGTAAATGCGAGTCTTATTTGAGAGAGAGAGAGAGAGAGAGAGAGAGAGAGAGAGAGAGAGAGAGAGAGAGAGAGAGAGAGAGAGAGAGAGAGAGAGAGAGAGAGAGAGAGAGAGAGAGAGAGAGAGAGAGAGAGAGAGAGAGAGAGAGAGAGAGAGAGAGAGAGAGAGAGAGAGAGAGAGAGAGAGAGAGAGAGAGAGAGAGAGAGAGAGAGAGAGAGAGAGAGAGAGAGAGAGAGAGAGAGAGAGAGAGAGAGAGAGAGAGAGAGAGAGAGAGAGAGAGAGAGAGAGAGAGAGAGAGGGGGACCAGCAGAGAGAAAGGGTGCAGGGAGAGAGTTTGATGTGCTCCATTCTTTAATTGATACATAGATTTCTGGAGACGGTTCTTTGGTACAATCTGCTTTTAAAAAGACAGCCCATAGCCACTTTTGTTTTGGCATGGCCCATTGCTTTGAATTAAGATTGTCAAAAATGGCAAATTATGTGACCATTCTTTGGAGCATGAGGAAAGAATAATCAATTATTGGTATTCTCAAATTACAGGGCAGAGACTTTTTAATATGGCCATACTAGAGTAGTTAGGAATGGAAAGTATATAACATTAGATGAAGTTGTCCCCCCACCCACTTAAAGGAGTTATGTGACGCTGGTGATCTTAGAATTAAGGTCAATGCTACCGAATTCTAGTCATTCATTAAGGTCTTCCCACTGAATTATCTGTGTCAGATTGGTCAAAATCTGGTCATTGGTTAGGAAGATAGAGTACAGACAAGCCTTTTTGTTTATATATGTCCCTGGTGACCTTGTAAATAAGGTCGAGGTCACCAAAATCTAATAATTCATTTTGGCTGTCCCAGAAAAGTATCTGTGCAAGTTTCGATGAAATTCATCTAGCTACTTTACAGCACAGATATTGGAATCATTTGATATGATTCCAAAATTTTGATAGAACTTAGTCAGTTGAATGGTAATATTATTAAAGTGAGGTTATTTGAACAAAAAGGAGCTGGTGTGATGTATACAAATGCACACTCTCAACATATATTGTAACTGATCCTCAAAGCTAACACCTATCTATATTTTTTGAAGTTCGTAACTTCTCATGTACATATATGATGTATATAGGTGGCGCAGATATTGTAGGAAATAAACCAATGTAATTCTTTGATTAGTTTTGTTCTTTTCAATTCATTGTTATTTAATTTATGCAAGAACGCATGTATAAAAACAGCCAATGGCCTGAAGGCGAACGCCACAAGCATTTTATTCATACTGAGTGTAATGCGCTTTTCATGCTTACATGTGCACAATATCTGTGCTAAACTGTTTGTTTCCTCAATGAATATCGCTCTCGTAAAGTGTTGGCTAAAATAATGCAGTATATATACAACAACCACTTATCTGCAGATGGTAAATAGTCACTGGTACCAACAAACACATACATTTAATATTCAAGGATCGAAATACTCTATTTTAGATGTTCATTCACCTTTATCAAAACACAATTTAGGTTGTTCGAACGGTTTCGAAATCCCTGCTTTGACGGAAGTTGTCACCCTTGAAATAGATGTCTGCAACACAAATGCTTGAAACATGACTAAGTGTTTCAATGCTCTACCTCATTGCTCTACGTTACTGTGAACCATACTTCAGTCATGATGTTTCCTCGGTTGAACATGTATTACGTAATAAAGATGAAGGGTCTTGCACAATGACATAAAACATATGTTTCTTCGGGATTGTGAACTGCGATCCCTTAGTCACACGTCAGATAATAGGTAAGTAATATAGACCACAGAGCTATCACGACTGTTGGATATCTGAGCTGGGACATGCGTAAAATATGGAGCAGATATGCATTCTGTACATGTAACCTATGACCGCCTGCTTTGACATGACCTTAAAGTATTCATTTATTCTGCATGTTCATCCACAAAGGTGCACAGTTTTGTGAATTAATCTTATAATCGAATCAGGCGTTTGGAAGATACGCCACAGATACAAAAGTGTGACATACAGACGGACTGACAGATGAACAGACAGATACACAACACTCACATGTATCTACAATGTATTTAATAATTGTGGCTGTGAGCAAAAAAAGTGTTCAAAGCTTCCATTATCATTTCTGTACTTTATAACTATTTATATTCATGTTCATACCAATCCAGCAAAAAAAAGGTTGCGCATGTAATGCCACGTTTAACATGTTAAATGCACGCCTGTGTACATGTCGTACTGATTATAATGATATGAATAAACCGGAATATGCTTGTTTGAGCTATTGATTAACTGGAAAAAGGGGATAAAATACTAAATGTTCAATATACATTACACCTAAAAACAACATATTATCAAGGTAATCGTAAACACAGTATTTAGCCAAGTTTTAGCATAATTTTTAATTAATGATGGTAGTGTTAGGTCAAATTACGACATAGACATGACAAGTATAAACACAAGCATGTTTGGTATTAAGTTTTAGGTCAGTTTGCTTGTTGCATCATGAACAAACCTCTGTTTATACACACTAGTGAGAAACTTTAATTCATAGGACTGCATATGCCGTCGTTAATTCAAAAATATGCTCATGTGAAAGGGCAAAGATCAAACCACCATAATATATTTAAATTTTAGCCAAATCCATCGTGGGCCAAAAAACGGCCAAACCGTCTCGCGTCCTTAAAGTGCTAGCTCATAATTAAGAAATAGATCAGCACTAGTGTTTGAATTGTGTAATTGTGTAATAATTCACTGTTTGGAGGTCAGTTGTAAAGAAGATCAAATCACGAGAGTGCAGCACAAATGATTTATCTTCATACAACTGACGACAAACAGTGAGTTATTACACAACAATTCATGCACTAGAGCTGATCTATTTCAATTCTAACTCACAATAAATGACAAAAACACATTTGAAGTCTTCAGCTTCTTCCAATTTTCCTCCATTGCAGTGAGGAATTCCCGCCAATAGTTAGACTACATAGTTAGACTAAGCCGCATATGTGTACATGTATTTGAAACGTATTTCAAGCATAAAAACGACTTTACACGTCTAACGCCATGAATTTTCATCATTTTGCAGTAGCAAATGACGTCAGCTAGCACATGTTTTCCTCGTGCTTTTAAAATTGTAAAGGAGCTCTAGCGATAAGGCGTATATTTTCCCTAGTTGACATGTTTACAAAACCTTAATTTTCAAATTGACCTAATGTTTTTAAAATTGGTCTGTTCCGGTAGTAAAATTTACATAGAAAGCATCAAAATAGGTTTCAAGGCGATTCGTCATTTACAAAACCGTTAAAACTAGCGCCTTCTACTCCCACCCCTCATTTTACGTCTTTAGACTGGGTGCCGTTTAGACGAGAGTTTTAGTAAATCCTTTGCAGGTTTTCAAAAAGTAAAAGTGCTTAAATATTAAGGATATAAGTGCTCTTCATATTCGAAACTTTGCGGTATTCCTTCTGCGCATGCGTACGAAATATACTTAAAATTGTGACGTTTGTCATTGAAAAGATGAAACTGACGTCTTTCAGTTTGTTTTTAGATGCTTTCCCCCCCTAGACCCAAGATGCCCTTTGGACAATTAAATGTCGCCATACAAAAATATATAACATATGTAAAGGGCATCTTGGGTCTAGGGGGGGAAAGGGGTTGTATAAGCGAAAGAAGACATCAAATATCTGACAAAAAATAGACCACTTTGCAAGATGGTCGTTTTTATTGTACATCAACTGTATAAATAGTTTTACTGTACATAGTGTGATAGGACGATTGTTACCCTTGTTTAACGGTCTAGTTCCCATATATGTTACTGAATAACAAGTACAGTTGATGATCGAAATAAATTCTCATTCAATATGAAGTAGATTTATTACATGCATTAAGGAAATCCCGTTTTAAATATACAAATTTGGGGGCAATGGTGCATAGACAGCCCGTGTATATATATTTGTTGAATGTGCCTTGTTTCTCCAGTCGTTATTTCAACAAAATAAAACGAACATCTCGTTTAGGGAGATTGCTCGCCTTATCGCTAGAAATTCTTATTGTTTGATATATCACAGCATTTTACCATTGACTCTATAGACGAGGTGTGTTAGAATTATCTATATACTTCATTGTAAGATTAAAGTTAACCAGGCCTTTAGTTGAGAGCATGTAACAGAAAATTAATTTTCTTATAATAATATTTCTCAACCAAAACATATGTTGTGGTACTCAAAGAGACGGTTCTTTGGAGCACCCACAAAATATGTTTAAACTGGTGGATAAGAAAATAATCACAACTTTTTTGCTCAAAAATTTGGTTTATCTAAACTTGTGATTAACTAAGCTCTAAAATTTTGACCTCTTACAGTTTCAAACAATATGTTGTATATCACTCTTTAGTCTGCAAAATGCTCCAGGCCTCCAGATAAGAGTGCATTAATAAGTTTCTTAATTCTTTTTTCTTAGCCAAAACATATGTTGTGGGTACTCAAAAGAACCATCTCAGTGAGGGGGATATTTTGAGCCCCCAAAACATATTGACTGATGGGTAGGTAAATAATTACAATTTTACGCTAAAACTGTTTGGCTTATAAATATAGATCTATGCTAAATAGCAAGCAGTAATTACTGTAAATTCGAAAATTTTCACGAAGGTTTTATTTTCATGAAACTTCGCATATGAGAAGTTTCGTAAAAATAAAATCCTCACAAAATGGCAAAATCACTCTGTCGCTTACTGATATAGTTAAATCATATACTACATGTAGTCGCGAATTTTTAGCATCACAAATATGTTATTTAACGCTTTTGGCAAAAATAAAATTTTCATGAAAATTCCCCAATAATTACAGTATAAGTCCTGCGTTATGATCTAACTGCACTGTTTGTAGCTGGTATACCACAAAACATAGAAAGACAAAAGACAGAAGAGTCACACAATAGATAAGTCATTACATAGAAGGGACATTTGATAGAACAACGAATAATAGACTAATCAAGTGTAAAAAATGATAAACTTTTGACCACAATTCCTATGCTTCATTGAACATGCCCTCACTCCATTCTTTTGAAAGTGATCTACGTGAGCATATCTACATGTCATGATGAGCATGTATACTGCTTAAAATAAACATACATATTTTTCTATCTGTGTACGTTCTTCTTACTTGATTTTTGTTAATTATTTCTTAACCAAAATATATGATGTGCATGCTCAAAAAAATGTCTCATTTAGACACCCAGAACAAATGTTACAATATGTTGCCATTAGTAGCATTCTGCATTTATCTTTTTTAGATAATTTTTTCGATGTTTTTGTTTTGATGAAAAGCCTTTCTATATATTTTCTCGTCGGTGTTTTGGCTTTTCTATGTTTTGTCGCTGTATGTTTCATCATACACCCTTTGCAGATACAGTCACAAATGATTTAGCAAGTGTTTAAAAGTCTTGTAACTGATTCTAGTAAGCCTGTATATTTCATAGGTTTAGATAAACAAAAAATTTCAGGCTAAAATTGTATATATTTTCTTACCCATCAGTAGTAACATATGTTTTGGGTGCTCAAAAGAACCGTCTCATTGAGACAGTTCTTTTGAGTACCCACAACATATGTTTTGGTTGAAAAATAAGAAAATTAAATTTTTGTTACGCACTCTTAACTAAAGTCCTGTATATTTGATATTTCTTGTTGAGAAGGTATTTTTGAGTACCCACAACATATGTTTTGGTTGAAAAATAAGAAAATTAAATTTTCGTTAGGCACTCTTAACTAAAGTCCTGTATATTTGATATTTTGCAGGCAGGTATAGGTATAAAGCCGAACACTCCAGTAGATGTGATAGTGCCCTATGTTGATATGGTAGATATGGTCCTTATTATGACTGTAGAGCCGGGATTTGGTGGTCAGAAGTTCATGGCTGACATGATGTCTAAAGTAAGTAGAACCTCTTTTACCATATTCATTCACTTATTATGACTGTAGAGCCAGGGTTTGGTTGTCAGAAATTCATGGCGGACATGATGTCTAAAGTAAGTACAAATCTTTACCATATTCGTTTGACTATAGTAGGGCCACATAGCGCAGTTGGTAGCGTGTCTGGCTACAGATGCATGTCTGTCTGCAGATCCAGGGGTCGTGAGTTCGATCTCAGCCCGGTCCAATACTTTCGTGGAGATTGAAATAATTTCTATGTTCATTCTCCTCCCTTCCGCTGATTCATTCAAGAAGGATTGTTGTCAGTTACAAGCGAAAGTATGTGCACAAATTACTGGTTAACTGCTCGTTCAAGCTTGCCCAGGAAAAAGTGTAGTTAGGTGAACTGGCCGTCCTACAATGATCATAGCTGTTGACTTAGGATGAAGGCAAGAAAACAAACAAATCATTTGATTATAAGACAGGAGGCAGAGAATGGCGAGAAATGCTTCTAAATAAAAGAGCATAATCATATTTTTTCTTAATTTCTTTTTTCTAATGCAAAACATGTTTTGGGTACTCAAAAAAAACCATCTCAATGAGACGGTTCTTTTGATCACCCAAAACACATTAAAATTTATAGATAAGAAAATATTCACAATTTTACACTCATTTGGGAGATATATCAAGATGGATTTGGCCTTAGCAAAGAGTGCAGACCCTGATTAAATGATGCTAAGAGGTAAACTATGGCACCAAGAGGTAAACTCACAAAGCAAGCTGGTTGTCACCATAGGGCCAGTTAAGCAAAATTATTTAGCGTAAAATTATGATTATTTTCTTATTCATCAGTTTAAACATGTGTTTTGGAAGCTCAAAAGAACCGTCTCACCGAGACGGTACTTTTGAGTACCCACAACATATGTTTTAGTTGAGAAATAAGAAAAATAATTTTCAGTAACGCACTCTTATCTGGGGGCCTGGTCATACTTGAAAGGACTCCAAGCACTGTATCTTAACAACTTTATACCATCTACATCAGTGTAAACAATTGCACATTTTGAATGGAGTGGCTCAGTTGGTAGATTGTTAGACTGGGGATTGAAGCATCGATAGTTCTAGACTCACCAGAGTCGCTGTGTTGTGTCCTTCAGCAAGACACTTTATCCACTGCTTTGTACTAGTCCAACCCAGTAAGACAGGAATTCGTCCCAGACAGTACTGAGAAACTGTTGGCTGGTACGTAAAGCATCAAAACAAAATAAAATGCACATTATGAGATATAAAGACCTAACACAAGAACTCTAGACACAGTGGGAGTAACAACAAAAACAATGAACCAACAACAACAGAATCACATGGCTGAAAGACTGGGCTGCTTAACGCAGTCGTTAGCGTATCTAGCTACAGATGCGTGTCTGACTGCAGATCCAGGGGTTGCGAGTTCGATCCCGGCCCGGTCCCATACTTTCATGGAGATTGAATATGAAATAATTTCTACGGTCATTCCTCTCCCTTTTGCTGAATCATTCAAGAAGGGTTGTTGTCAGTTACAAGCAAAAGTATGTGCACGAATTACTGGTTAACCGCTTGTTCAAGCTTGCCCAGGAAAAAGTGTGGTTAGGTGAACTGACTGTCCCACCATGACCATAGCTGTTGACTTGGAGCGTAAAGCAATAAACAAACAAACATGAGTGAAAGTTTTCAGGATTAATCCTGAATGCAGGGTTTTGAGACTGACTTTCCATAGAAAGTCAGCCTCAAAATGCTGAATTAGGGAGTTTATAATAGCTTATCTGATTAATTTTGAGATTATCTAAACACATTTGACATCTTAAACATGGAACTATTAATTTTTGTAGGCATCCTGCAAGTTTAAAAAATTGAATTTCTAAAGTTCAGGATTTCGGAAATTTTGAACTTTCACCCATGGAATCACTGCCTCTGAAAAATCCACAGCTGAGGCCACTGGGTGGGGGGGGGAGGATTACTTAATATTTCCATGTTGGGTAATTTTCCATGCTTTTTGGTTGTCTACTGATTCTTTTCAAGATTATGACTACCATCAGTGTCATACTTTTTTATGAGAATCTCAAACAAATGTTTAACCTTCCTCCCACCATAATTTTTTTGTCCTGAAAATGTTGTCTGTTTTTATGTCTGCTGCATATATTCAAGTGCACTTCAAACTTGATGTTTTCATGGAAGCAAGCAATATGAACCCTAGTCAGAATTCCGAGCAGTCTGATCTGGGTCCACATTGTTTGCAATATAGGCTACCTAAAAAAGATAAGGAGATGAGAGGAGCTGATGACTAGTCATGATTGGCGGGTTAAAAGTTAATCAGATAAATAAGTAAATAATCACATTTCTACACATAAAAGTTACTCATCTTGGCTTATAACTGCTCTTGTTTCAGGTACAGTTTATACGAGAACATTTTGGTAATGTAGATATTGAGGTGGATGGTGGTGTGGGACCTTCCACTATACAAGCTTGTGCTGAGGTTAGTATGGGTATACAGTATAACTCTAAGTATTCTCAGTCACATCTTATTACATGTTTGCTAAAAATAGTAACACTATGCTGCTTAAATACCCAGAATGATATTGCTTACGATTGCAAATCCACGATGACCTGGGCATACACCCATAACATGTTATGAAAAATGTCTTGATGTGTACCCTAGCCTTTGTGATCACAGGAAGGTTTTGCTGGAGACAGTTCTCAAACTCAATGCGCAGATCAAGAAAGGGGATTGGGGTCCTGATTCCTTGAAAAATCACAATGCTATAGGTTTCCTTAGGAATACTGGTCCAGACCCCTGGAATATTACAAAGCTTGCAAGCATCAGTCCGCCAACCTGGGACAGGCAGTTGATGGCCCACTTTTAGTTGTATACTGCGTTTTCTTTGGAATATTGGTACTTGCCATCTCGTGAAGCAAAATAAATTGATAAATGGATGATCAGTCTTCATCTTTTGTGCATAAACTTTTTCTTAAAACAACGTCTCCTCCTGAACTACTTATCCAAATTTAACAGAATTTCACAAGAATGTTCCCACATTGCCCTCTACCAAAATTGCACAAGTGGTTCTGCTCCACTTAACTTTGTCTATGGGCTTCGATATGGCCATAACAGCAAGAGCTAAAATAGAAAAAGCTTTATCAACACATACATGATGCCCTCTACCAAAATTGCATAAGCGGTTTTACCGCGCCAAACAAAATGGCCGGCAAAGCAAAAAATAGGATTTTCTAACAAAAGTCTTTAAACGCCATCTCCTCCTGAACCACTGGTCAAAATTTAAAATAATTTAACATGAATGTTTCCTATAATGCCCTCCACCAAAGGCTGTAGATAAGAAATGTATTTAATCGACATCTCCTGAACCACAGGTCCAAATTCAAAATAATTTTACAGAAATGTTTTTCATAATGCCCTCTACGAAAATTGCACAAATGGTTCCGCTCCGCCAAACAAAATAGCCGCCATAGCTGTAGATAACATACATCTTTAAACGATGTCTCCTCCTGAACCACTAGTCCAAAACTAAAATAATTTCACTGATCCAGGACCCCAGGGGTCCTCTTGTTTTATGGAGGGGGCTGTGTTACACACTGCATTTGATCCAGGAAATGAGATTTTTGTACTTATTGCATAGATGAGCAATGAGGGCTCAGAAGAGCCTGCACATATGCTCAGTCTCATGACAACCTTCACTGCTTTCACATACAAAAAGGGAACAAACATGTAGACTCCGGCCAAACTTTTTAAGTCTAGCCCCACTAGATGATTTTACATGCAAAAAAAAGAATGCCTTACACGTTGGTAATATGTATCCAAATTTCTTGAACTGGCTCATTTGCTTTTTTAACCAAGGGTAGTAGCCTGGTGTAGTAGGCTGTATTCTATCATCTTCACTATAGTAGAAGAGACTAAAGCAAAATATCTTTTAAAAAGTAAGTTGCAAAGAAAATTTGTTCTAGCGGTGACACGAATGAGACACCATAATGTTGCGATTGCACTCTACTTCTTCTTTAAAGTGGCATTAAATAAAATTGTACAGTCAAACCTGCTGTTGCGGCCACCTCTATTAAGCCTGACCCTTCCTTAAGCGGCCATTTAAGAGCCCCCCCCCCCCCCCCCCCCCCCCCCGGCGAAATTTGCCCCAAAACACTGAAATTGTGACCACCAACGGCCAATTTCTATGCGTCAATGCGGCCAGTTTCGATTAAATTTCATCGATCAACTTTTTTGCACCGGTCATATGCTAGGTGCCATTAAACTCCCCAGCAGTTGTGTCTCCCAGAATAAATTCTTCAACAGCCACTACCCTATGTCGAGGTTATTGGGCCCAACTATTTTGAAAATTGTGGTGCAGTCGAACCACAACGGGGCTGAAATCAACTAAGTTCAAGTGTTCACGCTAATAATACACTACGACATGGTTCAGGAATCCAGCACATATGGATTAAAAACAGCGTCAACAGTAATCAAAAACCTGAATACGCTAAACGAACACCACTTGTTGATTTTTTGTAAGCGGGTAACCATTATTGCAAGCTGGTAACCAGTCGAAGAGCCAGTCAGCTGATAAAATTGTCGACATCAAAGCATTTTGCAGCTACCAAAGTTCATTCATCCATACAGTGACAGATGTTTAACGGTAAATGTGTGAAAATCTAAATACACAGTAATACTCTTTGCTGGAGGCATATACTTACTACACAAGGATACAATCTTTGCTAAAAGTCAACAAGCAATAGCTTTTGAGAAAAAAAAATTATGAGTAACAAAATTTGAACCATTTTCCGATTCGTTTTTACCTGAATAAATTTACAATCCAAACATGATTTTGTTTATTTCATATTTTGTTGTGTTTTTTTTTCATTTATATATTTTATGAAGAAATGCAATTACTGCAGCAGTGTAGACCTTATTCTTTATACTTTTCAACTCATTATTATATGGGTATCAACTCGGGGATATTCTTTCGAGTCCTCAATCATATGGCCATCTTAGCTGAATCTCTATTAAGCAGCCACTTGTCTTAAGCAAGCGATTTTGGATTATCCCTTGACCGCTTGCTTAAGACAGGTTTGACTGTATACAAATATACTTATATGTACCTCAATGTGAGAAAACCTGTTTTCCTGTTGTGCGAATAACATAGGTGCAGATCAGCTTGCACAGACTGGTCAGTGCCTTTGTTATCGGCTATTCGAAAAGTACCATATCCAGACTTGCTACGAGCAAAATTTCAATTTTCTAGCTTGTCTCTGTAGTTGAGGAGACTGATTTGAGTATGGCTTTGTCGGAAACTCGAAAGACAGGTTTTGTCGCATCAAGGCCCATATAGAAAAGCAATAAAGTGAGCCTAAACATAGAGTTTTGTACTTATCACATAGGCTAACACTGCCAGCTACTTGGCTGTCAAATACACAAAGTAATGAAGTTTTTGATATCTGGGACTAAAACTAGACCTGTAACCCATGCACGGATCCAGAGGGGGTGGACAGGGGGTCCAGACCACCCCTGGAAAATCACAAGGCTAAGGGGTTCCTAGGCAATACTGGTCCGGAATCCCTGGAAAATCACAAAGCTACCAAGCCAGCATTCATTGTTGGGCCATCCTCATCACGACAGTGAAATGCCAATTAGATTAATTGGTGTTGTGCTGGCGGGCCGATGTCAGATGGCCCATTTTTAGTGATATTTGGATCCTCTCTCCCCTCATCAACTAAAAAAAGTTGTCAGAGTTGGACCCCCTCTGAAGAAAATTTTCTGGATCCAGGCATGTAGCCCCACTAAGTAATTGTGCATGTGACTATGCATATTAGGGATAATTCTGACCCACAGACATGATGGGCCTTTTTGAGGGAATTTCGTAGAAAGGTACCCAAATAGCAGCACTTCCCTATACACTTACCTTATAAAAAGGCCCATGCTTCTTAGAAGAAGGGGCCTTTCAGAAAATTTAGGGGATTCCAGAATTATCCATGCAAATGTGATAAATACTATTATCTCTGTCTCATGGGCTAGACCAATTAGAATATGAATAAATTTGTGGTTGATTTCTTCTATTTAAAGGCTGGTGCCAACATGATTGTATCAGGGAGTGCTGTAGTCCAAAGTGACAATCCAAGGGAGACAATCCAGCATTTGAGAAATGTTGTTGAAGATGCTATACAGAAGTCACAGCTAGAGAGATAACACATATTGTAACTAGCTCCGAGAAAAACACTACATATCTGCCAACCATGTGCGGATCAAGAAGGGGGGGGCAGAGGGTCGGGACCCCACCCCCCCCCCCACCCCCCCCCCCTCCTGAAAAATCACAAAAATATAGGGTTTCTTAGGAACACTGGTCCAGATCCCCTTAAAAATCACATAGCTACCAAGCCAGCATTCAATGTTGGGTCATCACCAGCACGCCAGCGAAACGCCATTTAAATGGCGTTTCACTGGCGGGCAGATGATGGCCTGCTTTTAGTGGTATTTGGATCCACTCATTAACTAAAAAAAAACATTGAACCACCTCTGCAAAATCTTTCTGGATCCCTGCATGGCCGACTACAAGACAAACATGGGTTCTTGGGAATTCGCTGTCCTTTTCATAAGGATTATAATGCTTATACTAGGTTCTAACCAAAATGTAAGCTATTTTGCTAACAGTGGAAATCCAGATCAGCTTGTACCTTAACAGGCCATCTGATCAAAGCCATCTCTTCTATTCTATGGTAATACATGGAATCCTGTCACAGAACATACTGAAGTTGCAAAGCTGATATAGGATTATGTTTACATTTTCAAAGCAATCCTTTATTGAACCTTCAGATTTTTGCAACCCTTCATAGCCTTATGAACGGCACAGATATGATTGACAGCTGCCACACCCGCCCATGCAATACCCTTCAAAGATCATATTCATTCGCCAGAAGTGGTACTGGTGTTGTGATTGACAGCTAACCACAGCTGAGTTGCACGTGCAAAACAAGCTTTTTGTTTGCTCCATTGGCTGTTCGTGTGGCTGTTCCACTTTACCGTTTTACGCTCCAACAGAAGTGTTAATACGATTTCCTAAAATATAAATAGCTTTTATATTTTTGATATTTATATAAAATGTAAATATAAGCAATAAATTCAATTTTTGGTCTGTTCATGGAATCATGAAAACTTTGGGTCTCTTGCAAAATTAACGTAAAGCCCTTTGGGTTTCTCTTAATTTACAAGAGACCGAAGTATTCAGGATTCCATGACCATTCCAAAAATTGAATTCATTTCTTAAATAATTTGGGCCTCATTATGCAAAAACCTGATTTTGTTACATTTATACACCAAAGACACAAACCATCTTGTGCATCTACAGTCTGATCAGCACCTTTGTTGTTCCCTCTCTAGCTGAAAAGACTGGATTTAGCCTTACCCTGTCATAGCCAGGAAGAAGGGTTTTCACTTGATGTGGCTCAAATTATACAGTAAAACCTGTCTAAAGCGGCCACTCAAAAATAGACAAAACAAAGGTCTTTAAGACAGATGGTAGCTGAATGCAGGTCAAAAGTGTTGCAGAATGCTCTCTTGAAGCATGAACTGCATTAAGCGATAATCAGTCTTGAAAAATAATTTTTGCTCTTTTTGAAGGGCTGCTTAAGACAGGTTTTACTGTATTCATAGAGACAAGGGTTAAAATTGGGTGAGTTTGTTTTGAAATTTTACATAAATTTCAACATAATTTCAGCCAGCATGATTATAAGTCACTTGCGCTGATCCAGATAATTCCTTCAGAGGGGTCCTGATAATATTTTTTTAGTCATTAAGCATAGGTTTAGATAAACACAATTTTTGAGCTTAAAATCATATTTTCTTACCCATCAGTTTTAACATTTGTTTTGGGTGCTCAAAAGAACTTTCTCATTGAGACGGTTCTTTTGAGTACCCACAACATATGTTTTGGTTGAGAAATAAGAAATTAAATTTTTGGTATGCACTCTTAACTAAAGTCCTGATTTAGGTATTCACAGAGGAACGGACCTCCCTTGAGAAGGAATTGGACCCGTCCAATTACTTCTCAAGTGGGGCCTGTACCAGTATTTCTAAGGAAACCTATAGATCTGGACCCCCTGTACCCCCCCTCTGGATCCATGCATGAGTCATCCTGTCTTACTGTTCATGTGCAGGCCGCTTCATATAAGCAGTTAACCTCTAATTTGTGTATACATATTTTAATCAGTAACTGACAACTGCCCTACTTGAATTATTGATGGGTCAAGAAGAATCTCTGAAATTCATGTTTAAGGCTGGTTAAATTCAATGCATACAGAAAATGTATTATCATTTTATATATGTATTAGAATTTAATCAACCTTTTTAAAAGTTGAGGTTTATAAATAGAACATTTGTAAAAAATATAGATGATGAGTAGCTGCCAATGCAGTGTCTCATCAGGATATGCACATTTGCCATAATAAAAACATGATCAGGAGAAAACAAATAGTTATAGCTACCTGTGATCTCTTAAGATAATATTGGATTGTCCCAAGAAATTTAATTCTTATGGAAAAGAACATTCCATTCAGCATCAATGGGTTGAAAATGTTGTTGCACGTCTTAGCATCTGTTAAATTAAAAAAAGAATGTGAAAAGGCTAGCTGCCAGGTACCTTGTCTTACAGAGGCTGCAACATGCTTTGTTTTTTAGGTCAGGTTTTTAGAGTTTGTAAAAATTAATGATTCCAAATGTGTGCTAGTATATATGACCTTGTGTATAATGTAGAAACTGTGTTTGACTTTTGTTAACTACAAACAGCACCTTGAAATCTTGTCTGAAATTTGAGTGATGACAGGAAAACATTGCAGTTTTCTCTGTCATCAGATTTCCAGGTGATATACAATTGATAAAGAAAGCCAGATAAGGTCTCTACATAGTGCACTAGGTATACAGTCTCTGGATCATACAGTAGGTCCTAATTGACAACATCCATACAACTTAATACAATTTGGCAACGTCTAAACAGTTTGCTGGGACCTCTTTATATATTTCATATTAAAGACAATCACTTGTGAATAAGTATTATTAACTCTTTATACCCCCCGCAAACTTTGTTTGTAGGGGGTATACTGTTTTCACGTTGTCCGTGCGTCCGTCCGTCCGTAACGCTTTGTTTCCTTAATAACTCGAAGAGTCATTGCTGGATTTTCATCAAACCTTGCAAACATGTTCATATATGCAAGACAAATACTTTAGACAAAAAAGTAAGGGCTAGGGGCCAATTCTATTAGAGTTATTTCCCTTTGTAGTTCTAAATGGCTTTTAGTTTAGTGCTTTATGCTTATGCTATTATAGGCCATACACGGGCCGATCAACTCCTACCACAGCTTTTGATGGAACATTTTGATACTTTTCCTATACAATGTAGACACATTGAACATATGCATGAAGGAGTTTGGTTCAGAAAAAATAATTTTTGACAAAATGACAGCTGTGAGAACTTAGACAATTTTTCCCTAATAAGGTGTTTGTATATGCATAGATGGTACCCTTATGGGCCGATCAACTCCTACCACAGCTTTTTATGGAGCAATTTGATACTTTGCCTATACAATGTAGACACATTTAACATATGCATGAAGGAGTTTGGTTTAGAAATAATATTTTTTGTCAAAATGACAGCTGTGAGAACTTAAACAATTTTTCTCTCATAAGGCTTTTGTATATGCATTGATTGGGTCTTCATGGGCCGATCAACCCCTACCACAGCTTTTGATGGAACAATTTGATACTTTGCCTATACAATGTAAACACATTGAACATATGCATGAAGGAGTTTTGTTCAGGAAAAATAATTTTTGACGAAATGACAGCTGTCAGAACTTAGACAATTTTTCCCTGATTAGGCTTTTGTATATGCATAGATGGTGCCTTCATGGGCCGATCAACTCCTACTACAGCTTTCGATGGAACAATTTGATACTCTGTGGATACAATGTAGACACATTGAACATATGCATGAAGGAGTTTGGTTCACAAAAAATAATTTTGACAAAATGACAGCTGTGAGAACTTAGACAATTATTCCCTTATATGGCTTTTGTATATGCATGGATAGTGCCTTTATGGGCAGATCAAATCCTACTACAGCTTTTGATGGAGAAATTTGATACTTTGCCGACACAATGTAGACACATTGAACATATGCACGAAGGAGTTTATAATTTTTGTTTGCACAGATTCTACTGAAATCTTCTTATAAAAACTAAGGTCTTCTTGTTTGAACTATAACTTGCCAAGATTTTTCACTGACTCTTGCTGTGCGGGGGGTATCTAATAAGCATTGCTTATTAACTTTTTTCATTATCTCCTAGTGTTGTCTGCTGATAACTTTTGCAAACAGTTTGGACCCAGATCTGGCCCGACGAAATGTAGGGCCTGATCTGGATCCAAACTGTTTGACACTTCGGTTGTATTTGTGAAAGAATTTTTCAAAAATGTTGGTTTTAAAAATAATCAGCAGATGACAAAAAAGCATGAAAAAATTCTCAGGGGGCAAAGGGTTAAAGTTACAATGCAATGAGTTTGTATTTAAGAAAGATCATAAGTAAAAATGGATGGTTTCACATAGGTCCAAATAGGAAATTTTTGTGTGTGAATTGTGAATATTTTCTTTTCCAAAAATTTAAACATGTGTTTTGAGCACTCAAAAAATATTTGTCTCATTGAGATGGTTCTTTTGAGTACCCAAAGCATATATTTTGGTTGAAAAATAGGTAAAATAGTTTTCAAGTATGTACTCTAATCTGGAGGTCTGGTTTCAGATTAGTAATAGATGTATATGTATACTGCATTTTTTTTCATAAACATATATATTAAGAATTTTTCATTGCAAAGGAGCTATGAATTTATTATTTTTCAATTTCTTTGTTTCTGCTCAAAACATATGATAGTTAGTAGAAGCTCTTGGAAAGGTACTTAGTAATGTTTTTACAAATCCTATTGAGAAAATTCATATTTTAAGTCCCAAATGAGGGTTGTAACATAGCTTGTGGGAGAAAACTGCATGATTTAATTTAAATACAGTCAAAACTCTTTATAATGTCACTCATTATAACAGAATATTCATTATCCGACAAAAAAGTGCTAGGAACAGATCTGTTTCCATTAAAATTCCCTCTTAATAACAGAATATTCACTTAACGACACCGACTGTAAGTTCTGGGAACAGATATACATTTTACTATTGAAAGTGAATTCATTATAACAGAAGTTTTACCATGTACCAGCCAATTTCATATTTTCTTCGCAATAAACAAAGTGTCTAGCTTCATAAAAAAGTAATCAACATTGACAATGATTTGTTATTCTTGTTAAAAACACAAGCCTTGTGTTTTGATTCAATATAAAATAGAAATAATGTTTGCTTTGGGAACAATAGCATTATAATTCACTGTGTTTTCTGTTACCAAATGATTATGATGCGGTAACCTATTAGGTGATTCGTTTAAACAGCAAATTCACTTTAACGTCGAAGATACCTGGGGACAAACATAGTCATTATAAAGGGGGTTGACTGTATACGTTTTGGTTGATCAAAAGAACTGGCTCAATGAGATGGGTCTTTTGAGTACCGACAACATATGTAAATAAAAATTAATTTTCAATTATGCACTCTTATCTGTAGATCTGAGGTGAATTCAAAAATATTGTGTTGTTAATAATATGAAAAATAGGTTTTGCTAGGATTAATTTAGGAGTATTTCTTAACTATTTGTCTTCTAGGGTCATCTGCTGATAACACATGCAAACAGTTTGGACTCAGACCAGGCCAGACAAAATGTCGGGCCTGATCTGGTTCCAAACTGTTTGACATTCTGAAGGTATTCCGGAAAGGAAAAAAAATCAGCAGACAAAAAAGCATGCACATTTCCCAGGGGGCAATTATTGGAAAGAAGAGCTAGGGAACATGATCTCTAATATTGAAGTATTACAGGCTTGCTTGTGTAGCACAATAGGGCTAGAAAAGTATTGTGAGGGTCAAATTGTGATTATTTTCTGACCTATCAGTCTATACTGTTGATTCAAAGATAGATGACAATTGTTGTAAACAAAAAATATGAACTAATCCAGGTAATGGGTGATTTATACAGGTATATATCCCAAACTACCTCTAACTGTAGTAATACATTTATCATTATTTACCTGTTTCAATTGAAAAAAAAAAACTATTCCTATTATCATGCATCTTTGAAACAGCAGTACATATGATTGTGTGCTCAAAAGAAACATCTCATTGAGATGTCTTTTGAGCACCTGCATCATATGATTTGGTTGAGAATTAAGTTTATTTTTTTTTTTTTGCTAGAAATGTGAGTAGTTATGTTGTCCAGATTCTGTTTCATTGTGAATCCTGATCAGATGACTTCTGTAGAAACCTGCTAATCTGGCTCTACACTGTTTTTAAAAGAATCTTGAAAAAGTTTTGCACACAGTGCAATTATTATCTTGAATACAGTATATACATGCTCGGGGGGGTAATTTGAGGGTAATTTTGGTACGGGTGTGGGGCCCAGTTTTTTTTAACCTACCCCAATCATATACCTGGTCTTCGAAAAAAATGACCTATTCATATACTTGATTGAACAAAATGTTTACATATTCATATACTGTTCTTTGATTTTTATATACCCTCTTTGCTGTCTGAAAACAAAGTTTACAAATAAATATTACAATTTTGGTTTCGTAGCTGAATATCTGAGCAAATATATTCATATTTTCAAACAGGGATGTCAGAAAATGGGACCATTCATATCATATACCTGGCAGCAATGAAAAGTGGGGCTATTTGCCTCCCCCCCCCCCCCCCCCCCCCCAGTATACATTTACCTTTATCCTGCTGGAAACTTAATATATCCCGGTGTCAAATCTGTGTAGAACCAGAACCTTCTGTAGAAGTGCTGATCAGGATCTGTATTGTTTTCCATTCACTTTGTTAACTTGAAGTAATGTACAGTATGATATACATGTTCATTTCATCAGCTGGGATGCTGTTTATCTTTAACTTGATAACATGCGTGAAAGTTTTCCAAATTATTCCTGAATTCAGGATTTTGTGGCTGACTTTACATAGAAAGTCTGCCTCAAGATGCTGAATTAGGCATAATATAATAGATTCTCTGATTTGTTTTCAGATTATCTAAACACAATCATTTAAACATAAAATTGTTCATTTTTATAGGCATCCTGCAAGTTTTAAAATTTGAATGTCTAAAGTTCAAGATTTTGGAAATTTTGAACTTTGACCCATGTAATAATATTATGCTCTGCATGAAATGGGGTGACGTCTTTATTTATTTTTCTATGGATCTGTTCTTTTAGTATTTTGTTCGTTTATGTTTTGAGCTCACCAGAGCCGAAGCTCTGGATGAGCTTATAGGATGGTACTCGAGCCGGCATCCGTGTGTTCGTTCACACTTTCAAACATGAATATCTCTGAGACCAGCTGGCCGATCTTAATCAAATTTTATCTGCAGCATCATTGGGGTGGGGGATTGGCTGCATTAGGTTTTGGGCCAGCTCGGATCAGAACACTGGTTTCCATGGCAACAGATAGCTCCCATAGGGTTATAATGGGGAAAACCTTGTGAACACTCTAGCTCCTTCATTTTAGATTGGTTCTTCTTTATTCTTGCAGGTATAGAGGACAACCATAACATCTTGAATGGGTTCGAAATTCGGCAAGATCCGACCAGGGACTTATGGGTTAGCTGCCTTTGAGCGTCTGGAAAAATCCCAATAGACTTATAATGGGAGAAATATTGTGACCACTCTAGTGCAGTCATTTTCGGATTAATCTTCTTCATTATTGCAGGTAACAAGACCAACCATAAAAGCTTGGATGAGATTGAATTTTGGCAAGATTCCATCACTGACTTCAGAGTTAGCTGCCCTTGAGCGTCTGAAAAATCAATGAATAATGTTGTGACCACTCTAGCCCCTTCATTTTTAATTGGATTTTCTTCATTCTTGCAGGTAACAAGGACAACCATAAATCTCAGATGGGTTAGAAATTCGGCCAGATCAGACCTCGGACAGTGGAGTTAACTGCCCTTGAGCGTCTGGAAAAAAAACATAGATTTATAATGGGAGATCTGTTGTGACCACTCTAGTACTTTAGATTTCGAATTGATCTTCATTCTTGCAGAAAAGAAGGACAACTATTGAAGCTTGAATGAGTTTAAATTTCTTCAAGTTCCCATCACCTATTATGGAGTTAGCTGCCCTTGAGCATCTTAAAAATTGATGGATAATGTAACATTGTTGTGACCACTCTAGCGCCTTCATTTTTTATTTGATCTTCTTCATTCTTGAAGGTAACAAGGACAACCATAAAATCTAGGATGAGTTTGAATTTAAAGTAAAACCAACCTCAGACTGTGGAGTTAACTTCCCTCGAACATCATAAAAAATCTGCATAGACTCACTGTGACCACTCTAGCACCTTCATTTTTGAATGGATCTTCCTCATTCTTGCAGGTAACAAGGACATTCGTATAGGTTTTGAATGAGTTTAATTTTCGGCCACATCCAACCACCAGCTACAGAGTTAGCTGCCCTTGAGCATCTAGACTATAGCTGTATAATGTTGTGACCACTCTAGCACCTTCATTCTTCATTTGATTTTCTTCATCCTTGTAGGTAACCAGGACATACATAAAAGTATGGATGAGTTTGAATTTCGGTCAGATCCCGTCACTGACTACAGAGTTAGCTGCCCTTGAGCATCTGAAAACTATACTTTCACCAGGGTTTCTCTGCAATTTTTATTCAGATCTTTTTAATACTTGCAGATAACTAGAACTTGCATAATATCTTATGTTTTTGAATTAATTTCTGGTCACTGTTTCAAGTTCAGAGTTACCTGCCTTTGAGCATCGTAAATTATGGTATCTCCAAACATTATGCTGGCTCCATGATGAGCGATCGTTGCCCATTTGGCTACTTGTTTCTTTCTTATTATATCAGTTCATTTCTTATTGTTGGAAAACAACCAATCGATTTTTGAACTTTTCATTCTCATTTTATCAGTGCAATGTGCTTAATTTAGTGCAAAACAGAAGTGTTTATTTTAGATGAGTGTTAATCACCGCTAGAAATCTATGAGTGTTAATCACCGCTAGAAATCTATGAGTGTTTAATCATCGCTAGAAATCTATGAGTGTTTAATCATTGCTAGAAATCTTTGAGTGTTTATCACCGCTAGAAATCTATGAGTGTTAATCATCGCTAGATATCTATGAGTGTTAATCACCGCTAGAAATCTATGAGTGTTTAATCACTGCTAGATATCTATGAGTGTTAACCACTGCTAGAAATCTATGAGTGTTAATCACCGCTAGAAATCTATGTGTGTTTAATCACCGCTAGATATCTATGAGTGTTAACCACTGCTAGAAATCTATGAGTGTTAATCACCCCTAGAAATCTATGAGTGTTAATCACTGCTAGAAATCTATGAGTGTTAATTACCACTAGAAATCTATGAGTGTTAATCACTGCTAGAAATATGTGTTCATCATATAACTTGAAGTTTTGCCATTTTCTGAATGTTAGAAAATTAGTCATTGGCTCACCTGAGTTTGGAGTCTCATTAAAGAGCATAAAATATGTTATATGCTTGGTATGGGATGCAATGTTTGACTGCATGGTATAGGTCAGACAATCAAGATGGCTGCCATTCCTTATAAGATGTATGTCCCTTGAAACCTTGATATTGGCCTCATCAAGAGAAAGCCCTTACTTTTTGCATGCAAACAACAAAGGGACAGATCAGCTTGAGCCCTTAGATGTCTGGTCCAGAGCACCTTAAGTTGTTATTTGCTCTTTGGAAATTGTATTAACTGATTTTGCTACATGCAAAATTACATTATCCTAGCCAGTCTCTGTAGCTGTGTGGACTGATTTGAGTCTTACCTGGTCTCGAAGTTACAAACTTTTTTCATGCTCATTAATTTCAGCTGCTCATAAAATCACAAACACTGTAACATAAAGAATTTTCTTGCTTTGAATTACTCAGATGTTGTATTTAGCCTGCTGATAAATGTTAAAATGCCAACAATTGTTGGCATTTTAACATTTATCAGCAGAATAAATTCATGCTCAGTTGATGAGCATGAAACAATATTTATAACCTCAATGCCTTATCATTAACTCCAAAGACAGGTTTTCTTTCGGCAGGGCTTCATGATCATGCTTACTATACAGGGCTGTATTCTTCTCTAATTTCATATGTATAACAGAAAGCTAAAATACTTAGATTGGCCTCATAAGTACACATGCTCATATTAGCCCACACTGAGTAATTGTATTGGTTATTTACACCATGTGAATTGGGAGCAGAGTGGCTCTGTGGTAGAGTGCTTGACTCGAGACGAGGGGCTGCGGGTTCGAGCCTCACTGGAGTCACTGCGTTGTGTCCTTGAGCAAGACACATTAATCCTAGCTTAGTACTGGTTCATCCCAGGAAGACCCGTCCCTTTATAACTGAAATATTATTGATGGGGCGTAAAGAATCAAATCAAACAGACAAAACCATGTGAACTGATTTCCAGTCAATTCATCTATATGACCTGGAAATCAATCATAACCTCCAAGACAGGTTTTCTTTCGGCTTCATGATCATGTTTACTATACAGGCCTGTATTTCTCATCTAACTTCATATGTAAAACAGAAAGCAGAAATACTGATATTTGCCTCATAAGTACACATGCTCATACTAGCCCACACTGAGTAATTGTATAGGTTGTTTACTCCACGTGAACTGATTTCTGGTCATTTCAGCTATATGACCTCGGAATCCATCACCAACTCCAAAGACAGGTTTTCTCTTGGCGAGGCTTCATGATCATGTTAACTATACAGGGCTGTATTCTCCTCTAATTTCATATGTAAAACAGAATGCTAAAGTACTGATATTGGCCTCATAAGTACACATGCTCATACTAACCCACACTGAGTACTTGTATCGGTTGTTTACACCACATGAACTGATTCCAGTCAATTCAGCTATAAGACCTCAAAATCAATCATTAACTCCAAGACAGGTTTTCTTTCGGCGAGGCATCATGATTATGTTTACTATATAGGACTATATTCTCCTCTAATTTCATATGTGAAACAGAAAGCTAAAAGACTGATATTGGCCTCATAAGTACACATGCTCCTACTATACCACACATTTAGTAATTGTATCGGTTGTTTACACCATGTGAACTGATTTCCGGTCAATTCAGCTACCATTAACTCCAAAGACAGGTTTTCTTTCGGCGAGGCTTCATGATAAGGTTTACTATACAGGGCTGTATTCTCCTCTAACTTTTTATATGTAAAACAGAATACTAAAGTACTGACGTTGGCCTCATAAGTATGCATGCTCATACTAGCCTACACCGAGTAAAGTAAAACCTGTGTAAAACCGCCACTCTCTAAAAGACCAACAAATGGTTATCAATACTGATTATTGCTTAATGCATGTCAAGTATTGCAGAATGCTTCCTTTGGAGCATTCTCCAATACTTTTGACCTACATTAGAGCATTCTGCAATACTTTTGACCTGCATTAAGTTACCCTGAGTTGTCTTTAAGAGCTTTGTTTTGTCTATTTTTTAGTGGCTGTTTTACACAGGTTTTACTGTACTTAATTGGTTGTTTATCCCCACACAAATTGATTTCCAGTCAATTTATTGACATATTTTCATTTTTTATGGATACAATGTGTTGACGAAAATCAGTGTGGATCCTGATCAGCTGGATTCATGATAAGCCAGCTGATCAGAATCTACACCATTAGAGCTTCATTATGAGGCACTGCATTAATTTTTCCGTCCCTTGAGTGTCGAGTTTTAGCCCCTGATTGGGCTTTATGCATAATTTGATATAGAATTTCGAAAAAGAATAATGAGCCGCAACATGAGATTTCCAACAATGTGGTATGAACGACCAGCAAAGGCTCAGATCAGCCTGCGCATATGGGCAGTCTGATCAGAACCTTTGCTAGTTACTTGAATATTCTATGAGTGTAAAGCTCACTGACTGAACATCACTTGGAGTTTCTAAGCCTAAAAGGAGGCTGCATAGGCTCACCTGAGTCTACACTTGTCAAAATGCCTAACTGTTGAAAATCACATGTCACGGGTCAATTATGTGCATAATGTGCTTATAAGGTTGAATAAGGTAGATCAATATATATGTTTGTTATTGTTTTTCATTTTCAGATAGTCTGGTTTATTATCATGATAGAGGGTGGATCACTTATCACCTAATTACACTAATGCTTCACAATTGACTGTAAATGAGCCTCAACATGACAAAAATAACAAAATGTCACAGAGTGCGCCCAGTCTGAGCAGAGTCCTTCCTGTGGACTCTGTGGTTAACTAAGGACCCAAGACAGCGAATATTTCCTATCAGACTGAGCTGATGCTAAGTATGATATGAGTATTCTCATGATACACAGCCACAGTGTTAGTTTTATCATCTCGCCGCTCAAATAGTAAATTACTGCTGTTTAGGTGTAGATTATTGTTCACCCCTGCAGATGCTAAAATCAGACTCCAGTTAAACATGTCTAAAAAGGTCACTCTAAAAAAAGACCAAAAATTTAATTTTTAAAGACCAATTATCGCTTAATGCAGATCAAAAGAATTGCAGAATGCTCCCCTTGGAGCATTCTGCAATACTTTTGACTTGCATTAAGCTACCATTAGTCATTAAGATCTTTGTTTTGTCTATTTTTGAGTGGCTGCTTAAGACAGATTTTGCTGCATTGATAGTTGAATAAATTTATTTTATAACAACATTTGATTTGTCTTTATTTTGAGAAGGTGCCAGCAGAGCCACTGGTCCAGAGTTGGCAAGTGATTTCTCAATTTTTAGCTCACCTGAGCCAAAGGCTCAGATAAACACATTTGAGCGTAAAATATAAACATTTTCTTACCCATCAGTTTTAACGTATGGCTTGGCTGCTCAAAAGAAACCTCTCATTGAGTACCCACAACATATATTTTTGTTGAGAAATAAGATTTTTTTGTTACACACTCTTTACTAAAGGCTGCCTGAGCCGAAGGCTAAAGGTGAGCTATTTCTGTCATGTGTCCGTCGTCCGTTATACCTAGTCCGTATACTTTTTCTTTAAATGACATAGACTGGCCCCTGTCTTACTGATATTTTATCACGTTACAAAAAAGTTATTACATTTTTTTTAGAAGTGTCTAACTCTCTGATAGGGCTATAGTTTGAGCCAAGAAGGGAGCTTATATCAGAAAATTTTTTGTCTAGTAGCAGTAGTTTTCCTTGAACTCAGAGCCTGAGGCCAGGCTACTCCTGAACCACTGGTCCAAATTCAAAATAATTTCACAAAATTATTCCTCATGATGCCTTCTATTACAAATGCGAAAAATGGTTCGGCTCCACCAAACAAAAGGGTCGCCATAGCTCTAGATAAGAAATGTCATTAAAAGGCATCACCTGAACCTCTGGTCCAAATTCAAAACAATTTCACAGATTTGTTCCTTGTGATGCCCTCTACCAAAATTACACAAATGGTTCTGCTCCACCAAAAGAGGTCACCAGAGCTATAGATAAGAAATGTCTTTAAAAGGCATCACCTGAACCTCTGGTCCAAATTCAAAACGATTTCACAGATTTGTTCCTCGTGATGCCCTCTACCAAAATTACACAAATGGTTCTGCTCCACCAAAAGAGGTCACCAGAGCTCTAGATAAGAAATATCTTTAAAATGCATCTCCTGAACCTCTGGTCCAAATTCAAAACGATTTCACAGATTTGTTCCTCATGATGCCCTCTACCAAAAATGCACAAACGGTTCCGCTCCACGAAAAATGGTTACCATAGCTCTAGATAAGAAATGTCTTTAAACGACATCTCCTGAACCACTAGTCCAAATTCATGATTATTTCACAGAATTGTTCTTCATAATGCCATTTACCAAAATTGCTCTAATGGTTCTGCTCCGCTTAACAAAAGGGCTCTAGATAAAAATAATGTTTAAAAGACGTATACTCCTGAACCACTGGTCCAAAGTAAAAAAAAAATCACAGAATCGTACTTCATGATGGCTGCTACCAAAATTGCACAAATGGTTCCGCTCGGCCAAATAAACGCACCACAACAGCTCTAGATAAGAAATGTCTTTAAACAACATCTCCAAAACCACTGGTCCAAATTCAAAATATTTTTACTGCAATGTTCCTCATTATGCCCTCTACCAAAATTGATCAGAATGTTCAGTTTGGCTGAACAACATGGCTACCACAGCTAAAAATAGAAATATCTTTTAATCATATCTCCTTAGCTACAGGCCAATACATCGTCTAGTCACGTGCTAGGATTCAAATGAGCGATCTCGGACCCTCTTGTTATTCATTTGTCCATGCATTATAATTTTTTTATTACCGATTTCCAAAAAAATAGGCTTTGTAATTATCACATATGCTTACATATCACACATGCTTACATATCACTTATAAGCTCAGCTGAGACATAGGAACTAGCTGAGCTATTGCGAGCATAGGATGTCTGTTTTCCTTCAGTCAGTTTTTCCTATGTATATAAAGGCAACGCTTTAAAAGTCGTGTCAAAAACTACTGGGCCGTTTTAAAAATAATTTGGCACATATGGTCCTTGAGTGACCATATACTGCGATTTTTAGCTCACCTGAGCGAAGGCTCAAGGTGAGCTATTGTGATCACATTTCCTCAGGAGTCCGGCCATCTGTGTGTCCGTAAATATTTTCTTTGAACGACTGGTCTAAATTGATAAATATTTCACAAGATTGTTCCCCTTAATGCCTGCTATCAACATTGCGCAAATGGTTTCGCTCTGCCAAACAAGAGGGTCGCCAGAGCTCCAGATAAGAAATCTTTTAAACGACATCTCCTGAACCACTGGTGCTAATTCAGAATAGTTTCTGAGAAATTTATCTCGTGATCCAAAATTACACTAATGGCTCCCATCAGCCGATCAAAGGGGCCGCCAGAGCTCCAAATAAGGAATATTTTAAACGTCATTTTCTCCTGAACCACTGGTCCAGATTTAAAATAATTTTACAGAAGTGTTCCTCATGATGTCCTCTTACAAAATTGCACATTTTGTTCCACTCCGCAGAACAAAAGTGCTAACAGAGCTTTAGATAAATATTTTTAATCAACATCTACTGAACCACTGGCCCGAATTTAAAATGATTTCACAGAAATGTACCTCATGATGCCCTTTTGCATAAATAATTTTGCTCCGCCGAACAAAAGGGTCACCAAAGCTCTAGATAAGACTTATTTTAAACGACAACGCCTCCTGGACCACTCGTCCAAAGTCAAAATAATTTCATAGAGTTTTTCCTCATGAGGCCTTCTACCAAAACTGCACAAATAGTTCCGCTCCGCCAAACATGGGTTGCCAGAGCTCTAGATAAGAAATATTTTAACCACATCTCCTCCTGAACCACTGGTCCAAATTTAAAATAATTTCTCAGAAATATCCTCATGATGCCCTCTACCAGGATTGATCAGATTTTCAGCTCGGCTGAACAACATGGCCACAGGAGATAAAAAAAAAAAGAAATATTTTTAAATGATATCTCTTTTACCACATGCCAATACATCATCGCCTCATGTGTCAGGATTCAGGTGGGTTATCCAGGGCCCTAGGGTTCTCTTGTTTAAATTATATTGATCCATCTATGTATACTTAAACGCAAAAGAAACGCAACCGTTTTCTATTCACTTAATCTTCCTCATAGGTCACATGAGGCTAAATTCTTAACCATATCCTGTGTTCCTGTGCATTGAGTAATGATTTGCCGTAAAATGGTTTTGATCACGATTTCCGTTCTGACGTTATAATGACGTCAGTAAATTTCAACAAATGGAGTCTAAAAAGTGATGCCTCAATCGATTTGAAAACAAACAGCTTGATCTGATAGTCAGATGTCTTAACTAAAGGAAAACACTTAAACGGTCTGCAAATTATTGATTATCAACGCTACCAGTCGCTGTGTTGCTGCGTTTCTTTATTGACGTCAACGTACTTTTTTTAAAACAGTCATTACAGACGCATTGTGTTCGATCATGTCGCGATACTTACGTCTTCTATGCAATGTATTGAGGGCTATATGGTGACATTAAAAGTTTTTGATTGTTGGCATTCGTTTGGATAAAAATGGCCGATTACGCCAACCAATTAAAGACGTCATTTTGACAAAATGAACGTTGACAGAAACATTAAAGTACCTGATTTGATTTTGTCTACCATTTTGCTTTCAAAACCCGATATTGGTTTAAAACGTTTTTTCGCAAAATAGGCACAATTTTTGAACTTTGTGACTTTAAAAATGGGGGGCGCTTTACATTTCTCGTTTCAGCTCGCCAACCATAAGCCACAGCGGTCTGATTTTGGTGCTATATGCGAGGCAAATAACGGTACTTAGCGATTTCGATATCGCTGGCTGATTTTTTTATGAAAAAGAAGGAAAAAAAAACATTTTAGAAAGAGTTGCGTTTCTTTTGCGTTTAAGTATATATATGGGGAACACTTTTAAAAAATCTTCAAGTCAAAACTAAAGGACCTACCAAGATTGTTAATCCCCTGCCACTTCAGTCAGAAGTCCGTCAGTCCATCCGTAAAGCATTCTTGTTCGCTCCATATCTCTTGATCCCTTTGAAAGATTTTCATTAAACTTCACTCAAATGATCCTCTCAGTGAGACAGTGTGCAAAAACAATGAATCAGCTATGCAGATTCAAGGTCGAGGTCATAGGATTTTCCCTTCAATTTCCTGTCCGCTACATATCTCATAAACCATTTGAAAGATTTTCGTTAAAATGCACTCAAATGTTCCTCACAGTGAGACTATGTGCAGACTGAAGGTCAGGGTCACACTTCTAGGTCTTGGGATTTACCCTTCACTTGCCGGTCCGCTCCATATCTCCTGAACCCTTTGAAAGATTTTCTTTAAATTTCACTCAAAAGTTCCTATCAGTGAGGCAGTGTGCATAATCTTTGACTCAGCTATGCAGACTCAAGGTCAAGGTCATGGAATTTACCATTCACTTTCGTGTCTGAACCCTTTGATAGATTTTCATTAAATTTCACTCAAATGTTCCTGTCAGTGAGACGATGTGCAGAACCCATGACTCAGCTACGCACTGAAGGTCAAGGTCATTGGATTTACTCTTCAATTTCCTCTCCGCTCAATATCTCTTGAACTTTGAAAGATTTTCATTAAACTTCTGACAAATGTTCCTCTCAGTGAGACGGTATGCAGAGCCCATGACTCAGCTAGGCAGACTCAGGGGCAATGACACACTTCAAGGTCATGAGATTTGCTCTTCGCTTTTGTGTCCGCTCCCTTTGAAAGATTTTCATTAAACTTCACTAAAATGTTCCTCTGTGTGAGACGTAGCCAACGATTCGACCACCCTGACTCAGTCATACTGTGGCGGGGTATTTTGCTGTCTTTCAGACTGCTTTCTTGTTCAAATAATATTGACCCATCGAAAAAAATTGGCTGCCAGGGGGTGGTGCCAGTTTTTCCTATGTATATAAGGAGACAACTTTAAAAATCTTCTTTTTAAAAAATACTGGGCCAATTTGAAAGAAATTTGGCGCAAAAGGCCAAGATTGTTAAAATGATATTGATCAATTGAAAAACAGGGGCCGGATCCAGTTTTTCCTACATATGTAAGGAAAACTTCTGGGCCGATTTAAAGATAATTTGGCACACTTGATCCTACTGATATTGTTCATATTTTATAGATCTGGTGAAAAACATGGCTGCCAGAGTTGAATATAATAAATGTAACTACAGCAAAACTTGTTTTAAGCGTCCACTCAAAAATCGACAAAGCAAAGACCTTAATGACAAATGGTGGCATATTGAAGGTCGAAAGTATTGCAGAATACTCCCCTTGAAGTATTTTGCAATACTTTTGACCTGCATTAAGCGATAATCGGTCTTAGATAAGATAGAATGAGACATTTTATTTAAAGCATGTCAGTTTAACAGAGAAGCATAAGCTCTAATGAGCTTTTGGCCGTCTAAAGTAAGTAAGGGTGCAAAGATCAAGAATCGATACAATCAAGTACCACACCTGACCCAGAATACCAATGGGAAAGTGACAAACTAACAGTTAGACACCACAAACGAGAGCCAAGAGGTCAGCCCTTTCCCAGCAGGTGACCACAAAGCACATATAAACAGACGCGCACAAAGACATAGCAAACACAAGACAGAAAAAAAACATAAAAGATCCACAAAGAAGTACCGCCTTGGAACGGTCAGTAAAATATTTTACTGGAGGGCTTAAACCGATTAAACGGCGCCAACCTCACCCTTAATTCAGATGTGGATCAAGACACATAGATATTTGGTTTGCATGAAAGACCCCTAACTTATCAATGCATCATCTCCTAAAACATATAAATCAAGATATAACAATAGGCCAGTACATTTAGCCGAAAATGATCCTTGACCCACAACTAATTCCTTGAGAAATGTTATCAACAGTGAAGAAGGTGTCCTGTTTTATAGAAAAAAAGTCCTAAAAAATCCGAGGGGAAATGGTATTTTGGAGGGGGGGGGGTGAAAAAATACGAAAAATGAAGAAAAATCGCTGAAAACAGGCAATTTACTGTTACTGGTAACATAGGATCTAATTTGACCTACCTTGCTACCCGGGACAAGTTTCCATGGGTGTTGGATTGTTCATTGGAGCCCCAGTCATGCCCCAAAAAATTGTCCCCAGAAAAAAACTTATTCTAGCTATGTCTAAATGCATGGTTTCCATGGCAACCCATAATGCTATTCTCCTGAATGGGGGTGTACCTACAAAAACAACCATATCTCGGCTGCTTTTCAGTCTAGACTACTAACCTTGGTACCAAATTAAAGCCTAGGCATAAACCTTTCATTATATGGTCAGATATGCAAATTTTCTAATTTGAATATTTATGAATATTAATGAGAACTTTAAAATATGGGAAAATCGGAAAAAATGCCTGTAGATTAACTGATTTCGGCCCAAAAACATCCCTGATGTACATTGTATATTACTATATCATAAGTGATACAATTTGACAAGTTCTTTTTTCTGGTGGTTCAAGATGTAAATTACCCCATTTGCATATTAATGAATATTTATCAAAACTTGAAAAATGATAGGAAAATCATTGGAGAGAAAAGCAGGAAGCAACGCCTAAAATTTGGGCCCTGTGATAGTAGACCTACCTTACACCCCTATGACGATTTCTACTGGATGCCAATAACTGGGTTGTTTATAGTCAAAAACATAAAGTGTAGGTACTCGTTGTCTTAGTTAGAACGAGCAGAACATTTTGAGACCAAAATGGAGCAGATTTGGTGAAATTTTCTGTTTTGCAACAAAACCGCATCGTCTACAGCAACTCCATTCAAGAAACGCTGCTAAGTATTTCATCAAAACGGTTGGGTAATAAAACAGTTATTTCATGCCTGTTAGTAGTATAGTCAAACTATTACCCCTTGGCACCGTGGACGACCTGATGCACTATTGCACTCGGCCTTAGGCCGTGTGCAATAGTGCCTCAGGTTGTCCACGGCACCGAGGGGTAATAGTTTGGATTATACTACAAACAGGCATGAAATAACTGTATAATATTCACGGGTATCAATGAAATATTGGAAATAATAGACAAATCTCAGGAAAAAAGTGGATATGCTTTCAAAATTACTCATATCGCAGCTGCTAGATGCCCTAATTTACCAAGCTCAGCTCTTAATTGATGCTTAGACAGAGTCCTTATACCATGTGGTTCAATATGCATATTATCTAATTTTATGTTCATATGAATTTATGAAACATTGGAAATGATAAAAAAATCGCAGAAATAAATAGGAGAGTATACATTTAAAATTACTAAAGCCAAAAAATGTGAGTTTACTATTGAATGGAAAATTAAAATAAGGTAGGTGGGCCTGATTTGTTTTCTAAATAATATATATGGGATGAAAGGGGAAAATATGGCCAAAAATGGGGAATCCCCATATAATATTGAACAAGAGGGCAATCATAGGTGTCTCTGGAACTCTCACATGAATCGTAGCCCTGGGGGCACTTTGTTAAGCATAGTTGAATGATTTTGAGCAATATAAGGAACATAGATCAATCTGAAACATTTTTGTAAATATTCTGAATCTGGATCAATGGATAAGATGTTGTATAAAGAGTTGTACTGACGGACTTTAATTACGCAACACTAAGTTCCCCTTATTTCTTGCAAAAGACTGTTGAATGTAAACACTCTTTGCTTCGATAATGTTATCATGAGTTGGCCCCTTCAGAAAACACTTAAGTTATAATTGTACAACTAAACTGGACGCCTATATATGCTCCGTATTAATTTAGCCATTTCAACATTTCTTAAGTAGAGGAGATTTTAAGCTATTGAATGAAAGGGTATATCCAGATAAACGCCATATACGCAAATAAGCTGTATCGCAGACCTGCCAATCAATGTGAGAGATTCCTCGGTGACTAACAAAGTCCATGATACAAATTTGATGCTTCTCTTGTTTCTTTCTTTAAAGAAGTAGGGAATCTTCATTCATAACATTTGGTCACATGAAACAGTTGACCCCTATCTCTAAAAGTTTACATTTTAATGCATTAAGTTCATCTTAGTTGGACAAGTTTTCCCTGTGTTACTTACAAATGAATGCTCTTTAAGATACAATCAAAATTATTGTTCTGTCTTCTTTTTTGAGACATGAATTAAAGCTGTTATCCAAGTGTTGCGTTTTTAAAGTCCGTCAGTATATTTTTAGCTCTGGTGATTATAATGTTCAGAAGAGCAGAACTGGTTGGGTAGCTTTAATAGAAGGCCTTACAAGGAATGTCATTACAAATTGCATGAAATGAATTAATATTTGGACCAGTACAATGTAGTTCATTTGTTCTTTGAAATATTTCTTTTCTAGAGCTCTGGCTGCCATCTTGGCTGGCAGAGCGGTAACATTTGGGCAATTTTTAGAAGGTTAAGGATTACAGCACCTGAGGTAGTGGTTATTTGTGGGTATACCGCTATAACATTTTCATTTTTTTCTCATTTCTAATAAAAAAAATTATTAATAATGGTGATTTTGCAATTTAAATGTTTCCAATTAAGAACATATCATTAAGGCTCTATGTCTTAGCATTATGTTTATACCATGTTTGCTGCTCTTTGGCGATTAGCAGCTGAGATATTAGTAATTTTGTAGGTATACCCCCTTAATTTTTCTGCGATTTTTCTGTGATTTCTTATGTTCTCTTTAATAATCATGAATATCAAATTTAGATTAATCTCACGTTGAACCAATGGATAAAAGTAATGTGTCTTAGAATCAATTTAGAACCAAGTTCGGTAGCTCAGGGCAACTAGCAGTTGTGAGATGAGTAATTCTGTAGTGATACCCCCTTAATTTTTCTGCGATTTTTCAATAATACTTTATGTTTTTATCAATAGTCATAGATATTTAAGGCTAATTATTTGCGTGTTGAACCACTGGGTAAAAGGGTAGTATACTGGTATTAGTTTGGTACCATGTTTGATAATCTATGGAAATTGGTAGCTGAAATATAATCAATTTTGTAGGTATACCCCGTGGTTTTTCTTAGAACTTTCTCTTATTTCTTATATTTTCATTGGTATTGATGGATATGAAAATAAGTAAAATTGCATATTGAACCACTTTGTAAAGAGACACTGTCTCAGCATCAATTTTGTACCAATTTGTGACCTGTAGTTTAATTAGCAGCTGAGATACAGGATATTTTGTAGGTATACCCCCTTAATTTCCTGCAATTTTCTCTAATTTCTCATATTTGAATAAATAATCATGTGTTTACAAATTATATAATATACATATCAAACAGTCAGGAAAGCGTTAGATAACTAAGAAATTATTTGGTATCAAATTTAGTATTTTAGGATGAATTGATGCTGAGATATGCATATTTTTGTTGGCACAACCCCATTATTTAGGATTATGGGTTGCCATGGAAACGAATATGCTCTCTGCTGACCACTCAGTTTACACACTTATAATCAGAAATCCATCCAAACCTGATCTATTCAGCATTTGCTTAAAAAGAATGTGAAATTTATAAGTATATTTAGTCAAAAATCATTATTTCCAGTTTTCAGGTACCCCACCCACTAATGATAAAATCTTAAATCTTAATTTTCTCGAATTTGGCACCGATATTTTTTGAGGACTTTTTACGGTTATTTACACTACACAACCCTGTGCTTTGGTGCTAAAATAATTTCTCAAGGAATTATCTTGACCTTAAAATTTAAAGTTCCTGGCCTACAAGGAGATAAAGCAAAGATAAGGACTCAACAGTAAATAAAACTGAATACCGGAGCAAAAGAAATCCAACAGGTAAACCCGGGTGGGCCCGACAAACAGCCAAAGCATCAGGCCTCTACCAACTCATTAATAGATAAGTCTTTAAGTCGGAATATCATAGAGTCTGAAGTCCGACCCACCGGCGTGCAATTAAAGAGGAAAGCAAAGTTGCCAACCGTGATTGGGTTGACCACCAATCATGCAGTCTGTTGCAATACATTAAGGTTATAGGCAATCTTTTTATAATGGAAAATTATTTTAATGAACTGCGCTGAAAAACAATAGAGCCAACAATCTTCTTCAATTTATACACCAAGTCACCATAGAAATCAGGTTCCGAAAGTCCTTGGCGCAAGAGAGATTTAAGTCCAGCTTTGAATTTAGAAATCAAATCACAGTATCGTCTATAAAATTAAGAAAAGGTTTTGCAAAGTTTATGATACCGATAGCCTTGTTTAAGAAGTTTCTGAATTAACAATTTGTTGCGAGTGTTGAAGTCAGCAACATAGCTAGATGCTCTAGCAAAACGAATGAGTTGAGAGATATAGACTCCATAGGATGTAGTGCGAGGAACATCACCATCTAAAAATGGGAAATTGACAATTTCAAAATCAAAGTCGTCACGTTTATCATAAATTTTGGTAGAAACAATATCATTAGAAATTGACAAATGCAAGTCTAAAAATGCGGCTTCGGTATCAGAGGTATTGGCTTTATTCAGTTGGAGCTCTGAAGGGCATATGTTACTTACCATATTGTCAAAAAACATTGTTCATATTTAAAATATCGTCCAAATATCTGGATGTAGTGTTAAACGCATCAATAACATCAGACTGCTTATCAAAAAACATTTTTTGTCTTCTTTTGAGTGGCCGCTTAAGACAGGCTTTACTGTTCTACTGATCAGAACTTGAAATGAGATATTGCACAAACTTTACTCACACTGAAATTTGGCGAGGGTATACAAATAGCAATGCCTAATTAGAATATGGCCCCTGACATGGACTTTAATTACGGGCAAATAATTCCAAGATCCAAAGCAGCGAGAGTTTCATCTATATGAGACACATTCCTACGACAAAATGGGAAAAATTATCAAAACATACCAAGTAGTATCTGAGTTGCAGACTTTTTCACCTACTAATAATAAACAGAAGAACATACATCAAGACTTTTCAGCTTCGGGTTATGCAACCTGAATCATACAATTTGATTGGTCAGGCTCGACCTGGAGCCTCCGCAACAACTCCCTAATTCTTGATCTTGTACCACTGTTTGCCCAATTGTACTGCTATTTTTTCTGTTGGTGATATATGCACTTTTTAAAAACGTGTCATTGTACTATCTTAAATATTCCACAGGCATTGCGCCATTCGTATAATGGTGACCACTCCTGCCTCTGTCATGCACGATACAGCTAAGCGGCTATAGTTGTGTTGGGTCACTTAAATATACTGACCCTTCAGGGAAACGCCGTTCAAATGACGTTTCACTGGTGGGTCGGTAGTGGCCCGAGCCTGTATGTTGGCTGGACAGAAACTAGACAAGTTTCATAATTATCAGTATATGAACTAACCACACGAGCGGCGACAGAACACTGTCCATGCTGCTTGGATCCACCATTGAAACTAACTTAGTAATTCATAATTGTTGACCGCCTGTCCTCGGGTTGAATATATTAATATGCGATATATTGTGTGATAAAATGCCATTTTTCTTATAAATCTGCATTAAATATTTCTGAATTTATTATTAACAATAACCTGTTTGACCATGAAATTGCGACAAAACTGATCAGTTATTCAGATTAAGATACCTTTTTTCATATTTAAGAAAACTTGCTCCCAATCCCTGGTGTTGACTTCTAAAAAGTCCGTCACATATCAACGGAAAATGCCGTACTGACTTCAACATGAGTATGCCGTGTCAGCATTGGAACAACAACACATATATATATATAATAATGAAACAGGAAAAAATACTGAAATGAAAAAATGGTACATGCATCTATTATTAAGGTCCTTGATTAATGCGATGTTGTCATTGGGACGGATTATGTGTCAGGTACCGTAACAAAAACACTACTACGTCTATCTCTCCATATACACGTACCCGCAATCAGGACCCCAAAAAGGTATTGTGATTAATAGATGTTTCTCCATGTGTATCACTGATATAAGCCCCATATATTGCTGTCAATGTATAGAGAGAAGTGATCATAGACTATACATGAGGTGTTGTACATACTAAGCAATATTACAAGTTAAATACAAATAATTGGCCGAGCTGTATAAATGGTGAAATGTACATTATCAAGAGAAGAAAGATGAAAAATGTGCACTCTCAGGAGAAACAACATTAAAAGAATAAATGAAATACATTACTGGCTGCAACAATTAAAGCAATTGGTCACATTCATCAAGCTACCAGAATTGCGACAATTTTGTTGTCTGTTTTAAATACTTGATTGCATGAAGTATAATAAAGAAACGGGAGAGGGAGACCCTATATCTGGTCTTGAGGCAGGCTCAACGGTGGAACAACAACTTTTTATATCTAATGAAACTGCTAACATATTGTTCATATTAGATAGAACTGAAACGATTTGTCTTTAATATGTATTTATGGACTGATTCAGATATCCTTGTGTTTGAGTCATTTGAAAGATTCGGATTACATGTACCATAGAGTAGAAGTTTAAGTGAAACTTCATGTAAATTTGACACTTTGTGTAAAAGATAATTTCTTACAATTTTGTGGAAGGGGCATTTGAAAAAAAAGTGATGTGTATTCTCAACACTGTCACAGCGACAGAGTGGGGTATCTGAAATATTCTTCCTAAACAGATCATGATAAAGTGCACTGTCAAAACCATTTGAGGCTAGTGCTGTAAATTCGGAAATTTTCGCGAGGGTTTTACTTTCGCGAAACTTCGCATATGCGAAGTTTCGTGAAAATAAAATCCTAGCGAAATGCCGAAATTACTCTGTCGTTTACTGATATATATAAATCATGCCCTTGTCGCGAATTTATAGCGTTACAAATGTGTCTTTTAATGCTGTTCGCGAAAATAAAATTCTCGCGAAAATTTCCAATTTACAATATTTCTCCAGTGATACGTGTTAAGCCTTTCTGTTTGTTATTGTCGTAGCTATTCTCTGGATCAATGCAACCGATCAGAACAGTTTAAAGGTTACACCGAGATGAGTGGCTGTGCAGATGCCACCAAACTGGGTGAAAATTGCGTTTATTTTTTACAATGCAGGTAAGTGGTTTAAGGCCCAATATAAAGCGTGGACTCAACAGGTTCCCGAAATCCACATTGAAAGCTGAAACACCAGCTGGGGTTTTACTTTTTATCAGTTCAAATAAACAAACTACTGGAGTGGGAAATCTGTTATAAGGGCTGATGATGCCCCCGTTGATCTGAACCCTCACTTTACTTCTACATTAACAGATGCTGGAACTCACAGGATTTGAATCATCGAGTATAGAGAGCCGCATATTTTAGATGAATTACATGTTGTTAATTTCGAAAATAAATCAAATCGACAGTTCTATTCTCTTGCCAAATTAAACAAATGTTTTATTTACGCCTTTTAGGATTTCAAAAAGTCGATAAACAAAGCTGATTAAAAGCATTTGACAGAGATTTATGTGATATACTCAGAAAAACAATTGAAGGATATTAAGAGTCAATCCGATTTCTAACATTCAATACAATAAAAATAAAATAAATAATACATGCGGTTCATAGTTCCAAATATTTGCAATCAAAATTGATGTTTATATTAAGCAACGCTTCAATGCGGGGTTTAAATACAGTGCAGTTCCAAATGGTTTAACCCTCTATACTGAAAAGTCACAAACCTTAAAAATGATTAAAACCCATTTGTATCGTTTGTATTCCATAATGATTGGTCCCAAAATCATTGCTGACCCTCAATCAAAAGTATATTGCCTAATATTGCAGTTGTTGTCAATGTTTTTTTAATCTGTTGTCATATTGGATCGAGTCTGCCATATCTGCTCATTTTTGGAGATGAACTTGTTGCGTTATCATGTGCAATAAAACTTTTCTTTGGTCCGAATTAGAAAACACAAATGACCAGGTCAAGTTTGCAGCAAAAAAATATAACAGCGAGGTCCAATTGCTTCTCGAGTTAGGTTGGTACGGCCCTCTGTGAATTGATGACTAAAAAATCAGGACCATCCCTACCCACTCACTGACGGAATTTTCCGGATCCGTGCATTGGGAATCTCTCCCGATAAATATCCGCCAACAGCTCAATCACAGGGGCACCAGCAAGTCCATGGTAGGCGTCTTTATGCACTATCAAAGCTAAGATGAGTCTTATCATAAAAGACAGCCGCGTCACCAGAACTCGGAATGTTTATGACTATTTGCAAACAGCAAAGGTGCATACCACACAAGTAGTTCAGCACCATTTTTGTTCGATGCCAAGATGGTATTTATAATTGTTACTACTATCCATTTTACACGAGTCTAGCTAAAGTCTGTAGCTGGGCAGGCTGGCAAGCCCCCAATCGCATGCTTCGGCCGATATATGAAAACCTGGTTTGTTGGGTGACAGACCAGGGCCCGAAATTACAATGCCTCCTTAAAGTTAAGCAAGACTTAAGTTAAGTATTGATATTTCACCATGCTATATTAAATGCTAAATAAATTGCCCGGATCGATGTGGTACTTGTGGTCAAAGATATCATTGAAATCTTAAGAAAAATCAAAACTATTTTGATTTTAATCAGTTTTAAACGTTATTTTTCGCATCCTGAAAAATCAATACTTAACTTAAGTCTTCCTTAACTCTAAGGAGGCATTGTAATTCCGGGCCCAGGCTGTTACAGTGTGCATCCGCGCAGCTGGCTCAGCACTTTTGTTATTCGCTTTGTGGAAAGTTAATTAGGGAAACTTGCAATATGCAAACAATACTCTAGCTAGGCTATGTAGCTATGCAGGCTGGATTGAGTCTTAATTATCTGGATGTAAACCCTGAAGACGGGTTTTCTCGCGCAACGAGGCACATATACAAAGTTTGACCATTCGTGTAATCGTTTTGTCTTCTGGGTAGAATTAACGGTTCATTCAAAATATTTGTAGATTACAAATATAGATAATCAAGAAAACCCACCACAAAATATCAAATGCTTGAAGCAGAATTTTCTGCGTCACCGATGGTCAACAAGGCAAAAATGCCGCACTTTTCTTTCATCTTTCGACCAATGCGTCTGTTTTATGTTACACGTTAACTTCGTATTTGACACTTTTCGAGTTTCGGTAGATGTTTCTATAGTAGAACCTGAAAACAATAATGCATTTACATGTAATAGTAATTAATGTTCTTTGTGAGAATGTTTGATTTGTATCTTTATTTGATTTGATTTGAGAAGTTGGAGGAGTTTAACTGAATCACAGAAATCGATCGAATTTTAGAACATTATGGACGATTATTCCACGCCAAAGTTATACTTTGCAGGGTTGAACTTAAATGTTTTTGGATGATTATTTTGTACTTTTCAGGGCATTGCGTCCATTGAGATTATTATTTTAGTGTTGATAGATAGATTAAGCTCTCTACAAGTTGATTACCTAAAGTAATCTGGATTAATCTGGATTTTCGTAGACACTCGTGGACGAACTTTATATTGACCGAGTTGCAGCAACAATTGATGACGACTGGTATGGTAGCAACTGACGGGATAAATGCAAACAAGCACATTTTAACCCGGAAAAGCATGCTAAATATGTATAGATGGTTCATTGCTGAGACTAGATACGGGTATTTAGTCTGAAGATGGCATGGTCTCTAATACCAACATGTGCTATTGTTATGAGCATGGTGCTAAGCTGCTGCTATGCAGTCACAGAGGATGATATCAAAGGTAACATCGTAACCTTTCCCTGCTAGTGTTGGATCGGCACACTTTTCATGGGCGGATCCAGAACATGCAGGCAAGGGGGTGGATGGGGGTCCTGACATTTTTTGTAGTCATTAACGTTTTTCACAGAGGGCATTACGAACCTCCATCGATAAGCAATTGGACCCAAATGGGTCCAGTTGCTCCCGGAGGGGGTCCGCACCAGTATTTCTAAGGAAACATTACAACTTGTGAGTTTTCAGGGGGTTCAGACCACATGTCCCTCCCCCTTTGTATCCGTGCGCGATTTTATACCTGTAATGATATAGTTACATTGTCTAAGCAAACCTTTAATGAATCTTTGATTTTTTTTTGCAACCGTTCATAGCCTCATGAAAGACATAAATTTGATTGACAGCTGACAAGCTCACTTGCAATACGCTTCGAACATCGAATTAATTCGCCAGAAGTGACACTGGTGTTGTGATTGACAGCGAGCCACACATGATTCGCACGTGCAAAACAAGCCTCATGTTGCTCTATTGGCTGCCCGTGTTCACATTGGCTGTTCCGCTTTTCCGTTTTACACTCCATCAAAACCGTTAATACGATCACATATTAAATACAAAACTGTTTTTTTCCTAAATTGTAAATAATTTCTTTATTTCAGATATTTATAGTAAATGTAAATATAAGTAATAAATTCAATTTTGATCTGTTCATGGAATCATGAATGCAAAGTAAGTGAAGCCCTTTGCAAGAGACCCGAAGTATTCAGGACCATGAGAATTTAGTTCATGAAAGAACTTATCATGCTTATCGAATACCCGTAAATTAGCTCTTTTAGCATGTATTATACCCGCCTTACCGACTTTAGCACGAAATATCTCGTGATGTGCAAGGTCTACACTGATGTAGGTGGTATAAGATAGTTAAAGCTCGTGGATTATCTCCACGTACAGGCGGACAACCCATGGTATAACTATTACTTACCAAGTGAGGCTAGATTCCTACATTTTGGCTTGAATCTTCACCTACAAAATTCCATCTATGTGTATGAGAAGCGTAGGCTCTCGCGAGACTGTGCGAACGCGCAGGATCGACTGATCCTGTGCTGCTCGCATATGCGATAAGTACAAAAAAATTCATGTCCGACATTTTGTAATCCATTTGAATATGAAAGGAGCAGCACAGATGCAATTGGTTTTGCAGATGCACCAGTCGTATGTTAAAAGGGGACGTTGACATAAAATGAACAAGTATTTATCCATCTGTCAAAGATTTCTCAGGAACTATTTCACATAGGATTTCGATACTTGGTGCAAACATTAGCTATGAAGAGTTGTACTGTTATGTTATTAATCAAGTGATTTCGTATTGGCTGAGTAACAGGTACGAATTCAGATGTATTGGTCCGAGGCCGAAGGCATTTTTAATATGTTCTCTGATAAAACCTTAAATTCATGTACATGTATATTGATATTGCACAACCCGCAGGTGTGTACTATAATCAATGTGCGAGTCGGTCGGTCGGTCCGTCCGCCCGTCAGCAATTAGCAAAAATCCCCATAACTCTTGAACCACATGGTATATTTTAATCAAATTCTGCAAACATATGCATGTCAACATTGTCTAGCCACTGGCATGCGTAACAACCTTTTTGATGGACGAGGCTTTGCTGAGCATCAGTTCCCCCGGTGGTGGTCAGATAGTGAAAATGCTCATAACTCTTGAACCACATGGTATATTTTGATCAAATTTCGCATACTTATTTATTTTAACATTGTCCAGACGTTGGTGTGCAAATGCTGACAAGGCTTCACCGAGCACCATTTTGGGCGGTCGAGGTATTTTAGTGGAAAGATTCATAACTCTTTAACAACATCACACTGGTAAATGTATACGTCGATTTGGTGGTATTTACGCGTATTGCCGGTACTTTATAGACCGGAAGTGGTAGATATTGGTGTTAATACTATATAAGTGGATGTAGCCTTTAAAAAGTATAAAATAAAAAGATAATTTACTTTCTCCGGTAAATACCAATATATTTCATCTCGTCAGTTGAAAACGTCAGAATTTTCACTCGTGCTGCGCACTCTTGTAAATTCTGATGTTTTCAACACACTCGATGAAATATATTTCGTATTTACCTCCAAAACGTAAATATCCTCTTTGTATTTCCCAACTTGGAATTTGGGAGTCTAAATTTTGAAAGTCAATACGGGACATAACTTGGTCAAAATTAATAATTGCTGAGCTATTGTTAATTGCATTTTACTACATAAAAATCATGAAACTATGGATGTTAAACTTTAGTAAAGATTGCCTCGTGGTGTGTGTTGAGATTGTTCGACTTTGCCTGGGGATAAACCTTATCTGCACTTGTATCACAATCGATTCGTCCGAAGTTCAGATTGTTTTGACGTTTATCAGATCTACCCAGTAGCCATACTAGGTTGAAACAACCCGAAATCAACGCTCTTCAAGCGGCATTTTAATAACCTTTACTTCGATTCAGCATTGTTTTATATTTTATATTTTCCTCGATTGTAATACATTTTATATGTACCTCGATTCAGCATTGTTTTAATCCAGTTGGTAGTTATCTCGTGAGCTTGAATTCTATAACCGCTTGCATACTGAAGATTCGTAAACGCGTACTTGGCCGAGATGAAATGCCGGAAAATGCGACATTTCATAGGTCCTGTACTGATTGTTGTGGTAAAAATAATCTTCGTGGATATAAAACATCATAATTTGGAATTCCGACCTGTGACCCCTAAAATATGTAATGGACAATCTCACCCTTATCGCATAAATCCGAAAAGTGCATTAAATGTACTTCAAGAAATCAAGAAAAAAGATAGTCAACATAATGAAACGAGACTGCGCGTGACAAAACTGTTAGTTTGGCTTTGCACCAGCAGCCTAGGCACCCACCTAGTCCCATTAGAGCCCTTGCTTGATGCATGGAGAAAGCTTGGGCCTAGTAAGCATGTAAAAGCTCATTAATGTTAAAAGACGGTGGACCGTCAGTGGCCCGAGATGGCATACTGGTTGGGGTAATCGGACAGGGTGGAGATTATTGGCCCAGTCTGAATCGTCGTTATACGACAAAAGCTATTGGTAGTTGGCTTCACCCTTATCACGATGGACATTGTATGCACAACACTCCTTTCCAATGTTTAGTCAGTTAAATTGTAGAATTCCACTTATTAGAATGTAGTTTAGAATGGTGCTGGTTGCGTCCACTGAGCATTTTAGACAAAATCCTTTTTGTAATATGCGAACGTAAAAGGTGCAGTTCAGCCTACACATTTTTCTTCGCAGTTAGTCAGCGCTATTGTTACATGTATTTGCACGAAGCTCGTCCTGACTTCAATATCCAACTTCTGAAGAATCTAGCTCGTCTCTGTAGCTTCGCAGGCTGGTTTTAGACTCATCGGATCAGGGTTTCTTATAATGCGGATCATTTGGACCAGCACGTAAGAATTAGGGTACTTATCGCACATGCACTGAAACCTCAATAGCGAACGCCAATACTGGCGTATCCAACGGGGCTGTAGAGGTGATTATTTCGGCCTGATTTTACTTCTAAATGTACATCCATACTTTGTTTATGCGAACAGCGATGTCTCATGAGAGTCTGTGCATATCGCATATGCGCAGACTCGCCAGAGCATTCGCTACTCGACAATGTGATACGTACAAGAAAACCTGTCTTAAGCGGCCACTCAAAAATAGACAAAACTAGGATTTAATGACAAGTGGTAGTTTAATATAGGTCGAAAGTATTGCTGCATTAAGCGTTTACCGGACTTGAAAACCGATTTTTGGATGTAGCTTAAAGAGACTAAGTCTGCAACTATGAACATTTTTCGAAAAAAAATATTTTCTTTTTAAATCATTTGTAAAAGCAGAATTAAGTTAAGTTTTCGCAATAAATCTGTTCACTATAGCTGAAAACTGCTTGGAAAATGAATTATCTTATAAAAACAGGTGTGTTTTTTCGCTTGTTGGTAATTATTTGCGTCCCTCAAATAATTATAGACAGTCAATTTTTAACATAAATGCTGTTGTTATGATATTGATAATTTGTAAAGATGTACGAAACTGGTAAAATGTATAGCTGAATTTGAGTTTTTTACTGTGTTCTTGAAAAATAGAAACATTATTTCAATAATTAAAAGATCAAAAGTTACAGACTACGCAGCTTTAAGGCAGGTTTTACTGTATCAAAGTCCCTTGTGTTTATTTATTTATTTATTTATTTATTTATTTATTTATTTATTTTACAGAATGCGGAACCAGCATCTTCAGTAGTGTGACTTGTACAAGTGCCAGTCTATTCTACACGGAATGTCCGGTTCCCGGTGCTACGGAAGTGAACAAGATTAAACTCAGTAAAAACTTGTCTGAAGAAATTTGTGAGTTTGAGGTTACCTTTGGATTCCGGACAAACGCTGTGTGGATAACCAATGGCTGCAGCGGCGAATTCTACGTCTGTTATAATGGAGGTTTGTTATTTTGAAATTGTGAAATTGTGTTAGCTTACTTGGATGCCCTATATTCAATTTAATAAGAATGTTCATGCGCGGACTCAGAGAGTTTTGTCAGAGGAGGTCCAACTTTGACAACGTTTTTTTTTCTTAATGAGGGGAGGGAGGATTCAAGTACCACTATAAGCAAGCCATCATCAGCCCGCCAGCGAAACGCCGATGATGGCCCAACTTAATGGCGTTTCGCTGGCGGGCCGATGATGGCCCAACATTGAATGCTGGCTTGGTAGCTTGCGATTTTTCAGGGGATCCGGACCTGTATTGCTAGAAAACCCTATATTTTTTGATTTTTTTAGGGGGGGTCCGGACCCCCTGTCCCCCCTCTGGATCCGCACATCCAATTTAATAAAAATTTGTTCTTTTGGAAACAGACCATCATCCACTTATAGGTTTTAACAAAAGCATTATCTATGATAAAAAAATTTGGCCAGTAAATACTCACTTAAGTCCCCACCCACTTCCCTACCAATTTCCTCGCTCAATTCTATAGATGATTTACGTTCTGATCTTGCTACATTTCTGTTGTTTTCTTGTTGTTGTTTTTTTGTATTGCTTATTGTCTTGTTTCTAATTATGTTTCAGTCCGTGTCACAACAACAGTCGACCCAAGAAGCACCTCTCCGGCAGTGGTACCTAGAGAATCGGTGGACGCCTCGATGAGCGACAATGGTAGATATCTTCATAATCTCACAGTTACGGTCAGAGATATAACCTCTAAACTTCAGTTAAAATGTGCATTTTCAACAATGAATTCAAATTGAGGCTACAGAAAGTAACTCATTCAGGTTTAAATTTTTATGAAATTATTTATACCAAGGTCAAATTTGCAATCTCAAAAATATAACCGATTCACGTTAGAAAAAATAACTGCGCTGTAAGTTGATGTAAAATCTTTCGCAAATAAAGCCAGGCTTGATAATCATTTCAGAGCTTTCTCAAGAAAAGTCACAAACATTGTTATTTGTTCAGGGTGGTGGTCCCTGTCAGCCGAATGACAGATATAATTACTTTAATTCTGGTGCAAGGTGGACAAAAGCTATAGAAATTTGTTCTATATTTCAAGTAGCTTTCTAAAATTTGGTCTGTCATCAAACGTTAGCCACATCAAAATTGATCTGAAAATAAAGGCAATACTTTTTCATCTACCAGACGTTTTTTAGGGAATCCAGTACCTTTATCAGAAATGTAGTTGAATGATAGTACCTTTATTGTATATAAGTGAAGAACGCAGACTTTGACGGTAAGACGCACAACCGGAACAGAAAAACCCATTTTTGTGACTTTTCATGAGAAAGCTCTGAAACGATGATCAAGTGTGGCTTTATTTTCGAGAGATATACATTACACCAATTTGTTTCTCTTGGATCTCTTTACTCATCTGCCACAGAATACCAGACAGCTTTTCTTCGAATTTTTCAAACCAAAAAGTATTACCTACCCTTCATGCGAACCCAAAAGTTGAATCTGCATCAAGGTTAGCGATCTGTTATCAAAAAAGCTGGTTTTACGGTGTGTCATAATGATATCTGTCACTTTAAGTCACACGTTTGGCAAAAGCTAATTAATCTGCACGACCCATCCTGACACACTATAGGGGGCTCACATAGTCGCGATTCTTCAATTAGTTTGTTTATGTTTGTACTTTTCAGTGACGTTATACATCGTGATTGCAGCGATCGTAGCTATTCTGGTGCTATTTGGGCTTATACTTGGCTGCCTTGTTAAGCGCAGGTAAGTTTTTTTTTCTTATTTTATACATGAGCATTATTGTACTAAAGCGAACAGCAAACGCTTAGACACAAGCGCGCAGTCACGCCAAAGCTTTGCTGTTCGCACACTCAAAGTAAGAAAACTTCATGCAATTATAAGTTATACTCTAGCCTACCAAATAGCTGCGCATGCATGCTTATCTAATCGCTTATAACGTAAGAGCCACTATCTCATGAGCTATTTTTTCTCCCAATTCATCTCTGTATGCATTGTAACTATCCAACTATTTAATCAGTATTATCAATTCAAGCAGGACAGTTGTCCCGTGTGAGGATTGGTTGTGTATTCGAATTCATGCACATACATGGTCGTCAAGTGACGTCAGTGTAATAAGTCAAAGAGACGTCATCATGTAAACTGCATCTAAGCATATTCAGGAAGTTTATGAAGCTTATTTTAAAATAAATAATCATTGGTAAACAAGAAAAATAATCCCTTATTTGTGAGAGGGTGTGATAGGAAAATTCTGACCCGAGGATCACTGTTAGGCATCACAAGGCTTGCAAGCCTCGTGATGTCAAACAGTGATCCTCGGGACATGCAATCCTCGTGATACCAAACGGTAATCACCGGGACAGATTTTTTATTTCCACTCCTTCTTCACACTCATGATTCTTTATTTCCAGACAATCAGCTGAAAAATCAAGACAACTTGCAGATAAGCGTTGCATGAATCTCGAAGCACGTGAGAGCAAGGTGGACGAAGATGTTCGAATAACTCCGATTATAAGAAAACAGCCCTCCCTTGAATCAGTCTGCTTTCCCGAAACCACTATTGATCTGGATAAATATGAAAAAGGCTCAATCTGTTCCAGCAGGAGCTCTACTTCCGGTCTTGGGTCGTATATAAGTCGGTCAAGCAGGACTGCTGGGAAATACATCACTTCCGGAAGGCCTGCTTCCGGGGGATTGTCTCTAGTTCTAGATCCGAGAGATTTAAAGAGAGCTGGAAGTGTACCTGATATAAAATCATCATCTGAGCTAGGGTTACGATCAAATTCCGCCTTCAAAGGCAGCCAAACAAGCCTCGTCAGTATCAAAGAAATGACGTCACGCAATAGTTCCGAATTACAAGGTGGCGGACGACGTAAACGGTATTCTCAACGACCTCTTAAATACAACACAGTTGGTTTTAGAGGAAATTGTGCAGACAATCTATACAGCCCCAGTCGAGCAGGAATGACGCTTCCAGCCAAGCGATCGCAGACCAGGGCTTATGTTCACGCTGAGAGGGGCGGTCATGATAGTGGATTAAGCCGCATGACCAATACTGAAAGTAACATCAATGTGTCCTTTGGTTCACATTATGAAGACCCACAGGAGCTCATGTTACGTAATAATTCTAATCACAGAGAAAATGTATCAAGTAATGATAGCGCTATTGAAAGTGACACCGAATTTCGACCAATTAGTCCAGCGACGTCTAACTCCGAGGAGTTATATAGTACGGTCATCAAGAAGTCCAAAAAGCCTATCATTCCACCTAAACCTAAAAAAGACATTTCTATGACAGAGAATAGGTACAACATAAAAGTATCACCAGCACTTGGCACACCAGCCCCACCATTGCATCACAGCACGAGTTTAGAGGAAATTAATCACGACGAGATTGATGTCTCAGCTAATGACGTCAACGATAAACCAGCTGGTACATTAACCAAACCTAAACCACTGCATTATGCTTTCATGCAAACATTCAAACCTTCACGTGATTATGAAGATGTGGACTTAACCATTTGATCATAACAGGCCGTTTCTATCCAGTGACTTACATGGTAGCAGCCTGGCAAAGAGTTTGGAACCAGATCAGGACTGACTTAAGGTCAGTCCTGATCTGGATCCAAACCATTTGACACTCGTGAGAGTCTTCCTGAAATATTGTTTGCAAAACGTTTATAATGAAACAAGTCAGCAAACGACGACGAAAGCATAAACCATAAGCTAGCATGCAGAGTTGATCATTATGGTATTTAATTTGTAAACTTGAGTTGATTCTATATCTCCTAGTCAACAATAGCTTCAGCCATGTCGGGACGTTTTCGAACTCCTTGGTTGAACAAGAACTCAACAGTGATATAAAGTGCCTTTTTCAAAGACATAACACAGTGAATTCATTGAGGCTAGGACCAGTGCCCCCCTCCCCTATTGATGGTGTATTTTTTCAAGTTCGATTATCGCTAGAGTTTAGAGGAGATTAATGATTAATCACGGTGAGATTGATATTTCATATAATGACGTAAACCATAAACCAGCTGGTACTTTAACCAAACCTAAACCATTGCATTATCATTCAAACCGTCACATGATCAAGTTATGAAGATGTGGACTTGAATATTTGACCATAACAGTCCGTTTCTATCCAGTGACTTACTTTGGGGCAGCTTATATGTCATATCCAGAAAATTTCATCAGGTGGGGTCCAGCCAATTTTTTAGTCACCAACGTATTTCACAGAGGGCCGTACGAACCTCCCTCGTAGGGGGGTCCGTACCATTATTTCTAAGGAAAGTTATAGCAACTTGTGACTTTCTGGGGGAGGGGGGTCTGGACCCCCTGTTCCCCTCTTTGGATCCGCCCTTGTTCTCCTCTATCATATTTGAAGTATAACATGCAGTTGCAATATAGGACCATACAGCTCTACTCTAAAGGTGCCACGTGAACTTAAGAGTATCATTTCACACCGTTCTGAACGCATCCTAGTTTGTATGCTATCTTACGTCTTTCGCGTTCCCAGCTCTTGATTACATTTAACTCTTTCCTTTCCAGCGGCGACCTTTGAAAACTTTTTAACAGTTTGGACCAAGATCCTGATCTGGATCCAAACCATTTGAAACTTGATAGTATTCCTGAAATAAGTTTTGAATAAAAAATGAAAAAAGTCAGCAAATGAAATATTAACCGCAGGCAAAGAGTAAAACATGTTGATACCACTCAAATGGTCATCAATACATTACATTGACGTCGAACTCATTACGCAGGTTACGCACGTGTGTAATAAAAATAGTAACATTCAAGAGAGTTCACTTAATGTTATATAAGTGATTTTCCATACTATAAGGAACTGCTCATAAAGGAAAGAATTCGCTCTCTCTGGGAGCAAATTCTTTCCGTTAAGAGAAGTTCCCATTTTGAAAAGGGACGCGGTTGCAGAGAATCATTGCTTGATCAAGTAGTCTTGCTTTGAGTTTGTTTGTGCTATACTTCTCAAGGATAAGATGCGAGGCTTGTCGAGCATATTGGCTTTTTTTTACAACGAGTTTAATCTTAGCAAACATTGATTTTTATTTGTGCTATACGTAATCTAATAAATGGTCATATAAATGACGTCACACGTTTTATGTTTATTTTATTATTTGTGTTCAGTGAATATGTGACTGCTAAGTAAGTTGTTTCCATTAATTTCAGTTTCTCTCTGTCCGTCCATCACCGTTACGATTTCACAATTTGAGACGCTTTTCACAAATCTTCTTTAAACTCTGCATAGACATTTGAAAAACTATGATAACAGTCATAAGCCAGTACCACCCGGAACCCAGACTGGAGTTAGTCCAAACAGTATACATGTACATATGTCAGTAGGTCCAAATCAAAACCTGATAGTAATAAGAAACTATATCCTCTCAGATAGCAGAAAAACTTTTAACAACTGTTAGCGTTTCATATAATATTATTGTGATCATGGTTAAACTGAAAGGAGTTCACAAGTCTACCTGGATATGGGTATTTATACAGAAAGCATGCCACTAGGCGTTTATGAAAAACTATTTTTTGTTTTCCTGGTTTCGATTAAACTATGAAAAAGACTCATTGCCAAAGAGAGTCAGAGCTAAAGAAAGACACGTAGGGACCAGCCAAACTAAGTTCAGACACATATTACGATATATTTATTCCGCGGTTTTTATTGAGTCTGATGCTTATCAAACATTTCATTTAAACTTTTGATCGACTTTTGCCATACCTTTCATAAACATTTTTTACCCCGGCCAACGAAGTTGAAGTTTATTAGTTTAACAGTATAACGTGGACAGTGGATCGTGGACACAATTTGTTTCCGGATCATAACTTCTACACCATTTGCTTGATTGTCATATGAATTGGCGCAAGTGTCCACCATAACAAGACGATATGACACAGGATTGTATGTCCAGGTTTAAGTCACAGACCAAGGTCAAATGGAATAATCAATTGGAAAATATGTTTCCGGATCATAACTTCCACATCCTTTGCTTGATTTTCATATCACTCGACACAAGTGTCTACTATACGAGGACTGTTCAAATATGAATGCAAGTAGCTTCATAACTTTCTTCAGATATATGCTTCGACAAAATGTCATACCTTTCTGGAAAGAACTATTTGTCGTCTTTAAAATGGCACCAAACATAAAGAAACACTCACTATATTTCTCGAGTTACAGATGCTTATATGAAGACCATTCTTGTATACTGAACTTTTTCTGAAGCTAATTGCCATACGGGTTTTGGTACATGTGCGGATATAGTGTCATATCGTTGTAAGTTTGAGACAAAATGGCACCAAATTTTAGATGAACGTTTAAGGTACATTGACAAAGTGTCTTGCAGGAAAAAGTATATAAAATCCTGTTTCAATCTCGAGTAAACAGGCACGTTTGCGACGTCATTAATTTTATGATAAACGTCATTTTGAGTTATCTACTGGTGATGCAATAATGAACATCGCTGTGTCTTTTTCTTTGCGTTTTGCTTAAAACCTGCTTAATATGTCGTAAGGAAGTTTTCAAAACGCACCGTCTTCTATTTACAGAGTTATGACATTTTATATAATTTTTCAAGCATGTTTCTGCTTCTTAATGACGTGTTTACTTTAATTAGAATATGTTCAATCTGTCTAGTCGTCAAGACCAGGTGAGTAATTTTATTGTAAATAATGCCTATTTTGGTAAAACTTAAAGTTAACGTTCAAATTAAGATTAAAACCGCAATGTTATGGCAACAAAATTAAGTATAAGTTCTATTACCCCTTCACCTAAAGCAGTTTTGACTAAATAAAAATGCTTTTCAGCGTTTAAAAATTACCCACTATCTTTCAATGATTAGTAGCAACAACTCAGTATGAGCGATCAACATATTGTCTTTGAGTTTAAACTAGTTTAAATGTTGCTTCGTGCATTTTGTGAGCGAAAAGTTTGACTGAAAACTGAAAGGTGGTGTTTTGTTTGCCATTTATTTGCAAACATAAGGAGACTTTAGTGAAAACGATTCGATGTAATTTAACAAAAGCATGTTGGATGTTCGCAACTTTCACAGAATTATTAAATAAGTATATGGTACGGAAGCCTATATGTGACATTGTGTTTTGTCCTTTTGATTTCGGTGTTTAACTATTTACTTTTGTATTTTGTGTACAAGGTAGCACATTTTAAACGGCGCAATACACGAGGTAGAGCCAAGATGGAGAAGAAACTAGGAAAGAAAGGCGAGAGTATAAGTATTTTAATGCATCCGTCGTAATGTTAGTTTTTACATATTTGAAATCGATGCAGCCGGTAACTATCACAGTCAAAATGTCTACCAGTGGTTTTCGGTTTGATTATGCTAGATACTACGTATTATCTATCTATCTATCTATCTATCTATCTATCTATCTATCTATCTATCTTGAGGTTATTTGTCTGTCAGTATGTCAGTTAGTATAAATGCTATTTTCAAACGTCACACCCACTACCACTTCAATTTCTTGGGTATACCTACCTTTCTGTCTGCCTAAATGCATTTTTTCTACCGTCTTCCCCATATCTACACCCCCCCCCCCCCCAAAAAAAAAAAATCATTTAGTTTATTTACCTGTCCGCTTGTCTGCTCGCCTGTCTGTCTGTTTTTCTGTCTGTATAAGAAAACAAGTAAGTATCACCTGGAAATTCCACAATTACTATGATGACAAGACACACGACAGCACGAAAGCTTACAAAGTTGAGCAATCAGTTTTCTGTCTCTTTTCCTCAGCGAAATATGCAGAGCTACATTATAAATCACTACGAACTTCACCACAGAATTAGCTGCCTATAAAAAACCCACACACAATGGGAGCAACAAAGGAATAATGAATTAAACACAACATAATCAACACCTTAGGACGGACAGTGGTCGAAATCACCAGGGGGGGGGGGAGGGCTTAAATATATTTCACCTTTCAAATCTGCACCCTATATTATGTTGTTAATCATAAAGCTGTTTCCACTCATGCGCGGATCCAGAGGGGGGGGATCCAGGTCAATCTGACCAAAAAAGCACTGACAACAAGGGTTTTTTTTTTTTTTTTTTTTTTTTTTTTTAGTCCTCAGCTTATTTTACTGAAGTCAAATGGTTTATTTCGAAGAAAACTACCATTTTTTAAGGTTCCAGAGGGGGTCCAACGGTTCCGGAGGGGGTCCAACATTTTACAGGGGGGGGGTCCAACTTTTTCCAGGGGGGTCCAATTGCTTATTCGCTATGGAAACCCATATAACTTGTGATTTTCCAGGGGGGATCCTGACCCCCTGCCCCCCCCCCTCTGGATCCGCTTTTGCACTGCATATCCTGTACCCAACCAAAACCCTATAAGTTTCTTGGGGTTATCTACATGTCTGTCTGTCTGTCTGTCTGTCTAATATGGTGGCATGAACAGACAATCGTTATATTGGAAGCATATATATGTACTTATATACTTTTTGTTGATTTGACTTTTATCTTTGGCCTTATTACTTTATCTTTTGTGTTTTGTCATTTATGTTTAAAATTTTGTCTTCAGAAAGGTATCTTTCGTTTATTGTCTTTTGCCTTTTGCGTTTTAACTTTCAGCTTTTTACTTTTGTCTTTTGTGTTTAAACTTTTGTGTTTTGTATTTTGGCTTTGAGTTTTCGCATGCTACGATCATTAGTAGATTTACATGAGTTATGGCCCTTTTTAAACTTCATATTAGCAAAATGGTGGTTTCCCGGTTGAGTTTTCTTGTATTTCTATGATCAAAATGCCTTTCAATACCTCTTCAAATTTTGACAGCAGACAGACATACAGACGGACAATTGATAGAGCACTGGATATGGGAAGGCGGTGGAAATAGATTGATAGATTGATACGTTTTGTATTTAATGCCATCTAATTTTCGATTGCACTGTATTCGACCTACACAATAAATACTCAGAATAAATAAATTGTTACTATTAAAATGGGTCAAATTGTCATGTACAGAATTGTCCTCGATCTATTTGAATACTTACACAGATAGCATGGTTGAACGGAAAACCTTCAGTAGACTTTTTGGACTGAGATATTTACCAGCTGTATCGATTTCAAATGTAAAAAAAAGCTACACAGGATGCATTAAAATACTCGCTCTTTTGTCTTTCTTCCCTCTTTTATTCCCATCTTGGTTCTATCCCTTGAATAGTGTTGTTTAAAATGATGCACACCATCATAGACAAAACAAACATATATATGCAAATTCGTATATGAGCCACATCATCAGAAAACCTGAACTTTGAAATGTGAGAACAAAAACGCACTGATTAAGATGTGTCCTTACATGCTGGTCAACACAGTTTTTAAAGTTAAATATCTTATTTCAAGAATATAGCAAGCTTTTGTAGCTTAAAAGGCCAATTGGAGTCCAACATAAAAAGTTGGAAAATTCGAAATTTGAAAACGAGTTGTCTATCGATAAGGCTAATTGTCACTGTTTCAATGCTTTATCAGTTTCCCTGTGGATGCGCAGGTGATCTGCACCTGTTTTCTGTATGTGTAAAAATGCAACTCATTGTTTATTGGACATCGCTTTGATCAGTTCATTTTTTGTCTATAACTAGCCTCTGCAGCTACACAGACAAGTTTGTGTTGGACCAATTAGAAGTCCTCACAGGCAAGCTTTCTCATGATGAGGCTCATATGTCAAATATTATACAATACAACTATTCACACTTGGCATAAAAACTACTGGTCACAATTTACACAATTTCCTTTTATTTTACAAGTATAACAAAATTAATGCAGATACACTGAACGACTAACGAAACCTGGCACTAACGACTAACGAAACCTGGCACTTTTTCTTTGTCTCTGATTTGTTAAGAACAAGTCCTAAGGCTAACAAGTAAGTGTTTATTATAATAAAAGGGTAGCAAATGTGAGTTTTATAAAAGAAATATTTATCAAATATATAAATACGAAGTTACAATTTGTCACTCTTTGCCTGAAAGGGTTTGTATGAAGAAACTTTCAAATTATTTTCATGTTTGTAAAATCAATACTACTCATTACAGAGGGGGTGGACAGGGGGGGCGGGGGTACGGGGATAGAGGGTGCGGAATCGGTGGTAGAGGGTGCGGAATCGGGGGTAGAGGGGGCGGGAAGCGGGAGTAGAGGGGGCGGGAAGAGGGGCAATTGTGGGCGGGGTCTGGAAAGATTGGAGGGCGAAAATGCTTTTTTACTAGAAAATTCATAAAAAATGATTCATAGCGATAACCTTTAAGACCATTAAGTCATATAAGGGCCTAAAAGGACGCAGTTCACTTTCGAGTCTTGGTTTCGAGTAATTTCGGGCGTCTTAAAGTAGCAAACTTGATCGATTGTTTCAGTCTCCGTATTGGATTGTGTCCCTTTGCTTCTCTTCCTCTTTGAAACGCCGGTTGGAATTAACACATTTAAACGGCGTTCAGCAGCCGTCGATAACTATTTTATTTATTTCGTCAGGGACGTATTTATAGCTACCGCTTACGCATACGTATTAAACCGAAACTAGTGAATTATTATATGCCAGTTTTATTCCTGGTAATACGTATACAAAGTGTGTGTAGAAAAGCAATTCTAATCTGCCTAAATCCAATTGTGGCAGGTGTTTCCAATTGTGACTGGTGTTATCATGTTTATGGTTGAAGGTTCGGCACCCAAAATCGAAGTAAAAAAGAGGCCCTATTTTTTTTAAAGATTTTATATTGTACACCTCTATATCGTGGCGCGCGGACCGTGATGCCGCATTTTCATTTTGTGGCAATGATGTCGTGCATTACTACTCTCATCATCCTTACGGCTTCTCATCTAGGTTATTTATCAGCATACGCTATTTTTAAGTGCAGACTATTAATTTAAGGCAAGTTGCGTCCATGTCCGCGCTAGAGAATGACTTTTGTAAAAAAAAAAAGAGTTCACCGATCTTATAAGGCTGACCTCCATGGTATGTTAGTGTTTTGGTCTGTCAAAATATCGATAAATGGCGTATTTTAAAGAGACTACGTCTATGAACATTTTTCGAAAAATTTTCTTTTCTAAAAATGGTGTCTGTAAAAGTAGAATTAAGTCATGTTTTCTCAATAAATCTGTTCACTATAGCTGAAAACTGCATGGAAAAGTGAATTATCTTATAAAAACAGGTGTTTTTTTCTCTTGTTGGTAATTATTTGCGTCCCTCCAATAATTATAGACGGTTAATTTTTAACATAAATGCTGTTGTTTTGATACTGATAATTTGTTAAGATTTACGAAATTGGTAAAATGTATTCCTGAATTTTAGTTTTTTTACTGTGCTCTTGAAAAATAGAAACATTATTTCTAAAATTAATGATCAAAGTTACAGATTACGCAGCTTTAAAGTGACATTCACAAGAATCAAGTATTGAGAATAGTGCTCAAAAGAGTTAGGCCTACATCCTACAATGTTCATACTAGAATCCATTTTTCCACAAATGTGAAAGAGTTTTATGAAGGTTCCTTAGAGCTTATATCTCGCCAACTCAAAATCATGCATATGAACCCTTCCTTGTCTCCCTTATAGTTCTTCTAAAACAAACTTTTTACAAGAATAGTAAGTGAGTATGATCAGGAAATACCACTATCACAAACTGCAGACAAACTCAAGGCACCGCGAGGCAGAGCTACACAACAATCACGAGACACCAGGAAGGCAAACTAAGCGAAGCTGCAAAACTAGAATGGACATAAAGAAACGTACAACAAAACATAGAACAATTACAGAATCCCAAGATTGGAGTAACAATCAACAATAAATCAACACCAGCAGAACATCCTAATACTTATACACTTTTGTAGTCTGCTGATAACCTTTGCAAACAGTTTGGACCCAGATCGGCTTCTATTAGGCCTGATCTTGATTCTGCGGTCCTGGCCTTGACCCAACACTTTTGACACTCTGATGGCACCAGGTATTCCTGATTTTTATTTTTTGCGAAAAAGTTAGCTTTGAAAACAAATCAGCATACCAAGTATGCACAAAGAGTTAATTGACACACACTTTTTAAGAGCAGCGCAAAGCATGTACCTGTATTTATGATTTTATAGGTAAGGCCAAAAATTTTAAAAAAATCAATATTGTTTTTGCCGTTACCTCTTCAATATCTCAATATGTTAAAAGGTAGATAGGTTGGCAAACCTTTTTTTTTATAAACTTTTGGTATGAAAAAAGTAAAACAAGAATACTTTAAAAAGTCTAGAAGATAGACCTTAATATCCCAAAAGGGCTCAAAATTGAGTAGGCGCCAAAAGTGACCATAAACAAGAGGTTTTTTGTTTTGCCTAGTATAAATAATGTTTCCTTTGCTGGTTCTAGAAAGGACATTGATCTGGAGATAGTCTGGTTCTTTGCCTACTGGGTAATTGTGCATGAAAATACGACAGCTGAGTCTATGGTGAACCATTCTTAGTTCTTCACTTACATATATACGCTTTAGTTCTTGAATAAAAACATTTTTTTATCAGGGGGAGGGAAAAATCTGATAGGGGGAGGGAAGTGGGGTAGAAGGTGGAGGGAAGTGGGGGGAAAGGGGGAGGGAAGTGGGGGGAAAAGGCGAGGGAACTGGGAATGGGGTACCCCCCTGTCCACCCCCTCATTACAAGCAAAATCGCAACAACAACGGTAACATCTGGAAAAAGCTGCTGTTTGTCACACCTGCTGGAACTGGCACAGTGTGACATAGGAGTCCACATTTTTGTACAAGTAGGTTAACATTCGCGACCTGGTAAATTTTAATGCATACCACAATCAAACTGCCGTAATTATCTGCTAGACATGCTGAACTGGCTAGCACATTAAACCAGTGACCTTGACCTATATTTTACAAGCTCCAGTGACTGGTATTTTTATATTTGTATGTCAACACTTGTGCACTCATCAACTATAATCCCTAACAACATAAACATTGCATAAGGCATCCCCTCAACATCTTGAGTCAGCATGCACCTTAATCCAATGACTTCGACTCAAAGGGGTACTTGCATATGTGCCCACGCATGGATTTTCTTTAAACTTTGCATAATAATGACTCATTATATACAAACTATGAAATGCATTTATTGAATTAGATAGTTTAGAATAAGGCTTAGGAAGCAACCCTGACGTACTCCACCTTTGAGATGGCACCTGTTTCTAAATTTTCATGTCCTAAATCTATAGTTTTGTTTATTTCTATGATTTGTCATCTAGATTGAATCCAAAATACCATAGGCATTATATTAATACCAGGAAACCATTTGGATAAATTATGGTTTACTTTTTCTAAAGAAGTGATTATAAAATTTCAATACTTTTTTCAAAAATTTACAAAACATTCAACATTAGATTCCAAAGATAGATATGTTCTAGTCTTTGTCAAGATATCATATTATCACAAAAACATGCCATATATATCCGGCTGATCTGAGCCAATTTTCATGAAAATCCAAAACCGGTAACTTTGTCATTTACTACCTCTTATGGGTATAAGTCAGTTTTAGCAAAATTAATGATTTAGTTGAAATGAATCAATAACTCGACAGAAGGAGGTTGTCTTTAAATCTACTTCCACTTTTCTTAAAGAAAGACATGTTTAGACAATTTCAAATGATTCAATGGCTGGAAATTCCAAAGGTCATGGCCCCACGTCATGGCACTATGAGGCCAAGACAATGTGTATCACTTCCTCAAGTCCTGCATGATATTGTTTAAGAAACATAATATCCTATCAATAAACATGTGAAAACAAGAAGGCCAAATATTTCTATACATCCCAACTGAACTAGAGTAACCACATTTTGGTGTCGTGACCAGGATTAAGTGTAACAGAGTCATATCAAAGGTATCATAGAACATTGTTCTACATGAATATGTGAGGTCCAGAAACGACACTGTATGCCTGGAATATACAGCCAGCCAAAGAATAAATGTTGCTATTTGATGGAAATCAGCATCAGTTTTTTCAAAACAGAATAAACAGAGAAGATTTAAGCATTAATTTAGCAATACCTTTGAAGCCTAGAGTTCTCTGTGACCAAAATGGTTACTTTTAACCAATAGGTTTGACAGGGTGTTATTCTTGTGAACCAGGTTTATTCATGAGGCTTACAATTATAAAACCATAGATATAAGGGTCTTCTCCTGTATGAACTGACTTGTCATAAGGTTTCTCTTCTGTATGAACTAAAATTCTTAATAATGCTACATATTATGTGTAACATTGGTTAGATGTAGTTTTAACGTTCGAAACTAGATGTGGTAAGTCTGGTGTCACCATATTGTATCATTTTGGGTAATATTATTGTGCAAGCACTTCATTAAATAAGAATCATGGCACTTAATATCAAAGAATATTTTTCTTTCCAATCAGTAATAGGGAAAAACACTGAACATATCAACTTCTATCAATAAACGTAGTAGCATAGTGATTCAAACTAAGCAAGTATTCAAGTATGTTTTACACTGAAACATAATTATTGTATTTTTTACATTTCGATAAATTAGGGCCATGTGTTTACATCAAGTTGAAAAAATATGTTACCGGTCCTTGAATTTCATGAAATTTGGTCTACATATTCTTAACATATATGAAAAGTTTATATGTTGAAATGGTATCTTGACAAAGACCGCAACGTGTAAAAATTCTAATTCCAGATTTGACTGAATACAAAATATACAGTTAAAAATTGGGGTACCATCTCATAAAAATGAATGCCCACCCGTTATCCTAATACATACAAAGCCATTTATAGTATCATCGAACTTATCAATGATATAGTTATTTAATAAAACATTTCTGCGCCCGTTACACATTATGTCAATTACTTTAGAAATGATTATAACTGGATACCCTAAGGTATTGTAGTGATATCATAGATGACGTCATAAATTAGCAATGGAATTGCGTAAAAATTCAAATGCACCATAAGTATAAAAGTCATGCCCCAGACAATTAATAAACATAATATTATCAAATTCCAAGCGTGGACAGACTCCCATGTTAATTTCCCATACCATGCAAGAGCCCCTTTTAAGCTTTATTTACATTGCCATGTTTATGTCCACCTTCAGGATCTCGTAAAATATTGTGTGTACAACCACCAAAGCGTGCATAAGGCATCTTCTCAAAATCCTGTTTGGTCCAGAGACATTGAACTAAACTGAAACCAAGTTCTAACTGGTCAACACCTTGACCCATGACCTATATTTAATGCCTCATTAATAAAGGCCTCATGACTTTGTCTCCCTTCCCCCAGCAGATGCGACACCAAATTCCATGAAATTCTTGTTCTTTGTCGAAACACATCCCAGTTTCATGTATGCTTATTACTTTGTTGTGGCTGTGTAGCCAAAGTACATCACGTCAGAGTAGGAATGCAATAACATTTCTGCCCATTCATCTATTTTTCTTCATTCAAATTGAAATCACATGTTCATCTCATCAAAATTTCAAGTAATGTAGATTGAACCTAAAAGAAATCTGTATTAACTGAATTCAGAAATGAAGATTTCGTACATCTAAATAAACCAAATATTTATTTACTTAAAAATTCAGCAAATCAATGTCACGAACTGATACAATTAGATCCTAAACCCTGCCCATAAAACCACAAGGTAAAAGAGTCACATTACGATTGATGCAAGTAAACAAATGACATATGATGAACCTAGTAAGCAGCTCTTTTCCAAACAGGTGGTGACTCAGAATTCGAAAGTAACTGAATAAGAACACGCATCTTAAATTGAACAATGGAATAATAACACAGAACAGCAATGAACCACAACAAAGCATCAACTTGGAACGGTCAGTAATGCGTTACTAGTGGCATTAAGTTAACTTTACAAGGGTTCACTCCTAAGCCTCATTTTACGTGTGGTTCTAAAACAATTGAGCCAATGCATGAGATTTCCAACAATCTGGTATGTGCGACCAGCAAAGCCTCAGACCAGCCTGCGCATAGGCGCAGTCTGATCAGAGCCTTTGCTCATCGCTTGAATATTCTATGAGTGCTAAGCTACTGACCGAACATCTTTTGGAGGTTCTAAGCTTAAAAGAAGGACGCACTTGCCTGTCTGAGTCTACACTTGTCAAAATGCCACATTGTTGGAAATCACATGCCACGGCTCAGTCATGTAATATTTGATTGGCTCACGTGGAGGAGGATTTCAACTCATCAATTAATCAACATGGGCAACGAAGGAATAGCAGGTAAAACCATGGTGGTTCAAGGATGAAGGTTTAACAGAAACAACGCGTACTCTGACATTTCATATCGCCACTGAACCCTAGAGGAAATGAAAGCCAAAAGTTGAATCCTGGTGAGCCAGCAAACAGAATACGTGTAACGATTAAAATGTGCGACAACTATTGCTAATTTCATAGGTTAAGCAAATACAAGTTTTTAAAAATAAAATTAAATAGGATTACATTTCGTTGCTCTTCTATGGATGTTGTAAAATCTTCAATGTTTCATGTGTTTAACATGTGTAAAGGCAAAGAGGCAAAGTTCTGGAATAGATACAATCAAGTACCACACCTGATCCAGGATACGGTATGGGAAAATGACAAATGCACAAAAAAATAAGATACGGGAGAGCCAAGAAGTCAGCCCTTTCCTAGCAGGTGACCACAAGGCTGCATGACACAGACAAGATAATATAGCACAGACAAACGCATAAAAAGATCCACGAAAGAAGTACCGCCTTGGAACGGGTCAGTAAGAAAATTACTGGAGGGCTTAATCTAGTTTCACGGTACCAACCACACCCTCACTTTATGATGTGGATCAAGACACATTTGGTACGCATGACAGATCCCTACCTTATCCATGAATCATCTTCAAGTACATATAAATCAAGATATAAAAATGAGATAAAGCAAAGATAAGGACTCAACAGTACATACAACTGAATGCAGTAGCAATAGGAATCAAACAGTTAAACCCTGGTTGGCTGACAACAGACACAGCATCAGGCCCAAACCCTCTCATTTATAAATAAGTCTTTAAGTCGGAACCGTCAAAGTAAACCTCTTAATTTCCTACCACCACTGTCATCATATTAAGCAAATCTACTGCTTTGAAATTAGTTAATTGACCTTTTTGTTAACGGGTACATGTATGTATTTAAAGCAAAACGTGATTGTTTCAGAGTTTTTTTCAGAAGGTCTTTAAGTCCAATGAACAAATTCATTGACGTTTTAAAATCAGTTCCTGTGTTTTATAAGACTCAGTATCACCTGACATTCATTTAAACACGTCTTCTTACTATACATTTCTTTACATGTTGTTACATCAACTTGATCTGATAGTGTTCCAAACTCTATGTGACCATTAGGCTATCCTTCTAGTATATCAACATTTTCTCTGCACTCTTATTGAATGCAGATTCCAGTTTTGCACAAGCTAAGAAGCCACCATGCGAGCTAAACAATCTTTGTGTTTTTACAACAGCAGCAACTAGGGCACATATTTGGCCAGTAAAATATATCTGAGTAAGAAAGAACATGAATCGATACAATCAAGTACCATACCTGTCCCAGGGTATCGCATTGGAAAGTCTCAAAAAACAATTAAACACCACAAACAAGAGCCAAGAGGTCAGCCCTTCCCCAGCAGGTGCCCACACGACAGCAATGAACAGACGCAAACGCATGACAAACACAAGACAAAATAACATGATCCACAAAAGAAGTACCGCCTTGGAAACGTCAGTAAAATATTTTACTGGAGGGCTTAAACCGGTTTCAGGACGACAATCTCACCCTTAGTTCAGATGTGGATCAAGACACATAGATGTTTCTACTCCCAGTGGCTCGGCTGCTGTCCGTTCTGATGTGGTGATTCTGTTGTTGATGATTGATTCTGTTGTTGTTGCTCCAGTTGTGTTGGGGCCTGGTTTTATAGTTTACTTCTTATTGTACTTTCGAGTTTTGTTGTCATCTTGCTGAGGCTTAGAGAATTGGTTTACTTTAATTATGTTGTCGTATGGCTGTCAGTGTTCTTTGTATCTTCCCCTCTGGTGTCATGGAGTGGTCTGTGGTCTATGCTTGTGGCATGACTTGGTCATACTCATCTGTTTTGGGTGTTTCTATCTAGTTCTGCTTAAAGAGATCAATAAAACAGAATGGGACACATTCAACATAAAATGGGGTTAGTGTCTTGAAATTATTCTGTATCTCTCAGGTCTTTAAAAAGCGTATCAAGCAATGTAATCCCTTGCGCCTCAGCATTCCCTGCCACGGCTCTTCCCTGATTAGAAACACAGTTTTGGTACATGAAGATGTTAAATCCAATAGCTGGCTCTGCAGCTGTGTGTCTAAAAAGAGTTGCAGAAGCACAATTTTTTGCACTTAGGTCACAACGTAGAACATTTAGTGCCATCTAGAATAGATCAAAACAACTGAATATGAGACAGGTTTTGAACGCTGAAATCGCTGTTACAATTTTGATTTTTGCTGTTCTATATGTGTTTTAGGATACATATTAGTTGTCTTCTACATAATGTAAACCACGGTACACGAACAAATTCATTTGCCAAAATATACCCGAATTAATATTACTCTAGATTGGCCATGGGGGAGGTATGATGGAACAAAATTAACAACTCCACACTGTGTAGCAAGATAACCACATTAATCTTGCAGAGACATGATTTAACCTGAAAATAAAAATGATGAATTATGAATAATTATTAATAGTAAAACATATTTGGGTGCACAAATATATGTTTATTTCTGAATTGTGTTTTGCTGACTGGCTTCACATAATATACTAATATACATGTATTTAAACAACTATCAACGTTTCTTTTTTAGGAAAGAACAACTGTTTTTATATCAGTGAAACTACCAAATTTCAAGGTTCTAATAGGCACCGTTATTGCATTTTTATGGTAAAACCAAAAATCTCCAGTAGAGCACACTGCACTCCCTTTAGATTGAGCACAAATCAATTATTTCACGACCCGCAGACAAACAGACATATAAACTCATAGATAGATAGATTAATATATGGATGGACTGATAGATAAATATATATACATAATAAATAAACATGTATGTAGATAGACAGACAGACAGACAGACAGACAGACAGACAGATAGATAGATAGATAGATAGATAGATAGATAGATAGATAGATAGATAGATAGATAGATAGATAGATAGATAGATAGATAGATAGATAGATAGATAGATAGATAGATAGATAGATAGATAGATAGATAGATCAAACTATTATAAGGGACCAAATTGTCTCGTATTGAATTGTCCTGGATCTATTATTTGACATGTACATTTTTGACTTTGTAATAGTAACAGACTGCATGGATTTCAAATGTAAAATACCCCACTAACATTACATGTGCATTAAAATACTTACAACTTCGTTTTTCGCCCGTCTTTTTGTCTATACTTGTATCTTGCCTCTACCTCGTGAGATGCGCCGTTTAAAATGAATAACATCGTACACAGAACACAAAACAAGAAACTCAAAATACGAAAGTTAAAAGTTAAAACACCGAAATCAAAACGCCATAGCACAAAACACAATGTCACATATAGGCTTCCGTAATATGGGGATACTTCCTTAAAAAGTCAAGAAATTTCACCTGTTTATCGAAGGATTATACGCTCGTCTATATCACTATTATGTTCGAAGTACTGAGTTTGTTAGTAAACTAAAGTAACCCTCATTCAAAGGGCTATAACTCGATAAGTATACTGTATGTTTCTTTAGGTCTAGTGCCAGTTTAGAGGTAACATAAATCCTTTATAGAAACGTGTACCATTTTGTCGTAGCATATATGTGACGAACGTTATGAAGCTACTTGCATTCATATTTGAACAGTCCTCGTATCAAGGCAATGTGCCACGTTTATAAGCCAGGTTTGTTCAAGGTCAATATCATAGACTAAATTCAAATAGAAATATGTTTCCAAAGCATAACTTCCACATCATTCTACCAATAATCATATCATTTGGCACATATGTCCACCATGACATAATCATGTGTCGCATATATGTATATTTGTATGACAGAGGTCAAGGCCACAGACCACGTTTAATTTGGTTTGGGAGTATAAATACCTAACGCTTCGACCAATTATCAAATCACTTGGCACAAGGGTCCACCATACAAAAATAATGTATCATTTACATTATCCACGTCAGTGGGTTCAAGGTCAAGCTCACTGGTAAAGGTCAAATTGAAAATTCATTTACAGAGCATAACTTACACACCCTCCACCACATCCGCCCCAATTATTATATCACTTGCCACGAGTGTCCACCATAACGAGCCATCTGTGGCAAATAGGACCAAGGTGTGCATGCCCAATGTGAAGGTCATAGACCAAGGTCAAATAGAAAATGAGTTCCCAGAGCAAAACTTCCAAACCCTTAGCCTGACTGCATGTCACCGGACACAATTATCTATCATAACAAGATCATGTGAATCCTAAATGATACAGGTTGTACGTCCAAAGTCAATGTAATGGACCACTTGAGATCAAATGGAGATTTTCAATCCAATGCATAACGTCTACATCATTTGCTGGATTTTCATTTTATTTGGCACAAGTGCCACCATAACAAGACAATGTGTCGTTTATACCCACCAGGTTAGATTGCTCAAGACCAAGATCACAGTTACCATTTCATTGTCAGAGCTACAGTCTCAGTTTTGTTGAAAGGTATAAAATCAAGTGCTGTATATGATTTTCAATGGGATTCAAAATAATAGTCATGATATTAATGCACAGTGAGTTATGGACACATAGTTAAGTAACACCACCTACAATAACAATTCAGTTAAGTTTACATCTAAAATAGTAAGTGAGTATGATCAGGAAACACACAATCACAAACCGCAGACAACCCCATGACACCACGAGGAAGAGCCACTCAACCATCACAAGACACCAGGAAGACAAATCAAGCATTGAAACAAGTTCTCTCTTCCCCATCAAGATTATTGCAATACTAGAATGGACATAAAGTAACGTACAACAAAACATAGAACAATTACAGATTCCAACAATGGTAGTAACAATAAACAAAAAGTCAACAACAACAGAACCTCCGCCTTAGAACGGACAGCAGCCAAAGCCACCGGGGGGCTTAAATGCATTTTACTGGTACCAAATCTTCGCCCTAGATTCTGCTGTCGTTAAAGTACAAGAAATGTTCAGCTCGAATAGAGGCCTTCTAACTAATGCAATGTATCATCATGGAGAAAAACACTCTAATCAAATTAACAAACCATGATGAAACTAAGAAAAGAGCTCATGACTCACAGATAATCAGAGCTAAAGAAAACCTCAAGTTGAGCCATGATGGGTCCAGCTACAGATAAGCATCAGGCAGCAACGCAATGATTAAAGCTTTACGTCAGAGCCGTCATAGAGTCTGAGGCCTGACCCACCTTCGTGCAATTAAAGAGGAAAACATAGCTATAAACTATGATTGGGTTTAAAACCAGGCATGCAGACTGTCGCATGATATCCAAGTTATATCCAACCCTTATATAACTTTTTACAATCTTTTGGAATTGATCACTAAAATTAGCTTTTAACCCAATGTTGTATTTAACAATTAACTCTGAGTGTCTGTGGTAGAATTTAGAAAATTCTTTTCGAATTTTATGATATCTATAACCTTGTTTTAATAACTTAGCAGTCAAAAAAAGGTTTATGTTCGAAAACTGTTCATATCACCCAGTAACCAGTGTCAGTTATCCCTCTTTGTCAAAATTATGCGAAGCGGGGATAGGGGAGAGGGTTATTTTAGTTGACTTCAGCAGCAATTCTAGTCTACATTAATTTACCTCGATTAGGCAAGAAGTTTAAAGTATTGACTCAGTAATAGAACACAAACTTGTTATTATCTCTAAGGGACCTAAAAACAGAAGTTGCAATAGGTTTTACCGAATCTAATATTTTTAATAGTTAAAAAAACTAATACTTTTATTAATTAATGGTATGAGATTTTTCTTGTTCCGCCCAAACCTAAATTTGCTTTTAGGCATTCGAAGAACGGTGTCTAAAATTAATATGAAAGTAAGTAAGAAAGCAAAGATCAGGAATCGATAATATCAAGTACCACACCTGACCCAGGACACCACATCGGAAAAAGTAAGTTAGTATGATAAGAAAAATACCACAATCGCAAACGGCAGGAAAACTCATGGTACCACGAGGAAGAGCCTCGCAACAATCACGAGACACCAGGAAGACAAACTAAGCAAATCAACCAGCTCTCTCTTCCCCATCAATATGATTGCAAAACTAGACGGGACATAAAGTAACGTACAACAAAACATAGAACAATTACAGACTCCCACAATGGGAGTAACAATGAACAACGAATCAACAACAGAACCACCGCCATAGAACGGACAGCAGCCTAAGCCACCGAGGGGGCTTAAATCCATTTTACGGGTACCAAATCTTCGCCCTAGTTTCAGCTGTTGTTGAAGCGCGAAAATGTTAAGCTCGCATGGAGGCTTCCTAACTATTGCAATATATCATCATGGAGAAACAATCAAATAATCAAATTAACAAACTATACTGAAACAATTAAAAGGGCTCACGACTCAAATAGTCAGAGCTAAAGAAAACCTCAAGTTAAGCCACGATTGGCCCAGCTACAGATAAGCATCAGGCACCAGCCCATGAAAATAAATCTTTACGTCAGAGCCATCATTGAGTCTGATGCTTGACCCTGTCGTGCAATTAAAGAGGAAACCATATCTGTTTAAAACCAGGCATGCAGACTGTCACATGATAATCAAGTTTTATCCAACCTTTTTTATAACGTTAGGTTATCTTTTTGAATTGATCACTAAAATTAGGGTTTCCAACAAAGAATATAGGTTCTGGTATGCCCTGTTACAGAAGAATTTTAAACTAATGCTGTATTTAACAAAAATTCTGAGTGTCTGTGGTAGAATTTAGAAAATGTTTTTCGAGTTTTATGATATCTATAACCTTTTTTGATAACTTAGCAGTCAATATAGGTTTCTTTTGTAGAAGTCATCAACAAGTTTGGTAAACACTTGTTTATAAGGTTGCTAACAATGTTGAGGTTTGAAGAATGTACTACATTAATATCCTAAAGCAAAAACTTGGTAGTGATTTATTTAGTTGATAGGCATTAGTGTCATATGGCTGTTAACTTTGGTGTATTTGATAATTGGAGCTATGTTAAAGTAAGAAAGAAGGCAAATATCAGGAATCAATACAATCAATTACCACAGCTGACTTGGGACACCATATCGGAAAGTGACAAAAACACAAGAAAACATCACACACAAGAGAGTAAAAAAGTTAGATTGTGTTTCTCCATGATTATGCATTGCTACAGTTAGAAAGCCTCCATGTGAGCTTAATTATGTTCGTGCTTCAACAACAGCAGAATCTAGGGCGGAGATTTGGTACCAGTAAAATACATTAAGCCCCCGGTGGCTTAGGCTGCTGTCCGTTCTAAGGCGGTGGTTCTGTTGTTGGTGATTCTTTGTTGATTGTTGCTCCCATCGTGGGGCTAGGTGTTGTTCTGTGTTTTGCTGTGCGTTGCTTTGTGTCCATTCTAGTCTTGCAGTCATCTTGATGGGGAAGATAGAGCTGGTTGCTTTGCTTTATTTGTGTTCCTGGTGTGGTGTCTCATGATTGATGTGAGACTCCTCCTCACGGTGCCACGGGTTTGTTTGCAGTTTGTGATTGTGATATTTCCTGATTATACTCGCTTACTACTTGTCAATAACAAATTGCATAGTTTCATCTAAAATTTACGATAAACGTGATGATTTTAATTTTGAAAGAGTTAATTTCCTATTTCTTGATGGAGATGTTCCTGTTCTATTCGTTTTGCGAGAGTATGTTCTAATGTCAGTGACTTCAACAACAGAAACTTTTTTTTTACTAAGTCCATTAAGACTATCAAGACCATAACACTCGTTAGCATTTTCTAGATTCTAACACAGACACTCAGAGTCGATTAATAAATACAATATTGGTTTAAAAACTCTTCTTCAACAGGACATATTGGAGTCAGTATTTATGGCGATTTAGTTTATAAGTTTAACAGAATTGTTGGAAAATCTAATTTCAGTGATCAAACGATAATTAAACATTATTAAAATGTTTTAGATAGTATGGATATCATGCGTCAGCCTGCATGCCTGGTGTTAAACCCAATCATGTTTTATAGCTATGGTTTCCTTTTTAATTGCACGACGGTGGGTCAGGCCCCAGACTCAATGGCGGCTCTTACGTAAAGCTTTAATCGGTCGGTTGGTGCCTGATGCACGTCTTTTGCTGGGCCCACAATGACTCAACTTGAGGTTTCTTTAGGTCTGTCTATCTGTACATAAGCAACGACCAGGAATCCATACAATCAAATACCATACCTGACTCAGGATACCATATGGGAAAGTGACAAAAACACAAGAAAACATCACATACAAGAGAGCCAAGAGGTCAGCTCTCCCCCAGCGATCACCACAAGGCTGCAAGGAACAGAAAATACATTATGACACAAAAAAACACTGACAAATAACAAAAAGGATCAACAAAAGAAGCACCGCCTTGGAACGGTCAGTAAGAAAATTACTGGAGAGCTTAAACATGCCTCCATGCGAGCTAAATAATTTTGTGCTTTAAAAACAGTAGATTCGAAGATTTGATAACAGTAAATTGCATTCAAGCCCCCCCCCCCCCGCCCCCAGTGGCTTAGGCTGCTGTCCATTCTGAGGCCGTGGCTTTGTTAATGTTGATTCGTCTTTTTATTGTTGCTCCCGTTGCGCGGGTCTGTGTGCATTGCTTTGTGTCCTTTCTAGTTTACAGTCATCTTGATGGGGAAGAGAGAGCTGGTTGCTTTACTTGTTTGTCTTCCTGGTGTCTTGTGACTGTTATTGTTGTGTGGCTTTTTTCGCCGTGACGTTGGTTGGTCTGCAGTGTGTGATTGTGGTATACTGAACTACTAAAGAAACCTGACACTTTTCATTTGCTCCAAACTGTGAATAACAAATTATAGAGCTAAGCCGATATGCTTATTTTGATATCAAGACATAAGAAAGTATTATTCGAAAAATATATTTATCAAATATAGAACATGACGTCACGACGTCAAAATACCGTTTTTATCACTTTTGCTTTGAGAGTGTATGTCTAGATATTATTTTGAAAATTGTTTTTGTGTATGCAAGGCCAATACCAGTACAGAAAAAAAGTGCATTTTAAAAAGGAGTTCTAGCGATAAGGCGTATATTTTCCCTAGTTGACATGATTACAAAACCTAAATTTTCAAATTGCCCTAATGTTTTTAGAATTGGACTGTTTCGGTAGTAAATATGCATAGAAAGCATCAAAATAGGTTTCAAAGCGATTCATCATTTACAAAGCCGTGAAAACTTGCGTCTTCTACTCCCACCCCTCATTTTACGTCTTTAGACTGGGTGCCGTTTAGAGTAGAGTTTTAGTAAATCCTTTGCATGTTTTCAAAAAATAAAAGCGCTAAAATATTAAGGATATAAGTGCCCTTCATTTCCAAAACTTTGCGGTATTCCTTCTACGCATGCGTACGAAATATACTTAAAATTGTGACGTTTGTGTTTGAAAAGATGAAACTGGCGTCTTTCAGTTTGTTTTTAGATGCTTTCCCCCCCCTAGACCCAAGATGCCCTTTGGACAATTAAATGTCGCTATACAAATATATAACATATGTAAAGGGCGTCTTGGGTCTAGGGGGAAAGGGGTTGTATAAGCGAAAGAAGACATCAAATATCTGAAAATATAGACCACTTTGCAAGATGTTCGTTTTTTATTGTACATCAACTGTATAAATAGCTTTACTGTACATAGCGTGGTTCCTTGTTTAACGGTCTAGTTCCCATATACGTTATTGAATAACAAGCACAGTTGATGATCGAAATAAATTCTCATTCAATAAGAAGTAGATTTATTACATGCATGAAGGAAACCCCGTTTTAAATATAAAAATTCGGGGGCAATGGTGCATCGACGGCTCGTCTATATATATCTGTTGAATGTGCCTAGTTTCTCCAGTCGTTATTTCAACAAAATAAAACGATCGTCTGGTTTAGGGAGATTGCTCGCCTTATCGCTAGAAATTCTTTGCAATTTCTTGCTGTGACGTATGATATGGGGGATTTAAGTTGTGCTTTCGACGTTGTCTGAAGGGCAGTGTTTTTTTCTTTGTTTAAGCAATTTCTAGGAACTGAAATGAGTCAAACAATCATCGTAAGAGAATGCATTTTTAAGAATCAGACCTTATGTTTCGCGTCACGTTAAAGGGAAAAGCTGAATAAATCAAATTTAACGTCAATTAAGAAACAACGTAAACTATGGCTAATAACCGTTTTTTCTTTGTCAACGTATGTCGCCGTTTAGTGCGTGCTGTCTACTTTGTTATATTGCCGATTGGCTAGACTTTACTTTAATTGCGTATGAATTTCAAGCTTTGCAGTATGCACATATCAGCATGTAATTGTAACGCTTGACGTCGCTAAATGGACGTAGGTGGCAGCTACGGGGTTCAAAAGGACTGAAACATTGTCAAAATGCATTCCAATAATCATACAAAGTGAAAAAGTTAATAAAGTGGCAGTCATTTTTAAAAACTCATAAAACGCTAATAATGTAAAATTGGCGTTTGCTTAATTTCTTTGTTCTTGCAAGAATTGATTTTAGTTGTTACGTGACGTTTTGATAGCTGACGTCTGAAATTAGTTAAGTTTTTCAAATAATCTCAGTGCATCTTAGTCTACCTTTATTAAATTTTACGCAATGGAAAGACAAGTGTGCATCGTATTCATTTACTACCAAAAAATTGACACACAGTATGTGTCAGGTTTCTTTAGTAGTTAAGTATATTTCCTGATCATACCCACTTACTTTTTATGTTTTACTTAAAATTGATTCACGATGTTCGTGAACTCACCTTTAGGGATTCACAATATTTGTGAAAGATTGATTTAGTTTTAATAACTATGCAGTAATGGTTGTGTACCAGGTGTGGTGTTGACACTTATGATTCATATGTTTTTTTTGTTTTGTTAGGGAATTATTGGCACTAACTTGTTATTCTTTCTAAAAGGTCATGCCTTTTAATTATTATGAGATGGATGTTTGAACACCGTTTGAAGGTCGTGTTGATATTGCTACTTATTCTAGTTACATAATACTCAATTGTGGGTGTTTGTCATATAAAGCGACAGGCACTGTATCAACCAAATAAGTGTGACTTTTTGGCAGGATTTGGCAATCATCCAAGCATTTGACATTTGGAACGCTTCTGTAACATCATCTTGATTATAGTTAGATAAAGAAAACAATGCGAAAGTGCAGCATAATCATGGAATACCACAATCACACACTTCAGACCAACCAACGGCACCGTGAGGAAGAGCCACAGTACACTAACAGTCACACGACATCAGGAAGACAATTAAAGTAAAAGCAGCCAGTTCTCTCTTTCCCATCAAGATGATTGCAAAACAGGAAAGGTCACTAAGGACCGCAAAACAAAAAGAACCAAACACAGAACCCCAACAAAACAATGGGAGCAACAATAAACAATGAAATAACAACAACACCAACAACAACAGAACCGCTGCCTTAGAACGGATATCACCCTAAGCCACGGGAGGGAGGTGGCTTACTAATTCCAAATGGACTGGTTAAAACTGGTTAAATTGATAATAGTGAAACATTCCATTCGGCTTAAATGGGTTAAACCAAATGATTGATCAAATATACACTCTTTTACGCTAAAAATTCTTATCTTGACTTCTGTTACTGTCCAGCCAGCCAAGAGTGACAGTGACGTCGTGTTTTTTAGACTTGTTAAGTACAACATGTACACTCCATTTGAGCGAATGTAAATCGATAGATCACATGTGTATTAATCCTATCCTGTGGTTAGGATTAATACACAAGTGATCTATCGATTCTGAGTCCCTGATGACTTTGTAAACACAACTTGGCGTCACTGTCAACTTTGTTTGGCATGACAGTAAGGAAGGATCCGCTTTTCAGAGGGTTGATAGGCTAATGTTTTGCTCGTTTTATCTCTTTCTTTATACTTGAACTTGTCGAGGAATCAATTATGAGGCAAAAATAGCTTATGTGACGAAAAATAGATACAGGATGGTCATTACTGCGACAAATGACAACATTCTTTTCGCGCATGGCCGAACATACACTGATTACGTACCAGATACGAATGGAATTGCTGGAACTTTTCCCTCTCTTCGATCGCCCGAAAATAAATATTGTCTTTTCAAAACGCTCTAAAGGTTTGATCTTGCATTGCAAAACAGATTCATAATTTAAAAACTATCTAGAGAAAAAGAAACAAACACCTGTTTTGAAATGCGGCTTCTTCTTAAGATTTTCGACATTGCCTTTACTTTATTTAAAGATGAGCCACAACATGAGCTTTCCAACAATGTGGTTTGTGCGACCAGCAAAGCCTCAGATCAGCCTGCGCGTACGCGCAGTCTGATCAGAGACTTTGCTAGTCGCTTGAATATTCTAGGACTGTTAAGCTACTGACTGAACATCATTTGGGGTCTCTAAGCTTAAAAGGGGACTGCACAGGCTCGTTTGAGTCTACACTTGCCAAAATGCCACATTGTTGAAAATCATATATCGTGGCTCAATTATGAATTATACCAAATCGAATTAAATCCACATGAAATACTGTAGCAGCCGTCTCGTCTCTCCGACCATTGACGCACACAGAACACTACCTTCGAGGAACATGTCTGTAATTCATTCCCAACCTGAACAAACTTTAAAAATCTTTTAAAACCGCTGTACTGACACACCCGACACTTAAATACTGAAATATATACTAACAAACTCTTTTAAATTTTACTTATTCACTAAATAAGTTACTATGAAAGTAAGGAAGAAGGCAATTATCAGGAATCGATACAATCAAGTACCATACCTGACCCAGGACACCACATGAGAAGGTGACAAAACACAAGAAAACATCACGTACAGGAGAGCCAAGAGGTAAGCCCTTTCGCAGCAGGTGACCACAAGGCTGCAATGAGCAGACGAGACTGCATGACAGAGACAAAACATAAATAACAAAAAAAGATCTACAAAACAAGCACCGCCTTGGAACCGTCAATATATTTTTTCTTCACTGGATGGCCTAGATTAGTTTCATGGTACCAACCTCACCCTTATTTCTGATGTGGATCAAGAAAAATATATGCCTAGTTCGCATTAAAATCTTATTGAGGCATCATTTAGTAAATACTAATTGAGTAATAAAAAGATGATAAAACAAAAATAATGACTGATCAGTATATACAACTTAAAGCCAACTTTGCTCGGGAAGACTATGGATTAGGGCATGTTAATTGCCCATCTCACAGAATCTAAAGAATACCCAAGTTACATGTTAACTTAAAATAATAATATTATTATTAATCAGAAGCTGGGTCATGTTCTATAAACTGAATCTGATCTACTAGTTTACAATAATCGGAATCTAGCGCTATAATTCAAAAGTTAAAAGTTACTCGGATGCACTGAAAGATTTGACGAGCTAAGAAATACCTTCATTTTTTTTTCTGAAGCAAAACGTCGACTGACCACAACACTCCTAATTTCTTTGTATATAGAGACACTGACAAAAGCTCACTGAACAGAATGCGAGACTTAAAACTATATTTAGAAACATCTTCCGAAATAAACCTTTGACAAACGAAAATCTCATGGAATTCATCACAATATTTGATAGAAAGACTGACCAAACATAAATGAATATAAAATAAGATAGTATTTATTTTGAGTCGGCAAGTATCCAACAGTAAAACATAACCTCTGATGAGCTTTTAAGCCGACTTTTCAACAGTAAGTGTATAAAATTAACAAATGTAGAACATCTGAAAGACATCGGATTATAACACTATCAGATCACTGTTTCAATTAGAAATGCATAAATTATAATTTAAATATGCTGCCTTGATTTGCATGCTAAAACAATTTTAGAAGTAAAACACAAATAATCACATTATGGCTAACATGGAGTATACCCCAATCTAATTAATACCCCATCCATGGGAGAGACCCTTAATATGTATCTGGGGCTAGTCCACAATTGTTATGTGACAGGTTACATATGTAGGTCAGTTTTAGATTAGCTTCTCCACGTAGTTAGCTTGTCGGCCAGTCACTTAGCAACATGCACGGTAGCTCAGTTTTAAGTGGCTTTGTTAATTCGCGAGAATGCTTCTAACCTGTTGTTCTGCTGAATAATTTTAGACTAAATGTATTGTCAGCATTAGCTAGTTCATTAGCATCATTTTCCTTCAGGCTGACTTTTAAGAAATTACCATGAGTGTGAGGATGGGATGAAAACATCCGTCCTAAGAGTCACCGTTAGAGTCAAGGGACAGCTATTTCTATCACAGCCTCTCACAAATAATGGACTCCTTTTCTTGTTCATCATTTAGTTTTACTTAAGAATAAGCTTCAATGGTCCACACATGACAGCCTGGGTAAGATTACATCGAACATGGGTAATATGAAAATGTCTGACGCAGGTTAATTTTCCGGTGTGCAAGAATCTAAAATATGTGGATTAATTTCTTAAACATACGATACATAAAATTTAATGTACATTTAAAGTTTCAGTCTAACTGTCCCGGTTTTGCACCCCTCTCGATCCTAACTTCATATCCATGGAAAAGGGTTAAACCTGAATACAAACCAGGCAGCATGGTGAATATCGTGGACTCGCCTCGATGAACCTAGCAGAGGCGGCGATTTCTGCACTGACAACAACGTGTTTATTATGTGTGCATGATGATATGTAAATATGTTGGTGACGTGTACATCATGTTATAGAAATTGCGACTTGAAACCCCTTGAAATTCAAAATGTACAATTCCATACGTATTGTATCAATATAATTGGGATAATCCATCAGAATTAAAGGGTTGAACAGTTGATATTCTGAAGAAGCGGCACGACCGATGTATTGGTTTGTTCTTTATCGCTTTCGCTCACTCATTTTAAACGAAGTTGCAAGGGGACGGTGTAATTTGAAGATATGCTTACAACTGTCGTGAATAGAGTTACGAAATATGCAAGCTTTATTTGTGCTCCGCTCACATTAATATGTAAAAATCGTATGGTTTGCTCCTTATATTGGACATTTTAAGTTAAATTTCCTAGGACATTTTACATGGACGTTTGTCGTTTAAATTGTTACAATAGAGGGGTCGTCTCAAGTACAGCTAGTACGAGGCTCGTTCGTATGGCATTAATTAAACAATTGATTATTTGTACTAAAAATAGCAACAAAGACATGGCGATTCTCTCTTTTTTATTTTAGCAAGATTCGTTTTGGTGTGATGTTGAGGTCCACCCAGCACCAGATATATTCATTATTGTCTACCCGGGGGTGGGGGCATTTAGCAGGGATTTTATCACAAATCTAGCCCCGCTGTACAGGGCTTTGAAAATTGAAGAGTTAAAAGCCCCACTAATCCCCGGCCCTGAATGTGCGGGGGATACAAATGACTTGTGCAGTATGCATGAAATAGAGAAGACACTGATCGGACACTGAAGCGAATACACTGATCAAGATGCGCAGCCTGATCTACGTCTTAAGCGCTCACACAGGTATAAAGCAGTTTTTTACAATCTGCTCTAAATATATTTGGTGCTGAGCGGACCTCAACATCACACCCAAACGAATTAAGCTAATTGACAAAAGAGAGAATCGCCATGCCTTTGTTGCTATTATTAGTAACTAATAATCAATTGTTTAATTAATGCCATACGAACGAGCCTCGTACTAGCCTTACTTGAGACGACCCCTCTACCTGTAACAATTCAAACGATAAACGTTCATGTAAATTGTCCTAGGACATTTAACTTAAATGTCTATTAATGTGCTGATGCCATGTATTGTCACAGAAAAACAATCTAATTAAAACACACTATGATGGTAAAAAGGGCTGATGGCTCACGTATAGTCTGAGTTAAAGAAAGTTTAAGGTGAGCCACGGTGGGCCCAGCCAACGACAGGCATTAGGCACCAACCTTCTGATTAAAGCTTTACGTCAGGGCTATCATTGAGTATAAGGCTTGACCCACCGTCGTAAAATTAAAGAGGAAACCATAGCCATACACCGTGATAAACATTCAAAGCTAAATTTCACCCAAGTAACCCTCATATACAATATATACTTAAACGCAAAAGAAACGCAACCGTTTTCAATCCACTTTTTCTTCCACATGGATCACATGACGCTAATTTCTTAATTATATCCTGTGTTCCTGTGCACTGAGTAATGATTTGCCGTAAAATGGTTTTGCTCACGATTTCCATTCTGACGTTATAATGACGTCAGTAAATTTCAACAAATGGAGTCTAAAAAGTGATGTCTCATTCAATTTGAAAACAAACAACCTGATCTGATAGCCATATGTCTTAACTAAAGAAAACAGTAAAACGGTTTGCAATTTATTGATTACCAACGCTTTCAGTCGCTGCGTTGCTGCGTTCCTTTATTGACGTCAACCTACTTTTTTTTAAAACAGTCATTACAGACGCATTTTGTTCGATCATGTCGCGATACTTATGTCTTCTATGCGATGTAGTAAGGGCTATATGGTGATATTAAAAGTTTTCGATTATTGATATTCGTTTGGATAAAAAATGGCCAATTACGCAAAAAAATAAAGAAGTCATTTTGACAAAATGGACGTTGACAGAAACATAAAAGTACCTGATTTGATTTTGTCTACTACCCTTTTTCTTTCAAAAAACGATATTGGTTTAAAACGTTTTTTTTTCGCAAAATAGGCACAATTTTTGAACTTTTCGACTTTAAAAATGGGGGTTGCCTTACATTTCTCGTTGCAGCTCGGCAACCATAAGTCACAGTGGTCTGATTTTGGTGCTGTATGCAAGGCAAATAACGAAACTTAGCGATTACATTGATCACAATAAGGGTAATTATCGTATGACGTCGCGTCTGGGAGTGAAATAACGCCATGCAATAAAATCTGCAAACCACTAGTGGTTTATCGATTTTCGGGAAACGTTATGACGTCCATAACAACACTGCGTACATAATGACAAAATTAAAACGTTTTTACGGCAGAAATGAGATTTCAAAGTGATCTTAATGTCATATGATAAATAGAATCTAACATTCGTGCTCTTGTTATATTGAATTTATTAAACTCGTTGCGAAAAAGAGGTAAAAAATGCTCGGCAAGCCTCACATTTTATCTCTTTTTCCCTACTCGTTTAATAAATTAAATAAAACATGAGCACTCGTGTAAGATCCTCTATTTATCACTTGATTGTTCTATTCATAAATTTTGACACTTCAAGTGACTTGACCACTGACACTAACAGTGTGTCTCTGTGATAAATTGAGCCACAGGGTAAATATGAGCCACGACATGTGATTTCCAACAATGTGGTATTTTGACAAATGTAGACTCAGACGAACCTGTGCACCCTTCTTTTAAACTTAGAAAGTCCAAATGATGTTCGGTCAGTAGCTTAACAGTTATAGAATATTCAAGCGACTTGCAAAGTGTCTGATCAGACTGCGCGTATGCACAGGCTGATCTGAGGCTTTACTGGTCGCACATACCACATTGTTGGAAGTAAGTAAGGGTGCAAAGATCAGGAATCGATACAATCAAGTACCACACCTGACCCAGGATACCAATGAGAAAGTGACAAACTCACAGTAGACACCACAAACGAGAGCCAAGAGGTCAGCCCTTTCCCAGCAGGTGACCACAAAGCACATATAAACAGACGCGCACAAAACATAGCAAACACAAGACAGAACAAAAACATAAAAGATCCACAAAATCGCATGTCGCGGCTCATATATTGGAGTCAAAAATTCAAAGAGATTAGAGTTTAAGATACAACCTGCACTGTGTTGATTGGATAATCCAGTCAAGAGACTCGAAACGTTTATAATTTTCCTCCCATAAAATATTTTGGTATCATACAACTTCCCAGTTGTATGATACCAATATACAATGAAACATGATCACTTGAAAAAAGGTCTGGGGTTGCTACATCTGAGTGTTAGTTCCTACAATTTTCAAAAATTATGAAATTCTAAGAAATGTTACTGACAAGAATACAAAAATCACTGCAAAAAGTGTACATATTGTGACATGTGGCTCATTTATATATATAGAATGTCTATATGTGAAATTCACATGTTTATGGTATGCATTTATTTTGTTCAATGTATCAAAATTGTTCAGAGACAAAAGTATTTTAGGATTCTGTTTCACGTAAATTAAAGTAATGCTTAATTCAATGCATTACTTTCTTAAATAATGCTAATCCAATGCATTACTTTTTCAAAATCAAGTAATGGTAATGCTTATTCAATGCACTTTTTTGCAAGCAATGCTAATTCAATGCGTAACTTTCCAAAGTAATTCGCCCCATGTCTGAGTCAAGGACCCAACGCAGTGACGCCAGTGAGGCTCAGGTAACGGTAAAGACTCCCGTAATAACGTCGCGTATATACGGCAACCCATTAGCGATTTAAAAGTAGTTTTAGTAGTTTTAGGGTCATATGATAAATAGAATCTAGCATTCGTGCTCCTCTATTATTGAATTTATTAAAAATCGTTTCGAAAAAGTGATAAAATGCTCGCGCCAGCCTCGCCTTTTATCTATTTTCCTCAACTCGTTTAATAGACTCAATAAAACATGAGCACTCATGTAAGAGCCTCTATGTAGACATCACAGTGAAACACTAAAGTCATTACCTTTACTGTGATGAAACAAAGAAAAAAGAATCTTTACTCAATGACAGTAAAGCGCTAAAGAAAATCCCCTAATTGAGGCATATTAGGCTCAGTTAAACACAATCATCTAGCATCTGCCGAACGATAAACTTTAGGTCAGGTTTATCTTACATTGTATCTGGTCGGCAATATACCTCTAGACAAGCCCTTGGCTCAGCTGTTAGTTAGTGCCTCAGAGGTATACCCAAACCAGTCTACCTTGACGTATTCTGTAAGTGGATTCATACACTGAAGTTATGTATTTCCAACCCCAGAGAATACATTGAATGGGATGTATAGTTAATTTGACCATTTGAGTCGGTTCCTATTAAGATAACACACGATACATGTTACGTATCGAACAACATTCGTACACTTCGCCAAGACACTCTAAATGACAATCGGAACTGCCTCGGCCAATTCCGCGAAATTCTGTGGAATCAGAATACGGATGTACATCGAGGATCTACTTTGATAACGCGGATGATAACGTGACGCTGACGTTATATAACGTGACGCTGACGTTACTGAAACCATTTTAACACAATAACAAGTATGATTGCAGAACACAAACGGTTATAAATGAAGTTTTTTTTCAATAAAATATCGCTATATAGCGATATTTTATTGAAAAATACATAAACTTCATTTATTCTGCTGATTAAACTTTTTGGATAATCAAAATTATCGATTTTAATAGACCTGAACCCACATGCTACAGAACTAATTTTACACACGCAAGTTGCGGCTAACAAAATGGAGCTTTTTTTTTACATAGTACTACGAATAATTACATACACACGAGGCATGATTCTATTCTCGAATTGTGGCGGACTTTCGCGAATGTCTAAATGAGTGATCAGTAGACATGGCGTCAGGGGTCTTATCCAGAACTGTACATTTAAGATATTGCTCTGTGCCCTGTCTGGATTTTAAAATATACCACACATTAATGTTTATTTTATGCAAAAGTTGCAGACAATTGAATCACTACGTTGATCATAAGGTTAACTTGGTTTTTACTCACTGCATGCATGATATCATTCAATTACAACTACTGATGAGAGGGTTTCAGTCTGGAAGCCAAAATAGAAGATATTGGCCTGTGTATCTTAATCCCGTGCATACAGAGAGATATACTAAATAGATGCTGTGAATAATTTGCCTCTTGCGGGATTCGAACCCACGATCTCGACAACGCCGCCTAGCACTACACCATATGTCGACGCTACCAACTGCGTCACTGGTTAAACGCGAGCACTTTTATCCGACGCAAATTATCATTTGATGTTACATAATTTATAGAACATTCGTTTGTCTTTATCATAAGGAACCCAAACTAACGTTATAATAATACCCATGCTTATGGTAAGTCATGCTCAAGATCTGAACATTATAATATCCTGTGGACTGGAGAGTTTTAGATAGTGAATCACAACCCTCGTTTGAACAAGATGGAAGTTATCAGGCTAAAAGGTTACGTATGTCTCGTAAGAGATGTCATTGACACCAATAATGAATTTGTTATTGTTCACGTTGCTTCTCTCAAGATACACGCATCCTGCATTGTTGGAAAGGTATTTGCTAATAATGAATAAATACAACTAAATGCATTTATTTCGCGCTCACTTTATACAGAACAGAATGAGCTGTTTCACGCTAGAAAAGCGCTGTACGCGAAAAGCGCAGTAATCACGGGCTTGTTGCATTCAACGAGGACACAACCTATACTGTTTTGGTGTACTTGGCTGTTAAAGATAATGTTTTTTTTAATATTTTATTTCTGAAAGTATTATTCGCTGATTTTCTTCACTTATACTTGTATATTCAAATTTCTTGTTTTATGTATGCGAGCAGCTACACTCTGGCGACTGTCATTGGATGTGCAGGCTTGTCTGACCCTTGGATATTTGTGATGCTCTTAGTTCTAAATTATATCAGGTTCTCGCTTAGCTGTGTATTGCGAGCATCGTAGGAGTTTTGTTATTAAGAGTGATTGTGCTTTCTTAATCCTTGTATACTAATGGATTTCCCCATACAGATTAATACAATAATAATAATTGCAGTCACTCGCTCTTGTTCTTTCCATGGCGTTTGCCGTTTGTCTAAACAAACAGTACAGACCCTGATAAAATACCACGTAATGCGGCACTTCAACTGGGTCTTCACTGTTTGCTTTTAGGAGTCACCAGTAATGAAAGGGTTAAAAGAAGTAATGTTCCTGTGATTTTACTCTCGTACCAACCAAGAGTGACAGTGAATTAATAGTTTGTTTACAATTGTTAAGTAAAACATTAACTTGTACACTCCACATCGATAGATCACTTGTGCATTAATCCTATCCGCATGATAGGATTAATACACAAGTGATCTATCGATTCCAAATAAGTAAGTGAGTATGATCAGGAAGTACCACAATCACAAACCGCAGACAACCCGATGGTACCGCGAGGAAGAGCCACACAACCAAAACGAGACACTAGGAAAACAAACTAAGCAAAGCAACTAGCTCTCTCTTCCCCATCAAGATGCTTCCAAAACTAGAATGGACAAAAAGTAACGTACGCAATGGAGCTGATCTATTTTGATTCTAACACACAATAAACGACGAAAACACATTTGAAGTCTTCAGCTAATGTAGGTATCAAAATGTTCCTCACGATCTAACTAAGAAAATGACTACCCACACTTGATTTTTTTGTTCACAAATAAGAAGTTATAGGCGTTAGAACTTTCGAAATGGGCTGCATTAAGTGAATGGAAAAGTCAGAGGTAATCAAAAAAAAAAACGCTACAGTGCAAATATTATACAATTATTGACTTCAATGAGGTAGACATAAGGATTTATCAACCCGAAAGAGTGATAATTCACCGAGGCCGCTAGGCCGAGGTGAATATCACTTTTAAGGGTAGATAAATCCTCATGTCTACAGAAATTGAAGTCAATAACTGTTTTGTTATATGACTTTTCAACTTAGAATGAAAATTTTCTACTTTCACTTTTGTTGTTGAAGTCAACCTTCAACCTAAGGACTTTCTAACAAGTTTTATCAACTGTTATTAAAATATTTTAATGTAGTATTTGGCAATTTGAAATGTATATTAATTCTCTGAATGTGGAATGTAAAATTTAATCATAAGACTTTTTTTTTACATTTTGTTAATTCAGACAAAGATAAATAAACAAACAAAACATAACAAAACAGTTGATAAAATTCATGAAAGTCTTAAGTTTACCTGTTGGGATGTGAAACAGCAAATCATGTCTATTTCATGCAGCACATGCTAGTTTTATACTCATCATGCTATTTTTAGCTCTCTAGAGGGTGATATTGCAGAAGTGTCAAAAATATTAACTTCTGGAAACTAGTTTGAGCTGGATTTCATCCTATATCACCTTCTGAGCCAGTTTAGACCAGTTTTCAGGTAGACATAGAGATTTATGAAGACAAATTGGGCCAATCAGGAGACATGATTCTCTCCAGTCATATAACAAAGGCTGATATCAATCGCTAGTGATTGATATTATATCATTTCACTAGTGATTGATATCACTTTTGTTTGTTTTTGATATGCATTCATTTCACTGCTAATGTACAACTGGTACAACATAAAAGCTCCCTGGTGGCATCCTGATGTGGTGACTCTGTTGTTGTTGATTCTTTGTCATCGATACCGTTGTGTGTGTGGGGGAGCGGTTTTATCTTTTTGTGATGTCACTTCTAGTTTTGCAAGTACTTTGATGAGAAAAAGAATGCTGGTTGTTTTACTTGAATTTTGCTCTTGCTGTCGATTCGGTTTCTGTACTTGGTGTCTCTTCCTCGCGGTGCCGTGTATTAGTCTGTGGTCTGTGATTATAGCATACGCACGTGTCTTGTTCGTTCGTTCGTATGTTTGTTTGTTTGTGTTAAATCTTCAATAATGACATTGTATTAATTTACCTATCATTTTTACTGCAACAAATTTTGTAAAACCTTAACACACTATACTTATTTCAAAATCATGTTCCGTTAAGGCAACCAATCGAATTGGGAAAGACTTAGATTAGCATGTATTGTCACATAGATTTAATCAGTATTTACCTGCAAAGCTCCTGCAAACCAATAAATGCTCTGATCAGACAATAGAGATACATAGTCTGGTTTGAGTCTTTATTGGCTACAAAATTACAAAACAATCTTCTTTTAACTACCTCAGGATAAATGTCTTGTTGCAGAATAGTTTTCAAACTTAATTAATTAATATACTGAACAATAATAGAAACTTGACATTTTTTAAATATAAATATAAACAATTTAACGCAAACTCATTACTTTGAAAAGTATGCGAGTATAAAGGACACACGTTTGACAAAACCACCATGCAAAAAAGGTTCAAACTTCATTAGGGGTTCATGAATAACGTTGAAAAAAACGCCAAACTGCACTTTTAAGTCTGGAAGATTATCATTACGATATTTGAATATGTAAAGACACTATTCGGGAGTCTTTCGAGTCAGAACATCGAAAATCAACAAATAACGTCCGCGACATATACTGTACTAATGCTACGTGTACGTCAAAATGGACGTAAGAAGGCTTTTGACAGGCTATACTTTTCTATAAAGGACTATATATCACCTTTAAACTGGAACCAGACCTAAAGAAAAATACAGTATACTTATCGTGGTATAGCCCTTTGAATGAGGATTACCCTTAGTATACCAACAACTCAACGCTTCAAACATATAACAGTGATATAGACGAGCGTATAACTTTTTATTAACAGGTGAATTTTATTGAATTTTTTAAAAGAAGTATCCCCATGTTCTTATTAGATGATTCTGAAAAAGTTGCAAAAATCCAGCGTGTTTTTGCAAAATAACATCGAATCGTTTGCACTACACTCCTTATGTTTGCAAATAAATGGTAAGCAAAACACCACCTTTCAGTTTTCAGTTAAACGTATCTCTAAAAATGTACGAAGCAACATTAAAACTAGTTATAACTCAAAGACAATATGCTGACAGCTCATAGTGAGTTGTTGCTACAAATTATTGATGGATAGTGGGTTTTTTCTAAACGCTGAAAAGCATTTTTATTAAGACAAAAATGTCCTAAGTTAAGGGGTTATAGAATTTATACTTATTTTTTTTTCCTCATAACATTGCGGCTTTATTCTAAATTTGAACGTAAACTTAAAGTTTGACCACTATAGGCGTTATATACAATAAGATTACTCACCTGGTCTTGAGGACTAGACAAATTGAACATATTTCTAAGTCTATGTCGATGAGCAGCTTAAAACGATATCTCACAGGGAAGCCGTTATTGTTGTATAGCTCTGTTTCGGTACAATTTGCCATATGCATGTCGCAGGACCTGGGACCTTCGCTTGATATTTCGTTTCGATCAAGCTTAGGATGCTGGAGCCTCAGACATATATGTTTTCTCTGATACTGTCTACCCATTGGTCCTATTGTGTGTTCTATAACCTCTTTGTGTGCTGTGTACTTTCGCAAACTATGAAGACCCAGATGGAGGGCTGCATCATACGGGCACTTAATCTTGTTCTGCAATGTTTGCTAGTGGCCTCTCAATATATACAATGGATCATCAGGGGTGTGTTGTGTCGGGCGAGATGGAAGAAGCCATTGTTGCATAAGGGGGTAAATAGGGCTACCAGTAGATAGTTTCATTAAGCAGTCAAAAATAAATAATCCAGTTTACGTTGTCTCCCTTAGACAACGTGTATTGCTGACCCGCATCTGACGGTGCTAACCAATATCTATAATTTATAAAACTTGACCCATCGTGGCTCAACTTGAGGGTTTCTTTAGCTCTGACTATCTGTGAGTCATGAGGCCTTTTCTTTGTTTCATCATGGAGTGTTAATTTGATTAGAGTGTTTTCCATGATGATACATTGCATTAGTTAGATGGCCTCCATGCGAGCTGAACATTTCTTGTACTTCAACAACAGCAGAATCTAGGGCGAATATTTGGTACCAGTAAAATGCATTTAAGCCCCCTGGTGGCTTAGGCTGCTGTCCGTTCTAAGGCGGTGGTTCTGTTGTTGTACGTTACTTTATGTCCATTCTAGTATTGCAATCATCTTGATGGGGAAGAGAGAGCTGATTGCTTTGCTTAATTTGTCTTCCTGGTGTCTTGTGGTGGTTGATCGGCTCTTCCTCGCGGTGCCACGGGGTTGTCTGCAGTTTGTGATTGTGGTATTTCCTGATCATACTCACTTACTATTTTTGACTTTACAAATTAATATGCCTTTATACTTGCATATTAACAGAAACGTGCCATTTCATCAATAGTACTATAGAATGTACAACTGACTTACCAAATGTGTTTATGATTTTCCACCCACAACAGTAATTGTTGTTCACGGTCCAGTAATTAAAGGTAAAAAAACATGTGTTTCGTGCAACCGATTTATTGCTGTATACTGTACGACAAAAGTAACGCATGGGAAACCAATCCTTTATATGTCTTATATATGTTATTACAGATTTTGGTTCCTTGTGAAATTCCATTCGTCTTGAAAATGGTAAAGATATTTGCTAATTGCAGTCTTCTTTTAAAAATAATCCATAAGGAATAATCAACGGACAATACGCTTACATTGATAGCAATGTAAATAGATTTGTATTATCATTGTTTCTGATTTCACCTTGTAAAGATGAAGAGAAATCATCATATGAAAGCGTTGCATTGGCCTCTTAATTTAAACTTACAGTAAAACAAATTGCGCAGATGGAGTTTTATGGTTTAAAGAATATGTTAAAAAATTCTCCTACATGGCAAACTTTTATAAATTTCAAATTAGCCTAATTAACGTCCATATATTGTAAAAAAACAACAAATTCATCCCTTTTTTATTACAATGTTTTCCTATTTACACATATGGTTTTCAAACTTTGTATATATTTGTTTGTTTTGTTGTATAGTCATACCCTATCTCTCTTTCTGTCATCTTCCGCTTTATTGTTGCCGCGCTTCTGGCAATATTTACATTCAAATTGTTAATTACTATTTATTACCAAATTATAAAAAAAAACATGCCTCCGTAGAAATGATGTGTCCGTTCTTGCCAAGTTCTATATTTGTTTCACTTGTTGATTGTATTACTTAGATGACTATAGAATTAAACATTTATAGGACAAGAATAGGACTACACCATTATCGACATTCAAAAGTTAAAGGGCTCGGAACACTGAATAATTTTGAATTAGTTACATTTCTTGCAATGTTGCTGTATCAATCAGCAGACATCGAAAAAATTCAGCTAGTGGCACTGAATCTGATGATTCATTTCAATTTTCCCCTCTTCAAGGTAATCTTTCTATGGTTCACTATAACGTTCAAAGTCTTGCAAGCAAAACCGATATCATCAAACCTGAATTTATTATTTTGATATTATTTCTCTGACCGAAACGTGGTTGAATGACTCTTTATCTAATGAAGACCTTATGTTTAATGAATTTCAGAATCCATTTAGGAGAGACCGTATAGGTGATAGTCACGGTGGTGTTATAGTTTATGTTAAACGTGGTATTCCATGTTATCGTAGACTTGATTTAGAGTTAGTTAATATTGAATGTGTCTGGATTGAAATAATTATAAAAAACAAAAAGTTACTTATAGGGACATTTTAAAGACCACCCACTGCTTCTCCTGTTGTATAGTCCGACTAGTTAAGAGAGACTTGGTGGTTCTTAGCAAAGACACACCCATGGACCCATGGACATTTCCATATCAAAATCGGTAAAACAGGGTGTATTTATTCACCTGTGAAACGCTTTACAGCTGTACACCTGTATATACCTGTTGTTGTTTAGAGCCTATTGTGAGAAAAAGGCATCTCGAATTAATTTGGATAACAAGGAGACTGACAAGCCTAGATATATGCACATTGACAATGTTTCGAAATTTTAACTATTCAAATTATAATACTGAATAATAAAAAAAAGATAATGGTCCGCAATGAAAAATTAATACTATAAATTGGTCAGCACACGAGATGATGATTCTTATTATATCGGCTTGTGGCGAAGGCTCCGACGAGCCTGCATGTACGCATGACCTCGCCAGGGCTTTCGCTTCTCGCATAAACAAAATATGCAAGTTGAAGAAGACTCCGAACAACTTTTAGACATCTAGTCTCTCTGGACACGCCAGAATAAGCGATGATAAGAGGCTTTTAGACCAAATCCCATGTTTGTATGCCCTTTTCTCATGATCCAGATACTTAACCCTTGTCCCGCTTAATTCTAATTGGTGATTTTTTATTATTGTATCAGGCTTAAAAATCAAACCAGTTTTGCCATACAGACATAATTTGAAGAAAGTGCAAATCTACCATCCCAAAAAAATTTCACAACATATCCATCCTGGAAAATTAAATGCAGCAGGTCCCCAGCAGCATACTAAAAATGAACGTTTGCCAGACATGCTAACGTATAAAGTTGGTCACCCTTGTCGTCTGCGCTTCAGTTGGTTGCACGAGTAAAGCGTACATAGGCTATTACACCCGATTTACTGTAGACTAGCCTTATTTGACAGTGTATGACAGTGCTCTATCTGACACGCCCAGTCTCTATTAGCTGGACGCACTATACTATCTGATATAGAAATATCAATTTGTCTTGCTATTGATACTGGTGTTGAGGATATAGTTGTGACTGGAGACTTAAATCTAAACATGCTAAATCAACATTCGCGGATGAAAATTACAGATCCTTGCCAAACATATAATTTAACACAACTAATTAATGACCCTACACATTATACGGAAACGTCTTTTTCAATTATAGATCTAGTGTTGGTCAGTAATTCTCATTCAGTTGAACTGTCTGGTGTAAGCCAATCATTTTTATCACAAGATGTCCGACACCATTGTCCAGTGTGTGTGATATTCACTTTTAAGAAGCCACTAAAAAAAGTCCTTTTTACGTGAACTATGGTTGTATAACCAAGGTGATTTCAATTTATTTCGACATCCTGTAGCTGACTTTAACTGGGATTCTATCAAAAGTGAGGATGCTTTAAACTTTACTGATAAGCTCATTAACTTCGCTCAGGACTGCATTCCACACAAGCAAGTTAGAATTAGGCCACAAGATTTACCATGGATCAATGGCACAATTCGCAAGCTCATGAGAAAACGCAATCGACACTAAAAAAAAGTACAAACTTAATAAAACTGTAGAAAATTATGAATCATTTAAGGATATAAGAAACAATGTTACTTCAAGCCTTCGTAAATCTAAGAAAGAGTATTTTAAATCCTTCGCAGATAAACTAAAATCATCAAGTCTAGCTACGCCAGATTACTGGAAAACCCTTAAATCATTTATAAAACCGTCAGTCGACACGTCAATTCCTCATATCTTTCATAATGGGTCTTATATATCTGACAGTAGTGATAAGGCGAATTTATTAAATGACTTCTTTGTCAGTCAAACATCATTAGACAATTTAACTGCCACGCTCCCAAATACTGATTCACCTGCGAATAACACACTTCACAATATAAAAATTACAGTAGAGGAAGTTCAATCTGTTTTACAGACACTCAAACTGGGGAGAAATCTTCTGGACCTGATAATATTAATAATAGAATTTTGAAAGAAATAGAATATCCTATCTCCAAACCATTGTGTGATCTTCTCAATTATTCTTTATCACGTGGTATTTTCCCGGACGTATGGAAACAAGCGAATGTGTCTCCGCTGTATAAAAAGATGACCCTTCTCTGGTATGTAATTATAGACCAATATCTTTCTTAAGTTCTATTTGTAAAGTTATGGAAAAAATAGTTCATAAGCATATGTTTAATAATTCAATGACAATTCTATAATAACGCGTTTGCAATCCGGTTTCGTTCCTGGAGATTCGAATGTAAATAAATTAGTTGATATTTATAATACTTTTTGTAAAGCCCTAGACAAAGGTTTAGAAGTACGGGCTGTTTTTTGCGACATAAGCAAAGCTTTTGATCGCGTTTGGCATAAAAGTCTCATATACAAACTGAAAAGGGCTGGTATAAATGGGTTATTACTTGATTGGTTAAGTGACTATCTTACAAATAGAAAACAAAGAGTTGTCATTCCAGGGGGCACATCTGATTGGCAGTTTATCAGAGCTGGCGTACCTCAAGGATCTATTCTGGGCCCACTGCTATTTTTATTATACATAAATGATATTGTTGCTAATATACAATCATGTGTTCGACTTTTCGCTGACGATACCAGCTTGTACATAATAGTAGACAACCCTATCAGTGCTGCAGAAATGATTAATACTGACTTAGAAACTATTCATAGATGGGCGGAAAAATGGTTAGTAAAATTTAATCCCTCTAAATCTGAATCACTTTTGGTTTCCCGGAAAAATAATAGAAACATGCACCCACCATTAATAATGAATGCAGTTTATATCAATGAAGTTCAACATCATAAACACTTGGGTGTTATTTTATCAAACGATGGCACTTGGCATGAACATATTAACTTAATCACTTCTAAAGCATGGCAAAAGATATATGTCATGCATAAACTAAAATTTATGCTTGATAGAGACTCTCTGAACAAAATTAATGTTTCATTTGTACGACCTACTCTTGAATATGCTAATATCGTATGGGACACTTGTACACAATATGAGACAAATGCAATTGAAAGAATACAAATAGAGGCAGCCAGAATAGTTACTGGCAACCAGACTTGTCTCTTTAGATATGTTATCTAAGGAGACCGGGTGGGAATCATTACGGATTAGATGCTACAAACATAAAATGTGCCAATTCTACAAAATGATAAATGATTTAACACCAACCTACTTAACGTCTTTAGTTCCTTCAACTGTTGAAAACACATCGGCGTATAATCTCCGAGACTCTCAAAACATTAGGCATTTACTTACAAGAACACAGTTATATTATAAATCTTTTTTACCGTCATGCATTAGAGAATGGAATGTAATTCCTCTTAATATTCGAAATTCAAACTCTCTCTCAAGTTTTAAACAACAGCTTAACAAAAACAACATTAAGGTGCCAGTATATTACAGTCCAAACTACAGATTTCTACAAATACACCATACTAGGTTAAGAACTAAATGCAGCTCTCATAAACCAGCACCTACACTCTAAAAATATTATTGACGACCCAGTATGTGCTTGTGGCAGTGTAGAAACAACAAACCATTTTCTATTAGAATGTCCACAATATATTCAAGCTAGAGGAGATATGATCACTGCATTGTCTACTTTTTGTGTTCCGAGTCTAAATAAATTATTATATGGAGACACAACTCTTAATAACCACCAGAACAAGTTAATATTTCTAACAGTTCAGAAATACATTTCTGACAGCAAACGTTTTGTTTTAGATTAAGGAGCGTCTCTCTCTCTCTCTCTCTCTCTCTCTCTCTCTCTCTCTCTCTCTCTCTCTCTCTCTCTCTCTCTGAACTTATACATTGACCAATATGTGATGCATATAGAGTAGTCATAATGTTTTGTTGTAAGTACGCCTATACGAAAAGACAGTATGTTCTCATAGAAAATTTCTGCTAATATGATTGATGATCATTTGATCCTTAAATACATGTAGATATTATTTTCACCAGAATATATATATTTATAGCAACTTATATATGTTGGGAAACAGATTTGAATAAGTCGTCAAGACTTCTTTCCGAATCCCAGTTTATAAACTCTGTAATAAATTAGTATTTATGCTCTTGTTTGTACACATGTAAAGAGTTTATCAAATAAAATATGTTTAAACTAATTAATGTAAACACATCATTAAGAGGCAGAAAACTGCTTGAAAAAGGATATAAAATGTGGTAACTCTTTAAATATGTCACCCTCTTGAAATATTTATAATATTGTATAAATAAATAGAGGACAGCGCGTTTTGAAAACTCCCTTATGACATATTTATCATATTTTCAGCAAAACACAACGAAAAAGATACAGTGATGTTCATTATTACTTTATCAAATATCTAACGTCACAAACGTGCCTATGTACTCCAGAGTGAAACATGATTATATAAGCACTTTCCTGCAAGCAACTTTGTGAATGGTACTTAAACTTGCATCTAAAATTTGGTGTCATTTTGTCTCAAACTTACAAAGTTATGTCACTATATCCGCACTTGTACCGAAACGTGTATTGCAATTTGCTTCAGAAAAAGTTTAGTATGCAGGCGTGGTCTTTATATAAGGGTCTGTAACTTGAGAAATATTGTGAGTGCTTCTTTTTTATAGGTGCCATTTTAAAGGCTACAAATAGAAAGGTATGCTATTTTGTCTTAGCATATTAGCATATATATGAAGAAAGTTATAAAGCTACTTGCATTCATATTTGAACAGCCCTCCTAAACAAGAATCCGAACACATGATTTTGATGAATGATTTTTATTTTGACCCCTTACTCATTCTCAACGCTACCAGTCGTACGCACGAATTTGCAGCTGTGTTTCAATTACACAGATCTACTGAGAATTGAACACTCATTAATTTGATATGATTTGTTTGAAATAGGATAGGTATTGGCGGAGATATTACTGATTAAATAAGTGTAAAGTTTCTATTTTTGCTCAGTATACTTAACAAACAACTCTGAGTCTACACTATGTACATGTATACAAACTTTATAAACTGCTTTACGAAGTTTTTGATATCGATAGACTTGTAAAGGTAACTTAGATGTTAACTATTTATTTCCTCGGTTGAAGTCACTGTCCTTTGGAAATTCTCCAGCAAAGAGATTAAGTTGTGAATATACACCACATAAAAGGGAATAACAACTTCGAAAGCAACATTGTTTTAGGCATGATTCTTCATTGGTGACAGTTCCTAATGAATTGGCAAAACTGCGCAATAACGCAAACTCGTCTTGATATTCGCCGATCATCTCCAATTTTGATAGTCTGGCCTTATTTTAACTTAAAAGCCTATATTTCGGTCTATGAGGAGTCATTAGCGGATTAACTGATAAGAGACAGATTAGAATCAATTTCAATATATCACTGGCCTAAAGGGGCTCAAAGAAGGGACTTACCAGAATTCATCAACAATTTATTCCACCAAGATAAATATCAATATTCCTAAACTATTCATGGCACCTCTTTATTAGCCATCCGCAATAACTTTATATCGCCTCACCATGACTGGCTTTTGATCTGCCAGGTATCGTCCCTAGGGACATTCGGAACTACCTCGCCCAATTCCGTGGAATGCCGTGGAATCAGACCTCGGATGTACATCGAGGTTCCACTGTGATAACCGTTGACGCTGACGTTTTTAACGTGATGCTGACGTCACAGAAACCATACTAACACAATAAAAAGTTTGATTGCAGTAAAACAAACGGTTATAAATGAAGTTTATGATTTCTAAATAAAATATCGCAATAAAAATCGATATTTTATTGAAAAATCTGTTTATAAAACGTTTCGGGTAAACACAATAATAAAACCGAGTCTGCTTTTTTCTTATATTGTAGGTTCTCTTTATTTCTGAAGGATCCGTTTTTACCAGCTTATTTAACATGACTACAGTACTAGTTTTCCTTACGTCAGATCCGGCTAATAAAATGGAGAATTTTCAAACATAGTACAACGCCACACATACATCTGATGCTTTATTCTCGAACTGAGCCGAAGTTTTCCGATTACCCCATGGATTGAAACCGCTTTTAGAGTGTAAAAAATGTAGGTCTTTCATGACATGTGATATCATAAAAACAGTTCTATATTCTATTTTACAGCTAGATATGACAATAATTTTGATGGATATTTTCTTTGGCTCAACTTTTCAAAACAGAATCATTCATGAGCCTGCATTAGCTGACAGTGTGTAGTTACTTCCTTTTGCACCCTCACTCTACCAGCTAATAAACCTTGCAAACACTTTCCCTGCTGATAACCTTTGCAAACAATTTGCATTCAGATCAGGCGCGACGCTTGATCTGGATCCAAGTTGTTTGACACACCAATGTTATTTTAAAACTTCAATTTTGAAAATGAGCAGCAACAGCAGCAGGCGACTCAAAAGCATGCACGTTTACCCAGCATGTAAAGAGTTAATCATTTTATTTCGTGCAGGCCTGTCTAAGAAATGCATTTTTCGTTTTTCTTAAAGAAGAAGTCACGTGATATAGGAACGGTAAAGGCAATGACCAGCTATGACACCGACACTAATGCACTTAGAGCAAATATCATATCTCACCTGGTAGAGTACCGGAATCGTTACCAAGAGATCATGGTTCGAGTCCCGTCGGATTTGCACCGGGTTGTGTCTTTGAACAAGACCCTTAGTCCTAGGTGAACCAAGGAACACGGCACGGCATGACCAAAAGTGTTAATTATGGTGTGAAGTATCGACCCAAACAAAACTATTTATGAAGTGCAAAGCCGGCATTGGGTGTTCTGGTGCTTGTAGCTTGCTACCTGTTTATGTACACATAATCGTTGAATTTGACATACATTATATACTGACGTCAAGAAAAAACGCCTCCTCTAAAAATAAACGTGAATATCTCTTAGACTGATCAGACTAAAGTTATGAATTTTAGTGCAGTATAACATCATACCAGTCAAGCGTATCTCATGAAAACAAAATTGCTGAAAGAATATTTGAGGCTGAGAAAACGACCTCGGCTTGAGACAGGGGTCACCATTTCGTGCGACACAAGATTTTAGCCACATTTGCTTTGTTTCCAGACACAATCCGTTGACAGGAATAACGTGTTTTACCATTGTAAAACAGTCTCTATTTTACCAAAAATGCGTTTATAATGTTCAGACAATGTTTGTATGCGTCTGCTGAAAGAAACAACTTACCCCACCCACCTTTTCGCCATACATTTCAGTAAAACTTATATGTCATGACTCTGCAAAGTGGGTGAAAAGATTGTTACGAATTCTTTGCAAAAAGTCTTTAGTCTTTAACCACCGACGATTGCGGAGGAAACGCAATCTGGCACGTGTTCCAGACGGCCGTTTTGGATGACGTTAACGTAGACCAACGACTGGCCATTGGGCGTTACAGCTTATCTTAAATAACGTAATTTTATGTAGGCATATTCTGTGTACATTACCTTATGTACCCCCTTATCATTTGTTGGCAAGTTTCGTAAACGGACCTTACATTTTGTCTTTAATATGGCGTAATAATTTCATAAAGTTATTACTCGCAAGCACAACTGTTTGAAAAAATGATCCAAATTTGTTCTTTGATTAGCAAAACATTTACGGCACAAACTGGGTGAAAATTCAAATTGAAATCATAAGCGATCGATGCACAATGCCGTCACGAGTACGTTGAGCCTGTATGACGTCATCGGAATAACGCGTCACCTGCATATCAAATTAAAGTCATTTTCCAGCATCGCCCAATGTCTACATAAAGAAGCAGTACGTCGCTGTTTATTTTCTTTTATCATCGCTAAGAAATCAGTGATAATGAGTGAGGCGTTTTTAGTTGACGTCAGTATATGTAATTAGGCCTCGACTCGACAAAACCTGTTTTCGAGGTCTTCAGAAAAAGCGGACAAAACCAGTCTGCACAGCCACAGAGACTAGCTAGAAAATTGAAATTTCGCTCGTAGCAAGTTTAGATCTGATGCTTTCCAAAAAGCGAATAACAAAGGCTCTGATCCGCCTGCGCGGGTGCGCAGGCTGGCCTGCGCCTTTGTTGTTCGCAAACCAGGTTTTCTCGCATCGAGGCCCATATACTAAAAGCAAAAGACGACCCGGACAGTGCCACAGAATGTAGTGCCTCTTATGTCTGTTTGTGTCTCACTGGGTGGAAACGTACACCGGATATTGCTCCAAAATGAGCCGAGGTTTACACTGAATTAGGAAAAAAACACACAAAGAAGGTAAGGAAATCTGGATTTTCTCCTATTTAATTCTTCTTTCGGTACTTGGCGTGTGTCGATTTAGAATCGTTATATGTATATTTAGCAAATTGTATGCATGATTTGGCATCAAAAACTGAACTTGATAGTGAAAATCACAAAATGAAAGTCGTGCTCACACCAAAATTTAGACACCTATCCCCAAAAGGGAATAATATTAAACCAAGAAAGCAAACTATTAAAATTCTGAATCGGCCAATTTTTTGCAATGGCATTTAGATATCAATGCTGAAAATTTCAGTCTCGTAGGTTAAAACTTGACAGAGATATGGCTCAAAACTAATGGTCAGTTAGTCTCGAAAAGGGTACTGGGGATTGGGGAAAGGTGTACTGGGTAATGCATATTGTCTACATTTGGTGTACTGAGGATCGGCAGGTAATTTCTAGCCCTTTTTAGCACCCTACTAATCAAAGTCAGTTTTAAGTACTATACAATTGCTTGATTCCGTCCGTACGTCTGTCTGCCATTCTACCTTTCAGTCCTGACAAACTAACAATTGACTTTACGCTCCTCCAAGACTCAGAGCAGACTAAATGTTTGCTCTAATCTGCTGGTGTACTTTTGAAGCCTTATTTGCAAACATTATGTTTCCAGATAAGACTTATCTTTGGAGCAGTCTGGTTAGGATCCATAGTGTTTGCTTTCGCGATAAAAGAAATATGAAGTACATGTATATATACTAACCCACACTTCCATTGCCTAATGTTTCAGGAGTTTTATTTAATTGCAAACTAGGTCTTGCCTAAATGAATGTATTAATAGACTTTTCGCTTACTGTGAAGGTGGCAATTTAATATTCATATCTGGGCGTGGTTTGGCTATTTCATCTACTAAGGAAGGGAAATCATGTTTTATTTATAATTTGGTAAAGAGTTAATCAGCTTTTTGGGACACGCAAGCAAGCGTGCATTTCATGAAAATCCTAACCGTATACACACTGAACTCACATTTAATAACCCTTTAAGCACATAATCACAAAATGCATGCCTTTTGCATTCCACTAAAATATTTGAAGCCTCACAGACTAACAGTGTGGACCCAGATCAGACTGCTCCTGTAGGAGCAGTCTGGTGTGTGTCCGCAATGTTTGCCCCTATGCTTATGTTAAATAGACATTTTCAGATGCAATTATTTTGCTGGCATTTTAAGGACTAAATAACATGTTTTGCGTCTTTACTGAGGCAATGGCGCAATATGATAGTTACTTTTTAATAAAACCATGCATCATTTTCAGCTTTTACCTATTTGTAAGGTTGACCAGTCCTAATTACACATTCATGAGGTGCAGCCTTTACAGTGACCAAAAAGTCTCATTACACCGTTTAGAGGTTATGACAGACCTTCAACCAATCCAGTTCTGATAGAAAAAAATATTGATTGAAAAAGTTCTACTTTCATTTTCATAAATATTAAGTGTTTTAATTTTTGATAAAATTGTGTTACAATGGGTGAAATAATATATGGAATATTTATGGTTCAGATTGATTTTGCGTTATAAAAATAGTGACTGAGTATGAACAGGAAATACCACAATCACAAACTGCAGACAATCCCATGGCACCGCGAGGAAGAGCCACACAACAATCATGAGACACCACGAAGACAAACTAAGCAAAGCAACCAGCCCTCTCAAAATAAATTATGCTGGCTTAGTTGATTTATTTTTCACATTAAATCCAGCCAAATTGGACATGCTTTAGATTCAAATAGATGATGACTATAGGGGTAGGCATGAAGGTTGTCAAATGTGGACTGAATTTTTACGACTCAGATAGCAATATCATTAACCATTTTATGAAAAGTAATTTGACCTTTAAAATAAGCAGTTCTTTTAATGTTGGTTACATATTAGATACAAAAAAAACATCAATGGTAGTTTATGTGCTTTAAGTTCAAATATCTTCCTCTAAATCACACATGCTTCAATCAGGTTTTTTCAGTAATATGCTTTATACTAATAATGACACTATTCATCATTTTTCGCATAAGTGGGCCTTCAAATGGGAGCAATTTATACCCACTAGTAGTTTAAACTCATATAGTGCTTTAATTACACTTAAATGATAAATATAAAAGAAAGCAATATATGTTACTATAAAAAATAGTTGCATATTTCTAGTCCTTTGCTTTCAATAAAAATTATGACATGTAAGAATAAGAAATACTTTGATATTACCACTAAAGAAGTTCCTATCGTACTATAGAAGCACCTATTTATTAGGGTAACATAGTAAACTTTGACATTGCAGGGTAATCCCCTAATTGTGTATGAGCTAACGAATATAATTTTGTGGTTTATACAATGAGTTTGTAGCAAACTATAATGAACAAAGCTTCGGAGGAATTATGAAAGTCAATGATCAAGTGATAACACTGTTGATTCTGAAATTTTATTGATAACAAAGTATTCAAAATGGTGCCTTCCGAAGCCCGAATTTGGAATTTTCGGTTTCATGCGTTCTACGCCTTTCTTATGCGTTATTACCTCTTTGATTGCGATACTGCGCCTTTCTATTGCGTTACTATGCTTTTTGATTTTCTTACGTTCTGGCCTGGCCTGTTGAATAACATTATTACGTATTTAAAATCGCGTTAGGCATTAATATTACGCCTCTTTCCTCGTCAGTAAGTATTTGGCTTTGCTACGCCTTTTTGCATTATAACACCATCATTTGCGTTGCTGTGCATTTTTGCATTAAAATGCCCTTCCCATTTTTTCCCTACATGACCCTTTCGAAGTTTTGCATATTTCATCATAATAATGTGTTGTTTGCTATTGACCGTGAAAGCGGTAAAATCCATTCTAGAGTGCGTTTGTATAAACTATTACTCTGGTCATGTTTCCTTTGCATAACAAAATAAATTTTGATTAAGTACAATGAGTGTACGTAATCGTCATTAATTGTATAACTTTCGGTGTTAGAGGCCGCAGCCTGGCCATTTGAGGCGGCCAGTCGTACAAAATGACCTTTATTAACATACAATGAGTGTACGTAATCGTAATTAATTGTATAACATTTTGGTGTTAGAAGCCGCAGCCTGGCCATTTGAGGTGGCCAGTCGTACAAAATGACCTCTATAAATAGTGGACCCAGAGTGTGAAATTTGCTATAGATATACTGCTAAATTTGGTAGGGTTTAAAAGTTCGTTTAAAGCTGCATAGTCTGTAACTATGAACATTTTTTCGAAAAAAATATTTTCTTTTTAAATCATTCGTAAAAGTAGAATTAAGTTATGTTGTCACAATAAATCTAATTTCTACAGCTGAAAACTGCATGGAAAAGTTAATTATCTTATAAAAACAGGTGTTTTTTTCTCTTGTAATTATTTGCGTCCCTCCAATATTTCTAGACAGTTAATTTTAGCATAAATGCTGTTGTTTTTGCACTTATAATTTGTTAATTATTACGAAAAAGGTAAAATGTATACCTGAATTTTAGCATATTTACTGTGTTCTTGAAAAATAGAAACGTTATTTCTAAAATGAAAAGATCAAAAGTTACAGACTATGCAGCTTTAATCGTGCAAATTAAACTTTATAGCTGATAGGTCATGCTTGCATGACGCCAATCGAAAACGCTATCAACAGTCGACGAACGTGGATCAAAAATCGATAAAACAGTGTTTTAGATTGCCATTTGCCGCCAGTGTGGCGACAAATGGCAATCGAAAACTCTGTTTATAACGATTTTTGATCTACGTTCCACGATATTATTGACGTTTTCGATTGCCGCCTAACCGGTGTGGTGAAATACCAATAAAATTCTCTTCCTCATGGTGCCATGGGTTAGTCCGCAGTGTGTGATTGTGACATATCTTGGTCATACTCACTTACTTTTTCATTGAGTGAAATAATTTGAACTATTGTTTCTGTTATTCACCATCCTGATAAATAATAGGATATACCATTATGATACAACAAAAATGTAGTAGACTTTTCTATAAAATCTGTAAACATGGACCATCGTATTTGGCATACATGGGCTAAGATATAATGCCCATAATGTGCATATTGAAACTCATTTTATCTCCAGGAATAGCTTATTATGTATGTCTTGTATAACTTCAATTTCCGGCAACATAAGCATGAAATTATCAGCAAGCCTCCAGATAAAAGGTGCTATTGAGAATTAGTTTTCTTATTTGAGGCGCGACATGTGATTTCCAACAATGTGGCATTTTGACAAGTGTAGACTCAGACGAGCCTGTGCAACCTCCCATTAAGCTTAGAAACTCCAAAATGATGATCAGTCGGTAGCTTAATATTCATAGAATATTCAAGCGACTAGCAAAGGCTCTGATCAGACTGCGCGTATGCGCAAGCTGGTCTGAGCCTTTGCTGGTCACACATACCACATTGTTGGAAATCTCATGTCACGGCTCAAATTTAATTTTCTCAACCAACTTATCAGGACCTGTGCTATACATGTTTAATGCATATGAAAGAGACTATCCGACACCAACTGATCATGAGTGGCGTCAATCTTAAAAGCTTTCAATTAATATGCTTCCATTAGTTATACGCAAATGTATGCAGGAAGGTTGTAGCTTATATCAATCATAACTATTGTCACGTATTGTATTGTTGCAGGTTGGATGATAATGTATGATTTAACTGGTCATCGGCCTGGTTGTATTAATCTGCTATTTTTTCTTAAAAATCAGCCTTTTCAAGAATTTCTTCCAGGATTACCATCAGAGTGACAAACAGTCTAGTCAAGTGTAGTTTTAGGCCATGAGCCTGTAAGGGGTGTCCACCCAGTGTAAATTTTGTAGACCATTTTTTTCTTATAGCGTATGACCTAGCGAGCTTTTGTAAGGCTGTAAAGGTAGTACTTGAACAATTCAAATTGGCTAAACAATCGTGTATTAAGCAAGAACAGTTATATCCCTGCATATATTGATGTTTTTAAAGTTATTTAGGCCCATTATGGTGCCATTTACGTTACATTTTCAACTACACCCTATAAGATCATTGAAAATTTGTTAAATAGTTTTGTTTCATAAACTTCTCAGCATAAATTTTAGATGAAATTAACATGTCTCTGAAAGACCGTTTATTGACCATTCCAATCTTGCAAACAGCTTGCTTCTATCACAAAACCTCTAAGAATTATAAGCTGTTGAATATGACAACCCTGTAGAAAACGTTATATAAGGTAAGAATATTTTCATTTTAAAATACAGCATGCAATCCTAGATGTATGCTTTAAACACCATGTATGAGCATTCTATTGATAATCCAGACAGAAAGGGGATATTAAACATTGTTTCTGGTGTGAAATATAATTTTGCTGTTTGATTGCCAATATGTAATGTAAATTACAGACTTCAAGGCGTTCTTTATATTGCTTAATACCCTAAATGATACACCATAGTGTATTTCTTTTGTTTCAAAGCAATTTTTGTGTTAATAGATATATAGATGATATGTTGTCTGAAATGGAATTTATCAGTTCGTATTAGGAGACTATGTGAAATTGGCAAAACATATTTGCTTTTGTAAAATAATAAATTATGAACGTTTTAAAACAACAAAATATACCAGTCAGACAAAATTCATAGTTTTAAATTTCATCAACAAAGAATGTTAGAGCTCTCAAGTGATAGCTGAACAAGATTATATTCCTATGCTTTCTCATAACTATTAAAGTAGCGTATATTACCATAAAAAATATATCATAAGCTATTATTCTGTCCAAAATGATGTTGTCAAAGACAGTATAAAATTGAGTCTCATACGGTTATAAGGTGGGTTTAGAATTTGAAATACTTATCTGAAGACTGTTGGCACCAGTTTAATTCAATTACTTTAACAGCAACCAAATAAGTTTAGTGTAACCAGTTAACTGTTGTACGTATTATACAATCATAGTACATGTAACACGATACAGGCTAACATTCCTTGTATATTTAGGCTAATCTACAGAAACAAAAAAGAACTGTTTTAACTAAATGTCGTGTTGCATACAATGGTAGCATACAAAATGTGTGCTAACAATCAAGATAGAATCAAGCATATATAAGTCGTTACAATAAATTTTGATATATATTACATTAGATACTATTCAATATAAGCGTATGTAATCAGAAACTGTTTAAAGAATTTGTCTCAAAGTCAAATTTTATACTGATATCTTAATTGCATATGCAGATGGTGACACATTCCTTTTTGTGCTTTTAGGTGGACTTTGTGTTATCTTCAGCATAGCTTTCACTGTTTAATGAATAAAAATGTTAATTAAATCAATATAGTATTTCTGATCATTTGCTTAAGCATGTAAACTTTATAGGTAAATGATTTACAAATAGCAAATATTTCCATAAAAATGGGAAAAAAATAAGTGTTAATGATGTGTTTGCATGGCAATAATCGCATGTGATCGGATCATATCCAAACGAAACAGGCCAGATGCTACTGATGATACCAATTACAATTTATAAGACTTTATCAGCGAGACCAAATTTGACAAGATGGCATTCAAGTTAACGTAAAACAGATTTCACAATGTTCTTTTAGCATGTGGGATGGAGAAGTAAAATATTTAAAAAAAAAGAGCTGCCATGAGATCTTACTTAGTTTTAAAGATTAATGCTGAAAAATCTGATGCCAATTTCAACTATTCAGATTAGGGCATGACCAAATTATTAGCAAAGTGTTATAAAAGAATGAGTTTTTATAGAGTTTAGGTATCCAATATAACGTAGGAAACTTGTCTTGATTTTCTTAAGCTTTGACACCAAATTTTAGGGCTGTATGACAACCATGCCAAATCGACAACAACCTTCTTACTCAGGCAAGCCTTTAGTTTATAGGCGTTAGTACCAATCATTTCGCGTTTTAAAGTATCAACATAATACAAACATCAAACAACTACAACATTGTTTGCAGCTTTATCTGCTAGAACCAAAACATACTTCTCATGAAAATCCTGGATACCGCGCTTAAGGTGAGAATAAGACGATTAAGGGCTCAGGGGTAAAAGATTTGTATTGCGAGAGTTAAATGAAATACGAGTATCAATAATTCTAAAAATGTTAATCCTCTTTTCCTTCAAGGCATCAGATTCAACGTTTTCTCGTTTACACTAACGATTACTTAAGTCAATTGATGAAGCAGCAATGTCCTTACGATATTTTGAGAAATCAGTATTGTATTAGTTAGAAGGCCTGCATGCAAGCTAAACATATTTTGTGGATTAACAAAAACAGAATCTGGGGCGAAGAGATTGCACCAGTAAAATACATTAAAGCACCTAAGTAGCTTAGGCTGCTGTCCGTTCTGAGGCGGTGGTTCTGTTGTTGATCTATTGTTTTATGTACCTCCCATTATTTGTGGGGGTTCTGCGTTCTTCATTGTTTCGGTATTTTGTGTTCTTTCTAGTTTTGCAATCATCTTGACGAGGAAGAGAGAGCTGGTTGATTTGTTTTTATTGCCTTTCTGATGTCTTGTTTCTGTTAATGTTCTGTGGCTCTTCCTCACGGTTCCGTGGGTTGGTCTGCAGTGTGTGGTTGCGGTATTTCCTGATCATACTCACTTACTTTTATGCTATTTAGATTATCTGTAATAACATGCCCTGCATGGGGATATGAATAAATATAATTTTGACAGTTTTAGGAGTCGGGAGTATTGGAATCTATATCCATATCTGTAGCAATTTTCTTAAATTAAATATAGTAGATCTAATAGGTTTATTATATTTATAGCACTTGATAGGAGTTTCAGCATTATTAAAGTAATTAGAAACTGAGGAAATCACCGATTTATCTTAAAAGATACAATGCAAATCGATAAATTCCATGCCTTTGTTAATAAATAGATTTTTGATAAACTGGCATTCATGGTTGCCCCCAGAATCTGAGTCTGCTATGTTTGCAAAAGTGTTAAAAGGAGTCGCTATAAAGTAAAAGGCTAAGTTATCAGAACGTCTCCCTGTGCATCAATATAGTGCTTCTCATATTCTGGTCCCTAATTGGGTTCTGACAGAAGACAAAATACCATATAAGCAAGGGAAGCTCAGTGGCTCAGTGGTAGAGTGCTTGACTCGCGGGTTCGAGCCTCACCTGCGTCACTGCGTTGTGTCCTTGAGCAAGACACATTAATCCTAGATTAGTACTGGTTCAACCCAGGAAGACCCGTCCCGACGTAACTGAAAGAATGTTGACTGGGACGTAAAGAATCAAATCAAACAAACAAAATATAAGCAAGTGCCAGAAGTGGGACCGTGATTTATATTGCACTTGTCATTAATGTTCATGAACAGATTCAATGAAATCGTATTAGCTGTTTTAAAATTATATAGGCCCTCTCCATTTCTGAAGGATCCGTTTTTGCAGATTATTCGATGCGGAATTGTACGTTTTACCACAAAAACTTACTTTCATATTTTAAAGCGTTTATGGTTGTGGATTTGGCGATACATTTCACATGTGAATAGCTTGTGAAGAATGATTTTACAATTATACCAAACTGCATGATGAACATGGTGAATGATTGGCAGTTTTAGTATCTTTATCATAATGACCTTGCCCTTGACCATTGACTAACTATAGAATAGATAGTTAAAAGCAACAAAATTTAACACATGTAATAGCGGTTACTACAGATAAACCCCTAAAGACTTGATATACCTTTCAGATATACCAACTCTACGGCCTTGACCATTCATATCCTTTTTTTAAAAAAAATATTAACAACTTTGAACATTGGTCATACTTTTGAGCTACTGAATCTAGAGCCTTGATATTTCACATGTGAATAACTTGTGGGTAGACCTTTCCAAACATACCAAAATTTATCATACGACATTACAGTTATTCAGTGGATAACGTCATATCAAACATAATGTTATGACCACACGTTACATATCAATTGGGCGGGAACAAGTAACGTCATGACGACGTCTGCGACAACAACGCAAATTTTCATTGAAATAAGCAAATTTTGAAGGCGATAAAATCGCATTCCATATCAAATTCATTAAACTCGCCGAATGCTCGTTTAACAAAATTCACATGAAATGATCACGCGTGTAAGATCCTCTATGTATGATATTGACCATGATACATGTAATTGGGTCTCGTCGCGAGAAAACTGTTTCATGGTTTTCGACAAAGTGAGATACAACTAGTCTCCTCAGCAACAGAGACTAGCTAGAAAATTGAAAGGTCACTTGTATTAAGTTTAGATATGATACTTTCTAAAAAGCGAATAAAAAGGCGCTGATCAGACTGCGCGGAAAAAATTTACAAACTCTCAAATATTAAACCTTTGACCTACTTTTGAAAAAAGTAGTTTTTAAATTAAAGTGAATTGCATATAAACATACTCCGGGGGCATAAGTGTTTCTCAAAAACATCTTGTTAAATAATGTAAAGATTGTGTGATTTTTTATCATTGCTTGATTTTGCTTGAAAAATCGTATTTTATTTGTATGATTAGATGATATAAGAATGACCTCATGGAAAATTCTTCAGTTAGTTGCTGCAAACCCTGACTTTGTCAGTTTTCAAGTCATCCAGTTCCATTCATAATTAACCTGTTATAATGTGTTTGTTCTACACATACTGACATCATCAACACTTCTCGAACATACAGCAACGATTTGGGGCAAAATCAACCTTACTGCACATTCTGTTAGTTCGTTTGTACGCTTTATGTGCAATTCAACTTGAAAACCGTCTATCAAATGCTCTGCGTAGACTGATCTGACAGGTAGACTGATCAGTAGACGTGAAGCCATGGAAAATAGTGTTATTGAACCTCGTCGAGAAACAACAATTTTGAGCGTAAAAATTTAAATCTGTTCTTACGCATCTGATTTAACATATATTTTGTATTTTGAAACGGTTCTTTTGAGTACCTACAACATATGTTTTGATTTAGAAATAAGAAAATTGTTTTTTCTGTTACTCAATCTTAACAAAAGGCCTGAACCAATACGGTCTATTTCTGAACGGCGAGAGAGAAATCAGTGTATTCGATCTATATAAGGCAGTTAACAACTGGAAATCTCTGGTATTAGAACTGTCAACTGGATATAGCAAATAGCTCTCTTGTTTACCACTGAGGCTTATTATAAACAGATAAAAAGGTAATAAATTCAGTTATAAAGTTGTCTTTTATTATAATTGTACTGTATATTGGGCCTGAAACCTCAATCATTTTATTATTTTTTTTACTTTTTTATTTTAATTATTTAATGGTAGGAGAAGGATTGAAAACGTCTAATTTACTTTATCATATGACGTCGCGTCTGGGAGTGAAATAACGCCATGCAATAAAATCTGTAAACCACTAGTGGTTTATCGATTTTCGGGAAACGTTATGACGTCCATAACAACGTTGCGTGCATAATGACAAAATTATAACGTTTTTACGGCAGAAATGGGATTTCAAAGTAATCTTAATGTCAAATGATAAATAGAATCTAACATTCGTGCTCTTGTATTATTGAATTTATTGACTCGTTGCGAAAAAGATATAAAATGCTCGGCAAGTCTAGCATTTTATCTCTTTTTCCCAACTCGTTTAATAAATTCAATAAAACATGAGCACTCATGTAAGATCCTCTATATACTTAAGGTTCGAATTATGTTTTATTTAACCGATTTAGAGCTTATCATACCATTAATTTATCAAGTATTCCAACATTTCGTCAAATAGAATTTAAGAAAACATGCACCGTGAATAAATCCATAAGACATGTTGCCATCATTTTGTACAATAATGTCTGCTTAATTCTATAAGGACATTGCTACGAAATACTTCCCACATTGAAATCTTTTCAATACTTTGCATCAGTTTGTTTTATGCATGAACTGTCAATTTATGAAATAAAAAGGCTATGTCACCATGATTATTTTTTTCATATTCTCACATGGCAGTTTTCAGCATTTGACCAATTTTCTGGACAAATGATAAAAAACCTACGACCTTAATATTAACCTTAAATTGTTGTAATCGTCGCCCAGCTTCTTTATTTTAATCTCAATCGTTGCTCATGACCTCAAGCTTTTTTGAAAATGCGTAAAATTACGTGTTATCCAAAGCCGTGACAAAATACTGCACGATATATTTTGGTAATACCCCTAAAAAGGGATTCGGATTTTTAAAGTTAATCATATATTTAAAAAATCTGACATTGCAAATCTTAATTTTGTGTTTTTAATCCAGGGACTGCCATTTTACCTTTTAGCAAAAAAAATTGGGGGTCTCCAAACTAATTATCGTTCAGGAGGGCCAAATATAATCCCACCCCCACAGATTTCGAGCATTTTTCAATATAAAAGTTTTAGTATGTGATAGACATTCTCATCTTAGTGAAATGCTCAGGAAATACCATAATCACAGACTGTAGACAAACATATGGTACTAAGAGGAAGTGACAAAACACTAACAGTCATATATAGGAAGACAATTAAAGTAAAGTTATCCTCTCTCACTACTTCATCAATATGATTACAAAACTAGAAAGGACACTGGAAAATGCATACCATAACAAGGATCGAACACAAACGATGGGGTCAACAATAAACAATGAATCAACAACAATAGAACCACCGCCTTAGTGCGGATAGCAGCCTCAGTTACTGGGGGCTAAATGCTCTTGACTGGCGCCAAATCTTCGCCCTAGATTCTGTTGTTGTTAATACACAAAATTGATTAGCTCGCATAGAGGCTTCCTTTTACTTATGCAATAATTATCACAGAAAACAATTTAATCAAATTATCACACAATGATGAAACTTAGAAAAAAAGCTAACGACTCACACATAGTCAGAGCTAATGAAAATCTCATGTTGAGCCACGGTTGGATCAGCCAAAGACAATGCTCACGTTAATCTGACGTCTTCATGCAATGCCACATCTAAGCGAATTCAGGAACTTCTTGTACCCCTCTTTTTTTAAATACAAAATGGAGATTAAACAATAAGCAAGAAAGAAAATCCATCGTGTGAAAGAAAAAATTCGTCCCTCTGGATCATCGTTTGTCATCATCCGGCAAACATCACTCTATCTCTTATGATAGATTCTTATATTCTCATATAACAATACCTGCACAACTGATAGGGGCTATTTATCTATCTATCTATCTATCTATCTATCTATCTATCTATCTATCTATCTATCTATCTATCTATCTGTCTGTCTGTCTGTCTGTCTGTCTGTCTGTCTGTCTGTCTGTCTGTCTGTCTGTCTGTCTGTCTATCTATCTATCTATCTATCTATCTATCTATCTATCTATCTATCTATCTATCTCCTGCATATGATAAAAGCCAGATACAGAGAACCAGAACTTGTTAATAATTTGCATGTTTATCATGTTGGAAAACTGACAGATACACTAATGCAGGAAATACGTATATCAGGAAAATATGTTTTGTATAACAGAACTGCTGAATTGCTCAAAAGATTATAGTTTATAATTCTTTGGTTGCATGCGCTTCCTCTAATAGCATGTATAAATATTCTATTAATGCATTTTGGTGTTTATCATCAACGCACTGTACTCTGATGGAATTTACCATACTGATATAAGCAATAAGGATGGGATTGGCCATTATATCTTTGGTTTAAACATATTTATTCATAACTCTGTCAAAATACATACACATAAGAAAGTACAACATAATGAGAGGATCTGAACGAAAGCCTATTGCTTATAGAGTTCATTTCCTCGGCGATTATAAGTTACAATATCATTTATGGCGATATATCATGTCTAATTTCTCATTACACGTATGCATATAATGTTCATATGATACTATAGGTAACAGTCATTTTGTAACAAGGAAGCATTGTTGTTTATTGTTTTGGTCCAAACTAATATAAGAAAAAGTCAAAAAAAAGAAGAAAAGGGTCACAGGTCGGCATTTCCCAATTGTGATGTATTTTGTTCCCTAGGGGATATTTTTACCTTAACAAATAGTGTAGACCCTTAAGTAATACAACATTATGCGGAATTTATCCAGACTTTCACTGTTTTTCGGGCAACCTGTTCAATGGTTTCCAGTATATAAAGTGTTAATTTTGAGAGAAGCTTGTATTTGCATTAATCCTGGAAGGGAACGGTGCCTCTTATGTTCAAGCAAGTATGATTAAAAGTCTGCTGTTTTCATATTCTGTTTATGTGTTTTTTTTTTATTCTTACCGTTCCATACAACAATTTTTCAGTCATGTCGGGACGAATCTTCCTGGCTTGAACCAATACTAAGCAGCGGATAAAGTGTTTTACCCAATAAACCAACACAGTGACTCCGCCTGCTTAGCTGTGCTTCGTGTCCATTCTAGTTCTGCAATAATCTTGATGGAGAAGAGAGAGCTATTTGTCTTTCTGGTGACTGGTAACTGTTAAAGTTATGTGGCTCTTCCTCACGGTGCCGTGGGTTGGTCTGCAGCGTGTGATTGTGTAATTCCTGGCCACACTCAATTACTGTTTTAAGGCTCGAACTAGCAACCATTCGATCCTCAGTCCAACGCTCTACAAACCGTTAATGTATGTCCTCCGTCGTTTGGGAGGGTTCGTTTTTCAGTTTTCAGATCCACTTCCGACATACCATCGTGCCAACCAAGAATGACAGCAACGTAACACTTTGTTTACAATTGCTGAGTACAACACTACGTGTACACTTCACTTGAGCTAACGCGAAACGATAGATCATTTGTGTATTAATCCTATCCTGTTTAAATATTTCAATTGTGTGTTCGTCGTTTATTTAAGAAGTAGATTAGCTCTAGGAGTGAATTTTCGTTTAATAATTCACTGTTTGGAGGTCAGTTGTAAAGAAGATCAAATCACGAGCGCGCAGCGCGAGTGATTTATCTTCGTACAACTGACCGACAAATAGTAAATTATTACTCATCAATTCACGCACTAGTACTGATCTATTTCGATTCTAACACATAATAAACGACGCAAACACATTTGAAGTCTTAGGCTTCTTCCAACTTTCCGCAATTGCACTTAGGAAATACCGCCAATAGTTGGACCTTGTCGCATACGTTTACATGTATTTATATTTACATTTCCACTGCGAGTCTTTAAATGAACCTCTACATTTGAGATGTGGTTCATACCTTCATGAACAAATCAATTTAAGCCACACCCACATACGCGCCATTTGAGCGGGTAAACGTCAAGTCCATCCAATAATATTGCTTGTTTACTGACGTTTTTGTGACGTTGAACACGTATCGCCATGACGTTAAGCGCGGAAGTTTGGCGTTTTGGCTATTCGAAACCCTGCGTTATGTCTGATTTAATTCAAAATATCTGGAAAACCAGCCAAGTTAGGTGAAAATTGATACTTGACTGATAATATAAAATGTAAATATAAGCAATAAATTCAATTTTTGGAAGTTCATGGAATCATGAATACTTCGGGTCTCTTGCAAAGCTAACGTGAAGCCCTTCGGGCTTCTTACTTTGCATTCCATGAACCTTCTTAAAATCGAATTCATTTCTTAAGTAACGTTTTTGAAGCGTAAAAACGACGTTACACAGTCTAACTCCATGACTGTCGTCATTTTGTAGTAACAAATGTTGTCAGCCAGCGCGTTCTCCTCGCGCTTTCAAAACTGTGCATTATTGTTTGATATATCACGTTTCTTGAGCATTTACTCTATAGGCGATGCGTGTTAGAGTGTGTGTTAGAATCAAAATAGATCAGCTCTAGTGCGTGAATTGTTGAGTAATAATTCACTTTTGGAGGTCAGATGTAAGACGTTGCACGCTCACGATTTGATCTTCTTTACAACTGACCTCCAAACAGTGAATTATTACTCAACAATTCACTGCTAGAGCTGATCTATTTCTTAAATAACAGTAACGTCATATGATAAATCGAGGATCTTACACGAGTGATCATTTCATATGAAATGTATTAAAGGAACCTTCACGTCATATGATAAACTCAAATATTATTATACTTGTTTTTCAAAGACATATCAGATCATGTACGGCCTACATCAGGATTTTTTCACCATTTCCAGCCTAGAATTAAACTTTTGAAAGCAAAAGTCGAACTGCAGTATGATAGACCAATCTATGCGGCTTAAAACGATTCATTCATTTCATGGGACAGAAAACAACCGATGCCTCGACCGCCTCCAGACACCTCGAAAATTTAATTATTGTTCCGAGATCTACTTCCAGCAGTGGCCTTAGTTAGGCAGAATATAAGATTGATTAAACTACATTGTTTTATAGCCCACCAAACAATTTAATTACGGAGTGAGAAAAAATAATTTTGAGACACGTCGCGGTAAAACCTGACATATGATATAGAAAGCATCGCCTGCTATGAAAAAATGCATCTGAACATGTCGTTTGATGAAGTCGTCTGTCGCATTTAAATGCTTACGACAAGGACTTATTTAGGCATACAGACAAATAGTGTGGATCCTGATGAGGCTTTTCAGTGAGGAGCAGCTTGATCTGAATCCACACTGTTTGCTACAGAGATGTTTTCGAATGACCAGCAGACGACTCACAGCAGATAGGTTGCTAACAGAAGTATGTCACCAGCAACACTGTAAAAAATGCGCATAGAATTTAAACATGTTTAGTACACGTTGAGGTCTAAACGTGTACAGAAAAGTATCGTATTCCTATTGTGTAGCTTTGATACATGTCTTGCCTGTATACGAACTAAAAAAACGGGACAAGAAATGCGTCTCAGAAAGTGTTTAATCTGTAAGCGCATTTTTTACAGTGAATGAGTTGACTGCTGCCAGAGATCTGTAGAAAGTTCATTATCTGAGTTCCTCGTGATGGTTGCTACAGTAATATGCGAATACATGCAAAAGTACGTAAACAACAGCGCTTCCGTATTTAGACGCTAGATTGTTGCGCTGTTATTATTCAATCTAGATGGAGATTTTGGATCTACATGTACTCGCATATGCGAGCAGCGAAGGCTATGCTTAGACGAACAAGTGCAAATATGCAGTCTCGACATGGTCTTCATTGCTCACATAGACAAAGTATCGACATAAATAAAGGCTCAGATCAAAATGTACAGTTTTAGCTCCACTAAACAACTGTATATGCGTGCTTACAAACGACTAAGCTTTGACGATACCATCTTCGCAAGCCAAGGGTACTAAGTCCACTTCGTTCCTTACGAACGAAGTGAACTTAGTACCCTTGTCTTGCGAAGATGCAAGGAGCTGTCTTAATTAACTCTTTGCAGGATGGGTAAAGGGGTACGTGCATTAAGGGGCTATAATTTTAGCCCCCTTTAGAGCCAAAACTGAAAGTTGCTTTTCACCAATTTTATCTTATTGGTTTATTAGATGAATAGCCCAAGTGTAAAATTCTGGCATTTATTTTACTTTAACCGGTTGCTATAGTAACCAAAATGGCCGACAAAATAGGCTTAAAATAGTGAAATTGCCATTTTAGGCCAAATATGAGGCTTTTGGATACCGATTTTTCAAGAATTAAATATATCAACACAAGCAAATACCAAAAAAAAAACTTTTAATATATTGTGTGCCGTGATAATTCTCATCATCTGTTAAAATATTTTTTGGTATTTGCTTGTGCTCTATATTAATTCATCTGTCACATGATACAAATTTGTTCCAAAATGGTCATTTTCCTATTTTCAGCCTATTTTGGCGGCCATTTTTGTTACCAAAGCAACCGTAAAATTCGAATCAATGCCAGACCATTACACTTTGGCTATTGTTCTAATAAACTAATAAGAAGAAACTTGTGAAGAGCAACTTTTAATTTTTGACCTCAGAGGGGGGCCAAAATAGCCTCTTAATGCACGTCTCCCTTTACCAGCTTTTCTGTCGTCTGCTGACTTTTTCAATTTTTGTTTTGTTTGAAAAATGGAATAAAAATCTATTTTAGAAATACCATCTGAGTTGCAAATAGGTTTCATCCAGATCATGCCGACGTTGTGTCGACCCAGTTCTGGAACTCTCCAGATTGGAGGAAATAAAGAATATCTATCTATCCACTCTACAAAGTGTTCGAGTGATAAACTTTGCAAAACGGAATAACAATCTGTCAAAAACAAATCCACTTTACGCTGATTAGGCCTACACTCATCTGTCACTCGAAAAAAATCCAACTCTCTATTGCTAGACGTCACAAAAATGACAGGAGACTGTCAAAAGCGTCTTTTCCCAGCAGTCTGCTCCTCTTGCCTGCTCACTTTTTAGATACATTAAGCAATTTGGTAGAGAGCAGGGCCCGGAATTACAATGCCTCCTTAAAGTAAAGCAAGACTTAAGTTAAGTATTGATATTTTAACATGCTATATTAAATGCTAAATAAATTTCCTGGATCGATGTGGTATTTGTGGTCAAAGATATCACTGAGATCTTCAGAAAAAGTAAAACTATTTTGATTTTTAATTAGTTTTAAAAGGTTTTTTCGCATCCTGAAAAATCAATACTTAACTTAAGTCTACCTTAATTCTAAGGAGGCATTGTAATTCCGGGCCCAGACGTATTATTAGCTTCATAAAAACATTGTCTGAATTTCACTTGAATATATGCAGCAGACGTAATAAGCAGATGGCATTTTCAGGACAAGAATAGAGGCGGGGTAAGGGTTTTATATACACTATGTTCTACCCTGTATGTTCATTAGATCAGTATTCATAGATTAGAACATAGAGCCAAGACCTCTAGGCTTACGTGTTTGATGTGTTTTGTCATTTTCCGAAATGTGGCCTGGTCCACATCCATAGGGCGGGGTTAAAGCCCTCTAGTAAAATAGTTTACTGACCGTTCCAAGGCGGTACTTCTTATGTGGATCTTTTATGGGGGGTTTTCTGTCGCATTTGTTTATATGTGCATCTGTTTATGTGTGCCTTGTGGTCACCTGCTTGGAAAGGGCTGACCTCTTGGCTCTCGTTTGTGGTGTCTAACTGTGAGTTTGTCACTTTCCCATTGGTGTGGTACTTGATTGTATCTATTCCTGATCTTTGCATCCTTACTTATTTTAATAATGTTATTTCACAGTGAATGATAACCTCGCTGATACGGGAAGAATTAGGACATGTTTCCAGGCTAGCCTAATATGAAATATGTGCAGGCGATAGCCATCGTCTGATCATAGTTAAAGAAATTTGCGCTTGTGAATGTCATCCTCATAAAGGAAATAGCAAATACACTGATACGTTTACAACTGCACATACGCAAAGGCTGATCTGAGTCTAAATGGAGGATTGGGTTCGGGGCACATTGTAGGAAATTGTTGGAAATGATATGCGATTATTTACATTAAGAATCCATAGAGGCATCCATCCCCATTTCAGGCATCTTAAAAATATGACTTTCGTGGAGATTGATCATGAAATAATTTCTACGGTCATTCTCCTCCCTTCCACTGATTTATTCAAGAAGGGTTGTTGTCAGTTACAAGCGAAAGTATGTGCACGAATTACTGGTTAACCGCTTGTTCAAGCCTGCCCAGGAAAAAGTGTCGTTAGGTGAACTGACCGTCCTGCAATGACCATAGCTGTTGACTTGGGACGTAAAGCAACAAAACAAACAAACAAACTTCTACATAAAGTCTTATATTTTTTAAAAGCTGCGTCTTGTTAAGCGCTATTTAAAGACATTGGGTTTTTTTTGCGGTCTATTTTAAAAACAAATGACGCATGTGCAGAAATGCACCATGCGGGGACAGTTGTCGTTATCCCCTTCCCCGCTGATACACGTTACGATTTGTCCCTTCGATGTTCGCATGACACGAAAACAACGCTTAACTCCATTAGAACCTACGGTCCAATCAGTCTCTCGGATATTGCTTTGATTTTCTACGGCGTTACTTATTAATGCATAAGTAACTAATATTAGTTCATTTATGAAACAGTGGTTACTTAGCCTATAATTGTAATTGGTTTTGAAATGGACTATTCCAAAGAGGGGTGTGATCAAAGTTATTGTTCAATGAATAACGTTTTGATTAAATTTTTCGTTTTTTCCAAGGGTAAAGTAAAAACAAATTTAGGCTTCTCTTATCAAAAGAGTATTTAAAACGTCTAAAATCGGGTGTCTTTTCAGTGTAAATGTCGGATGTTCAACACCTGTTCTACCCACGGGCCGTATCTATTTTTCACCCTCGCCAGCTGGTCTAATGGTCTAACTTAGAATAACTTAGAATTGGAATTAATATTTCTACCAAGAAAATATTTCCAATTATGTGTTATCAGCGGTTTTCTGGGGCGAATTTATTGATAAATTCATAACTATAGATACGAATTTCTTAAAAAAGTATATAAAGGCCCTATTTATAAATCATTGTGACGTCATTCATTCTATATTTATCAGTGTGCGAAGTTAAATTGTTTCGTTTCACCATAAAACAGAAACGAACTTTTCATTTTATTAGAAAATATGAGCGAGAAAATGATAAACAAACAAACAGTACAGACAATAGGCATACAAGCAGAAGCTTTGGAAAAACGAATAAATATGAATAAACAGAGAAAATTACCAAAGAAAGATGAATGGCAAAACGCGGAAAATAGGTCATTCGATTCATCGAAACGCGGAAGCTAGTAGATTTTTCCTATCACCTGCAAATTCATGACTGGGGTTGGATTCCTTTCTATTTGAAGGAGGAAAATGTATGGAATAACATTTTGGAACTCACAAAAGTTGACTTTTTCTTAGACTTTTTCTTTTTTTTAAATACTGTAGATCTATATCAAGGGACGTAATGCCGTCTAACTTTTTTTCTTTCCCCGCGGACAAGTATTGGTTTTCATAAAAGACTGAAGATAACAAGTATTCACAAAAGCTTGCTTCCCCATCACCGTCTGATTGAATAGTTTATTAGCGAAACGTCAAGCATTTAATGGCTCATTTCAAAGTTGCTTTAATGTATATCTCATTGCGAAAAAAAACTTCATTATTATCCTTCATCTATTATTACTCATAAGAACCTTTCAACAACGCCGTTTATAACATGTAGCACATGTTATAGTTTTTCTTGTTATTAGTTCACCTAATTATCTAATACTGAACTATATAATAAAGCCGTCCCGTAACAAGGTTTCGTCATGATGTTGCTTAACTATTTGCGAACAACGAAGGCCTGGATCACCTAACCAGATGAGCAGGGTGATTGGCGTCATCGCTCTTCATGGTAGCTAGCACATGGGTTTTAGGATTTTATCACATTTGTGAGCAGCGTATGCTCAGACTCGCCGCAGTCTTCGCTGCTCGAGTACACCAAGTATGAATGTAGATGAACACTCAGACTAAATTTTAGATCTCAGGTCCCGAAGTTATTAATCTTATTTCATACTCAACTCAGCTGAGCACGAAATTTATCCTGCTCATAAATGTTTAAATGCGAACAATTGTTGGCATTTTAATATTTATTGGCATGATAAATACAACATCTGAGATACTAAAAGCAAGAAACTTCTTTATTTGTCGGTATATAGTTTTTATGAGCAGTTGATATTTCGTGCATAGTTGACTTGAGCATGGGACAAGTTTTATGACCTCGGGGCCAGATCCCGATGGGAACAAGTTTGATGTTTCCTGTTTTGGACTCTTTGACAACATTCCATTTTTGTCTAAACACAGAGCTTTGGCATGATATTCAATGTTGTGAAATACAACTACATGTATGTGCAAAAGCATGTGTTGTTCGGGCGGCGGGGTTGGGGGGGTGCATAGATTTGTAAAATATACTCTCATTTCCTATGTTTATAGCAAGAAATTTTACTTTTCGCACATTTTTCAGTTAGCTGATTAAAAATAGGGAAAGTGATTAAATGAACAGTATAAAAGAATAATGAAAGAGCATTACACTTGTAAATTGTTGGAATTAAAATATACTTTTGTCAAATTTATGGGCGAATTGATATTAATACTAAGAGATCCATATGAAAATGGAAATGTAGAAGTTCAGAGGGGGGGGGGCTTTTTCTGACGAGTTAGCATTAGTCCCATTAGTCCCTAGTAGATGTATGTCATAGATTAGAAAGAGAATCGTATCTCTCATACTGCATTTAAAACGCCCTCTTTCGTAGTATGACTATTTGTGTTCTTATTTATAGACTTTACTACAGACCCTTGTTTACTCTTATTTACTCTTATCTGCGCGTTGATTTCGTTCAAATCTTTATTTATAGGTCATCATGAAGGCGATGCTTCTGTCGTGGATATGTTTGTGCATTGTGTTCTTATCGAAACAAACGGAAACTGCTAATGTTCCAGCAGATGTAGCTGAACAAAGTGAGGACAAGGGACAACTGATACAAACAATCTGTAGGAGTTTATGCTCATCGTAAGTTTTTAAACCAAACTATCACGGAAACGTTATGGTGCAATAGTGGTTGCTTTACTTTTATTGCCTGCTCGCTATCACGTAGCTATTAGTTTTCTGTGCCTACTCCACATGGTGCCGTAGGTTGATCTGTAGTGTCTGATGTTGCATTTTCTGGTCAAACTCACTGTTTAATCATTTTTGTTCTGGAGTAATGATTGAATAAAACATTTTCCCCTGGAGATATAATTGTTAAAATACAACAGTATCTTTCCCTTTTGAAATTATAGATGGAATATAACTGTAGTTGTTTCCTTGGAGAATTGATAAGAAATAAATGTTGACCTTGTCCTGAAAAAAATGATTGATATAATATAACAGAACCTGTGTTACCCTGTAGCAGTGATTGGTACACTATATATGGCAATATCTATCTTTTCCCTGGAGTTATGATTGATAAAACATAACAGTATCTATCTTTTCCCTGGAGTAATGATTAATAAAATAAAACAGTATATATCTTTTCCTTGAGTAATGATTGATAAAATATATCAGTATCTATCTTTTCCCTGGAGTAATGATTGATAAAATATAACAGAATTTATCTTTTCCCTCGTGTAATGAGTAATAAAAATATGAAAAAATCTATATTTTCCCTGGAGTAATAATTGATAAAACATAACAGTATCTATCTTTTCCCTGGAGTAATTATTGATAAGATATAACAGTATCCATCTTTTCCCTAGAGTAATGATTGATAAAATATAACAATATCAATCTTTTCCCTGGAGTAATGATTAATAAAATAAAACAGTTTATATCTTTTCCTTTGAGTAATGATTGATAAAATATATCAGTATCTATCTTTTCCCTGGAGTAATTATTGATAAAATATAACAGTATCTATCTTTTCCCTGGAGTAATGCTTGATAAAATATAACTGTATCTATCTTTTCCTTGGAGTAATTATTGATAAAATATAACAGTATCTATCTTTTCCCTGGAGTAATATTTGATAAACTATTGCAATTTATTTAATACTTAACAGTGTAATCAATGCAAATCATAAACAAATAAAAATGGAAATATTCACATAGTGAAACGCTATGATATCAATCACTAGTGATGGATATCAGCCTTTAATATTACTAGTGTTTGATATCACATTTTTGGATTACCTCTAACTTTTAAATGCACTTACTGCTACTCACTTCGAAAGTTCAAAAGCCTCTAACTTTCTTATGTGTGAACAAAACCATCAAGAGTGGGTAGGCAAACATTTTGGTACCAAAATAATTCAGATGTGCTGAAATTGTTCGATTTTGCATTTTCAGCACCCCCAGCTTCAGAAAATGAGGCAATGCATGTGACCTATGTTACGTAACGTCATCAAACATTAAGACGTAACTTAGGACATCACTTGGCTTGCACTCTGACACTGAATAAATTTCTTTTTATCTGTAATTCCTGATGACTAATGAGGGTATTCGGTCACAAATACTTCTTTGCCTTCTTTTACATTATTCATGTTATTGTGATTCGGCTTGATTCGGTGGTCATCTGTTGGGACAGGGTTGACCTCTTGGCTCTCGTTTGTGGTGTATAACTGTGAGTTTGTCACTTTCCCATTAGTATCCTGGGTCAGGTATGGTACTTGATTGTATAGATTCTTGATCTTTGCACCCTACTTACTTTGAAGCATGGTTAGTTGATTAATCTCAAATCTTTTAAAAGTATAAAATAAAAAGAAAATTTACCGTTTTTCGTTAAATGTCATCGTATGAGTTGAAAACATCGAAATTTTCACTCGTGCTAAGCGCTCGTAAAAGTTCTTATGTTATCAACACACTCGATGAAATATATTTGGTACTCACCTCAAAAAAGTAAATATCCCCTATACCTATCTTTTACCTGGAGTAATGATTGATAAACTATTGCAATATCTTTCTTTTGCCTGGAGTAATGATTGCTAAAATATATCAATATATATCTCTTCCCTTGAGTAATGATTGATAAAATTAAACAGTATCCATCTTTTCCCTGGAGTAATGATTGATAAAATATAACAGTATATATCTTTTCTCTGGAGTAATGATTGATAAAATATAACAATATCTATCTTTTCCCTTGAGTAATGATTGATAAAATATAACAATATCTATATCTTCCCTTGGGTAATGATTGATAAAATATAACCGTATCTATGTTTTCCCTGGAGTAATGATTGATAAAATATAACAATACGAGTATATATCTTTTCCCTGGAGTAATGGTTGATTGACTATAGCTATTTCAGATCAGACTGTTCGCACAATAAATTTCTAAAATATTTCAGCAGACCGTTTGGATGCATATTGCCGAATTCATCAGCAGATGACACTGGTAAGTAAAGAGTTAAAATGTTTTCTTTTCATATTTCAGAACAAGTCATTGTCCCCGAACATGTCTTAATCAGTTTATGGATATATTACCAAGCTTTGATAAAAGATCACCTGGCTTTCTAGATGGATTTACGTAAGCAACATATCTCTGTCCATCTCTCTCTATCTCTCTCTCTGTCTCTCTCTCTCTCTATCTCTCTCTCTCTCTCTTGGCCACAAGTTATTAAATGAAGAGGTCAAATTATGATCATATAATTTGTTAATTATGAATTTTCGATGAAATTAACTACCTGATTCCATTGATAAAGTCAGGCATTTTCAACAAAAAACTTTCAGTGAAAAGTTGATTAAAATCCATTGAGGAATGATAAAATTATTAATAAATAAAGATTTCATAACAACCTGTCATCGTCGCTGCCATTTTGAGTATATGAGGTATAAATGAGATGCGTGAAAGCTTATTAAGATGCTTAAGATATTAATTTTAGCATTAAACAGACATGTTTTGGGTAAATGATTTTAGTGATATATTAGTCATATATATATATATCAAAATAGAGTGACATTTATGTTTTCAAATCTGATTTATTTCCTTATTTCATATCTAATAGGAGGTTATGACGTCATACATTCGCAAATATGGCGGCTTCCATCAAAAACTAAAGGCAAACTTAAAAATGCATATAATCTCTTTATATCTGACAGATTTCAATAAAATTTTCAGCACAAACTGATCTGTCATTTAAAATGCATTCATTATTTGGTGGGTGATTCCCTTTAAATACACACTTAATCAAATTTGATTTTATACATATACCTACAAACTTACCCTGATCATTGCTTACTTTTACCACATGCTAGTGGTAATCCTCTTTAACAGTCATAACACCTAATAATGTTAAAACATATTCTAACAAAGTGTGTGCATAGGGAATACACCAGCAAAAATGACATCAAATTGGTAGTAAACCATTGGGAACGACTGGCAAATTAGGTTTTAAACTTGTGAAAGAACAAGCAATGGTTTTGCACGACTTCTAAAGCAAACATAGAAAGAATTTCAAAACTACAGAAAAGAGCAGGACGGATTATTCTTAATGCAGACTATGACACCGCTTCTTCTGAGATGTTCAATACACTAAGTTGGCAAACAGTAACTAAAAATCACAATTATAACAAGGCAGTTCTCGTCTATAAAGCGCTAAATAACCTTACTCCAGCATATATCGCAGACTTCCTTACTCCTATATCACAATTTCATCATCGCACACTTAGATCTACGACAAGTGGCTCTCTAGCAGTGCCCAGGTCAAAAAAGGCAATGTATGATGGCTCATTTTCCTCCTCTGCGCCGCGGCTATGGATTACTTTGCCAGAATCTGTTAAGAAATCAACCTCTCTTAAAGATTTTAAACGGTGTGTAAAAGAACATATTTGAAATATATTTTTAAAGATGTAACTTATCAGATAAATATTCTATATTTTAAAATGATGTACAGGCAAAATTAGTGTTTTTATACCACAATCTTGTTTTATGCTCCCGTTTTCAATGTTTTTGTTTTAACATTTGTATTTTAAATAGTGCAAGTGTTTTATGTCCTTTTTATCGTTTTATATTGTATGTATTTGTATATATGTAGATATGTCTAAACTCCAGCTGTTAAGTTTTTGGAACTACTTTTTCGCAATAACTTTTTAATCTTCAATTTTAGCAAAATGTGTTCACGATAAAAAGTATTCAGGAACATCTCCGCCAACTTTTCTGAATGGTTCCAACATCCTAGATGCTGCAGGTTCCTCTTTGCTTAGATGCACTCTTTGAAAATTTTAAGCAAAGCGCAAATAAACCAAGTCCAAGATGGCAGTCAAAAAGTAACATTGCACCGCCCTAATTCAATTACTAAAGCGATGGATGGCTTGTTCAAATATAATAGAAATTGCGCCTGATTCGCTCGTGCGTTAAGCTAGTTGGGTCATCTCAAAACCATTCCATTCATAGCACTTGCGTAAGAGAAAAATTGCACGTCATGCGGTAACCCAGCCTTTGTTCCTAAAAATGAGCCTACTTTAAGTTGATTCTGCATACGCACGGTAAATTCTAAGTTTGTTAACGGCAGTTTTATGTTATGCACAGCCTTTGAAGAACGGGATATGCACAGCTTCTGAATATTTTTTGAAACCACCCCTTTCAGTCACGCTTATACGAATTATATATGTCATTAAAAGACAGAAATTTCGGTCGAAGTCAATTTATTTTCAACTTTTCATCTGTATACTCAAAAGCCTGTTTGCGCCACAAGCACAAGTCCTTTTGGAGAAGTTGGCGGAAATTCTCCTCTATAACTTTGGTCGCGATCAAATTTTGCTAAAATTGAAGACACAAAATTATTGCGAAAAATTAGTTCTAAAAACTTAACAGCTGGAGTTTAGAGGACCAAATAATAGACCTCTTAAAATACTGTATAAATAAATCAATATACAAATGCAAAAAATGGAGTTAAAATTTTTAATTTTTTGCAACTTTTTAGTATATATGATTAGACCTTTGGAACTATACTGTACTTTAACCATTGTAGTGTGCCTTAAGTCAAACATGCACTTTGATACCAGTTATCTGGGACTTTTAAATACAACTATATTGAATTCAGTTTATATTTTATTGAATGTTAGAAATGGAACACAATTTTAATGTCTTTCAATTGTTTTTCTGAATATGTTTACAATCAGATAATAAACCATGTCTATCCTTATCTGGATAACACTGTTTTCAAATTGGATAAATATCCAAACCTGTAAAGTAGAATTTTGTTAATGAATATGCAAGAGTTACTATATATGCTGGCTAGTATATTCCCTAGTATGTATGTTGAGACATATGTTTGTCTCTTCTTACAGATTTGATGACTTTATCTCTCCTTACAGATTCGATGATTACCTTTTTATGAGATTATTGGGCAGAGATATGCACGGACGAAGAAAGTAAAGTAAGTTGGACAGAAATACAACATTTATTGACAACAAAAAACGTGAAATTTGATTTCGCTGTCTAGCCCTGATAGATTATGGGAGGTGGGGCTCATTTAATGCCTCGTGTTACACATATACACACTAATAAGACATTAGTCAAATTTAACCGAATCATTTTTATATGGCAAAGTGCGATTCTATTGAAAGAACCTGCTGTGTTGTTGTTGTTGTTGTTGTTGTTGTTGTTGTTGTTGTTGTTGTTGTTGTTGTTGTTGTTGTTGTTGTTGTTGTTGTTGTTGTTGTTGTTGTTGTTGAATCAAGGCCACATCTTATATTGCTATCAGATACAAAACAAACATATTTGCAAGGTCAGTCCCTAGGTTATTAAACTTCTTTCCTGGAAAGTAAGAAAACAAATTGAAATAACACATATATTTCTGTTTCAACACTCAAATGTTGCATTTATCTTGCTAAATATTAATGATTAAATTGCTAACAATTGTTCCTGCTCATACTCAGTTACCTTTTTATGAATATGGTATGTTTTAGCTCAGTGGGACACAGTTTTATAACCTCGTTGCCAAGTCTTTGAACTATTTGTTGGTCACTGACTGCATCGTGTTAGACCTAACTGGCTTCGATGAAAGTGGCCAGCTTCTAACCAGTCCCCGCTGCTAGAAGGTTACATTACGTACTGTGTATGGCAACAGAGAGTGATTATCATGACAATCGCAGAGACACAAAACAAAACGTACAATGTAATCTTTAATGCATTTGTGCTTAATCAGAACGCTTGTTGTTTTATCTACTATTTTCATATCTAAATGGATTTACAGACAAATACATCGAATTTTGGTCCTTATTACATTCGCCAAAGCCTACTTTTTTCAACTCGTATATGACGTATTAAGCGGGGATAGAGGTCTTAATTTTGGTCTGACTCCTTATCTTTGTATGGGCTTGGTTGATATCACACTCGTTACTGCACATTAATCACATGCCAAAGCATTGTAACACAACACTTCCAAGTTTGCACAAGATAGTTATACAAATGGATGTTGTCCGAGCCCTACATTTTTTGTCTGTCCACCAATTTGTCATTCCATCTGTTGCCTTCTGGTTGTCTGTTTTGTGAACACTGACTATGTCATCTTCCAAATTTTATATACGCATGAATAATATCATTGAATTGGGACAAGCTCAAGTATGGTACTGTCTGCGATGTACAGTTACATGTAACATGATGTCCGATAAAAAGACATTTTCTTCCCTCTACTACTCAGTCATTTGTCGACCAATTTCTTTCAAATTACATACTTGAATCACAGTGTTTCAGATCATTTCAAATGTAAGAAATGTCTGATATGGCCAACTGAAGGGCCTCTAAAATAGCATAATTTCCAGGATGGCCACCAAAAATGTCCGCAGAAGTTAATTGCACATAGTTTTCCTATTTGAACAGTAACTAATTTCTGAACTGATGTCAATTTTCAACCTTAATTTAATTTCATTGATCAATATCTCAATTTATTCCAAACATAATATTGTCATGTCCCCGTAGTCGGAGCCTGAAGGCTCTAGTTTGTAATTTATGTTCTTGTATTTACAATTACCTAACGCCATTGTTGATTTGTCTTTATTTACCAGACGGTTTTGTGGATTATATGTGACTGTGAAGCATCAAGTAATTTCCTGAATGACATACACACCTGACTCAATTAAGCATTATTACTTGTCCTTAACAAACATTATGTTTCAGAGGACAATATATTATGTCAAGCCTCCAGATAAGAGTGCGTATTTTTTTTTTTCTTATTTCTCAACCAAAACATATGTAGTGGGTACTCAAAGGAACCGTCTCAATTAGACGGTTCTTTTTAGCACCAAAACATATTATTAACTAATGGGTAAAGAAAATAATTACAATTATACGCTCATAACTTCTGGTAACCTGGTCCTATAAATATGTTTTGTTTATAAAACACAATTAAATATGAAAACATGACGTCACTTTCACTCTTGGTTTGCAGGACAGTAGGACATAAAGAACTACATAAATAAATTGTTTATTTTTAATTCCAGATCATGAACTTCGAATCATTACAGTTTTACCATTGGGAACAGCCAACAAACAGACAACGGGAGCCGTCTCCATCTTGAACTTCGAATCATTATAATTTTACCATTGGGAACAGCCAACAAACAGACAATGGGAGCGGTCTTCATCTTGAACTTCGAATCATTACTATTCTACCATTTGGAACAGCCAAAAAACAGACAACGGGAGCCGTCTTCATCTGTAACTTCGAATCATTATAATTTTACCATTGAGAACAGCCAAAAAACAGACAACGGGAGCCGTCTTCATCTTGAACTTCGAATCATTACAATTCTACCATTTGGAACAGCCAAAAAACAGACAACGGGAGCCGTCTTCATCTTGAACTTCGAATCATTATAATTTTACCATTGGGAACAGCCAACAAACAGACAACAAGAGCCGTCTTCATCTTGAACTTCGAATTATTACAATTTTACCTTTGGAAACAGCCAAAAAAAAAGACAATGGAAACCGTCTTCACTTTTATTCAAATTTTAATAGAACGTTCTGTAAGCCAACGGTGAAGATCCTGATGAGACGCCGTCTAATCTGGGTATGCTCGGTTTAAATCTGTCCCACAAAAGGGACGCTTGGCTTATATAGGTTTAAGCCATGTTTCAACGTTCCTCCTCAGCTATTAAAGCGCCAAGAAAAAATGCATTTGAAAATGTCGACTGCTGAAGTCATCTGCTGCAAATAATTGCCTTACTTTACTGATGAATCAAGTATAGAAGCAAATAGTGTGGACCCAGAACAAACTGCTCCTAAGGATCAGTCTGATCAGGGTCCACACTGTTCGCAATAGAGGCTTTTTAAACATTTCAGCAGACGAGAAAAACAGACGACATTAGTTGCTATTGGCGCAGTAAGAGTTAAATGTGTCTTCGTTCATTGTGTATGCAAGAAGAGTCTGTGTATGTGACCTTGTTGTTTGTCTGGTCGCATACGGGAATTCACAGGTTTAGATAAACAAAAAAATTCAGCGTAAAAATGTAAATATTTTCTTACCCACCAGTTTCAATATATGTTTTGGGTGCTCAAAAGAACCGTCCCATCGAGACAGTTATTTTGAGTACCCACAACATATGTTTTGGTTGAGAAATAAGAAAATAAAATTTTCGTTACGCACTCTTAACTAAAGTCCTGCGGGATTGTTACCAAAATTCTTTGAGTTGTCTCAAATGAGGCCAAGTTCATTGTGTACGCCAATCTGATTAATTCGTAAGTATAGATAATAATAATTTTGAACAATTGTTTATTAAATACAGAAAAAACACTGTTGCAAATAAACAATATTTTACTTGAGAAGGTCCCATAGCTAGGCTCGTCATACTTTATTTTATCCTTTATGACTCACATCTCATTTTGTACGTTCTAAATATTTTTTCAAAGAAATTTGAAGAATAAAAATATGTGTTTGTATTGTTTTCTTCCCTGAGTTATCATTGTAAGTGAGTGCAGTGTATGTCTCTACTGCTTAAGGTTATAAACAATATTTGCGCCTAAGTGGGATCAGAGTCTATCCCTACGGCTAATGACAACAAATAAGACTTGTACCTTCATTTAAGTGGGCCCAGAGACCGTCCCTACATCTAATGGTTACAATAAAGACTTGCGTCTAATTGAGTCCAGTGACTGTTCCTACGATTGATGGTTACAAAATTGAATTGTGCCTAAGTGGGCACGGGGCGTGCCCTGTGCCAAATGGTTGGAAAAAAGATTTGCTCTTTATTGGGCCCAGAGACTTTCCCCACGTCTAATGGTCAGAAATAAGACTTGTGCCTAAGTGGACCCAGAAAATTTCCCTATGCATTGTGCTTTAAATGAGTCTAAGTGGACAATGGGCCTGACCTTACGCCTTATTGTTTTATAAAAGACTTGTGCCTAAATGGCCAAATAAAGGTCATCCTTTAGAAGAAAAGAATGCACCAAAGAACTGAAACCATAGTGTGCAAATTTTCAGGGCCAGACTAGCTAATTTCGGTCATTTAGGCCTCATCAGTGACCCTCTAACACAATGAAACCCGAGATCCCAAGGACAAGAAAATAAAATCTACACTATAGTTATATCTACACAATATAAAGCCTAATCGTTATAAACGAGCCATGACATGAGATTTCCAACAATGTAGTATGTGCGACCAGCAAAAGGTCAGACCAACCTGCGCTTACGCGTAGTCTGATCACATTCTTGCTAGTCGCTCAAATATTCTAAACAGATAATCAACCTACATGTTACAACCCTTTTCAAAATGCCACATTGTTGGATATCTCATGTCGTGGTTGAAATGAGACCTGTGTCTAAGTTGACTTAGAGGCTGATTCTATCACTATGGTTACATACAAGACTTGCGCCTAAGTGAGCCCAGAGACTGTCCTTACCTCTAATGGTTATAAATAAGATTTGCCACTTAGTGGGCACAGGGAGGGACTGTGACTACGCCTAATGGTAACAAATGAGGCTTGTTGTGTGGCTCTTCCTCGAAGTTCCATGGGTTAGTCTGCAGTTTGTGATTTTGGTATTTCCTGATCATACTCACTTACAATTTTTGTGACTAAATGGGTACAGTGTCTGTCCCTATGCCTAATAGTTACAAATATGATTTGACTATGCCTACATCCATTGGATACAAATGCAACTTACGTCTAAATAGGTCCAGAGACTGTCCCCGTGCCTAATGGTTACAAAAACGACTTGTGTCTAAGTACAGCCACCGACAATTCCTAAGCCTAATCGTTACAAGTGTGAATTGTGCCTAATAGACACAGAGACTGTCCCTACACCAAATGGTTATAAGCACGAATTGCGCCTAAGTGCGTCCAGTGACAATCCCTATGCATACTGGTTACAAATAAGAATTGTGCCTTATGGACAAAGGAACCGCTCCTACCCATAATAGTTATAAATACGACTTCCGTGACAATCCCTAGTCACAGAGACTGTGCCAACGACTGAAGGTTACAAATAAGACGTGTGCTTAATGCCCTACCCTCAAATTGTTAATACGAAAGCAGTAAGTGAATGAGCAACAGAGATACATCAAACAATTTACAAAATGTATTACAATGTTTTGTTTGTTTGATTTGATTCTTTACGTTCCATCAACAATCTTTCAGTTAAACTTTACGTTCCATCAACAATCTTTCAGTTAAACAGGGACGGGTTTTCCTGGGTTGATCCAGTACTAAGCTAGGATAAATGTGTCTTGCTCAAGGATTATTACAATGTACTTTAGTACATACACTACATATCCTTATAGGAAAACACAACATTTAATATATAATTAGCACAATTGGAAATTGTCCATGTCAGCTTTTCCTCATTAGACTAACAGGAAGCAGAGATTCATAGTTATAATAAATCAGTATCAACATACTGTGAGCTTAAGCACATTTCACTTAATTACTTGAGTATTCATGTGCATGTACTATCGCATACATGTAGGTCCAGATAAAGCACAATTTCCAAGCGTAAAATTGAAAATCATTTCATAAAAGGAACAAAGTTTCGCCATCTTCTACTCGTGCTTCACAGTCAAACCTCTGTATTTAAAAACTCTTGTTTGTCTGATTGTTGTTTTATTATTACCAACGAAATTAAAGCAAAAAACAAGCGTATTTCGGTTTGATCGATTATGACGTCAGAACTAAGATGCAGTTTGATTTTGCCATTGCCCTTAAAGAGGACATACTTAAGTGCCAGAAAGATACATTTATTTCCTAAACTGACTTGTTTCTAAGGGAAGAGGTAGAATTTATTGTTCAGGATGCGTGATCTTCTAGTGTACAAAAGGCTTCGGCATCCGCCCGTCTAAAGTCAATCATTCAATTTTGAAAACTTGTTTTAAGCAATCCATCAATTTTCTTGTACTTTAACAACGGCAGAATCTAGTGCGAAGATTTGGCACCAGTAAATGCATATAGCCTCCCCCCCCCCCCCCGGTGGCTCAGGCTGCTGTCAGTTCTAAGGCGGTGGTTCCGTTGCTGTTGAGTTGTTGTTTATTGTAACTCCCATTATGGGAGTATGTAATTGTTCTATGTTTTGCTGTACGTTACTTTATGTCCATTCTAGTTTTACAATCATCTTGATGGGGAAGAGAGAGCTGGGTCCTTTTTTTAGTTTGTCTTCCTGGTGTCTCGTGATTTTTGTGTGGCTCTTCTTCGCGTTGCCATGGATTTGTCTGCAGATTGTGATCGTGGTAATTCCTGATCATACTCACTTACTATTTCTAACCTGAGACTTGTTAAAGTAAGTAAGGGTACAAAGATCAGGAATCGATACAATCAAGTACCACACCTGACCCAGGATACCAATGGGAAAGTGACAAACTCACAGTAGACACCTCAAACGAGAGCCAAGAGGTCAGCCCTTTCCCAGCAGGTGACCACAAAGCACATATAAACAGACGCGCAAAAAGACATAGCAAACACAAGACAGAACAAAAACATAAAAGATCCACAAAAGAAGTACCGCCTTGGAACGGTCAGTAAAATATTTTACTGGAGGGCCTAAACCGGTTTAACGGCGCCAACCTCACCCTTAATTCAGATGTGGATCAAGACACATACATATTTGGTTTGCATGAAAGACCCCTAACTTATCAATGCATCATCTCCTAAAACATATAAATCAAGATATAACAAGGAGATAAAGCAAGGATAAGGACTCAACAGTAATTAAACTGAATACCGAAGCAAAAGAAATCCAACAGGTAAACCCTGGTGGGCCCAACAAACAGCCAAAGCATCAGGCCTCTACCATCTCATCAATAGATAAGTCTTCAAGTCGGAACCATCATAGAGTCTGAGGTCCGACCCACCGGCGTGCAATTAAAGAGGAAAGCAAAGCTGCCAACCGTGATTGGGTTGACTACCAAGCATGCAGTCTGTTGCAATGCATTAATGTTATAGCCAATCTTTTTATAATGGGAAATTATTTTAATGAACTACGCTGAAAAATTATTAGAGCCAACAATCTTCTTCAACTTATACACCAAGTCACCATAGAAAATAGGTTCCGAAACTCCTTGGCGCAAGAGAGATTCAAGTCCAACTTGGAATTTAGAAATCAAATCATAGTATCGTCTATAAAATTTTGAAAATATTTGCAAAGTTTATGATACCGATAACTTGTTTTATGCAATCGACGACCAGTAACCTTGAGTTTAAGCTTAATTTTAACCTGAGACTTGTTAAAATCGATGGCTGTTAACCTCGAGCTTAAGCTCAATGTTATCTTTAAAGTTGTGTTATGCACTCGGCCCTTTAAATTGTTTAGCTCGCATGAATACTTCCTATCTATTGCAATATATCATCACAGAGAAACAATCTAACTTAATTAACACACTATAATGAAACAAATAAAAGGGCTTACGACTCAACAATAGTCAGAGCTAAAGAAAACATTAAGCATTGCTATTTTATATCGGGGATGTGGGCCCTTTGATTTTTGTTCAAATGACGATCCTCGGTTGGCATTGACCTAATTGAAGGTTTTGTGACTCGGTGTCAGGTGTTATTGACATCTTTTTTATATATGGTTGGTTTCAGGTGCCACATTTAAATGGTATTGATATATTATCTTGTATAACACGGAATGCTACAGAATTCTCAGCTTGTCTGATATTTACGATCACCTTTCTCAAATTTTTATATAACTCTCACCTTTGAATTATTTCATACGAGACGTATGTTTTGTAAAAATATAGTGACAGTCTGCCACTTACAATGATTAATTCACCTAGATAGTATAAGAGCAGGGCCTCTAAGATATTTTTCCACCTTATCCAGACCATACTCGTGGAAAAGCAGCAATGGAATTCCTCTATAACTTTCCAATCGGGAGAATTGCTATGGATTTCAAGCCGTTTTGCACCAGTACAACTCCTACAAACAGAAAATTTCTACAGGAAAATTTGCTATATCGTTTTCCCATTCCATCTTACCTACGAGTTTGCAACAGGAGGAATATAGACCCGTTTTCTTGTGGGTGTGGGATAGAGGAAATCTGACTATCTTACAACCCATATCCGTTGCAACAAACAAACATTTACGTCTTCGTAAGATTCACATCAGCATGCGTCTGCTCAGTCTGATCAGTATAGTCGTGTGTTCTATCAATATTTCAGGACACTAAGGTTCTTCCAGAGGAGAGTGAAAACGCCAGAGAGTGAAACGCTGGTTTAGGCTAGCTTTCTATTCTAAGGCGGTGGTTATGTAGTTGTTTATCTATTGTTTAACGTACTTCCGATTGTTTGGGGGAGTTCTGTGTACAAAATAACATTTACGTCTTCGAAAGATTCACATCAGCATGCGTCCACTCAGTCTGATCAGTATAGTCGTGTGTTCTATCAATATTTCAGGACACTAAGGTTCTTCCAGTGGAGAGTGAAAACGCTGGAGAGAGAAACGCTGGCTTAGGCTAGCTGTCTATTCTAAGGCGGTGGTTATGTAGTTGTTTATCTATTGTTTAATGTACTTCCTATTGTTTGTGGGAGTTCTGTGTACAAAATAACATTTACGTCTTCGAAAGATTCACATCAGCATGCGTCCACTCAGTCTGATCAGTATAGTCGTGTGTTCTATCAATATTTCAGGACACTAAGGTTCTTCCAGAGGAGAGTGAAAACGCTGGAGAGTGAAAACGCCGGCTGATATAAGTCCATTTCTATTAAGATGAATTAAATAAAATAATGACTGGATAGTATAGTCTAATTGCACTTCCATTTAATTTTACAGTCAGTGAGTGCATTTAAGTTAAGAAATAGATCAGCTCCGCACTGTAGCTGATCTATTTTGATTCTAACACACAATAAACGACGAAAACACGTTCGAAGTCTTCAGCTTCTTCAAACTTTCCGCCATTGCACCGAAGAACTCCCGCCAATACTTAGACTACGTCGCATACGTTTACATGTAATTGTAACGTCTTTCAAGCGTTAAAACGACGTTACACCGTCTAACGCCATGAATAACGTCATTTTTCAGTGACGTCAGCTATCACACACTTTAGCAGTGAATTATTGTCCGATATATCACAGTTTGTAGCCGTTGGCTCTATAGGCGAGGTGTGTTAGAATTTATCATAATGACGTTGCGTCTGGGAGAGAAATAACGCCATGCAATAAAATCGATAAACCACTGGTGATTTACAGATTTTCGGGAAACGTTATGACATCCATACCAACGTTGCGTACATAATTACAAATTATAACATTTTACGTCAGAAATGAGACTTCAAAGTAATTTTAATATCATATGATAAATGTAATTTAACATTCGTGCCATTGTATTATTGAATTTATTTAGCTCGTTTCAAAAAAGAGATAAACTGCCAAGCAAGCCTCGCATTTTGTCTCTTTTCCTCAACTCATTTAATAAATTCAATAAAACATGAGCACTCATGTGAGATCCTCTATATAATTGAGCTACTTGGTATAGGTGGTACCTGATGAATATGGAAATAGGACTGGTCTACCTTTGCATAGGTAAATGAGGCGTGGTTTATTCAGTAAACTATACCAGACTGAAATCAGTCAAATCAGTGGCGCAAATACGGTGACCAAGATTTAACCAGTTCGAATCACACTGGACAGCATTTGTTTTTGTTTTGTTTTTGTTTGGAAGCAGCATCTTGCATCATATCACCCCCATTAAATATTGATTTTAGAACACACGAAAATGTGATTTAGTTTATATACAACCACCATTTTCATGAAATGCACCAACGCCTGCGCGGACGTGTCTAACAGCCGTGAAGAAATAATTTCTATCTTCACTGCGGGCTCGAGTCTCATGATGTCAGCACCTAAGAAAATCTTCGTCACTGTTTTGAATATTTTTAAGTACATTTTATTTAAAGATTATATGAAATGTCCACCGAACGACCCTTCGCAGAGAAGTTATTTAAGGCGACATTATAGCATCATAGAACCAGCCCCGAGGTTTAAACCCTTTGTTTCATGCTCAACTGAACCGAGCATGAAATTTATCATGCTCATAAATGTTAAAAAGCCAACAAATTTTAACATTTATCAGCATGGTAAATACAACATCTGAGAGTTATCAAGCAAGAAACATATCATTTTTCAGCATTTAAGTTATTATCAGCAGTTAAAATGACATGCTCAACTCAATTGATGTTTTATACCCTCGGTACCTGCTCTTGAACATCTGGCAGTTTGAAGACAACATGGCGCTTCAACTGTTCCCAAATATATATAATGTTTTTGAGCTATGATGTACATGTATCGAAGATACATTCAGGCCCTGTGAGAAAGTCAGATTTAGAAGTTTGTAATCAACCTTGGGGGATATCTGTCAAGTAGAGAGGACTGACCATTTGTTGTCATATAATTTCATTGAAAAGTTTAAATGAAAACAAAATAGAAATAACACAACTGGTCCAACTGCTTCAAAAACTATTGTTTGTGTGATTGTATTGATATTGATAACTACAGCAATAACCGTTAGAACTATTTAACATTTCACATTGGAGAAAAAAGTTGTCCTCAAATTGTTTTAGTAGGAAAGTACGCGCGTCAGTTTACAGCAATATGGGTGGCAGCAGTTGACATTCTTTAAAGGGGGTCTTGCATCTGTGCCCACGCATGGATTTTCTTTAAACTTTGCATAATAATGACTTGTTATATACAAACTATGAAAATGTATGTATTGAATTAGATTGTTAAGAATAAGGCTTAGGTAGCAACCCTGACGTACTCCACCTTTAAGGTGGCACCTGTCTCTAAATGTCCATGTCCTAAATCTATAGTTTTGTTTATTTCTATGATTTATCATCCAGATTAAATCCAAAATACCATAGGCATTATATTAATACCAAAAAACCATTTGGATGTATTATGATTTACGTTTTCTGAAGAAGTGATTATAAAATTTCAATATTTTTTTTCAAAAATTTACAAAACATTCAACATTAAAAGTCAAAGATAGATATGTTCTAGTCTTTGTCAAGATATCATATTATCACAAAAACATGCCATATATATCCTACTGATCTGAGCCAAATTTCATGAATATCCAAAACCGGTAACTTTGTCATTTCCTACCTCTTATGGGTATAGGTCAGTTTTAGCAAAATTATTTTTTAGTTGAAATGAATCAATAACTCGACAGAAGGGGGTTGTTTTTAAATCTACTTCCACTTTTCTTAAAGAAAGACATGTTTAGACAATTTCAAATGATTCAATGGCAGGAAATGCCAAAGGTCATGGCCCCATGTCATGGCACTAAGGGGCCAAAACAATGTGTATCACTTTCTCAAGTCCTGCATTATATTCTTTAAGAAACTTAATATCCTATCAATAAACGTGTGAAAACAAGAAGACCAAATATTTCTATACATCCCAACTGAGCTAGAGTAACCACATTTTGGTGCCGTGACCAGGATTAAGTGTAACAGAGTCATATCAAAGGTATCATAGAACAGTGTTCTACATGAATAAGTGAGGTCCAGAAACGGTATACCTGGAATATACATCCAGCCAAAGAATAAATGTTGCCATTTGATGGAAATCAGCATCAGTTTTACAAAACAGAATAAACAGAGTAGATTAAAGCATTAATTTAGCAATACCTTTGAAGCCAAGAGTTCTCTGCGACCAAAATGGTTAATTTTAATTTATAGGTTTGACAGGGGCTTATTTTTGTGAACCAGGTTTATTAATGAGGCTAACAATTATAAAACCATCGATATAAGGTTCTTCTCCTGTATGAACTGACTTGTCATAAGGTTTCTCTCCTGTATGAATTAAAATTCTTAATAATGTTACATATTAAGTGTAACATTGGTTAGATGTAGTTTTAACGTTCGGAACTAGATGTGGTAAGTCCAGTGTCACCATATTGTATCGTTTTGAGTAATATTATTGTGTAAGCACTTCACTAAATAAGAATCATGACACTTAATACGAAAGAATATTGTTTTTTTGTCTTTTTCCAATCAGTAATAGGGAAAACACTGAACATATCAACTTCTACCAATAAACGTACTAGCATGGTGATTCAAACTAAACAAGTATTCAAGTATGTTTTACACAGAAACATAATTATTGTATTTTTTACATTTTGATGAATTAGGGCCATGTGTTTACATCCAGTTGAAAAAATATGTTACCGGTCCTTGAATTTCATGAAATTTTGTCTACATATTCTTAACATATATGGAAAGTTTATAAGTTGAAATGGTATCTTGACAAAGACGGCAACGTGTGAAAATTTTAATTCCAAATTTGACTGAATACAAAATATACAGTTGAAAATTGGGGTACCATCTCATAAAAATGATTGCCCACCCGCTATCCTAATACATACAAAGCCATTTATAGTATCAACAAACTTATCAATGATATAGTTATTTAATAAAGCATTTCTGCGCCCGTTACATGATATGTCAATTACTTTAGAAATGATTATAACTGGATACCCTAAGGTATTGTAGTGATATCGTACATGACGTCATAAATTAGCAATGGAATTGCATAAAAAGTCAAATGCACCATAAATATAAAAGTCATACCCCAGACAATAATTAAACATAATATTATCAAATTCCAAGCGTGGGCAGACTCCCATGTTAATTTCCCATACCATGAAAGAGCCCCTTTCGCTACTCTTTTAAGAAACCAAATAATGCTTAATATGTATTGTAAATGACTTCTTACATACTTCTATAAAGCCTTATAGACTAAATGCCCAAAAACATAAGATCCCACCCCACCCCAGTGGGATTTTATGCCACCTATATCACTGTAAAGCTTACTTTGCTTATCTGTCCCTGATTTCTAATATTTCTTTTTTATGTGAATTTAAATATATGAGAAAAATGAGACTTAAATTTACAATTCCTCAAACCACATTGCGTAAAATTAATATATATATAGACATTTTTGGCATAACTCTGGCGCTGCAGCGACGATCATTCAACCCACAAAAGCAATTGTTAAGCAGATACACAGCTGGATTGATAAGTGACAATAACTAGCAATGAATATTTTCAGAAGTTAAAAAAGACCAAAATATTACCATTTAAACAGCTAGGTGCACTATTTTGTGCACTCGTCGATTGCATCCACCACGCGATGACTGCGATGTTCTAGTTCAGTGGTTCTCTAGCGTGTTTAATAACTACATTGGCAGTATTTATTGGTCCCGTGGACAGCCTATGGAACGAAAAACGCCAGAATGCATTCAAACTAACAACGTACTAGTCAAAAACTATGTAGATGCGAATAAATGGACGCACTGAAATAGGTAGCGCCTATCAAATTCATATTATAGAGAATATATTAAAACCCATTCATGTTAGATACCAAATTGCTTGATATTTGATATGTGGCATCACCTAGTGGAACTCTACCAAGTTTGTTCAAATTGTGGTTCTGTGGTCAAAATCGCATCATCCTGGAGGTCACTGAGTTTATGAGACTGTTATTGTTCTTTGATTCTTCCTCACGGTGCCGTGGGTTAGTCTGCAGTGGGTATGTGTAGAATTATATAAGACTTAATAATCATTCTTTCTTTGCTAGTGTCATGTATCTGTTGCTGCAAATGGATTTCAGAAATTCGCAATTTCACTTCTAAAAATGAAGTGTTTTCCAAATTTTTTCACCACTGTCCATTCCGGTGATCCAAGAACTTCAACATCTTGTCATATTATTCATACAATCATTTGCCATTTTACTGATGGGGATGGGTTATGGCTAAATTTTAGCTATTTTTTTGCTCTACCATAAAGACGTATTGCCACTCCTACATGGTATCATATGTTTGTCTTTTATTGTGACATATCCTGGTCATATTCACTTATTAGCGGGCTTACCAGATTAAACGAGGCTACCAAGATATGCTATGTATCACAAACACCAGATCACTTTTATGTGGCTAACATTCTGATTAGAGCAGTCCTCATGTGTATAACACAGATGGTTTAGTATGGCATCTTCACATATAGGGGATTAGCCATGGACAATTCACTCAAGGCCGCAGCTAACGCAGCACTTGCTATAGGTTATATATTTTGAGAATATGTGGACGGATTGCGTTCACGTTGGTAATAAGAATAATTCAACACATGATAAATACCTGGCAGAAATTTGTATTCACTCGATTAAATAATATATTCAAATCATAGCAAATAAAAATATCACATCATAAATAAAACTCACAAAATCACGTAATGGCGTCAATTTTCAAAAGAATATCACTGTAGTCTACGTTAAATGAAATCACATGATGGCGACGTTAACTTAGAATACATTGGTCCATCTACAGAACACAACTTTGTCCAACTAATATATGGCGTTGCCACCTCCAGCTCAAATCACTTGCTGACACGTCTGTCTCATTGACAAAACGTAGTTCCATATACCTGTGTGGTGTTTCTCAATTCCTGAACCAAGGACTGCTACAGCTCTTGAAGGTTACGAGAAGCTACTGGCTGCCACATCCATTTAGCTGTTCTCATAAATGTTCAATGACATTAAGGTCCAGTGACCTTGGTTTAAACATATTTTATTTGTATACTTTGTACATATAACAAACATATAACGATACTTAAGAAATGAATTCGATTTTTGGAAGGTTCATGGAATCATGAATACTTCGGGTATCTTGCAAAGTTAACGTGAAGCCCTTCTTCATGGAATCATGAATACTTCGGGTCTCTTGCAAAGTAAGTGAAGCCCAAAGGGCTTCACGTTAACTTTGCCAGATACCCGAAGTATTCATGATTCCATGAACCTTCCAAAAATTGAATTTATTGCTTATATTTATATTTTATATTATCAGTCAAGTATCAATTTTCAATTTTCACCTAACTTGGCTGGTTTTCGAGATATTGTGAATTAAACCAGATATAACGTAGGGTTTGGAACAGCCAAAACGCCGAATTTCCGCGCTAAACGTCATGACGGTACGTGTTCAACGTCACTCAATCGCCAGTAAACAATCAAGTTTATTGGATGGACTTGACGTTAGCCCGCTCAAATGGCGCGTATGTGGGTGTGGCTTAAATCGACTTGTTCGTGAAGGTATGAACCACATCTCAAATGTAGAGGTTCATCTAAAGACTCGCAGTGGAAATGTAAATATTATACAATACTATGCTAGTAAACAAATATATTTACATTTCCACTGCAAGTCCTTAAATGAACCTTTACATTTGAGATGTGGTTCATACCTTCATGAACAAATCGATTTAAGCCACACCCACATACGCGCCATTTGAGCGGACTAACGTCAAGTCTATCCAATAACGTTGCTTGTATACTGACGTTTGCATGACGTTGAACACGTATCGGCATGACGTTAAGCGCGGGAATTTGGCGCGTTGGCTATTCCAAACCCTACGTTATGTCTAATTTAATTCAAAATATCTGGAAAACTAGCCAAGTTAGGTACAAATTGAAAATTGATACTTGACTGATAATATAAAATGTAAATATAAGTAATAAATTCAATTTTTGAAATGTTCATGGAATCATGAATACTTCGGGTCTCTTGCAAAGCTATCGTGAAGCCCTTACTTTGCACGAGACCCGAAGTATTCATGATTTCATGAACATTCCAAAACTTGAATTCATTTCTTAAGTGGCTCTTAAGATAGTCATTTGACTTATGTTAATCTGTATCATTAGCTAATTTAGTGATTTGAAAAGAACTAATGATTATCATTATTTGCAGTTTCAGTACTGTAACAAAACAATTTATTAAACTTTAAGTCATAACTGATGTATGGAAACTAACTTCTCGTTAGTGTCAATTTATATATATATCAAGAGGCTCCACGGGGATGGAATAACTAGTATTGCTTTATATCAGATTCAAATGATAAAACAAGATATTAGTTTCGGTTGGACTATCTTAAGAATAGTCAAAGAATAGTGTTAATGGTAAACTATGATCACATTCTATTTAAATTGTTTGTTCTTTATTTGATATACCTTTACACTAATAAAAAGTGCTTTTTACTCTTATGAGAAAGCTCTCTCTTGCTATATAAAAGTGTTTATCAGTCACCCCTAATATTAACTGAATTGTTTCAACATAACCTGATAAACGTTTCCTATCTCATAGCATGTTACCTTTATCAGGTCATGGTGACGTTGCACTTTTTGAATGACGTCGCTAATGACGCTGAATCAACACAAAAATCAAAAATTACGTCATAATCGCTAGTTTGAAGAGTGTTCAAAAATGGGTAAACTGATAAATAGAATACCAGGGCCCGGAATTACAATGCCTCCTTAAAGTTAAGCAAGACTTAAGTTAAGTATTGACATTTCAACATGCTATATTAAATGCTTAATAAATTGCCTGGATCGATGTGGTATTTGTTGTCAAAGATACCATTGTGATCTTCGGAAAAATCAAAACAATTTGATTTTAATCAGTTTTAAACGTTATTTTTCGCATCCTGAAAAATCAATACTAAACTTAAGTCTTCCTTAACTCTAAGGAAGCATTGTTATTCCGGGCCCAGGTTCGCGTCTTTTGATATCAAGTTTACCAAGCCTCGCGATGTCAACAAGCATTCTCAAAGCCTTGCTTGGTAAACCTGATATCAAAAGACACTCACCTAGTATTCTCTATATCCAATGTTGGTTCACATATTGGAGATACTTCTTACATCAATTTTTTTGAGTTAATTTGATTAGATTGTTTCTCTATGATGATACCTTGCAATAGTTAGGAATCCTCTATGCGAGCTTAACATTTTATGCTTTAACAACAACAGAATCTAGGGCGAAGCTTTGATACCAGTGAAATGCATTTCAGGCTGCTGTCAATTCTAGATAGATAGATAGATTTCTTTATTTCCTCCGAGTAGGAGAGTACAAACTTTCAAAACACAAACATACATGTAACTATATATACAAGAGACAGACAATACATATGTTAGATTACAAGCTGGATACAAACCAATATTTACACGATTTTTCCTATTATGAGCTTATTCTTGGCTTCATTGCAAGCAGATCCCTTGCCGAAACGAAATGCAAAAGATTAACGAGTGCGATGCCAACCGCTCATATGTATAACAATCAACCAGTATAATCAGTATATAAGCATAGAACAGTGAGTTATTATCCCTGCTGACGGCCTCGAGTATGATATAGCAGAGGAATCATGCCATAAAAATATCCACCAGGTTTATGTCAGACATACACAAGCAGACATATTGATGGCATGTTTCAACGCCTGAAAGCGCTCACACTCTCACAGAAACCGCTATTAAAGACATAGCTCACCAAATCACACCATCACGTGGTGATATCTCGACCATATGACATGTAAAGCTGGTAGACAAAGATACCAAAACAAAGTACGGTCGTCTTCTGGCAAAAGTTGTACTAGGTCTACCAAAGCTTCGCCCAGGAATACATTTGTCATGTCAGCCATCTTGGTCATGTGACCATAGCAATTTGCATAAATCTTGGCTAACTAATTGTAAGGAGTCTTTATATGAAATTTGAGTTCAAACGGCCCAACGGTTTCTGAGAATACTATGTTTTAATATATTGATGGGTCTCCAATATGAGCGGCCTTGGCTAAATGGTCGAAGGTCAACACTATCCTTTCAAGCAAACATAAACCAGGAACAGGATTCCTTTATTTTTGCATCTGCGTATATATTTCAGGGTCGCAGAAATAAGGAACTAGTATTATTCTGCTGAAAATACATTTTTTACTGTAAAAAAGGTGAATCATATGTGGTATTTCCTGGTTTATCGGAGAATATGTTAAAATCAAATGACCCGTTAAAGGGTTTTATCATCCCACACAAATGATCAAATAAACATTTGATACCGTCATATAATCTACAAAGAGGATCTTACATGAGTGCTTATGTTTATTGAATTTATTAAACTAGTTGAGGAAAAGCGATAAAATACTAGTACAGGCTTTCAACAAGTTTATTCAATTCAATAATACAAGAGCATGAATGTTAGATTCTATTTATCAAATGACATTAGGTCTCTTTGAAATTTCATTTCTAGCGGAGAAAAGTTAAGATGTTGGCATAATGTACACAGCGTTTTTATGGACGTCATTTTATAACGTTACCAAACTCTGTAACCACAAGTGATACATGGCGTTGACGCGACGTCATATGATACGTGTATTGCTTGCTCGCTGGATAAGTATAGAAAATCTTATCTTACCCATGCTATCTTACCCAGGCTGTCACGTGAGGGCTACATACATTGGTTGTATTGGAACTCAAGCACATGGTCGTCAAGTGACGTCATTGTCATGTTACATTGTATCTTAGCGTATTCAGGGACTTCTGGCAGCTTATTTTAAAATTAAAAAAGAGTGGTGTGCAAGAAAAAGAATCCATCATTCGCGTGAGGATAGGATAGAAGTATCCATCCCTCGGGATCACTATTTGTCATCACTCGGCAAGCCTCGTGATGCCAAACTATGATCCCCTGGACGATTTTTTTCTATTTTACCCTAACACTCATGGTGTATTACTATATTATTACCCAACTGTCTATATTCAGAGTAATTGTCTATTTTTGCTATGTCATGGGTCACTGAACTATTGCCCAAGCAATAGTTTTGGATATTGTCTGGGACTATACCATGGTCTGGTTTCCTCTTTCGCTGTTTTAAACTCGCAGACGCTTATCAGCATGCGACACGACGATGTGCGTACGGTTTGTTTACGACAGGAGACGTTGTGTTACAATGGCAGCAATGAGGCATGGTTTGGCAACTTTAAACTCCAAAAACTTCGTGTGTGTGTTTTTTTATTATTTTTCTTTGTGGGTCCTCCTGCCCTTTCACCTACTCCTTTTTTTAGTTGCCTCTCTTTTTTTTGTTGTTGTCGTCATTTTTTGTTGCTGTCATTTTTAAACATACTCGTACAAACATATTTTACAACATTAGATTTACAATACGGTGAAATTACAGTGTTGGTGATCTAGTAGAGGTATTTCTGTTCTTTTATCTGGTTGCAGGCTCTGAAAGAGATAAGTAAATGCTATGCGTTAATAGAGTAGTTAAATTCAGTCAATATTTGTTTTCAATATTCAATTAAGGCTTATACCTTTAAGGATGATCAACTTTAAACTCCAATAACTTCGTTGTTTATGGTCAAAAACATAAGGTGTGGGTACTCGTTTTCTTAGAACGAGCGGAACATTTTGAGATCAAAATTGAGAAGATTAGGTGAAATTTTCTATTTTGCAACAAAACCCCATCGTCTACTGCAACTCCATTCAAAAACGCTCCTAAGTATGTCATCATATGGGTTGAGTAATAAAGCATTGATCCCACAGCATTAACAGGTAGATGTGTTTTAACATTTATCACTAGGGAAATGTTGGTCTTAAGTCGTTTTAGTAAGAAAGTATGTGTAAGTAGCCGCCTCCTTTGATGGTGAACATTACTTACGTTTGACAGCATGGAATACTGGTGGGAAAAATAAATTGCCAAAGAAAGGACGAGATATCTTGTTTTATTTGGTATAAAAAACGTTCTTCTTATGTTAAATTGTATTGATCCCACAACAATAACAGGTATATATGTTTAAACATTTATCACTAGGGAAATGCTAGCATCAATTTGTTTTAATAAGAAAGTATGTGCAAGTTTACACCGAAATGGGCGGCAGCTGCCTTCTCCTTTGGTAGTGAATATCACTTATGTTTTACAGCGTGGAATATTGGTGGGAAAACTAATTGCCAAAGAAAGGACGATGGTAGAAAAATCTGGCAGATATTTAACAAACTACGAATAAATGTCTATTACTGTTGGTGACAAACAAGGTTCTGAGATGTTTGTGTATGCTAAACTATTTTAAGTCATTTTATATAACGTACATTCACCTTTTAGGTACAACTTTCGTAAATGTATGTAGATTGAATTTCCAATGATATTTGAAACAGACATGCATATACTGTTTCACATCCCTTTGACATTAATAATTTCAGTACTTATAGCACAAGCGCTAAAGCCTATTTTAAACGCATATCCATGGGGCTGAGAGGTACCATCACTTTGTGTATGTGTGCAGCGATGGCTGGCGTGTCTGTGCATGTGCACAGACTGGTCTGAGTCTTCGTTGCTAGACAGTATTAGCATACTATCATGTGCTGGCTTAGATGTTAGAATGAACGTCAAGTGCTAGGGTACATGTTTGCTTATATCTGGTAAACTCAGAACGTTTGGTTTAAAAAAAAACATCTGTCACCTACTCAGCAAGATGTTACAAAACTAGATGGGAAACTAAGAATAAGAACTGCATAACTAGATATGGAACCAACAGAGTACCGTTGGTTGATTTGTGGTCTGATGTTGTGGTATTTCCTAGTCATACTCCTTTTGTTTTGAAATAATGTAGTAATTTATTTCATTTTAATATTTTTAATTCATTTTACGTTGTCAATGTTGACACAAAATGAAGCAAAGATGCAATACAGAAATTATTTCATTTTGCGACAATATGGTGCATAGCAACGCAAAATGAAATGTTGTTGCAAGAAGCTAGCTTTACTCGTTTAAGTAGAATTAGAGAAAGAATCATGAAATTTGATGGGCTAAGTTTGAAAATTGAAAGAACTTATTTTTCTTCTTTTCTTGAAGTTGGTTAGTTATAGCTCCTTATTGGCTTTTTGTTATATTGTTCTCTTTTAAGCCAATGAAGGTTAAGAGAAAAATTCAGATAAATGCATGGCCACCGGCAATTACAGTGACACCAGGCCAATATGCCTGCTAACAAGGTTGTGGCCACGATTTAAACATTTTATAACATGCTTACGTGCAGGTCTTAACGTCAGCAAATGTTATCCGTGTACGCAAGGAATCACAAGCACTATCAGCCCGGGTAGCTAAGTATTATGTTACTATTTTCATAAAATCATGTAATAAAATATTTTTGATTATTAAGGGTTTTTCAAGTATGTTTTACATTACCTCATTGAATAATATAGGTAAACAAAATGCTTTTAGGCGTGACTGTACTTACAATATGTAGCTTTAAGGAAAATGGTTTCATGTATTCATTTACACTTACATTTATTATAAACTTTTTGACAGAGACAATTGCTCCATTCCAGTTGGCTCATTTTACACATTCTGCAACAATCTTTTGAAATAGAAAGACCCAATGTCAGAGGTCGTGGTATATCTATATTTAAATATAATACTATAGTAGTTCAAGTCATGAGATTTATTCACGAACATGATACAAAATTTAGGGAGTTTTGCACTTTAATAAATCACTGCAAGAACTGCTGTAAAAAAATTAATCAATCGTTCATATTTCATTATGCGTTGTGCTAGGCCAAGACAAAATGAAATAATGTAATAATATGGAAAAATTCTTAAGGGGTATTTATTTGACATTATTTGGGAACACACACTTTGCCTCATCTGAAGCGTTTGTTCGTGTGAATATATAGTAGGGATAGGTATATAACACACTTCTACTGCCTTGCGGTAGAAGCCGGCTGTTACAGCGACGTGGTAGAGTGTTTGCCTTGAAATCCTGTGGCCCAGGTTCGATTCCCACCTCGGGCAATTGGGATTTTTCTGCATCCTCTGACATTTTAGAGGTTGATGGAGAGGTTATTGGGACTTAAATCTTCAGGATTGTCTCATATGATATCATTATATTCTCCTCAACCCTTGACAAGCACATTGGGCGACTGCAGGCAGTGTTTCAGCGCCTATAGGAACACAATCTAAAACTTTAGCCATCCAAGTGTGACCTCTTTAAGGGTCGAGTGTCCTACCTGGGACATGTTGTTTCTGAGGAGGACATCCATACTGATCCAGCCAAGATTGAAGCAGTAAAATCATGGCAGGTGCTGAAAAGTATTAAGGATGTACGCTGCTTCCTTGGCTTCCCTGGTTATTACAGGAAGTTCATTCAGGGATTTGCTACAATTGCGAGACCTCTTAATGACCTCCTTGTAGGAAATACTCCCTTTAGGAAATGGTGTTATTGCTGCACCCTTACTCGCTGGGATAACCAATAAACCTCCAACGATTGATATATATCCGGGCGTGTGGGTTCTTCTTTAGTAATAATAGTAAGAACAAGCCTGGAACAAATATATTGAAATAATATATTTTAAAGATGAATATCCAATATGAAATATTGCAATGAAATCACTATTATCTTTATTGTGCAATACAATAATATGAAGGCGAGTTGTGATGCTACAGTACCAGCATAAAGGTAAATAGCTACAGTTACCTGCCTACATTGGGCAACTCACAACTAACATAACGAATAAGGGCCAATATTGGAAATAGGAATGGGACCTTACAGTCGATATATAGGAATGTAATAATTAGCCTATGACAATAAAATCGTACACATCAGCATCAATTGTTCTAGTGTGTTTTTGCAAGGTTTATTATTTATAAGAAAGTGAGTTGTTGCTTCTGAAATCAAACAAAATGTCAAATGTATTGAAATTAAACAAATGAAGCAGATATCACGTCTTCGATAATCAGCAAATAGGCCATACTCAAACCAGGCTGTGCTAATATAGAGATCATCTGAACAATTGCCTTTTTTGGTCTATAATTTAAAGGCAGCGTAACAGTGACAATTTTGGGTTTGGTAAAACAGCGAGGATGCGCAGACTGACCTGGACATTTGGTCTGAATACATGTATACATGTACTTGTATACATGTACTAAGGCAAGGTTTCTCATGTTCTGGTCTTTATCAGCCTTTTCCTTACTTCTTTATTTGGGTTCGTTGTAATCTAGAAAATACACGCCTACAAAATTGATAAACAGGCGAAAGCGAACGACAATATTGATTTTGAAAAAACTCACCAAAATTTCTAAATTCATCTATGTTCAACAAATTTCTAAGCAATTGAATAACTATGACATCTACCATAGCATAAAACTAAATGTTTACCAATTAGAACAGACCTATTTCCATCTACGCAAAATGAAATAAAAATTGTATGCCTACTATCAGTGCAAAATGAAATACTTATTTCATTTGTACCGATTGTATGGTATTGACACAAATATAATAAAAACTCTCGATTGTTTTATTTTCATCGACAATGACAACACAAAATGAAATAAAAAAAAATCAAAATTAAATAATTACTACATTTTTTCAAAACGTGTGGTAATAAGGGTCGCCAGCTTCTTAAAAAACTAATATGTGTGACCTAGTGTTTCCTTACAGAACTGAAAGGCCGCCTTATTTAAATGCATAAAGTTGTCATAATAATTACATACACTATCATGCAGTTAGAGAGTAAGTTATAGCAGTAAATCATAATTGAATTTGTATCTAGATATGCAAACAAACCATGTTATAACCTGCAAGTTTATAAGTTTAAACGCTTTATAATGTTTATGTTTTATTTCAATTGATCAGAAACTGAGGATTTCCCTCATTTCATTTGAATTCATAAGCCAAATAAGCATAACATACTGGCTCTTGGAAGGGTTTTCAAATCAAATGTACTCGTAGAATGCGATTTTTAGCGAGGAATTGATCTGAATAATTCGTTGTTATCTACACACCATAGACAATCGTTATACCAAAGCTGAATAGGTATGTAGGTCAATGTCACACGTTGATCTACTATAAACCTGTCTACGGCTCTTATCCCAAACTCCTCTTTCATTTTTGATCAAGAATTGTTTATGACATGCTGATGCCAAGTAAGATTTCAGATTTCCAATATGACCTAAGGGTCAAACGAAAAGGTCAAATATACTTCAAATCTGTCTAACGACTCGTAATACACACTTCTCTTTCATTTTTGATTGATGATTGATGCCCAGTAAGGTTTCAGATCACCGATATGACCTTAGAGTCAAACGAAAATCCTCAAATTTTAGGCATAAAAATTCCAAACATGAAAAACCAAATTAAATCTTTTCAACATGCAGATGATACTACGGTAATAATAAGAGATCAAAAATCATATTATTCCCTAAAAAATGAAACCAAAAACTTTAGTAAAGCATCAGGGTCCAAGATAAATGATGAAAAAACTGAAATTTTAACTTTTGGAGATTGGGAAAATTTAAAATTGGAGACTTCAAAATCAATATTTAAAGAAAAAATCAAAGTATATGGGGTATTCTTTGGAGCAAATGAAAATAAAGAAAATTATTTACCAAGAATTCAAAAAATAAAGCAAACCATAAACAAATGGAATAAAATATATTTCAATCTTTTTGAAAAAGTAATAATACTTAAAACATACATTTTCAGCATATTACAATACACAATGATATTCTCAGAAATTCCTATAATTTATATAAATGAAATAAATACATTAATCTTCAATTTTCTTTGGAACGGAAAAGACAAAATTAAAAGAGAAACTTTACACCAGGATTTTTCTAAAGGAGGATTAAATGTACCTTCCTTAATGCAAAAACAGGACAGTCTCATCATACAAACTTTAAGAAGAATTGAAATTAATAGAAATCAACCTTGGGCTAATTTATACATTTATTGGTTTGGAATCAATTTAAAATTGTATTGTTCTGAGTATGCTTCAAACAATTACTTGCATAATATTGAAAATTTCGAAGAAAATCAAAATATAAAAAATGTAATTCTCAAATACAGGATTAATGAGGCTGTTTGGAAAACAAATAATCTTAAACTCATATATAAAATTATAATAGACAGCTTAAATATCACTACAACTATTGCATTTAAATACCCGATTTCTAATTGGGACCTAATTTGGAATAATATTAGTCAATTTCGTAATCCCAAAGAGAGACTAATTTTATTTAAATTTATGCATAAAATTCTACCAACAGGAGACTATTATCATAAGATCAAAATTTTCAAAAATATTCCTCATTGTGCAGACTGTTGGTTAGGCCAAAATTCTCAAAAACACATTTTTGAATCTTGTACTCACCATAAGGATAAAAGAAATAAATTAATAAGTGATCTCAAAAGCATTGAACCTAATATCAACATAAACAGCACTCTAATACAAACAGGTAGTAATGATAAAAATCTACCCTTACATATTCAAAATAAAATTATTAAACTCATACTTAATTTCATTCTACTTGTATGGGAAGATTCCACTAAATTAAAAGTCAAAAGATAAAAAATCATTTCGGAATATTAAAAGAACCTTATCTTTTCCAAAATTTATAAATTTTTACAAAAATTCTAAATTTTCTCTATTTTTCACTATCTGGGTAGTCAGCAGATGACAAAAACAGTAATTTTTCCGGTTTTATCTTATAGGATAGTATATACGAAATGCTCTCTTTTACGTCCGTAAGGGTCAAGGTCGCATTTTTAAGACTCCACATTAGGTATTAGGAAGGCGTTTTGACCGTGTGATTTTTTATAAAATTCCTTTTTGTACGAATTTAAAAATCCCAGATATAAAAATTAATATTCCATATTTTATATCTAAATTCACAAATCCTCTTATTTTTCCTTATAAGATACTTTAAAAAACTTTTTAAAATCATCAGTTCAACACTTAAGAAAATTTGTTAAAATCATTTTGATTGGTCCGCTTAGGGTGTTCTCTAGCGCGCAGGATGCCAAGTAGGTCAATCCTATTTTATAGATTTTTTGCACAAAATTTGATCAATCTTTTAAAAAAACTGGAGCGTTCACCCCTGGACTCTGTAGCTGTGCAAGTTAATCCCTCGCACGGATGCGGAGCCCAGGGAAGATATATGTGACATTATTATGTCATATCTTTTTTCAGTCGGGCCCCAGGGGGACTCCACTCATATTGAGTGGAGGAACACGGGGCTCCGATCAATCAGTCTTATTATCCAATAAAAATTATTATGCAGAAGACTGAGGCGAGAACCTGCTCTGGGACTGATTTATATCAGCTCCTGGGGTAGGAATTCGCCACAAAACATAACGAAAATGTACACGACTCCTTATTCACACTTCTCTTTCATTGTTAATGGATGGTGTTCCTATTTAGCGCAATGGATACTTATGGTGTGTAGATGACGAGGAAGATTTCAGATTACCAATATGATCTTTAAGTCTAGTTCAAGATCAGATATACTTAAAAATTGCCTTTCGACTCATAATGCGAACTCCTCTTCCGTTTCTCTGAGTGCCTTTGATTTGTATGTGATAACAAAATAATTTGCATTGCTTATTTGACCTTGGCGTCAAAGATCAAGGTCTAATATACAAAACGAATTAGGCTTTATGGATTGTAATGCAAATATTCATATTTGACGCAATGTTTGACTGCATAGTGAAATGACATGAAAACTTTTTTATTCCTGGCATTGCCTTTGAGTAAAAGGTAAAGGTCAAATTACTCAAATGCTGGCTGTAGTATGGCCGATGCTTTTTCCTTTGATCTTTACTGATGTTTAAATTAGACACCCTAGAATAAAACGATGAAGGAGGAGCTTAAAACCGTACTCTAACTTCCAATTTTAGTTAAACAGCGATGTAGGCGGGAACTTCCTAAATAGCAACAATTAACCCGTAGGTAAATGTAATATAATTGACAGCTTACGCCGGATGCAGGGAGGAGCGAATGTAAATTTCGTCAGGTGTCAGTAACACGTGTTTATTTGCGCCTGCGCCATACTACAAGCTAAATAAAGGATTCTTCATCGGCTTTCTGTTTAAACCGCTCGGTGGGCTACGCCCACCTCGCGGTTTAAACAAGAAAGCCTCGGAAAAATATCCTTTATTAATTACTTGTATTGCATGTAAAGCAAAACTTCTCTTAAATGTTTTGATGTAGTGTTGATTGCCTTAGGTGTGTAAAATGTTTCTCACTTCAAAATACTAAAATTACATCTATAATGCTCTCTAAAATTAATGATAAACGAGATAATTTTAATTTTGAAATAGTCAATTTCCCATTTCTTCATGGAGAGGTTTCTCGCTCTCCTTCATATTGTGTTTATTTCACAGCTAATTCGTTTCGCCATCGATTTGATTTCTTCAACAACAGAAAACAATTTTTGACTGCTAAGTTATTAAAACAAGGTTATAGCTATCATTAAATTCGCAAAGCATTTTCTATATCCTCCCACAGACACTCAGAGTTAATTGTTAAATACAATATTGGTTTAAAACGCTTCTGCAACAAGACCTATTGGAGCCAGTATTTGATGGTAATTTAGTTTAAAAATTCAAAAGAATTATTGGAAAACCTAATTTTAGTGATCAATTCAAAAAGAAAATCAAGTACTTTAAAAAAAAGTTGGATATAGCATGGATATCATGCGACAGTCTGCATGTCTGGTTGAAACCCAATCACAGGTTAATACAGCTAGGATTTCCTCTTCAGTTGCACGGTGTTGGATCAGGCCTCAGACTCAATGACGGCCCTGACGTAAAGCTTTTATCGATTGGTTGGTGTCTGATGCCTATCTTTAGTTGGGCCCACCGTGGATCTTAACCTCAAACTATCTGTGAGTCATGAGCCATTTTTTTGTTTCTTCATAGTGTGTTAATTGAATTAGATTGTTTCTCTGTGATGATACATCACAATAGATAGGAATCCTCCATGCAAGCTAAACAAGTTTGTGTTTTAACAACAATAGAATCTATGGCGAAGATTTTGTACCAGTAAAATGCATTTAAGCCCCCAGTGGCTTAGGCTGCTGTCTGTTCTAAGTTAGTGGTTCTGTTGCTCCCATTGTCTATTGTGGGATTTCTGTGTTTGGTCCTTATTTTGTTTTTCAGTGCCTTGTGTCCTAGTTTTGCAGTCATCTTGACGGGGAAGAGAGAGCTGATTGCTTTACATCAACTGTCTTCCTGGTATTTTGTGATAGTCAGTGTTCTATGGCTCTGGGTGTTAGTGGCTCATAGTTGGAACACTGATTGTCTATGGTTTGTAGATGACAACAAATATGTTGGATTGCTGGTTTAACCTTGAAGACAAAGGTTCAGGTCCAGGAAATGCCATACTATGCGATTTTAATTCAATTGCGATGATTGAGCCCTTTCTAGTTTGTTGCTACTCCCAAGTTTTTTGGTTTTTTATTTTTTGTTTTCGGCCCTTATTTTGTAATGATGTCTTGTTCATAGTGTCCCTTCTAGTTTTGCAATCATGACAACTGGTCTTGTAAACCAAATGTTATATGCATACATTTATCCTAGTACTTGACGCTCATGCCAACAAAAGTCAGCACATGAGGATTTCAAACATATCGCTTTGTCTAGCAACGAAGCCGCAGGCGAGCCTGTGCAAATGTACAGACTCGCCAGAGCCTTCGCTGCACCTATACACAAAGTGAGGAGGTAAATAAAGATCAAGTCTAAACTTGAGACTTCTAGACCTGTTGGATATGTCAGTATATGGGTTTAAAGAAGGCTTCAGTGTATGAGCAATTACAATCAAATTTCCTAAATTCAAAGTTCTTGGGACTACAGGTTTTATCGTGAATTATCTTTAGTTCGAATTATAGGGATGTTGACATAAAAATATATAGCCCTCCAAAATGAATATTATCCGTTTTTTCTATCAAATGCATAAGTCTTGGGTGCGTTAAAGAAACGTCTCAATGAGACGTTTCGTTTACGCACCCAAAACATAAGTTGTTATAGACAGTTACTAAAATATATCATGAATAGGTTCTATCTAAATCCAGTATGTCCCAAATTTATTTCGAATTAGCGAGTATTTCATAAAATCGACGTTCGAATTTTCGAGGCTTTACTGTAGTAACGAAACACTCATAAGATGGCTCATTGTACGTGTTTGTTGACGTAGAACAACTGTCTACAGGGAAGTGAAATATAAGCATGCATATAGATTATGTTTTAAATAGTACTAAAAATTTGATACAAACAATTATACATAAGCTGTAGCTAAATTGTGGATGTACGTCAAGTAAAAAACGATTATACCTGTATTAATACGTCTTAAAAGAACTTTGCTTCATACAAATTAACAACTTAGAACTTCGTTTATCACTAACATTCAATACATTTACTCGTAGATTGTTTAATGCATGCCAGATTTTTTTAATCCAATTATTCGTGTAAATTATATTTGATGATATAAATATTCATTTGATTATCTGTTTGGAATGATAAAACATTTTATCGAATAAAGTAACTTTAACACATTCTTAAATAAACAAGGAAATACCACTACGTTGGTGCTCCTTATGATTCCTCTTTTATACAGTAAAAAAATCCATTTGGTTGTTGCGAATCATTCATAAATAGGTATCATGTTAACTTAATATGAGCACTTGCCCTATTGAATATTGAGAATATGTCTATAACTATTGCCCATAATTTGCTGTAGTGACAATTGGAAGCATCATTTTTCCAAGATATGTTATATCTACCCTTTTAAAAGCGTCTTTTCTCCAAGCTACAATTATTTATCTGCCCATTGGAAGCGTCATTACTCCCAGATATATTTGTTTATCCACCATTTGGAAGTGTCATTTCTCCAAGCTACATTTGTTTATCTGCTCATAGGAAGCGTCATTTCTTCCAGATATATTTGTTTATCCATCCTTTGGAAGAGTCATTTCTCCAACGTACATTTGTTTATCTGTTTGTTTGAAGCGTCGTTTCTCCAAGATATATTTGTTTATCCACCCTTTGGTAGGGTCATTTCTCTAAGGTACATTTGTTTATCTGTCCATTGGAAGCGTCGTTTCTTCAAGAAATATTTTTTACCACCCTTTGGAAGCGTCTTTCTTCAAGGTGCATGTACATTTGTTATATGCCCATCGGAAGCCTCTTTCTCCAAGATAGATTTGTTTATGTGTCCGTTGAAGACGTCGCTTTTCCAAGATGTATTTGTTTATCTGCCTTTTGGAAGCGTCATTTTTCCTAATACATTACAATTGTGTTAATCTGTCATTTTGAATCGTTATTTTTCAAGGATATATTTATGTATATGCTATTTGATGGTATATTTGTTTGTCTACTCGTTGAAAGCATCATTTTTTCCAAGATATATTTGTGTAGTTGTCTATGAGTTGTCGTTTCGCCAAGACGTTTATGTTCATCTGCCTTTTGGAAGCACCATACCTCCATAAAACATATGTTTTATCTACCCTGTGGTAGCACTATATGTTTATCTACCGTTTGTAGCTTCATTTCTCCAAGATTTATTTGCTAGTGTATCTATTGGAAGCATTATTTTCCATCATATATTTGTTTATCCCTTCCTTGGAAGCGGCATTTTTCCAATATGTTTTTTTTTGTTTATATGCCTTTTTATTATCGTCATTTTTCATAGATATATGTGTTTATCTGTCCTTGTTGAGCTTCTAGTTTCCAAGATACATTTGTTTATGTGCCCATTAGAAGTGTATTTTTCCAAGTTACATTTGTTTATGTGCCCATTAGAGATGTATTTTTTTCCAAGATGCATTTGTTTATGAGCCCATTAGAAGTGTATTTTTCCCAAGATGCATTGTTTATGTGCCTCTTAAAAGTGTATTTTTCCAAGATATATTTGTTTATGTGCCCATTAGAAGTGTATTTTTTCAAAGATACATTTGTTTATGTTCCCATTAGATGTATGTTTTTCTTTTCAAATGTGTCCATTTGAAGCATCTCTTATTGCCAAGATACATTTGTGTATGTATCCATTGGAAGCATCTCTTTTCCAAGATTTATTTGTTTATGTGTCCATTAGAAACTTCATTTTACCAAGGTACACGTACATTTGTTCATTATGTTCATTGGAAGTATCATTTCTCCAAGGTATATTTGTTTATATATCCACTGGAAACCTCACCTCTCCTAGTTCATTAAATTAAGTGTCCATCGGAAGCGTCATTTCTGCAAGCAACATTTGTTAATGTGTTAATGGGAGAGTCGTGAGGAGGGCAGTGGTAGAGTCGATGGGTTGCAGTTTCGAATCTCACCGGAGGAACTGCGTTGTGTTCTGAAGAATTGCTTAGTATTTGTTCAACCAAGAAAGTCCTATCCCAGACATGACTCTAAATAATGTTGACTTGAACAAACCAAACAAATGCATTTCTCTTTTAGAAGAGTAGTTTCTCCAAATACGATTATGTTTATCTGTAGAGACGCTTCCAATGGGCACCTAAACAAATTATATCCTGGGAGTAACCAACCAGAAACGTAATGTCTTGTATTATGATTGTACGAGGATTACAGGTTTGGCACGAAAAAAAATCTTCATTGGTACACTGAGTCAGACATCAAAAACTTCCGCGAGTTAAATAGGCTGATTTTAATGCATGAGAACAACATCCGAACAGTCTCATCAGCGCTTGTATCATTCGCTGTCTGGAAAGCATTATTGCTAAAATTGTTTCATGCAGAATCTCAATGTTCGAACTAATCTATTTAGATGAGCAGACTGGTTTGATCATTTCAGTGGTCTCAAATTCCGAAGAGAGGTTTTCTCGCGGCGAGGCCAAAAACGATCCCTGCTAAAAGCATTCCAAGCGATAACAACAACAGCAACACTCTGTCCGCACGTTACCCACATCCTACCATTATTACTAATGTAATGCTAGTAATTGCTCCTTTTTGAAAATCTATTTGCAAAAAGGCTTTTAAAATGGCATGTAATTTCAAAATGGCGGAAATCTACCGGACCTAATTAAGAGTTCATTTTAAAAGAGCGAGCTTAAATGTCATGTGTCATTATTCATACCACTCTGTTAGAGTTCAAACTGAATTCCTATATAATAGAGGGAAATGTACAAGACAGGCTTGGTCCCATTTAAGCCAAATGGGATATCCCACCATTATTAATTGGACCAGTCCATTTTCGTTTTAAGGCTTGTTAGGTGTTATTTTTCATTTTTTAACACTTTAATATAACATTCTTTAAGCAAACAGTGGAGACTGTTTGCCTTTGTCCAACAAATAGTACGCTATGCTTATATGGCTTCATTCTCTGAAGAGCTCAAAGACTAGTGACGCGTGCTGGAAGCAGTCATTGTTTGTGTATTTTAACTCATGCTACACTCTGCCCAGCTTTGTGAGCAAAGAACGTACATATCAATCGGAAACCAATGGTAAATAGCATTTAACCCTGTGTATAGTTTAAACCCTTAAACGGGTACTTTGGCAAACAGTGAAGACCAAGATTAAATGCGACATTTTGCTGAGACAAAAAACGATCATCAAAAAACAGAAATATCATATGTACGTTGCGCATTTATATGTATTCCTGGCCTCGAGGTTATAAAACTTGAGTACAGTCTCAAACTCAAAATAAAGCGCCATGATTGGCTGCTTGCGGATACGTGTCCGCAGGCAGCCAATCATTGCGCTTTATTTTGAGTTAGAGAATGAAATCAAGTTTTATAACTTCGAGGCCAGGTTTCAAAAAATAAGTGAGTATGATCAGAAAATACCACAATCATACACTGCAGACTAACCCACGCCACCGCGAGGAAGAGCCACAGGGCACAAACAATCACAAGACAACAAGTAGACAAATAAAGTAAAGCGACCAACTTTCTCTTCCTCGTCAAGATGATTGCAAAACTAAGTAATGCATAACGAAACAAGGACCAAAAACAGGACAGCCACAAACAACAGGAGGAATCAACAACAAAAACAGAACCAACGCCTTAGAACGGACAGCCACTTAATCCACCAGCGGGCTTAAATGCATTTTACCGTCGTCAAATATTCGCCCTAAATTCTGTTGTTGTTAAAACACAAACATTGTTTAGCTCATTTTACAACTCTTTCCGTGCTAGCGGCGATTTTTGTCGTCTGCTGACATCCTTTGCAAGACGTTTGGACCCATATCACCAAACCGTTTGACAATCTGATAGTGCTCCTGAAAGATTTTTTTATTACTTGAAAACGTTAATTTTGAAAAAAAAGTCAGCAGACGACAACAAAAGCATGCGAATTTAACTAGCATGCAAAGATTTTATCATACTTATTCTACTTGCAAGTGTGAAATTCTAATCTTGTGTTAAAATTCCGTGATCTGGTAGATCTATCCTACAGTGCACTGGTTAACCCTTTGAGGGCCGAAGACCTCATAAACGGACACTCAGTGAGACCAAATTATTTCAGTCTCATAGGCTATTTAAGAACAGTGAGATAAAATCAGAAAAACGAACCCCCACACTTTTATACATAAGAACCCCCTTTCCAGAAATCCTGGATCCGCCCCTGTATTGTTCGAATAGACCGTGGAAATGATATCTGGTAATGTGACACTATTGATTTTGACGTTTTTTAAAATCAAATTCTAAATCACTTTGAAATTTAAATATTTCATGTTGCTTAAATAAAACTTTAATGGCAAACCCATTTTACATATTTCATCCTTATCTATCAAAAGATACCGAGGTCAACCCCCACTTCCGCTCAGTCTGGGGAGGATTTCCGGTAGGAAAAGAGGATACATTAAGATACATTTAAATCACAGGTTTAGATAAACAAACCTTTTCAGCGTAAAAATGTAAACATTTTCTTACCCATCAGTTTTAACATATGTTTTGGGTGCTCAAAAGAACCGTCTCATTGAGACGGTTCTTTTGAGTACCCACAACATATGTTTTGGTTGAGAAGTAAGAAAATTACATTTTCGTTAAGCACTCTTATCTAAAGTCCTGCATGATTTAAAGTTATGTCTACAAATGGGCCTCTAAGCGGGAAAATCTATCATCGGAGGTTTCCAATCAAAATATTCTCACCGAATCAGTCTGGGCTACAGAGATTAGCTGGAATATTGAAACTTTTAATGAAGCAATTTAATCATACTTTCAAGAGAGCAAATATCAAAGGCCTTGATTTGACTGTGTAGATGTGCAGGCTGATCTGCGCCTTTGTTGTTCGCATGTAACAAAGTCAGGTTTTCTCGCATCGAGGCACATTCTTAAGACCTTTAGATGTCCATTAGAACCACGCACGAAAAATAAATGAGACATGGGGTCCAAATTACATGATAACCTCTTTTTTTAGCCATCAACTTACTTTACAGAAAATACTATCTACGGGTGTCATATACTCTCAGATAACAATAGTTACATACGACCATATATAGCATGCATAATACTCATTTGACGTTGTGAAATAATCACGAAGGCCTAACTTTATTGCACTAACACTAAGGATATTGGATTTACCTCAAGTATGAAGATTGTACTTACATTAAGTATTAAAGTACAAAACCTGGTACTTATATAAATGCAGGTACTTATACATATATAATTGACATCTCTATCTATCTATCTATCTATCTATCTATCTCTTGTTACAGGCTCGATCAACTTTTGATCTACATTTCTTTTTCAAAAATCCATTTTAAATGATGAATTAAGAATTTATAAAGTTTCTTCAAGGCACAGTCAATATAAAATACATGCCACAATTAGTTAAAATGGTCACAGAATCATCACTTAAGTCTTTAGTATGTTACTCCAATGAATAATAATCCTTTTCACTATCTTAAATTATTAAATCTTTTTAAGTAGAATAAAAGCAAATAAAGTAAGAAATACGGCAAAGATCAGGAAACGACACAATCAAGTACCACACCTGACCCAGGATACCACAAGGGAAAGTAACAAAAGTACAATTAACATCACCAACAAGAGCCAAGAGGTCAGCCCTTTCCCAGCAGGTGACCACAAGACACCAATGAATATGAAACACAAGACACAAAAAAAAAAAAAAAAATCCACAAAAGAAGTACCGCCTTGGAACGGTCGGTAAGACAATTGTACCAGAGGGATTAAACCGGTTTCTCGGCGCCAACCTCACCATTTTATGTGCTTCCTAAACTACTAATTGGATACAATCATACATGAATGACCAGTGAGACCTCAATAGGCTGCCTGACATAATTCAAATTGTTACGATACAGAATGGCTGGAATAACAGAATCAGCGTTGGTTGGGTATACGCACAAATACGCAGAGGTTTAGGTATGCACCTGGTCATCTATTCGAACCATGATACGGTACTCTTTCTATTGATAGTCCCAATAAAAGGTCGGTTTGTCTGAGATGGAATTCATTGTATCTATATTTATCAACGCTTGCACGATTTCCTTATTCTTCTTGAATATCTCGGAAATCTTGTACGTTTTTCAATATATAAAGGATGGAATTTCCAATTCTTGTTAGGGGACATTTTAAACATACCGTTGAAAGGTTCGATATAGAGATGCTATTCATTATTATAAAAGGTACGTGAAGTTATATATATTGTTACTGTATTGATATTGTACATGACAGGGCGATGGCCATTCGTGTAATTGCATTGAATCGCGATGTCTCTAGCATGTCACATTGTATTGAAATAATAAGTCACTCGTTTTCTATTTTGTCGTCTGTTGAATCGGCCAGCATTCTGTGTATGAGTTCTTTCGGGTGTTACCAATAACGTCCCGTTTTTTCGGTGAAAATAGCGATTGTTACGCACTTGCGTATGAAGTTACGCACATGCGTATTGCCTAAAAATCTGCTGGGACCATTCTTGCGGCTATAGTAAAAGCTGTCCGGATGGACTCGTCGGGTTATTTCGGACAAAAGTAGTCACAGGCCATGTCGGGCCTGCACCTAAAACTATAATGGCATGCTGAAAGATTTACCAGGGACCGATAGGTGAAAAACAATTTTAGCAGCTAGATTTTAAATTGTTGTGATTTTGTACGGCGTTGTTGGAAAGGCGATTTAACTGCCAGTGATAATCGACTTTCTGTAGCGACCTGTATGTGTCACCTCGAGTTATATCTGACGCATATAAGAATAAGGGTTAGGTGCATACACTACAACACACTTACATAAATAAGGTGATAGCTGACATGTATGTTTAGAGATTAGGTAGGTGTAATGTTACACCAAAGTAAATGTAAAATATTTTTTTGTTACACCAAAGTAAATGTAAGATATTTTCGTTACACCAAAGTAAATGTAAAATATTTTGTGTTACACCAAAATAAATGTAAGAAAGCATTGTACGGTTTTACAAACATAAAACAGCAGAATGTAATCTCTCAATATTGATGTATATATTTTTTGCCGAGAGGTCATAATTAGTTGTTTACGACTGATACGTTATACATGTACGAAATTAGTGCGTGGGCAGGGTGATGTCCGACGTAAACGTCCAAACGTTACGTCGGCACCACACTGTTCAACCTTTTTCCTGGAATTTTAAGAGAATTGGTATCAGTATTTGTAAACCTCGAAACTATCTAGATAACGTGACCTTGAAGGGAAAAAAGGCCACGGGATCTTGATGTTTCGGCTGCGATAGCGTCTCAACCAGGGTGACGTTACGACAGTGTATAGAAAAGTTTGTTACGTATGGGTTTGTTCGTTTGGCATAAGAGGTATTGTTTAGCGCTGGCATAGGCCAGTCACTAAAAATACTTCTCTATTATATAATTTTAAGTGTGGATATTTAGAAGAGCCGATCCATCCTAACCGCATGGGAGCCGTTAGCCATACACCCACGGGTGTGGGCTAATCGCGCGCTTATAGGGTTAGGATGTAATTTAAAGGAGTAAGACCACTGAAATTATTTCTATTTTTGTGAACTTCGAACGAACAACCCCATTATTGACGCAAAAGAGTGATTCTGAGATTCTAAATATAGATTGTTTTTTGCAGAATCGTCTCTTGTGTCCCCTCCTACGTTGGAGGCTGAATGTTGGTGAGCCGTTGATTAGCACCTGAGGGCACATATTAGCTGTCCCCCTCAGGCCACGACCAGCGTGGATCAAGGCCCAATCGTTACAACGTAGCACAATCAAATGGGAAGCCAACCGGCTCGAATGGTTATATGTAAAATCTGACACCCCAACGCGGGGATATGATCAGGAGGACATATATTAATACTGACGTCTTGAGTGACGATCAGCAGTACGCGTAACAGATAATACGATTACGTGAATCCAGTGACGACCAAAGTACAGGTTCGATCACCTCAGCGCCGATGGTCTGAAGAAGACACACGTGCAGCTTAGAAGACATAGTGTTCGCGAGACGCGCATAATCTCGAGATTTCTCGTCAATACGAGAACTTAAATATTAAAGGGCCCAATTGTTTGTTTTTCTTTTATGAGAACTTAAGCTATATGTTAATCATATTCTTTACGTCTCTTATTTCTGACTAGTTGACGTACATCTAGAACAGGACAGTCCAAGATTGGTTCTAATTGAAACGATCTTGGAGTGGCAACTTGATCTAGTATAGGATGGTCAATTAGCCAGAAATAACAGCGTAGGTGGTGTCATTGTATATTAATGTGTTGTTGATGTTTTCTTAGTACATAAAGTACTGAAAAGTTTTTGCTAGTTGTGTGCATTATTTTTCCCTGGTAGCATCGTCATCGCATAAAGGAATTTTCCAATAAGATTTCCCCTCTTCCTTCCTGACCGGCTTTATGTCGTAACAATGGTGTCAGAAGTGGGATTTTTGAGGTTTTATTGGCAAATTTCTCTGCTGTGACGTTGCTACGGGCGCACACTAGTAGTTTTCCTTTACAAGAAAGGTTGTGAGTGTCAACACACAGTACCGATTGCATGCGTTCCCCTGTGATGAAGTGCGACACATGTAAATAAGTCATCATATAACATTCTGAGGGGACCCATACTTTCTTGTTCTGTGGATTGCCATTAGGGTATAAAACCCAAGGAAAATTTGACAGAGTTTAATTATTAGACTTTTCCACCTTTACTTTACCCATATCATTGTGTATTGGCTTATGCCCTGTATTCCTATTAATTAAGGATACTGATGTGGAAATTTTCATATCGTTTGAGGGTACTAATAATTTAAATCACCTCAGTGACGTCATAGTGTGTGACGCCACTCAACTGATTTCTATTATTAGAAGAAGTCCATAGAAAGATTATTTTAGTCAATTATTATGTCTTGCTACGACAAGTGACTGTTGACTTGACTGTAACGCGTTTATATTAATATCGCGTAGGTATACATTTCTTGACATAAATACGAGAAAATGAATGACGTTTTTTAGTCAAATACGTTCAGTGAAGGCCTATTTAAAGTTGATATATATCCTAGGCACCTTTCTGTGGTGATCTCTTATACGTTGTACTTTACGTTACTCATATGTAACGTCTTTAAATCCCTAGTAAAATTATTAGTTTACCAGCGCGAACGTTGGTTAGCCCATACCTATCTAAAAGGGACAAAGCGAACCCTTATTTATTTTCAACAGTATAGTTGACTTATACCATTCCCAACAATAGGCTAAAATGGATAAAATCATTGATTTGGCGAGGGAATTAGGTTATGAGGGCCAAGAATTGAGGGATTTCATTAGTAGGCAGCAAGATAGGGAGTCAGAGAGGTTAAAGTTTGAGGCCATACAAAAGGATAAGGATTTAGAAAAGTTTAAAATTGAGACCGAAAGGGAGATTGCCATGAAAAAGTTAGAGTTAGAATCATTGTCACATTCGGGAGGTCCCAAGAGTACGGAGTCAAATGCCCGTTTTCCCAAGTTACCATATTTTGATGAAAAAACGGATCAGATGGATAGTTACTTGACCAGGTTCGAGAGCTATGCCACTGCATGTAAATGGGATCCTGCCATGTGGGCTTTGTATTTAAGTGCTTTATTAAAGGGGCGTGCTTTGGAGGTCTTTGTGAGACTTTCCAAAGACGATCAGTCTGATTATGAACAAATAAGGGAGGCCCTTCTTAATAATTTCAACCTTACAGAAAGGCAGTTTAAGAGAAAGTTTAGGGAGAGTAGGCCTGAAAAATCAGAAACATTTAGGCAGTTTAGCAGTAGAATGGCGAGTTATTTGGAAAAGTGGTTGGCTATGGCCAAAGTTGAAAAAACTTTTGAAGCCGTTTGCGATTTTTTGGCCCGTGATCAGTTTCTTGAAATTGCTAATCAAGATATGTATGTTTTCCTGAAACCCAAATCATTTAAAACTTTAAGAGATATGGCCAGGGATGCAGATTTATTTGCAGACGCATCAGGGGGTGTGTCCTATTGTCTCGCAAGCGGGCAACGTGATCTCAAAAGTTCAGGGCAGACTCATATTGAGTCAACATCAGTTAAGAGGCCTAAATTGTCCTGTAATATTTGTGGTAAAGCTCATTCCACGCATGAGTGTTGGTATAATCCGGATCAGAAGGCGACATCGAATGTTGATGTTGCCATTGTTAAGCCCCAGTATAAGGGAGATAATCCAAACAGGCATAGTAAAAGTTGTGAGAATTATGATGGTAAAATTAAGGGTGTACTGAAAGGTGTACAATCGAACGATGTGACCGAACATCAGGTCAACTTTTGCAAAATTAAGAATGCACAGTCGGGTAAACACGTAGCCAGAGTTAAGAGGGTTCATTTTGCTGAGGACATTACTTGTAGTAGGGAATATCAAACTAAGTTAGAATCCCCTCATTCTTCCAAGGAAGAATCACCCCACCAAGATAAAGAGGGCTCTTGTCATTTCCCAAGATCAAGGTTGCCTACAGCGGTAGGTACCATAAATGGTAAGGAGGTCAGGGTGTTAAGAGACACGGGGTGTACTGGGGTAATTGTTAAGAGAAACTTAGTTTCTGAAAATCAGTTCATAGGTAAGGAGTGTGGTGTAACCCTTATTAATGATTCCCAGCAGAAATGTCCAGTAGCCCGTATCAATATTGATTGTCCATTTTTTAGAGGTACTACGGATGCATTGTGCATTGATGACCCAGCACATGACTTAGTCATTGGAAATATTGAGGGGTCCAAGTTTCCCGATATGACCCATTTTTCATCAGGGGTAGTTAAGAATAAGCAGTCAAGGAAAGATAGGAGAAAGGATAGAAAGGTCAAGGTCGCAGACAAGTTTATAAGGCAGAACAGGCAAGAATTAGTATTGAAGCAAGCGTCAGATAGTAAATTGAAAGAGATTAGAAGAAGGGTAGAGTCTGGTAGTGTGACTAAAAGTCGCAGTTTCTCTAGTGGTGAAACTAAGTTCATTCGTAGGAATGGTTTAATTTATAGACATTTTAAGAAAAATGCAAAAGTTTCACTACAGTTAGTAGTTCCTTCTAGTTTAACGCATAGCGTTATGAATTTGGCCCATGAATCACGAAAGGTGGTAAATCATAGAGGCAGAAAGGAAACTATATCTAAGGTCTTAGATGAATTTTATTGGCCCGGTGTTTGTAGGGAGGTAACTCAATTTTGTAGATCTTGTGCCATTTGTCAAAGGACAACTCACAATATAAAGGTCGCAATGACTCATTGTTGTAGTGTACCCCAGAGAAACATATCCTCTAAGGAGGCAGTAGTTAGCCGTACAAGACGGACTGACAGCCAGACAGAACGACGACGTTCATATGGTAGTGGAAGACGTTGCCCAATACCATATTATTGGCGCAATATGACTGGAACTGAAAGCAGTAGTCAGTGTTAGTATTAAAGGTGTGCGATGGTGTAATGACCCAATTGTCTCGGATTGTTGACCTATATTTAACTATGATAGCATAGTAGTAGTCACATAGGTGTACTATGGACGTGAGGAGTCACGGATTTTATTTAAGTCATGACGTATGACGGTAGACTGTTGACGTGAGCAAGTCACGATAATATATTTTAGCAATGGAGGTTGGCTTCAACGTGAAAAGTCACGTTAATTTATTTGAGCAAAGATTGTATTATGGATGGTGTTATTAATAGGTATACTTGGCATAGGAATGCATAACCTGTGGATCTTTGCAAAAGATATGGGCTATTAAGCCTTATATATATTAAATGTCATAAGACATAAACCTTTATAGGAAGTTAAAGGGGTACAATCCCATATATAGAAAAGGTTAAAGGGGTACAACCCCATATTTATGTGTTGAGCATTAAAGCTTTAACAAAACAGGTCTATGATTGTGGCAATCCGAGGACAAGACAATGTGGGGGCAGACTATCTTTCCAGGTAGTCCGCCATTTAAGTCGCACGTGTATATATGTAGTATTATATATTTATTCTGTATTATTCCTTCGTTTCTGCATCGTGTATCGTAAGAAAAAGTCATTCCTTTTTCTCCCAAAAGGAAGGGCCTTTGTTACGATACAGAATGGCTGGAATAACAGAATCAGCGTTGGTTGGGTATACGCACAAATACGCAGAGGTTTAGGTATGCACCTGGTCATCTATTCGAACCATGATACGGTACTCTTTCTATTGATAGTCCCAATAAAAGGTCGGTTTGTCTGAGATGGAATTCATTGTATCTATATTTATCAACGCTTGCACGATTTCCTTATTCTTCTTGAATATCTCGGAAATCTTGTGCGTTTTTCAATATATAAAGGATGGAATTTCCCATTCTTGTTAGGGGACATTTTAAACATACCGTTGAAAGGTTCGATATAGAGATGCTATTCATTATTATAAAAGGTACGTGAAGTTATATATATTGTTACTGTATTGATATTGTACATGACAAGTCGATGGCCATTCGTGTAATTGCATTGAATCGCGATGTCTCTAGCATGTCACATTGTATTGAAATAATAAGTCACTCGTTTTCTATTTTGTCGTCTGTTGAATCGGCCAGCATTCTGTGTATGAGTTCTTTCGGGTGTTACCAATAACGTCCCGTTTTTTCGGTGAAAATAGCGATTGTTACGCACTTGCGTATGAAGTTACGCACATGCGTATTGCCTAAAAATCTGCTGGGACCATTCTTGCGGCTATAGTAAAAGCTGTCCGGATGGACTCGTCGGGTTATTTCGGACAAAAGTAGTCACAGGCCATGTCGGGCCTGCACCTAAAACTATAATGGCATGCTGAAAGATTTACCAGGGACCGATAGGTGAAAAACAATTTTAGCAGCTAGATTTTAAATTGTTGTGATTTTGTACGGCGTTGTTGGAAAGACGATTTAACTGCCAGTGATAATCGACTTTCTGTAGCGACCTGTATGTGTCACCTCGAGTTATATCTGACGCATATAAGAATAAGGGTTAGGTGCATACACTACAACACACTTACATAAATAAGGTGATAGCTGACATGTATGTTTAGAGATTAGGTAGGTGTAATGTTACACCAAAGTAAATGTAAAATATTTTTTTGTTACACCTAAGTAAATGTAAGATATTTTCGTTACACCAAAGTAAATGTAAAATATTTTGTGTTACACCAAAATAAATGTAAGAAAGCATTGTACGGTTTTACAAACATAAAACAGCAGAATGTAATCTCTCAATATTGATGTATATATTTTTTGCCGAGAGGTCATAATTAGTTGTTTACGACTGATACGTTATACATGTACGAAATTAGTGCGTGGGCAGGGTGATGTCCGACGTAAACGTCCAAACGTTACGTCGGCACCACACTGTTCAACCTTTTTCCTGGAATTTTAAGAGAATTGGTATCAGTATTTGTAAACCTCGAAACTATCTAGATAACGTGACCTTGAAGGGAAAAAAGGCCACGGGATCTTGATGTTTCGGCTGCGATAGCGTCTCAACCAGGGTGACGTTACGACAGTGTATAGAAAAGTTTGTTACGTATGGGTTTGTTCGTTTGGCATAAGAGGTATTGTTTAGCGCTGGCATAGGCCAGTCACTAAAAATACTTCTCTATTATATAATTTTAAGTGTGGATATTTAGAAGAGCCGATCCATCCTAACCGCATGGGAGCCATTAGCCATACACCCACGGGTGTGGGCTAATCGCGCGCTTATAGGGTTAGGATGTAATTTAAAGGAGTAAGACCACTGAAATTATTTCTATTTTTGTGAACTTCGAACGAACAACCCCATTATTGACGCAAAAGAGTGATTCTGAGATTCTAAATATAGATTGTTTTTTGCAGAATCGTCTCTTGTGTCCCCTCCTACGTTGGAGGCTGAATGTTGGTGAGCCGTTGATTAGCACTTGAGGGCACATATTAGCTGTCCCCCTCAGGCCACGACCAGCGTGGATCAAGGCCCAATCGTTACAACGTAGCACAATCAAATGGGAAGCCAACCGGCTCGAATGGTTATATGTAAAATCTGACACCCCAACGCGGGGATATGATCAGGAGGACATATATTAATACTGACGTCTTGAGTGACGATCAGCAGTACGCGTAACAGATAATACGATTACGTGAATCCAGTGACGACCAAAGTACAGGTTCGATCACCTCAGCGCCGATGGTCTGAAGAAGACACACGTGCAGCTTAGAAGACATAGTGTTCGCGAGACGCGCATAATCTCGAGATTTCTCGTCAATACAAGAACTTAAATATTAAAGGGCCCAATTGTTTGTTTTTCTTTTATGAGAACTTAAGCTATATGTTAATCATATTCTTTACGTCTCTTATTTCTGACTAGTTGACGTACATCTAGAACAGGACAGTCCAAGATTGGTTCTAATTGAAACGATCTTGGAGTGGCAACTTGATCTAGTATAGGATGGTCAATTAGCCAGAAATAACAGCGTAGGTGGTGTCATTGTATATTAATGTGTTGTTGATGTTTTCTTAGTACATAAAGTACTGAAAAGTTTTTGCTAGTTGTGTGCATTATTTTTCCCTGGTAGCATCGTCATCGCATAAAGGAATTTTCCAATAAGATTTCCCCTCTTCCTTCCTGACCGGCTTTATGTCGTAACAATGGTGTCAGAAGTGGGATTTTTGAGGTTTTATTGGCAAATTTCTCTGCTGTGACGTTGCTACGGGCGCACACTAGTAGTTTTCCTTTACAAGAAAGGTTGTGAGTGTCAACACACAGTACCGATTGCATGCGTTCCCCTGTGATGAAGTGCGACACATGTAAATAAGTCATCATATAACATTCTGAGGGGACCCATACTTTCTTGTTCTGTGGATTGCCATTAGGGTATAAAACCCAAGGAAAATTTGACAGAGTTTAATTATTAGACTTTTCCACCTTTACTTTACCCATATCATTGTGTATTGGCTTATGCCCTGTATTCCTATTAATTAAGGATACTGATGTGGAAATTTTCATATCGTTTGAGGGTACTAATAATTTAAATCACCTCAGTGACGTCATAGTGTGTGACGCCACTCAACTGATTTCTATTATTAGAAGAAGTCCATAGAAAGATTATTTTAGTCAATTATTATGTCTTGCTACGACAAGTGACTGTTGACTTGACTGTAACGCGTTTATATTAATATCGCGTAGGTATACATTTCTTGACATAAATACGAGAAAATGAATGACGTTTTTTAGTCAAATACGTTCAGTGAAGGCCTATTTAAAGTTGATATATATCCTAGGCACCTTTCTGTGGTGATCTCTTATACGTTGTACTTTACGTTACTCATATGTAACGTCTTTAAATCCCTAGTAAAATTATTAGTTTACCAGCGCGAACGTTGGTTAGCCCATACCTATCTAAAAGGGACAAAGCGAACCCTTATTTATTTTCAACAGTATAGTTGACTTATACCATTCCCAACAATAGGCTAAAATGGATAAAATCATTGATTTGGCGAGGGAATTAGGTTATGAGGGCCAAGAATTGAGGGATTTTATTAGTAGGCAGCAAGATAGGGAGTCAGAGAGGTTAAAGTTTGAGGCCATACAAAAGGATAAGGATTTAGAAAAGTTTAAAATTGAGACCGAAAGGGAGATTGCCATGAAAAAGTTAGAGTTAGAATCATTGTCACATTCGGGAGGTCCCAAGAGTACGGAGTCAAATGCCCGTTTTCCCAAGTTACCATATTTTGATGAAAAAACGGATCAGATGGATAGTTACTTGACCAGGTTCGAGAGCTATGCCACTGCATGTAAATGGGATCCTGCCATGTGGGCTTTGTATTTAAGTGCTTTATTAAAGGGGCGTGCTTTGGAGGTCTTTGTGAGACTTTCCAAAGACGATCAGTCTGATTATGAACAAATAAGGGAGGCCCTTCTTAATAATTTCAACCTTACAGAAAGGCAGTTTAAGAGAAAGTTTAGGGAGAGTAGGCCTGAAAAATCAGAAACATTTAGGCAGTTTAGCAGTAGAATGGCGAGTTATTTGGAAAAGTGGTTGGCTATGGCCAAAGTTGAAAAAACTTTTGAAGCCGTTTGCGATTTTTTGGCCCGTGATCAGTTTCTTGAAATTGCTAATCAAGATATGTATGTTTTCCTGAAACCCAAATCATTTAAAACTTTAAGAGATATGGCCAGGGATGCAGATTTATTTGCAGACGCATCAGGGGGTGTGTCCTATTGTCTCGCAAGCGGGCAACGTGATCTCAAAAGTTCAGGGCAGACTCATATTGAGTCAACATCAGTTAAGAGGCCTAAATTGTCCTGTAATATTTGTGGTAAAGCTCATTCCACGCATGAGTGTTGGTATAATCCGGATCAGAAGGCGACATCGAATGTTGATGTTGCCATTGTTAAGCCCCAGTATAAGGGAGATAATCCAAACAGGCATAGTAAAAGTTGTGAGAATTATGATGGTAAAATTAAGGGTGTACTGAAAGGTGTACAATCGAACGATGTGACCGAACATCAGGTCAACTTTTGCAAAATTAAGAATGCACAGTCGGGTAAACACGTAGCCAGAGTTAAGAGGGTTCATTTTGCTGAGGACATTACTTGTAGTAGGGAATATCAAACTAAGTTAGAATCCCCTCATTCTTCCAAGGAAGAATCACCCCACCAAGATAAAGAGGGCTCTTGTCATTTCCCAAGATCAAGGTTGCCTACAGCGGTAGGTACCGTAAATGGTAAGGAGGTCAGGGTGTTAAGAGACACGGGGTGTACTGGGGTAATTGTTAAGAGAAACTTAGTTTCTGAAAATCAGTTCATAGGTAAGGAGTGTGGTGTAACCCTTATTAATGATTCCCAGCAGAAATGTCCAGTAGCCCGTATCAATATTGATTGTCCATTTTTTAGAGGTACTACGGATGCATTGTGCATTGATGACCCAGCACATGACTTAGTCCGTGGAAATATTGAGGGGTCCAAGTTTCCCGATATGACCCATTTTTCATCAGGGGTAGTTAAGAATAAGCAGTCAAGGAAAGATAGGAGAAAGGATAGAAAGGTCAAGGTCGCAGACAAGTTTATAAGGCAGAACAGGCAAGAATTAGTATTGAAGCAAGCGTCAGATAGTAAATTGAAAGAGATTAGAAGAAGGGTAGAGTCTGGTAGTGTGACTAAAAGTCGCAGTTTCTCTAGTGGTGAAACTAAGTTCATTCGTAGGAATGGTTTAATTTATAGACATTTTAAGAAAAATGCAAAAGTTTCACTACAGTTAGTAGTTCCTTCTAGTTTAACGCATAGCGTTATGAATTTGGCCCATGAATCACGAAAGGTGGTAAATCATAGAGGCAGAAAGGAAACTATATCTAAGGTCTTAGATGAATTTTATTGGCCCGGTGTTTGTAGGGAGGTAACTCAATTTTGTAGATCTTGTGCCATTTGTCAAAGGACAACTCACAATATAAAGGTCGCAATGACTCATTGTTGTAGTGTACCCCAGAGAAACATATCCTCTAAGGAGGCAGTAGTTAGCCGTACAAGACGGACTGACAGCCAGACAGAACGACGACGTTCATATGGTAGTGGAAGACGTTGCCCAATACCATATTATTGGCGCAATATGACTGGAACTGAAAGCAGTAGTCAGTGTTAGTATTAAAGGTGTGCGATGGTGTAATGACCCAATTGTCTCGGATTGTTGACCTATATTTAACTATGATAGCATAGTAGTAGTCACATAGGTGTACTATGGACGTGAGGAGTCACGGATTTTATTTAAGTCATGACGTATGACGGTAGACTGTTGACGTGAGCAAGTCACGATAATATATTTTAGCAATGGAGGTTGGCTTCAACGTGAAAAGTCACGTTAATTTATTTGAGCAAAGATTGTATTATGGATGGTGTTATTAATAGGTATACTTGGCATAGGAATGCATAACCTGTGGATCTTTGCAAAAGATATGGGCTATTAAGCCTTATATATATTAAATGTCATAAGACATAAACCTTTATAGGAAGTTAAAGGGGTACAATCCCATATATAGAAAAGGTTAAAGGGGTACAACCCCATATTTATGTGTTGAGCATTAAAGCTTTAACAAAACAGGTCTATGATTGTGGCAATCCGAGGACAAGACAATGTGGGGGCAGACTATCTTTCCAGGTAGTCCGCCATTTAAGTCGCACGTGTATATATGTAGTATTATATATTTATTCTGTATTATTCCTTCGTTTCTGCATCGTGTATCGTAAGAAAAAGTCATTCCTTTTTCTCCCAAAAGGAAGGGCCTTTGTTACGATACAGAATGGCTGGAATAACAGAATCAGCGTTGGTTGGGTATACGCACAAATACGCAGAGGTTTAGGTATGCACCTGGTCATCTATTCGAACCATGATACGGTACTCTTTCTATTGATAGTCCCAATAAAAGGTCGGTTTGTCTGAGATGGAATTCATTGTATCTATATTTATCAACGCTTGCACGATTTCCTTATTCTTCTTGAATATCTCGGAAATCTTGTGCGTTTTTCAATATATAAAGGATGGAATTTCCCATTCTTGTTAGGGGACATTTTAAACATACCGTTGAAAGGTTCGATATAGAGATGCTATTCATTATTATAAAAGGTACGTGAAGTTATATATATTGTTACTGTATTGATATTGTACATGACAAGTCGATGGCCATTCGTGTAATTGCATTGAATCGCGATGTCTCTAGCATGTCACATTGTATTGAAATAATAAGTCACTCGTTTTCTATTTTGTCGTCTGTTGAATCGGCCAGCATTCTGTGTATGAGTTCTTTCGGGTGTTACCAATAACGTCCCGTTTTTTCGGTGAAAATAGCGATTGTTACGCACTTGCGTATGAAGTTACGCACATGCGTATTGCCTAAAAAATCTGCTGGGACCATTCTTGCGGCTATAGTAAAAGCTGTCCGGATGGACTCGTCGGGTTATTTCGGACAAAAGTAGTCACAGGCCATGTCGGGCCTGCATCTAAAACTATAATGGCATGCTGAAAGATTTACCAGGGACCGATAGGTGAAAAACAATTTTAGCAGCTAGATTTTAAATTGTTGTGATTTTGTACGGCGTTGTTGGAAAGACGATTTAACTGCCAGTGATAATCGACTTTCTGTAGCGACCTGTATGTGTCACCTCGAGTTATATCTGACGCATATAAGAATAAGGGTTAGGTGCATACACTACAACACACTTACATAAATAAGGTGATAGCTGACATGTATGTTTAGAGATTAGGTAGGTGTAATGTTACACCAAAGTAAATGTAAAATATTTTTTTGTTACACCAAAGTAAATGTAAGATATTTTCGTTACACCAAAGTAAATGTAAAATATTTTGTGTTACACCAAAATAAATGTAAGAAAGCATTGTACGGTTTTACAAACATAAAACAGCAGAATGCAATCTCTCAATATTGATGTATATATTTTTTGCCGAGAGGTCATAATTAGTTGTTTACGACTGATACGTTATACATGTACGAAATTAGTGCGTGGGCAGGGTGATGTCCGACGTAAACGTCCAAACGTTACGTCGGCACCACACTGTTCAACCTTTTTCCTGGAATTTTAAGAGAATTGGTATCAGTATTTGTAAACCTCGAAACTATCTAGATAACGTGACCTTGAAGGGAAAAAAGGCCACGGGATCTTGATGTTTCGGCTGCGATAGCGTCTCAACCAGGGTGACGTTACGACAGTGTATAGAAAAGTTTGTTACGTATGGGTTTGTTCGTTTGGCATAAGAGGTATTGTTTAGCGCTGGCATAGGCCAGTCACTAAAAATACTTCTCTATTATATAATTTTAAGTGTGGATATTTAGAAGAGCCGATCCATCCTAACCGCATGGGAGCCGTTAGCCATACACCCACGGGTGTGGGCTAATCGCGCGCTTATAGGGTTAGGATGTAATTTAAAGGAGTAAGACCACTGAAATTATTTCTATTTTTGTGAACTTCGAACGAACAACCCCATTATTGACGCAAAAGAGTGATTCTGAGATTCTAAATATAGATTGATTTTTGCAGAATCGTCTCTTGTGTCCCCTCCTACGTTGGAGGCTGAATGTTGGTGAGCCGTTGATTAGCACCTGAGGGCACATATTAGCTGTCCCCCTCAGGCCACGACCAGCGTGGATCAAGGCCCAATCGTTACAACGTAGCACAATCAAATGGGAAGCCAACCGGCTCGAATGGTTATATGTAAAATCTGACACCCCAACGCGGGGATATGATCAGGAGGACATATATTAATACTGACGTCTTGAGTGACGATCAGCAGTACGCGTAACAGATAATACGATTACGTGAATCCAGTGACGACCAAAGTACAGGTTCGATCACCTCAGCGCCGATGGTCTGAAGAAGACACACGTGCAGCTTAGAAGACATAGTGTTCGCGAGACGCGCATAATCTCGAGATTTCTCGTCAATACGAGAACTTAAATATTAAAGGGCCCAATTGTTTGTTTTTCTTTTATGAGAACTTAAGCTATATGTTAATCATATTCTTTACGTCTCTTATTTCTGACTAGTTGACGTACATCTAGAACAGGACAGTCCAAGATTGGTTCTAATTGAAACGATCTTGGAGTGGCAACTTGATCTAGTATAGGATGGTCAATTAGCCAGAAATAACAGCGTAGGTGGTGTCATTGTATATTAATGTGTTGTTGATGTTTTCTTAGTACATAAAGTACTGAAAAGTTTTTGCTAGTTGTGTGCATTATTTTTCCCTGGTAGCATCGTCATCGCATAAAGGAATTTTCCAATAAGATTTCCCCTCTTCCTTCCTGACCGGCTTTATGTCGTAACACAAATACCTTCATAAACAAATTCAAAATAATATAGAACATGTCTAGTAAGGCTCCGGAGATCTGACTAGACAGGTTAAGACTCTAAAAATAAATATAGTAAATTTGTGTACAGTTTTATTGAAGTTGCACTGTAAACTTACAATTGCTTAGATACAGCAGTTACTAGCACATGTATCCAATACTTAGAATCAGATCTTTACCATTTGATTTATATCAAATACAAAGAACACTTAAATCACTAATTAATAACTGAGGTTTTTATCTCTGAATCCAGCTGGTTTCTTAATATCTCTTTTTGGGCTGATATTCGGTGTTGCTGTTGTTGATCTGCTCGTAGCTGGATTTTTATCTGATGGTTCTAGGTAAGATTTGACATTAACACTAATGTTTTCCGGTTCCATTGGTCCATAGTGCTTATAGTCATGTTCTACGCTTGGTATTGTTTTTTCTTGTGTTTTCTGTAGATGATATCTGTTTCTCCTTACAGTATTCCAGTATTCATTGGAAAAGATATATGATTGAGGAGTCTCAAGTTTGTCCATAACAAATGCAGGACCCAGCTTTTTTTCCAATTCTATATCTTACTGAATCCCCATATGTCTAATGGTTTCGTGTCCTTTGCACTTTTGTCATAATACTGTTTCAGAGTTTTCTTTTTGTTGATCAACTGTTCTCTAGCCTTTGCAGGCACTTTAGGTTTTAATAAATCTGGTTTTGAAGGAATTTTATCCCTTAGCATTCTATTCATAAGCAGTTGCGCTAGTGAGTATTCACAATCTAACATTGGAGTATTTCTGTATTCTAGGAGAGCAATATGTTCACCCTTTCCTTCTGCATGAGCTTTTCTGAACAGATGTTTCACTGTTTGAATACTTCTCTCTGCCATTCCATTACTCTGACTGTGAGAATGACGACTAGTAGCTATTTTGATATTATTCCTTTTTCCAAACTTTTTGAAGTATCTTCTGTTAAATGGAATAATGTCCGCTACTATTTCCTTTGGCAGTCTATGTATACTAAAGATTGAAATTATATTATGTGCTACTGATTTGTAACATTCTGGTTTATATAATTACGAGAGTAATAATCTACTACTAGAACATAGTCATGACCATACTGGTCGTTCAAAGGTGGTGCTGCTTTTGTGGGTCATTTTTGTTATTTATGTTTTGTGTATGTCATGCTTTCTTGTCTGTTCAATGCAGCATTGTGGTCACCTGCTGGGAAAGGGCTGGCCTCTTGGCTTTCTTGTGTGCAGTGTTTTGTTGTGTTTTGTTACTTTCCCGTGTGGTATCCTGGGTTTGGTGTGGCGCTTGATTGTGTCAATTTCTGATATTTGTCTCCTTACTCAAATAAATAAATCGTCACTTTCTGCCAAGGACGTTCGGGTATCTATTGTTGTATCAGAGTTTCTTTCTGGTTTTGTCTCTTAAACTTGTTACTTGTCCCACATTGTGAACACATTCTTTCAATATCTCTTGGTTTGGTTTGTTTGAATGCTTTATGTCCCAGTCAACAGCTATGGTCATGTTGGGGCCATCAGTTCACCCAACCATACTTTTGTCCCGGGCAAGCTTGACTAAGAGGTTAACCAAAAGTTTTTGCACATATTTTCCCTTGTAACTGACAACAACCCTTCTTGAATCAGTGGAAGGGAGGAGAATGGCCGTAGAAATTATTTTATGATCAATCTCCCCACAAAAGTATGGGACATTCAATATCTCTTGGCATATTATAAGTAAGTTTATTAATGCAATAAGTTTTACGGTCCATGTTCAGATATACATATATCAACAATAATGTTTGCATGATAGCTAAACAATTTTTATCGGTCTTAACCCTTTATATACTGGAGACCCCTTAAAGGGTACGTTGGCAAACAGTGAAGATCCAGATGAAATGCAGCATAATGCTGCATTTCATCTGGTTCTGCAATGTTTACTAAGATTATTACAACTTTCAGGGATAGAACTACATCATTATTTTGACAACTCTACATGTGACCCCTAAAAGTACCCAATGGGCAGTTCCATACTTACTGTATTAATATGTTTGGGAAACTTCATCAGAGACGACCTATTCAATAAGATAAGATAAGATAAGATAATTTTATTATAGTGACATGTGTATAGCAAAGCAAAGAACATAATAATTTAATGTTTAACACCCGGCCGCATTGGGCCTATATGTCACTTCAAAAAATATGTGGTATATGCTATTCCATTTACATATATACAACATTTACATGTAAAGCATCAAATTGGCACAAGTAAACAGGATAAGTGATAGTGGAGAATAACAATGGCATGTTGGTGCAAAATGTGGTTTATGTACTCAGAGGAAGCAGTTACTTCCATATAGCATTATTTTGTAGTACTAGCCTTTCCCACGATAATCTGCGAGGATGATTCTGTGTGACACCCCCGCAGTTCAGAGTAGGGAAAGCTTATTCACAATATCATTGCTGATGGTTGTCCTGTAGTCTAGTTTTGCATTTTAATGGCATTCGAAGCAAGCAATGTGGAGCCAGATCAGACTGCCTCACATGAAGCAGTCTAGTCAGAGTCCACATTGTTGGTTCCAATGCTCAATATTTATCGACAGACGAATTTCTTTATGTGTATAAAAACAGAGAAAGAGTTGAAAATACAATTATTTAACGATATAATACCGATTTTCTTCTTTGCATTGCACTGAATATAAATTTTGCACATTGCCTTTCTTCATGTTTTAAAATAAAAGTGAGTTTTTCTGTCTCTGTCAATGTTCTAAATCCAATATCCCTTCTTTCTGACTTGACGATCATAGCTCTTCTCAAATCATCATATAAAGTACAATGCAACAAGAAATGGATTTCATTTTCAACTGCATTTTGGTCACATACTTGACAAAGCCTGTCTTCCACGTTTAATCCCAAAAATCTACCAGTCTCAATTTTAAGTGGAAGCACAGCACAGCGAAATTGAGCTAAATGAGATCTTTCAGCTTTGCAAATATTTAGTTTTAAGTAAGTTTCAGTCTCGTAGTTTGATTTGAAGGTTACATAGGTTCTGAGTTTTGATACAGTATGCAGTTTTTCATTCCATTCGTGTTGGTGCTTATTATTAAACAAATTTTTAACATGCTCTAGATTAACAATTTGTTTGTTTTCAAAACTTTGTTGCATATTAACCTGATGTAGAAGATTTTTCATGTCTAAGCACCAAGTTTTACCTGTAGCAGTATAGTCAGAATTAAATACACATTTTGTTAGGCGGTTATCGTCCATACTAATCAGACGGTTCCACAGTCTAATCTTATTGACATATAACACTCACTTTGTTTTTTCATGAAAGCGTCGGTTGTGATGCTCAACCAATTCTTTCTTGGAGAAAAGGACTGAAAGCTGTCTTTTCTTCGAATACTGTGCACAGTAGAGGTTAATATTTGAGCTATATAATATATCCAAATAGGTTCTGCTCTCAAATTAAGATCCAATAAGAACGTGTAGATCCAAAAACATTTCTTGCATGTTTATGTGTAACAATAAAATACAATTCCCGAAAGTTTGTATGATATTGACTCTAGCAAACAATTCAACAGGTGGACATTTTTTAACGTTTCAAATACAGTAAAACCTATGTAAAACGGCCACTCAAAAATAGACCAAACAAAGATGTTAATGACAAATGGTAGCTTAATGAAGGTCAAAAGTATAGCAGAATTGAAAATTCTTTTGTAGTAATCAAGCTGAAGTTGATTGCACAATAAAAAAAAAGGCGTAACTAAAGCTTCTTTACTGAAATATTTAGTAAAATATTTGATATTCTTGATACACCTTCTCCGCTTGGACGCGTGAATGCATGCATGTATGAATACATGCCTCATGTGTGTATCTTTGTCACTGCACTGTCCAAAATGCCATTAATTATGTTATGTTTGTTTCCTCGTGGGCTTTATAGCCTTTTGGACTATGAAATAAACTTATCTTATCTTTGTCCAATCAAGTTAAAACATTACATAACAAGTTACGTAACTCTACTATGATCGTGTACGAACTATAGAATTATCATAATTGTGGTACTCAATAGATTCTTTGCGTTTGCGGTTTTAATATTTTTTGTTTATAGTACCGTAAATATTTGACATAATTTAGCAGTCATTCATTTTTCTATTGCTGAAAGCACGGCCTGTTAAATAATACTCTCTCAAACGAGAACCAAAGAGACTGTATTTTTTAAATGGGCACAAGGAAACAATACAACACCATATGACTAAATATTTATTTGTTTGATATTATTACTGACCAACTTTTTCTGACTCAAATTGACAATTCTGGTCCTGTAGATTATAAGTGATCAAGAGTTAACTATAAGATACTTAATAGATTTACTTTTTGGAGGTGAATATCAAATAAATTCCATGTGTGTGTTGAAAACATCAGAATTTTCACGAGTGCGTAGCACGAGTGAAAATTCTGATGTTTTCAACTCACGAACTTTACTTTTTATAGGCTACATGCAATGTCTCGCCCACTGAGAAAGGAGGTGTTGAAAATACAACAACGAAAATAATTTTGGTACCAAAATATTCGTCACTAGTCTAAGGCCCAGTTTAAAAAAGAGCCCTATTTAAGATTTTTTTTTCAATCCATCTGGTAGAAAGTTTACAATGGTACAGTCCATTAGGGTAACTTGTGAGTGTCACTTTTAGGGTGGATGCCAGTCCTGAAAGTGGTGCAGATTTTTCTACGTCATAACAAACGCGCCTACCCAAAATTGTGCTATTATTTTCTATCAAGCTTATTTTCCATGATATCTAAGTCTCAGTTCAGCTGAAATCTGCCGAAAAAACTACTATAGCCAGTTTGATGGCCTAAACTAACATTTTAGTATCCCATAAGCCAGGAAAGAATGATTTGTTCTTAACATTTTGATAACCTAGCACAAAAATGACGGCGTATTTCGTGGTACTGTTCACATAAAATTTGCAATTATGGGAAATGTTTTGAAAATGCATGTTTTAATAAAATGACTAATTTTTTCGCATTCATTGTATTTCTTGGTCCCATAAATTAATCCAGAGAGCATCAGACACTGCTTTGTCGAATGGATATATAAAAAAACGTGTCATATTTCCTATACATGGATAGGCTGCGTACAAGGTACCCTACCCATTTTATTTAGTAGACATTTTTATGCCCCCAAAAAAACTTTGGGAGGCATATAGTAATCGCACGGAACTTTGGGAGGCATATAGTAATCGCACTGTCCGTCCGTCCATCAGTCAGTCCGTCCGTCCGTCCCGCTTTCGTGTCCGGTCCATATCTCCTATATTCTTTGAGGTAGGAATTCCGAATTTGGTGTGTGGATGGATACATCTTGTGATGGCGGAGTGTCGCGTACCATTTTCGGGTTACTGTGACTTTGACCTTGACCTCTGACCTAGTTTTTAGAATAATCGTGTCTGGAGCATATTTCTTATATTATTTGAGGTAGGAATCTCAAATTTGGTGTGTGGATGCATCTTGGGATGACAAAGTGTCGCGTACCAAAATTGGGTCACTGTGACCTTGAACTTGACACCTGACCTAGTTTCTAGAAACTGCATTGAGTCTGATGCATATCTCCTATATTCTTTGAGATAGGAATTCCAAATTTGGTGTGTAAATGCATCTTGGGATAATGGGGTGTCACATGCCATTTTGGGGTCACTGTGGCCTTGACCTCTAACCTAGTTTTAAGAATTATTGTGTCCCGAGCATATCTCTTATATTCTTTGAGTTAGGAATTCCAAATTTGGTGTGTGGATTCATCTTGGGATAGCGGAGTGTCATATACCATTTTCGCGTCACTGTGACCTTGACCTCTGACCTAGTTTTAAAATAATCGTGTCCAGAGCATATCTCTTATATTATTTTAGGTAAGAATCTCAAATATGGTGTGTGGATGCATCTTGGGATGACGAAGTGTCGCGTTCCATAATTGGGTCACTGTAACATTGAACTTGACCTCTGACCTAGTTTCTAGAAACTGCATTGAGTCTGGTGCATATCTCATATATTCTTTGAGATAGGAATTCCAAATTTGGTGTGTAGATGCATCTTTAGAATAATCATGTCCAGAGCATGTCTCTTATATTATTAGAGGTAGGAATCTCAAATTTGGTGTGTGGATGCATCTTGAGATGAAGAAGTGTCGCGTACCATAATTAAGTCACTGTGACGTTGAGCTTGACCTCTGACCTAGTTTCTAGAAACTGGTGCATATCTCCTATATTCTTTGGAATAGGATTTACAAATTTGGTATGTAAATGCATCTTGGGAAGCCTGAGTGTCATAAACCATTTTTGTGTCACTGTGACCTTGACCTCTGACCTAGTTTTCAAGAATGATTGTGTCCAGAGCATATCTCCTATATTATTTGATGTAGGAATCCCAAATTTGGGGTGGTGATTTCTCTTGAGATGGCGGAGTGGTGCATACAATTTTGAGTCACTTTGACCTTGACATTGACTTCTGGTCTCATTTCTAGGTTTTTCGTGCTATATTACAGCTTACTTTCCTCAAATGTGTCTTATGCTAGACCAATTCCCCTGGGGGCATTCGTCACGTGTTTGTGACATTTCTTGCATTTTTACAATTGATAGACATAAATATACTTCTCCAAACATTTATCGCACTGATTTTATTTTAGAATCATCACATATTGTTTATGTTTCTGGCATCCACCCTCATTTGACTTCTATACAGCTAAACTTTCACCTGGTATAAATGAATTTTTTCTACCAGACGGATCGTTAAAAAAATCCAATCCAGCTGACCAGCTCTCATATTATACGTTCTAACTAAGAAAATGCATACCCACACTTGATGCTTTCGTTCATAAATAAAAAGTTATGGTCGTTTGAAGTTCTGAAGTGAAATGCATTAAATCAATGGAAAAGACAGAGGTAATCCAAAAAAAATGCTACAGTGAAAATATAGGCTTGTGATTGATATCATATCATTTCACTTGTGAATGATATCACTTTTATGTGCTTTTTATATGCATTGATTTCACTGCTAAGTTTAAGATTAATAAATGTTCTTGTCCAAACTTACGGTACCCATGGATGCACAGTGGTTAAACCAAAGGTGGCGAATAACGCAATAAACACCTATATGAGGTTAATTAATTACATGTTATGAAGCAAGCTTAAAGGTGCCAGTGAACATGATAACAAGGCTAACCTACCAACTGTTCAGAAGACACTTGTTAAAAGTATCTGTTTGTGATTAAAAATACTCATACAGGTTAGAAGGTGTTCGGAACCTGGTTCGATCACACAGACCAGGGGTGGATCCAGGATTTCTTGAATAGGGCTTCAAATATATAAAGGTGTTGGGGTTCGCATTGCTGATGTTATCTCATTTTCCTTAAATATCTCATGAAAATGAAATAATTTGGTCTCACTGAGACCAAATTAGTGAGACCAAATTATTTCGTTTTCAATGGATATTTTAAAAAAAAAGGGGGGTGTTCAAGCAAGCCCCCTGAACCTTCTCTGGATCCGCCACTGCAGACAGGACTGGCGATATTAAAGACAGACGAGGTTATCATCTACACTCAAGTAACCTTTTGTCACACCGCAATGAACAACATAATCGGGCCATGCCATGTGATTTCCATCAATGTGGCTTTTTGACGATGTAGACTCAGACAAGCCAGTTCACGTGGGCTACATGTATGAATTTAACCAAGCATGTCTCGTAAAGTAGAGCAGCTCTCTATTCCCTATTAAGATGATTCCAAAACTGGAAAGGACACTAAGTACTAAATAACAAAACAAGGATGACCAAACACAGAACCTGAAGGCAAAATGACTGAATATTTTAATATGCTGTAAGTTTTGTCACACATGTGACTTGGGGAGAAGATCGAACAACACTTTTACAAAAAGTAAGCTCTATAAAATATGAGTGCAAATTAGCTTTTGTTGCTTTATGTCCCAAGTCAACAGCTATGGTCATGGCGGGAAAATTAGCAAATTAGCATTATAACACGTACGATAGGTACATGTGTGCTTTCTATAGCAATATACCAGGGCCCGGAATTACACTGCCTCCTTAGAGTTAAGGAAGACTTAAGTTAAGTATTGATTTTTCAGGATGCGATAAATAACGTTTAAAACTCATTAAAATCAAAATAATTTTAATTTTTCTGAAGATCACACTGATATCTTTGACCACAAATACCACATCGATCCAGGCAATTTATTTTGCATTTAATAAAACATGTTGAAATATCAATACTTAACTTAAGTTTTCCTTAACTTTAAGGAGGCATTGTAACTCCAGGCCCAGAACAATAAGTTATTAGCATAGAAGTTCAATAACTCTTTCAAATCACCATATACGCGTATAGCACAGTTCAATGACTTTAGTGCAAGTGAATGCCCACTTTGATACATTAGAACATCTATAGGAACTATTAAAAGGCCTAAAATTGCTCGAACCTCTTTTATAATTCCTATAATAATTACGTTGGTTTAGAAAGCATGTGATTTAATTGCCATAATTTCCCCAGTTATCCTTCATGCTTCAAAATAGGGTGTTTTACGTTTTGATGTCTGATGTGGTGAACCAGTCACCATACAGGCACGGGCCACTATCGGCCCACCAGCGAACCTCCATTTAAATGGCGTTTCGTTGGCGGGCCGAAAGTGACCGTCTTGGTTAGCTAGTGCATGTAACAACACCTTGGAAATCAAAACCAATAAATGTACATTTGATTCAGGAATGAAAACCTACTCACAAAAACAGATTTTCTCTGCGCAATGACCAAACGCTCGTGGAATTTTATCTAAACTATTATCTTTTCTTCTTATCCAATATCGCTCTGTCAAATGGAGCTCGTCTGTCTTCGGCGTTTCTGGTCAAGGAAGGCTTCAGCTACAGAGACTAGCTAGAATATTGAGATATTGCGTGAATCAAGTGGAGTCATCTTTATTTCTAGAAACCGAAGTCAGCTGCCTAAATAATACAGACCACGTGCACATAAAGAATAAGGCCCACTTCGAGCACCAATAGTCGCTACTATAGTGACGTCACAAACCTACTAGAGATCAACGATTGGTCAGAGCACCGTTACTCTAGTAGCCTGTCTAGTTCCTTCTTCAAGGCTCTGGACCTTGTGGTTTCAGACAAGAAGATTTTTATGCTTCCCTATATCAACCTATTTACAACATGTGACACCTGGTAATGGCCATTTTTGGTCCCAGGTGCATAAATTGAACAAATTTGGTAGGTATCTATTTGATGATGCTACATACCAAATAGCAAGGCTCTAGGCCTTGTGGTTTAAGACAAGAAGATTTTTTTATGTTTTCCCTATATAAGCCTAAGTAAAACATGTGACTCTGGGGAATGACCATTTTTGGCTCCAGGTGCATAAATTGGACAAACTTGGTAGAGGTCTATTAGGCTATGCTGTATACCAAATATCGAGGCTCTAGGCCTTGTGGTTTCACACATGAATATTTTCTATGTTTTCCTATATAAGCCTTATTAAAACATGTGATTCCGGCGAATGGCAATTTTGGCCCCATAGCCATAAATTGAACACATTTGGTAGAGCTCTATTAGGTGATGCTACATGCCAAATATCAAGGCTCTAGGCCTTGCGGTTTTAGACAAGAAGATTATTCATGTTTTCCCTTTATAAAACATGTGAGCCCCGGCGCAAAGCCAATTTTGGCCCATGGGCAAAATTTGAGCAAACTTGGTAGTGGTTCTCTAGATGATGCTACATACCAAATATCAAGACTCTACGCTTGCGGGTTCAGAAAAGAATAGTTTTAAAGTTTATCTTCAAAATCTATTTTTAGCCTGTATGACCTAGATATGCAACGGACCAAAACCATTTGAACAATTATTAAAGAGGATTATATGAGGATCATTCCTGCCAAGTTTAGTTAAAATCAACCAGTAGTTTAGGAGAAGATGTCCTTTGAAGCAATTGTTGACGACGCACGCACGACGCACGCGGACGACGGACATCAAGTCATTACAATAGCTCACCTTAGCTTAAATACCTTCAGTTTGAGGGTTTAAGAGTGCTGTTACAGTACTCTTAAATCCTCACACTGAAGGTTTTTTTTTCTTCTAGAATAGTTTTAAATAAAGAAAACCCTAAAATGTTTTAAACTCAGACAAAAAACTGAGATTGCATTTATTGGATTAAAAGTTAACAAGAAATTGCACTCATTTGCGAGAGGCGGCCACCTTATTTTATATATACTGAGGGAAAATGTTTAGCAATTAGTTTTAATTGGTTTTCCCATATGCGATCTTTTTAATATTAGATCTTTTTATAAGCAGGCGCAAACATGTCAGATGTTTGAACATGATCTAATGGCTACCAGCAAGAGGTCAAAAGAAAAAAATTCTGATTTCATAGCGGCAAATTGATCTGCTGAGTATTTTAATTTCAAACGTTATTCGATGAAAAGGAGGTAACTTGAAAAAAAATACGATTTTCAACTAAAGATTTTACGAAAATGGTGAGCAAAAACATTCAGTTTTAAACCGTTTTTCATGTTTCTCTTTACACAAAAAGTGACCCCCGGGGCAAGGCCATTTTTGGCCCCACGGTCTTTAGATCTAAACATTTAAAGGAAAAATGAAAAATTAAGCAGAAAACTACTCGCGCAATAGCCAGATAAGCTGTTTTACCAAGGGGACTTAAAGTCGGATTTCATATTATGTTAAATGTGTAACGGTTCATGTAATCGTACTCATAAACGTTTGTCAACATATATGTTTGATATTATGAAATTAAAAATCATATTTCTTCTAAGATGTGAATCCCCAAAGTATAATGCTAAACTTTTTCCCTCAGTATATATAAAAACAGTAAATACAGGAAAAATGTTATATATAACCTTTCATCCAAATGTTGTATATTGCAATATGTAAAACAAAATATCGGTGATATTGCAATGATCTATTTACCAAATCATTTGTAAAACGGATCCATCCGGATAAGAGAGAACCCACACAACAAGAACACGCATACTGGCCATATTAGTTGGAAAGTGTCACTACGCTGACGCGTAATAGCAGATATGCAACAAAAACAAGTTGCACAATTACAAGCTACGGATATTTAATACAAATTGTATTACCTTAGCGTACCCATCTAGTTATGCCAGAATAACATCAGGCTATTTTGTCATCCAGGTTTAGATTATGCTATAGCAAGGATTTACTGACTATATTTCATCATAACAAGCAGTAACTTATGAATGTATTCTATAAATTCATACAATGCGTTTTGAATTTCAGCGATTATTTGTCATACAATCATTAACGTTTTAGCAAACTTATATTTTATTGCACGCCCAGGCAACACTATACGCTTGTGATATAGAGTAGCACAAATGGCAAAATGGCAAGCTCTATCTCAGATGTCAAAACAATACAGAAACTTCCTGGAAAATAACAAGTGGCTATAGGGGAGGTCCATGTTGCACTCTGTGAAATAAGTTGATGACTAAAAGATGGACAGAACCCCCCCCCCCTCCCCCTCACTCCTGGCGGAATTTCCTTGATCCGTGCATGTAATGACCTAATTCCGTTTTGATTGAAAGCAACATAAATCCCAATCAAATGGACATTTAGCACAGGTTTTAAAAGTTAATGTAGAATCAGAATAGTTCAACATTTTGTGCTAAATATTTTGAATTTAAAGAAATTACAGGACTGTTGCATACAAAAACATATGTACTTGGTAACAAAATAATCCTGTCGAGTTTTGATTGTGTTAAAATTAGGTCACACTCTACAGTTTGCTCTTAATTAATTAAGGCACACCAAGAATTGTGTTCAAAAGAAACCATGTTATCCTTTGTAATGTATGACGTTTGTGACATCAGAATTACTGTTTTGCTATATACTTGAACTTGAAATTCAAGTCAATTTATGTCATTGAAGTGTGACTGAAATAGTCCTTGACCTTTAATGTTTAAGACTATACTTTGACCACTGCTTAACACTTTGGTGACCTACCACTAGACGGGTACTATGGCAAACAGTGGAGACACAGGTGAAATTCCGCATGATGCGACATTTCACCAAGGTCTGCAATGTTTGCTAAGACAAAATCGATCTTCAAAAAGAGAAAAATTTAAATTATAACCTGTGACCCCTCAATATTTACAATGGATAATCCTGGCTTAAAATTTACAAACTTTATGGAGCATTTCATTGGTCCTAAAAGGGTTAATTTATCACAAGTACGAGTACTGAGCAATAAACAAGGAACTCGGATAAGTAATACTTTCACGTTTGAATCAAAATGAAGGCATTTTTAGCATGTTTAGGAGAAAAATAAGTTAGTAGATGTTATATATTATGGCTTAAGCCTATATCAAAGCACGAAAGTCTTAAATTTCTGTCATTGTTGACATTTAACATGATATATCAAATAAACAATAGACTCAGTAAAGTATTTTGCTTTTCTGTTTTCAGGGCGCAACCAGCGTTGATTATGATGTTATGAGCATGCAACGTAATTCTTATTATACACGCATTACAATTAGACTATGGATTGTTCATTGTCTATATGTAATGCTTGTGTTGTCAGTTCAAAGAGAGATGAAAACCGTTGTAAACGAACATTTAAGCTAATCCAGGCAATGGGTGCTTTAAACATGTATATGATCTATACTGCCTTTACCTGCCGTTATTTACCCGTTTCTATATAAATTTGGTAGTTTTGGTGTAAACTGGTGCCCTGTTATCATCTCCAGTTAGATCTAATGGAGGGAACTAGACTACAGTATACGTAATGTAGCCAGAGTCTTTGTTTTTTGTTTGTTTGGTGCTTAACGACGCATCAACCCTTGTGGGTCATTAGCGTCAGACGGTTTTAAACTAAACATGATGTTGATGGAAAGAGTAAAAATTTGTAAGATAAAATAAAAGGAATGATGATGATGAGTCTGTATAATGATAATAAGTTGCAATACGATTGTTGACAGGAGAGACCACGTACAATATCTGACAGTTTCAAAGAGCTATTCAGATAACTGTACATGTTCTTTAAGTCTAGAATAACACTTCTACAACACATATGCCTAGTTAAGACTAGTTGCCACTCATGCTCTATTAAAAGTGCACATAGAGTAAATTTTAAACACGAATTTCTTGCCCAATGATGGTTTAAGTGGTTATAAAAGGTCATATATAGGAAAGGACAGGGGCCCGAGTGTAAATAATAGCCATATGAATTATAACATTACTTAATTAGCACTGCTTCATCAGCTTTCTGTGTGACTGGCATCTTAAAATAAAATGTTCTGTTTCATTTTGTTGCATTTCGTCATTTATCATTTGTCCATGTATGTTTCCGCCTTGGACAAGCGTAATGCTTGGTATTTGCTTAATGAATAAACGGTTTAAATGATTTCTATTTATCTATCTTATCAAGTCGAATTATTTAATGTTTGACATTGCTTCGAATTGAACGCATAAGTGGCCACTGGAGAGGCTAGGGTCTTATCCTATATAAGGGTAGTGTTACCATTCACCTGCGTTCACTACTTCTCATATGCTCGGTACATGTAAGAGGACACAAAGCGAATACCACTCCATCGATTTTGCATTTTTTCTTTCTTTTTAATGGAAAATTTTCAAATTTTCCACAAGTATTGCCTAATTTGTGTATACTTCACACCGAGATTACGTATTGTCAAACTGACCTGAAGCGTGTTGTCAAATGTCAAGGTCACGACCACTTTCATATTTTCCTTTTTACCCGTAACGCAACCTGAACTGCCACCCTTTTGGTGTAAATTTACACTTACATTAATTTGCGATCATTGTTTTTCGCCAGTGAAAGATATTAAACTCTTCTACCTGATATTAATGCAGTCATTCTCTTGATGAACACAATCGACATGATCGATAAAAAAAATAGTTTTAACCCTTTACTCCATATGCTATTTTTAGATCATGACATCATTTCTATTTTTAGACAACATTGAAAAATTTCAAGATAAATTTAAGTTAAGTTTTAAATACTTTTGAAAATATTATGGAAAATGGAGCTTTTGCAAACAGTAATTCTATAAAACCTGAATTGACTGCTCTCGTTGGGAGCAGTTTGATCTGAGCCCTTATTGCTTGTAATATAGGCTACATTTAATAGAAGACCAGCAGGCGAGAGAGAGAGCGCAAGCGACAACATTCTTGACTGGAGGGAAAAGCAAATGAGTACATTGTCGCGCGAACCAGGGTACTGCACTTGATATTAACACCAAAACTGCTAGTTTACGAATCTCGGTGGCAACTTGGTTGTTATGGTTACGTCAGAGTTCTAATTAACTCTTTGTCTGCTGGTGACGACATTAACTTTACCATCTGCTGCTTATCTATGCATTTTGGACAGCCCTGTTGTGGACCAAAGGTTATTAAACTTTTTTCATGCTCAACTCAGCTGAGCATGAAATTTTACCTGCTCATAAACAATTGTTGGCATCTTAACATTTATCAGCATGATAAATACAACATCTGAGAGACTTAAAGTATGACACATCTTTATTTGTCGATACTTTAGTTTTTATGAGCAGTTGAAATTTCGTGCTCAGTTTAGTTGAGTATGAAAAAAGTTTTATAACCTCGGGGCCTGATCTGGATCAAAATATTTGACACATTCATGGTATTCTTGAAACAAAAGTTAATTTTAGAAAAATCAGAAGGCCAAAATCATTCATTGGCCAACATGGAAAGAGATACATGTAAGCCATGCGCAGATCCAGAAATTTTTATCAATGGGGGTCCAACTTTGACTACTTTTTTGTGCTAATTGATGAGGGGAGGGAGGATCAAAATACCACTATATAAGCGAGCCATCATCGGCCCGCCGTTGAAACGCCAATTTAATTCTAATGGCGTTTCGCTGGCGTGCCGATGTTGGCCCAACATTGAATGCTTGCTTGGTAACTTTGTGATGTTTATGGGTTCCGGAGCAGTATTGTTAAGGATCCCTATATTTACGAATTGCCCCGCCCCCTCTGAATCCACGCATGTAAGCTGGTTGTTGTTGTAACTTGCTTCACATGTATTAATACGTTAGTTATCTCTGCGATCATACTTATATAGAGAAATTTTCTACAGAAACCTTTATCTTAAAAACATTTATAGAATATACATTCTTAGAGTCTTCGATTGTTATCAAATTGTTAGGATATTCTTATGTTACCTTCCTACAATTAAACTGGAACGCATAGCTATAAACTGTGATTCGGTTTACAACCAGACATGCATACTGTCGCATGATATTCAAGTTTTCCCACTTTTTTATAACATTTTATTATCTTTTTGAAATGATCAATTATATTAGGCTTTCCGACACTTCTTTCCACTTTATGAGCTAAATCACCAATAAAACCCGACTATGATATGTCATGTTGCAGAAGAGATTTATGCCAATATTGTATTTAACTATCAACTCTAAGTGTCTGTGGTAGAATTAAGAAAATGCTATACGAAGTTGTTTATATAATTATGCAGCCAAAAAATGGTTTCTGTTGTTGAAGTCACTAACATTAGAACATTCACTTGCAAAACGAATAAGCTGCTAAATATATACACCATAGGGGCGGAGGAATGTCTCCATAAAAAAAGGGAAATTAACTATTTCAGCATTAAAATCATTCAGTTTATCATAACATTTAGACGAAACTATGACATTTCTTGTGGCGAATCCAAGTCCAAAAGTATCAAAGAAATGTGTCTTGAGTTAAGTGGGATATATATGATTTACCATTAGTTATCGTTAGTTTATTGATATGCATACACATTTTATTAGTTTGAGAATTAAACCAAACGCAGTTTGTCGATATTATGTTATCAGTGCATTTCCAGTTACAGTGTCACTTGTGCTTTATTAGTAAGTATAAGGGCCAATCCTCTGCTGTGCAATTGAAAAGAAAAAAAGCTATCAACCTTGAGTTATATAACTTGATTTATGTGAGTTTCCAAAATAACAACATAAAGCTATTATCTCTGGAATATTGCTTTTAAATAAATAATAAAACACGTGCTGTGAGTAATAGAGTTTGAAGTCAACATGGTATAAAATATGGTTGCTTCCATAAACTGCTGTGAAAAGAAAGAGCATAAATCAAAATTCATGAAATAATTTGGTTTGAAAATAATATCCTGGCCACTCCATGTTAAAATGGTACTGCTCGCATATTAGTTACGTTGATCTTGATATGATTAGTAGAGCTATGTAGGACCTCCATATAACAATCAAAGATAAGACAGTGGCCAGTGTATGAGATTTCCAACAATGTGGTTTGTGCGGCCAGCAAAGCCTCAGATCAGCCTGCGCATATGCGCAGTCTGATCAGAGCCTTTATTAGTCGCTTGAGTATTCTATGATTGTTAAGCTACTGACTGAACACCATTTGGAGTTTCTAAGCTTACAATGAGGCTACAGAGGCTCGTTCGAGTCTACACATGTCAAAATGCCACATTGTTGGAAATCTCATGCACTGGCTCATTAATTCTTATATGCCCCCTCAAATATAGCAGCGGGTGACACCTATCTACACCTATCAGAAATAGGTAATAAATAAAATAGTTATCGACTTTAAACAATAAACGGACATTGGACAAATGATGCGCAGGATGTGGAAATGTGCTGTTTGTTTTTTACACTCCGCGAAAAATATTTGAGCCATGGCACGTGATTTCCAACAATGTGGCATTTTGACTAGTGTAGACTCCAACAAGCCTTTGCATCCTCCTTTTAACCTTAGAAGCTCCAAATAATGTTCAGTCAGTAGCTTAACGCTCAAAGAACAGTCAAGCGACTAGCAAAGGCTCTGATCAGACTGCGTGTATGCGCAGGCTGATCTGAGGCTTTGCTGGTCACACATACCACATTGTTGGAAATCTCGTGTCGCGGCTCATTTACACTGCACGGAAAAATGATGGTCTTGTTTTTCATAAAGTCCTTTTGTTTATCCGTGTTATGATGGTCGTATTCGTAAATCCATGCACCGCATGCCAGCCCACTTTATTCCGTATATATTAAATATTAACCTCATAAAATTCCTGATTTGGGCAAACTCTCTGTCATAAAATTTCAAAGTGCCAAATATAGTATACACGGACGATATCGCTGAAAATTCTATGTTCTACGTCTTTGCTCAAAATTTTCGTTTGACCAGGAAGCAATCACACACTGCAGACCAACCCACGGCACCATGAGGTAGTGATACAGAACACTAAGAACTACATGACACCCGTGAAAGAGACAATTAAAGTGAAGAAACCAGCTCTCTTTTCCTCAACGAGATGATTGTTAAACTAGACAGGACACTAAGTACTGCACAACGCAACAAAGATCACAAACAACAGGAGCAACTATAAACAATGAATCACGAAGAACAGAACCACAGCCTTTAACCCTTTACCCCAAAGGCTATTTTTAGATCATGACATCACTTCCTATTTTTAGATAGCTATGACAAAATTCAAGAAAATTTTAAGTTTAGTTTTGAATACTTTTGAAAAATTTATGGAAAATGGAGCATTTGCTCCAAAAGAGCAAATGCTCCATTTTCCATAATATTTTCAAATACGTGATATTTCAAAGGCGTCTAAAGGCGTTATGATGGAGTAAAGGGTTAAATAGACAGTAGCCGAAGCCATTGGGGAGGGGTGGCTTAAATTATTTTTACTGCCCATATCTTCGCCTTAGATTCCGTTGTGAAAGCACAAAAATGTTAGCTTGCGTGGATAGGAGGCTTCCTAACGTATCCAATGTATCAACACAGGGAAGCAATCAAATCAATTAACATACTGTGGTGAAACAAGGAAACAGGTTGTCAACTTACAGACAGTCAGGGCTATAGAAAACTCCTTGTTGAGCCACGGTGGGCCCAGCCAAAGACAGGTATCAGACACTGGCTCGCTGACGAGTCGTCATTGGGCACCATCGTGCAATCAAAGAAGAAACCATAGCTATAAACCGCGGTTTGTTTTAACACCAGGCATACAGATCGTCAAATCCAGGTCCATTATTGGCAGAAAAGTCTCTTTTTGATTAAGTTTGGCTGAAAAAATATTTGCGTATTGCAGATATAACCATTGAAAATGATTCAGCATTATTTTTATACCCCTATCCCCCTACCAAAACGCATATAATCCAAAAGCTGACATTTTTACCATGCTGGTGCCAGAATTATTTCATTTCAGAATTTGACTTGTGAAATACTCAGTGAAACAGTTTATTAACATGTCATAAACAATGTTTATACAAACTGCTTGAATTTATGTCACAACTAGTCATTCAGATATTCTAACAGATGTACTGTCCTGCCAGCCTGGAATGACGGTGACGTTGTGTTTTGTTTGCAAGGATGTCGGGGACTTAGATAGGTCAAGTGTGTATTAGTCCTATCTGCAGGATAGAATTAATACACGGGTGATATATGACGATTCGCGTTGGCTCAAGTGAATTGTACAGGTTGATGTTTTACTTGACAATTGTAGGCGGGATATTGCGTCCCTGTTACTCTTGGTTGGCACGACAGTAGTATTTTATAAATATTGTGAAGTTTATTGCTGCTTCATTCAATCTCGTATGAATTCTTTATCAGAAAATTTTAAACAAGAGCTAAGGTACCAAACAGTCTGGTTCCAGATCAGGAATGACTTTTTGTCAGTCCTGATCTGGGTCCTAACTGTTTGCAAATGTTATCTGCTTAGTCTTTTACAAGTATTGTGTCTTTTTATTGTTGTTATGTTTCTCACATGAATTCTTCGTCAGAAGATTTTTAACATACGCTTGGGTGTCAACAGCTTTGATCTGAGATCAGGAAGGGCTTTTTGTCATTCCTGATCTGGGTCCAAACTGTTTACAAATGTTAGCTGTGTACAACACCAACAGGTTAAGAGCTAAAATATCTCTGTATTCAGGTACAGAAACTAATAAAAAATTTGAAAAACTCTGACTTGGTACACCAGCTTTAAATTCGAAATAGTTCAACACGAACATAGTACAATTATTCATGCCATAAAGAATGTCTATTAATTGCTGCATGTATGCCATTACTGGGCATCCAAGTATTCACATAGCCATTTATAAGTATTGCGATGTGTATAAGTAAACTTTAATCTAGGCTGGTGTATCAAACAGTTTGGATCCTGATCAGGATTAACATATTTTATGCCCTGACCTGTGTCCAAACTGTTTGAAATTGTCACCAGTGGATGACTAAAGAGTATCTCTGAAAAAAAGAAATTTCCTGTAAAAGTAATTGACATCTTCCCAATATCAACACTTTATAATATCATGCCAAGAAACTCTTCACTTTCCTCTTCAAGTTTGAAATTTGGATTGTGGAACATTGAAGGATTAAATCGTGACAAGATTAAAGAGACTAGATCTGTAACTATGAACATTTTTAGAAAAAAAAATAATTTCTTTTAAAATCATTTGTAAAAATAGAAATAAGTTATGTTTTCACAATAAATATGTTCAGTACAGCTAAAAGCTGCATGGAACAGTGAATTATCTAATAAAAGCAGGTGATTTTCTCTTGTTAGGAATTATTTACGTCCCTCCAATAATTCTAGACAGTTGATTTTTAACATAAATGCTGTTGTTTTGGTAGATATAATTTGTTGCAATTTATGAAAATGGTAAAATGTTCAGAAGGCTGTGTGATTATCAAGCAAAACAGTTCAAAGAGTCAGTTTTACATGAAAAAAATAACATGGATTCAAATCCAAAAACATTTTAGAATTTAATCAATAAATTGAGCAGCTCTTCCTCAAAATCTGTTGGAGAAAATATACAAGAATCCAAGTTTATAGATTTTTTAAAAAATTGAACACACATGAAACTACTAATAATGATTTTCAGGCTAAGGCCATATCAGATTTGCACGCTATGGAGACCCAAAATATTGAATCAAGCACAACAGATTCTGACTTGAACAAGGAAGTTGATACAGCTGAGATTATGAAAGCCATCAAAGGTCTTAAAAAGGGCAAAAGTGCATCTGGGGACGGTATTACTAATGAAATGTTAAAACATGGTTCTGCTGTTTTCAAAAATGCATTAAAAAGGCTATTTAATCATATTTTTAATGATGGTAACTTCCCATCATACTGGAATGAAAGTTATATAGTATTGATCCATAAAAAGGGAAGCAAAAATGACCCAGCAAACTTCAGAGGAATCTCTTTGACATCATGTCTTGGAAAACTGTTTGATAAAGTTATCAATGCTTGACTCTTAAAGTATATTGGCTCAAGAAACTTAATAAGTGAAAATCAGATTGGATTGAAGCAGAATTAAAGAACGTCTGATCATATTCTTACATTAAAATCAATTATTTATTTTCAACAGTCTAAGAAAGAAAAGATATTTGCAGCATTTATTGATTTGCGTAAAGCATTTGACAGTGTTTAGCGATATGGTTTATTCTACAAAATGCTACTGAATGGTATAAAAAAACTTATAATATTATCCGCTCCATGTATACTAATAATATCTTTAAACTTAAATTGCCAATGGATTAAGTAAACAATTTCTATCTTTATCGGTGTAAAACAGGAAGACGTTCTGAGCCCAATACTATTTAATTTATTCATTGATGATCTGGTAAGAAATTAAACTCATTTCCTTCAGGAGCTATTTCAATCAATGGGGTTTCAATTAATTCACTGCCATATGCAGACGATATTGTATTATTAGCTAACAGTAAAGAAACATTACAGACTTTTCTTGATATATTTGACAATTACCGTACATCCTGGAAGCCATATATGAATACGGATAAATCCAAAGTAGTAGTCTTTAATTCAAATGGAAAACAGTTTTTAAATACATTTAAGTGTGCAAATTGAACACTTGAAACAGTTAACTCATACTGTTATCTAGGGGTCACATTCAAACATAATGGGTCTTTGACTCACACTAGCAAGCTATTGATGGAAAAGGCTAAAAAAGCACTGTTCAAGATCAAGAATACTATTGGACTTGACAATCCATGTAGTCTTTTAGAGAAATTGTTTGATAATCTAGTTACTCCTGTGATGTTATATTGAAGTGAATTATGTGGTTTAACTTGTGCAAAGAAAGACACAACCCCTAACGAATATCTACATTTAAAATTTATGAAAGAAATTTTAGGAGTTCATAGTAAAACTTCAAATGATGCATGTCGCACAGAATTAAATAGACTGCCTCTTAGGGGCAAGATTTTAAATTTGGCCTACAACTACTGGCAACATTTATGGTCATCCTCCAACAGTCTAGTCTCAAAGATAGTCAACGTAACCAGGTCTCACAACAGTTGGTTTATTCAAATGGGTAGTATATTTAACACCCTAGGTTTTTCATATCTCTCTAACACCCCAAATTCTAATTTGCTCAACAAACTATCCATTAAGCAACGTATCAATGATATACAGCTGCAAGAGCAAAATATGAGACTCAAAAATTCAAAGAAACTTTATATTTTAAGAAATTGTATAGAGCACGCATCTGTCCCTCTCATGAAGATATTTTGAAAAACAAAAAGGAAAGAGACATGCTTAGTAAATTACGTATTAGTGCTCACAAACTTGCAATAGAAGGTGGTAGATACTTGAACATTACTAAGCATGAGCGAATTTGTACTGCATGTAATTCAGGTGAAGTAGAGGATGAAGAGCACTTTCTACTTAATTGCAGCCTTTATAAAGCGTTAAGGCAAGTTCTGTGTTCAAAACTAGTAAAATTCAATCACCAATTTCTAAACCTTAAAATAACTCTCGATAATCATAACCATTACATTTTAAAAATGTCCTCTAATTTTATCGAAAAATGTCTTAATCAAAGAGAAACTGTCCTCTCTTAAATCATATATGTCTTAGAAGAATTTTCTAATTCAATATGAATTAGATCATTAGAAATCCAGTAGATATGAGGATTATTGAAATAAATATACGGTATATAATTGTTAGGGGAAATAAGAATGAATTCATAGATCAAAACAAAGAATTGTGTCCTGACTGCTATGACTCCCACGTGTATAGAAACTTCCATATGACTGTTTTTGTTTGTTTGTATAGGCCTTTACCATTTATTGTAAATGTGTTTGTGCTAAATAAATCATTTGTCATTGTCATTATTATTTGTCATTTATTTGATTCTTGTTGTGTGTCTCTTAGCAGAGAAAATGAACAAACTCAAACAAGTGACACAAACTGGGCTTGTAAATACAAACAGCCTACTTTCAGTTTAGGGGCCACGGTACAAATTGATTTTCTATAGACCTCAATACAAACACGTTTGCTGATAAATCAAATCCTGGGCATTTTACACCAGTAGCTCATGCATGCACATGGACTCGATATTTAAAAAATCATATAAAACCACATTATGTGGCATTTTGGAAATTTGCTGTAGTAGAAATCAACCATCAGTCGGCGGGGTAGCTATTTCTTATGAAAAATTGCATGTGCAAAAGAACAAATGTTTTCGGTATAGAAAGAATTTGATACAAATAGTTGAATGAGCAAACCCTATTATCGCAGAAAAATATTCAAAGCATGCAGAGCAATCGTATTCATTCAATGGGAGAAGCTGATATTTCAATTATTCAAAATGAAAACTTTTGTGTACACAGAAAATGATGACGCATTTGCTACCGTCACATCGAACGCCAACAACACAAGTATCAGCTTTTCAAAAAAGCTTGCAATCATTCAGCACTTAACTAAAGTGGGCTGTTGTCTACACTGACTGAAAGTACGGAGATGGCGGTGAGCATTGCGTGCCATTTTAGTTTGTGAGACCATGAGACAATGCATACAGGTTATTTTCACAGAAAGGGCTACCTCATACTACACCACTTAGCCAGTGTTAACATGTAGGTTGCAAACTTAGCCAATTGCCATCTTCAAGGGGATGGCATATATGATCAGCTTTTCTTAATATGTTGTACTCTCCAATAAGTGTTGTTGTTTTTTCATAGTCTATCGATATAACGTGCAGTTCAACCAAGCGTTAAATCAAACGACCAATAAATAAGCCAGCTGCTGATCTTTTGGTACTTATCGCAAAATTGCGCAAGTCATTCTTAATACATAAATGCTCAGCTGTCTAGTTGGGCTAAAGGCACAAATCTTGGCATGGTTATTCATCTACGTCCCTTTTGTAAGCAAGCAATGAAGGCTCTGGTGAGACTGTGCCTTTGCACAGTCTCACCTGAGCCTTCGTTGCTCACACATGTGGTCAGCACCAAGCTTTATGAACTGGCTCAAACAGATTTTGTCTCTCATAATATCAAATAAAAGCGTTTTATAGACGAAATAGTTGGTCGAATTGTTACTGTATTGCTGAATCATCTCTTGATCGCTCAAAATTGAATACACCAATCGAGGCATCGATTATGCCCCATTGAGGTGATTCCATTTTAAGTCGGGAAAATATAATGAAGGCGGGAGAAGGACAAATTTCTTTCACTGAACGTGGTTTTCCTGTGAAACAACCAATCTCAGACCGCCAGATAATATTGTCATTTGGAACGCTAATTTTGTTCTGTTGGCATGCAGTAACGACGGTCAACAAACCAAAGATCACACGTGGTGTTGAAGTAAAATGGTACTTTTAGACCAGGCCCCGAGGTTATAAAACTTTTTTCATGCTCAACTCAATTGAGAAAAAAAAATACTATACGGTGGAACGCTACGGTTCGATCCCCAGAATGTGTTGATCTCGAAACTTGTGGATGGGAGCGAGACCCCTACAACAGCCAGTTGAAACCAATGTTATTGCTGTTAGAACGTATACCTCAAGTTTAAGTATGGAGTTGTTGCAATGCAGGTTTAAAGTATGTGCAACAAGACGGTGCAAATGTAGTTCAAATAGTATCAAATGTATTCTGTCTTGTGGCTGTGAGTTGATTTCATATGGCAATTCACAACTTGTTGTGGCAGGCTCTGATACTGAAGAAGAATACCGGTTAATCAGGGTATAATATGCAAAATATATTAGTTTTCAACAATATGATACGATATTCAAGATATTTACAGTCAATTTTCCTTTCAAACTATACGTTTTGATGCGAAATTTGCATGGGATGCTTGAGAGATCTGGTCATACATAAAACGCACCTTTTGACGTTTGACCCCACCCCACCCCCTGACCATTACAAGGCGGTGCTTCTTTTGTGGATCCTTCTTGTTGTTTGTGCTTCGAGCCTGCCATGTTGTCTTGTCTGTTCATTGCAGCCTTGTGGCGACCTGGGCTAACCTCTTGCCTCTCTTGTGTGTGATGTTTCTTGTGTTTTTGTCATTTTCCCATGCGGTGTCCTTGGTCAGGTGTGATACTTAATTGTATCGACTCCTGATCTTTGACTTCTTTCTGTCTTTCATTTGAGGGCATCAGACTTAACAATAAGGCAATATCATTTACAAACTATTTGCTGTTTTTTTTCAAGTCCAAGTGCTCTTTACTCCAGAATTGTAAATACATATATATCCAAAATGGTTCTGAAATTGCACTTGGTGACCTAAGACCAAATCATTTACATTCTATGAGGTCACACATTTGGTATAAGAATTAATATAAAAGCAGTTCAAATGACGTTATAGTCACCGATATCGACCAGGCAAGACGCAATTTATTCCACCAATGACGAGCCAAATCCTGACATAAAAGTAAAAACGCCAACTGGTATTTCCTGGTCATGCTCACTTACTATTTATAAATACACCTAATGACATTTTGATCCCTTTTTTGACCACTATTGGAGTCTGAGTGCTTTGTAAATTTAGCACATTCAGTCCAGGAATGTTGGCTGACATCGATAAACCTATTTGCACATTCTTTCGCGAAACGAACATGAATACTGATATTGCCACATAAGCCCGCCACAATAAAATGCATCTGATGACCTTTGACCCCAATTGTGACCTTGTTTGTGGCTTCCCATTCGGAAAACAGGGCAAAATCAGCTTGGGAGAGTTTGCTTATATTGATTAGCCTAGTGGCACCTTATGCTTCGAAAGAAATGTCTCTAAAACCTAATGTCTAATAAAGAAGCAGATTAACGATCCTTGTACTATCATACTATGATTATATGTAGGTATTGATCGCAAAATACGCAAGTCATTCTTTATGCATATATGTTCAGCCCTCCAGTAAAATATTTAACTGACCGTTCCAAGGCGGTACTTCTTTTGTGGACCTTTTATGTTTTGTCTGTCTTGTGCTTGCTATGCCTTTGTGAGACTCTGTTTATATGTGCCTTGTGGTCACCTGCTGGGAAAGTCTGACCTCTTGGCTCTCGTTTGTGGTGTCCAACTGTGGGTTTGTCACTTTCCCATTGGTATGGTATCCTTAGTCAGGTGTGGTACTTGATTGTATCGATTCCTGATCTTTGCACCCTTACTTACGTTACTTATATAGATTGGTCATTAAAGTTATAGTTTTAAGTATAAGAAACGTTTTGTATTTTCTGGGGCGTATTTATTGATAAATTAATAATTATAAATACAAATTCAAAGATTGTATTGTATTCACAGACTACGAAATTCTTAAAAAAGTATAGATCAGCCACACTTATTTCTGATATTCTATCAATCATTGTGTGACGTCATTCATTCTATATTTATCAGTGGGTGTGGTTAAACTGTTTCGTGACACACTGAAACAGAATCTAACTAAATAGGAGCAAGAAAATGAATAACAAACAAACCGAACAGACAGTAGGCCTACAGGCAGAGAATATGAATACCTAAGAAAGATTAATCATTTACAGTATTTGGCGGAAATAGGTCATCAATGTTATCAGGGACCGTCTATACACGGTCCATGGTGTTATTGAAGTAAATGTCCTACGCGAAGACATCACCGTCATGCAAGTAGATTTTTCCAGTCACAGGCAAATGCAAGACTGGGGTTGGATTTCTATGTATTTGACGGAATGTTTTTTGTTTGTTTTGATTCTTTACGTCCACTCAACAATCTTTCAGTTATGCGGGACGGGTCTTCCTGGGTTGAACCAGTACTAGGCTAGGATAAATGTTCTTGCTCAAGTACACAACACAGTGACGACGGTGAGGCTCGAACCCGCGGCCCCACGGTCCCGAGTCGAGCACTCTACCACTGAGCCACTGCGCATCACTGTTGATATTTTGCCACTTAATCCTGCATGTCTGCTGGTGGTGTGCTTCTCTATCTGCCAAACCTATTGGCATGGTGTTTCACTATTAGCCAAGCCTGCTTGTGTGGTGCCTCACTATAGGCAATGCCTTCTGGTGTGGTTCCTCACTATCAGCCGTGCATGCTTGTATGTTGCCTCATTATAGGGAATGCCTTCTGGTGTGATGCCTCACTATCAGCCATGCCTGTTGGTGTGGTGCCTCACTATAGGCCATGCCTTCTGGTCTGGTGTGGTGCCTCACTACAGGCCATGCCTTCTGGTCTGGTGTGGTGCCTCACTATAGGCCATGCCTTCTGGTCTGGTGTGGTGCCTCACTATAGGCCATGCCTTCTGGTCTGATTAGGTGCCTCACTATAGGCCATGCCTTCTGGTCTGGTGTGGTGCCTCACTATAAGCCATGCCTTCTGGTCTGGTGTGGTGCCTCACTATAGGCCATGCCTTCTGGTCTGGTGTGGTGCCTCACTATAAGCCATGCCTTCTGGTCTGGTGTGGTGCCTCTCTATAGGCCATGCCTTCTGGTCTGGTGTGGTGCCTCGCTATAGGCCATGCCTTCTGGTCTGGTGTGGTGCCTTGCTATAGGCCATGCCTTCTGGTGTGGTGTGGTGCCTCGCTATAGGCCATGCCTTCTGGTCTGGTGTGGTGCCTCACTATAGGCCATGCCTTATGGTCTGGTGTGGTGCCTCACTATAGGCCATGCCTTCTGGTCTGGTATGGTGCCTCACTATAGGCCATGCCTTCTGGTCTGGTGTGGTGCCTCACTATAGGCCATGCCTTCTGGTCTGGTGTGGTGCCTCACTATAGGGCATGCCTTCTGGTCTGATGTGGTGCCTCACTATAGGCCATGCCTTCTGGTCTGGTGTGGTGCCTCACTATAGGCCATGCCTTCTGGCCTGGTGTGGTGCCTCACTATAGGCAATGCCTTCTGGTCTGGTGTGGTGCCTCACTATAGGCCATGCCTTTTGGTCTGGTGTGGTGCCTCGCTATAGACCATGCCTTCTGGTGTGGTGTGGTGCCTCACTATAGGCCATGCCTTCTGGTCTGGTGTGGTGCCTCACTATAGGCCATGCCTTCTGGTGTGGTGTGGTGCCTCACTATAGGCCATGCCTTCTGGTCTGGTGTGGTGCCTCACTATAGGCCATGCCTTCTGGTCTGGTATGGTTCCTCACTATAGGCCATGCCTTCTGTCTGGTGTGGTGCCTCACAATAGGCCATGCCTTCTGGTGTGGTGCCTCACTATAGGCCATGCCTTCTGGTCTGGTGTGGTGTGGTGCCTCACTATAAGACATGCCTTCTGGTCTGGTGTGGTGCCTCACTATAGACCATGCCTTCTGGTCTGGTGTGGTGCCTCACTATAGGCCATGCCTTCTGGTGTGGTCTGGTGTGGTGCCTCACTATAGGCCATGCCTTCTGTTGTGGTGTGGTGCCTCACTATAGGCCATGCCTTCTGGTGTTAGGACTCATTATCAACCATTCCTGTTGGTATGTTGCATCACTAGAGGCCATGCCTTCTTATGCGGCGCCCCATTATCAGCAATGCATGTTAGTGTGGTTCCTCACTATAGACCATGCCTGTTGGCGTGGTACCTCACTATATGCTATGCCTGTAGGTCAATTGGCACTGCAACCGACATTTTACTAGTCAAGCGCAGATGGAAGAAGGATGGTTACGAGTCTGATGCTACCTGTACAGAGGTGTCATTATATCAGACATGTCTGCTGATTCGGTGCCACTTTCAGATCTGCCTGCTTGTACAGTGCAACTCTGTCATACATGCAAGTTCATTTATTCAGATACGCATGTTTGTAAAGTGCTGCTCTATCAGGCATGGCATCTGGCCTGTTACAAATCCATCAAACATGCCTACAGGTAGGGTGCCGCTCCCACGGTTATGTAAAACTTGTCGGCTACCATCCTAGACGCCATCTTGAATATATCAAATTCTGAATGATGCGTTAATAGCATCACTGAGATGTTACAATGATACTGTTTGTAATTAAAGAATCAGTAGAATAAGCATTTTGCATGCAAATCCGTGGAATTTGCCGATCTCAGGAAAGATTTTCTTATATTTTTTGTAATAAAATGCCATCTTGGCGGCCATCTTGTCCGCATTCTTATTTTATTGTTTTTATTTGGTTACAAGCTACGTGTCTTCAATTAGATTTCAACTTCATAGCTTACAATTTAAGAAAGAAAATGGATTTGAGACGTTTTTTCATATCACACAATAATTTCACTTATAATTGGCCTCCATCTTGGACGCTATCTTAGATAAATCGAAATGCTCAATGATGCCAGAGTGGCATCACTCGGATTTTTCAAGGACAACGTATTCACTACCAGAATCAACAAAGAAAAAAGTTTAAAATCAAGTTCCAGGTCCTCCTAAAAATCGCTGGAATTCTGCCGGACTAGGAGAAAGAGATCCTATAATACAGACAAAGTCGCACACAGAATAAGTCTAGCAACCAACTCTTTTATTAGACGATCCCTAATTAGAATGGACACAAGCCCAATGTTGGAAAACTAGGACCCGACTCTTCCCCCACAATCCATCCACAATAGGAGCGACAACATGCACGGATCCAGCAAGTTTTGTCAGAGGGGGTCCAACTGTGACAATGTTTTTTTTTTTATTCGTTTATTTTAGTCGATAACGGGGGGGAGGATCCTAATACCACTATAAGCGGGCCATCATTGTTCCGCAAGCGAAACGCCATATAATGACGTTTCGCTGGCGTTCCGATGTTGGCCCAACATTGAATGCTGGCTTGATAATTTTGTGATTTTTCAGAGGAATCAGACCAGTATTGCTAAGAAACCCTATAATTTTGTGATTTTTCAGGGGGGTCCGGACACCCTGCCCCCCCCCCCTCTGGATCCGCGCATGAACAACAATGAATTGACAACAACAGAATCGCCGCCTTTATATTTCATTACTTGTTGTTGCTCCCATTGTGTGTGGGGGTTTTCTCCTGTTTTGTTATGTAAATCTTAGTTTTTCCTATCTAGTTTTGCAAATATATCGATGACGAAGAGAGAGAGAGAGAGAGAGAGAGGGAGAGAAAGAGAGAGAGAGAGAGAGAGAGAGCTATTGTGTGGGTATGACTGTCTGTGTTCATTGTCACTTCCTCGTGGTGAAATAGGTTGGTATGTTGTCTATCATTGTGGAATTTCCTCGTCATGCTAAATTGGACAACGGTAGCAGTCACCGGAGGAGAATGATATAAGTGTATGTTAAAGGGGAAAGCAACCCTAATAGTGCTGCAGCAAAGCAGTTAAAAGTGAGCTAGTTTTCGAGATGGTGGTCCCCACAGGGTAACAAGCAGTAACATACATCAAATTAAAGCTAAGAGTCTCCCGAATTAAAAAATGCATGATGCCACCTCGGTATGTCGGGGCGTAAACTTTTACGAGTCATTAAAAAAGGGCACCCATACAAATAAATAACTTTACTCATAAGACTTAATTTAAACCTGAGATCAAAAACATTGCTAAAGTTGGTATAATATGAACACAAAATGATACAGAAGGATGCTAGAAATACTTTGCATCATACATGGGATGCAAACAAGTCCAAATACACTGACGGTGAAAGGTCATTAGGTACATTAGTCACGAAAACCCATGATTTTCTATAATTCTTTTTGTTAAAAGGTCCTCGTTATGTATAAATGTATTGAAAACAAGTTTAAATATTATCAATGACATCTGGGAAGCAAACAGTACATAATTTCGCTACCATTTATTGTGGCGAAAAATTGTACGGCCTACCCAAAAAGGGTATCCATACAAGAAATAAATTTACTGATAAAAATTAAATTAAACCAATGACCAAAAGCAGTGCTGAAGTTGGCATAATGTGAACACTAAATGATACATGAGGATGCTGAAAATATCATTAATCATTTGTAAGGTTCATATAGGTCCAAATTCACCGATGGCAAAAGGTCATTAAGTACATTAGGTGCGAAAACCCATGATTTTGTAGAATATTTTCTGGCAAATGATCTCTTTTGGTATACATATATTGAATACAAGTTAAAATGTTGACAACTGACATCTGGTAAGCAAAATTTGCACGATGCCTCTTCCATATGTAAGGTCAAAAATGTTTACGGACTTTCAAGGAAGGGTACCCATAAAAGTAAATAACTTAACTGATAAAAAAACCCATTTAAACCAATGATCAAATCTATGGTTCAAGTTTGTATAATATGAACGCTAAATGATAAAATAGGGTGCTTAAATATTTTCTGTATTATATGAGGTGCAAATAAATCTAAATACACTGATGGCGAAAGGTTATTAAGTACATTTTGTCACGAAAACTCATGATTTTGTAGACTTCTTTTAGGTTAAATGATTTCTGTAAGTACATATGTATTAAAAACAAATTAAAATGTTATCAAATGCCATTTGGGAAGCTCCTACTTAAAATAAAATCATCCCAAATGAATAGATGAGACATTTACAGTTCATTCATTTAGTAAAATCCGTATCAGATCTTATTAATGTAATATGTTGGAATAATTTTTGCCAAGGACATTGGCGAAAATGTTCCAACTTTTGCATAAAGTATATCAACGTGTGTCAGGCAAGTATTAAACTATTTCTATTTCTTCTATTTGTTAAGAGATATCATATTCCATTGACCATGAAAGTTCATCAAGTCCATCATCCACAAAACCACATGGCATACATGTATATTATACTTTATGAATGCCAGGCATTTGTCAACAATTCACAGTGACATACTCAGTTATTATATATGACATTTGAATGACTAGTTCCAATAAAACGAGCCAAAGTTTATGCGTCATGGCGTAACACACTCACTGATTTATCAGTTTCAGCATCTGATTTGGCAACATCTTCACAAAACAAAATAGATGAAATATTCAGACAAGTTTCCTTCCCCTGGCACTGCTATATTGCACAAACACCCACGGTTGTACAAAGCTGTTTATTACAGAAAGAAGAACATACTCACAATTGAATACTTACATTATAAATCATTCAGCAACTTGTGTGGTGTAGCAGACTGGCTCATCATTAGCGGCCTCAATGCCATTCTGCCATGTGCTTCCTCATTTATAAGATATAATATATACATGTATGACACGTGGTTTTGTGGATGATGGACTTGAAGAACTTTCATGGTCAATGAGATAAGATATCTCTTAACAAAAAAAAGAAATAGTTTAATACTTTCCTGACACACGTTGATATACTTTATGCAAATGTTGGAACAATTTCGCCAATGTCCTTGACAAAAATTCTTCCCACATATTACATTAATAAGATCTGAGGCCCCCAGGGGGTGGGGGGGTCTGTGCTCCCTTGATCCCAGAAAATAATGCATTTATCTCCCCAAATCCCTGAAAGAAAGTACCTCAGCTCCCTGAAAATATTTTTTCTTTGCTCCCCAAATCCTTAATATTAATTCAGCTTCTCCCCAAATTCCCCTAAATGTAAGCCAATTCTCCCTAAAATGTAAAGTTTTTTCCATAGGATTAAATTCACATACTTAAAAACTATGAAGCTATACATGAGCAGATGACTCAATATTCACTTAATATTTTACGTTATACATGTAAAGATAGGGCTTAGCCATGGACGGACACTCTATACAAATAGAGAGTCCTTGGCCAAGGAATAAACTATATATAATTATTTCAATGGAATGCATGATAAAGCTCAAAGCTCCTTAAAAATTCTGCTACTGTACCCAGTAGAGTAGGTATGAATACTATGGAGGAATGCTCTCTAGACTTGATTTTTTTTATTAGTGACAGCTAGACCATTTGGTTTTCTTGGTGGGGGAGGGGCAGCTGTTTTTTCCAATAGATGAAACTAGATTTTCTAAAATAAAGTGAAAGCATTAATTTTGTAACCATTAGAGAGTTGTTTTTTTAATAATTGCTATTAGGCCCTATACGAAAGTTTACCTTCAGTTTTAACAAGCAAGAATATATCTGATCAACATTCATCAAAGTTTTATTAAAAAAAGTCTAATTACCTAGATAGGGAATCGCATACCAGATGTGTAGGTAGCCCTGGTCTGGTGCATTCTGAGTGTTCCAAAGTTAGTTATTATCAACCTAAAAATCAACATTTTTTTTATAATAAATCAAAAACCCAAATTTTGTGCCATATTTTTCTCTAAGATTAATCCAGATGCGCACTTTGGCACAAAACAAATACATTCACATTTTACAAGGGGGATCGGGGGGGGGGGGGGGCTCCCTAAATTCCCAAAACTATGAACTTGCTCCCCAATCCCTGAAAATAATTACCAGTGCTCCCCAGCTCCCTGAAAATAAATAGCCATTCTCCCCAGATCCCCAAAACCCCTGGGGGCCCCAGATCTGATACGGATTTTACTAAGTGAATGAGCCGTTAATGTATCATCAATTCATTTGTGATGATTCTATTTTGAGTAGGAGCTTCCCAACTGGCATTTGATAACATGTACTATGACTCCCACATGTATAGATACTTCCATATGACTGTTTTTGTTTGTTTGTATTGGCCTTAACCATTTATTGTAAATGTGTTTGTGCTAAATAAATCATTTGTCATTTGTAACTTGTTTTTAATACATATGTACTTACAGAAATCATTTGACTTGAAAGAAGTCTACAAAATCATGAATTTTCGTGACAAAATGTACTTAATAACCTTTCGCCATCAATGTATTTGGATTTATTTGTACCTCATATAATACAGAAAATATTTTAGCACCCGATTTTGTCATTTAGCATTCATATTATTCAAACTTGAACCATAGTTTTGATTATTGGTTTAAATAGTTTTTTATCAGTTAAGTTATTTAATTTTATGGGTACCCTTCCTTGAAAGGCCGTAAACATTTTTGACCTTACATATGGAAGAGGCATCATGCACATTTTGCTTACCAGATGTCAGTTGTCAACATTTAACTTGTATTCAATATATTTATACCAAAAGAGATCATTTGCCAGAAAATATTCTACAAAATCATGGGTTTTCGCGACTAATGTACTTAATGACCTTTCGTTATCGGTGTATTTGGACCTATATGAACCTTACACATAAATAATAATATTTTCAGCATCCTCATGTATCATTTGGTGTTCACATTATGCCAACTTCAGCACTGCTTTTGATCATTGGTTTAATTTGATTAATTTGATGGTTCCGACTTAAAGACTTATCTATTGATGAGATGGTAGGGGCCTGATGCTTTGGCTGTTTGTCGGGCCCACCGGGGTTTACCTGTTGGATTTCTTTTGCTCCGGTATTCAGTTTAATTTACTGTTGAGTCCTTATCCTTGCTTTATCTCCTTGTTATATCTTGATTTATATGTTTTAGGAGATGATGCATTGATAAGTTAGGGGTCTTTCATGCAAACCAAATATCTATGTGTCTTGATCCACATCTGAATTAAGGGTGAGGTTGGCGCCGTTAAACCGGTTTAAGCCCTCCAGTAAAATATTTTACTGACCGTTCCAAGGCGGTACTTCTTTTGTGGATCTTTTATGTTTTTGTTCTGTCTTGTGTTTGCTATGTTTTGTGCGCGTCTGTTTATATGTGCTTTGTTGTCACCTGCTGGGAAAGGGCTGACCTCTTGGCTCTTTTTTGTGGTGTCTTCTGTGAGTTTGTCACTTTCCCATTGGTATCCTGGGTCAGGTGTGGTACTTGATTGTATCGATTCCTGATCTTTGCACCATTACTTACTTTTATCAGTAAATTTATTTCTTGTATGGATACCCTTTTGGGTAGGCCGTACAATTTTTCGCCACAATAAATGGTAGTGAAATTATGCACTGTTTGCTTTCCAGATGTCATTGATAATATTTAAACTTTTTTTCAATACATTTATACATAAGGAGGACATTTTGTCAAAAAGAATACTAGAAAATCATGGATTTTCGTGACTAATGTACCTAATGACCTTTCACCGTCAGTGTTTTTGGACTTGTTGCATCCCATGTATGGTGCAAAGTATTTCTAGCATCCTTCTGTATCATTTTGTGTTCATATTATACCAACTTTAGCAATGTTTTTGATCTCAGGTTTAAATTAAGTTTTATGAGTAAAGTTATTTATTTGTATGGGTGCCCTTTTTTAATGACTCGTAAAAGTTTACGCCCCGACATACCGAGGTGGCATCATGCATTTTTTTATTTGGGAGACTCTTAGCTTTAATTTGATGTATGTTGCTGCTTGTTACCTTGTGGGGACCGGTATGTGTCACAATATGGTGGGTCTGCTGCAGCACTATAATTATAAGTACGTTTTATCAGAAAGAGCTCTATGAACCATGAATTTTGATACAAATATCATCAAAATCTGTTGAAAAATGGGGAAGTTATGGGCATTTAAAGAATTCAATATGGCCAACATTTACCCACTATTTTGAATATTTAATTAGTTTTCAGAATTTTTTCAACTGCTTAATTTTTAGTCATCAATACTACCACAGCATCTGTGTTTCGACAGGTATGTAGCTCTATACATAAGGAAAATGTTTTGTTAAAGAAAATTGCAAGTAATCCATTGGTTAGTCTTTTATTTGGATTACGCATATTTAATTAGGCTGTGTGACGCCACTAAGCCTGCAATATGGCCACTTCCATTACAGTCCATTTGCAAATATTCAAACGCCCACAACTTCTACGTTTTTCAACCGATTTCGATGAAACTGGTATCAAATTCATGGTTTATTAAGATCTTTCATATAAAACATAGTAATCATCAGGGTTGCCGTCCCCTTTTATGGCAAAAATCCTTACCACGTGTAAATTTAAGTCTTCTCATGATATAGACAATACGAATTCATGCGCGAGTCCAGAAAAATTCGTCAGGGGGTGTCCTAACAACTTTTTTAATCATCAACGTATTTCACGTACGATCCTCCCAGAAGCAGAGGTTCAATTGTTTCAGTGGTCCGTACCAGAATTTCAAGAGAAACCACTTGTGCTTTTCCGGAATACAAGACATCAGACGACAATTAAAATTGATTTCAAAACTAGAACGGACACAAACCCCCCGATATGAATGACCCTAAAACTAGTATCAAACTCTGTAACTCTGTAACTCTGTATTACAATCACGAAGATTCAGTTCACGAGCAACCCAATACAGGGTCCAGTGATGGCTCAGCTAGTCTACTTAGAAGCTTTAAGCCAGACGCTGTGCAGAGAATACTAGGAAGTTCACAGAGCCCGACATAGCAGCTGCCACTAAATAGAACTCCATGCTGACCTTAACCCTGCATTACACATGCAAGCCACGACTGAGTTTAGCATGAAACAAACGTTTTATAACCACACCGGGTAGGGGGCAATCGAAAACGTAATCAACAATCGACGAACGCGGATCAAAAATAGATAGAAACAGTGTTTTCGATTGTCTTTTGTCGCCAGTGTGGCTACAAATGGCAATCGAAAACACTGTTTCTATTGATTTTTTATCTACGTTCCTCGATAGTATTGGCGTTTTCGATTGCCGCCTATCCGGTGTGATAACCTGGCGCTTGGTTGCTTTTCTTGTTATGTCCATGCCTAAATGCGTGTATCTATGTTCTATGTGTTCTAGTGCCCCTTTCTCTTGTAACATTATCATGGACATTTTATACCCCCCCCCCCCCCCCGTGACCAGTTCTCTCTATCCCAACCAGCTGATTGACAAATTATATTTAAAGCTGCATAGTCTGTAACTTTTGATCTTTTAATTTCTGAAATGCTTCTATTTTTCAAGAACACAGTAAAAAAACTAAAATTCAGGTTTACATTTTACCAATTTTGTAAATCTTTACACATTATCAGTATCAAAACAACAGCATTTATGTTAAAACTTGACTGTCTATAATTATTGGAGGGACGCAAATAGTTACCAACAAGAGAAATAACACCTGTTTTTAAAAGATAATTAACTTTCCTTGCAAATTCAGCAATAGTGAACAGATTTATTGTGAAGACTTAACTTAGTTCTGCTTTTACAAATGATTTAAAAAGAAAAGATTTTTTTTTTCGAAAAATGTTCATAGTTGCAAACTTAGTCTCTTTAATTAAAAGGAGACTATAAGAATCCATCATGAGTGTCAGGGTGGAAAAGAAAAATCCATCCCGAGGATCACCGTTTGTCATCACGAGGCTTGCCGAGTGATGACAAACGGTGATCGCGAGGGACAGATTTTACATCCCATCTTCACACGAATGATGGATTATTTTTTCTTGCTCACAATTAAACACCTAATACGCTGTCAATACGACTGAACGACACTCAATTAATCAACTCCTATATGGAATAGAAGACTCAACTCTTCAGGAGAATACAACCTTATTCATAGAGGTACAGCAATTTTTAACCAGTCGTGGCAGGTTTAATCAACGTAGAGAGCCCACTCAAGCCAGAGCTCAATAACTCAAGGGTTACTTGCCTGAAACAGTATGTCAGTCAAACATTCTCTCTCTCTCTCTCTCTCTCTCTCTCTCTCTCTCTCTCTCTCTCTCTCTCTCTCTCTCTCTCTCTCTCTCTCTCTCTCTCATTTGTATACATATATATTTTGTTCATTCCTATAACACTTGTTGTATTAAACATCATACCACCTTTCAGGAGATGACTTATATAAGCTTATGCTTACTGTCAAATCTCTTTCATTCAACTGATTTGTTATATTATTTGTGCTATGCTTACTTTATAAAAGAGAATGAATAAAATATGTTTAAACCAACACCTAATTTTATGTCTGTAAAAGGCTCCCTGAAGTTTCTGTATACCTTGAGATGCGATATGACTTAATGACGTCCCTTTAGCATAACAATGGTGTAACTTGACGACCCTGCGCGAGAGTTCCAATGCAACCAATGTACAAAACCTTCGCGTGACAGGGAAACATGGGTAAGATAAGATCTTCTATCCCAGGGTAAAAGCCTCATCCGCTGTGCAAGAAATAGAAATACATTCTAAAACCAGATCGTTACACGAAACCCAAGCACACAGTGACAGCAACAACAAACAAAGAGCTACTCCGACCCCATTGGTTGGTTTGCAGTGTGTGAAAATGGCAAAACCTAGTCATACTCACTTACTTTTAACACTGACAAATATCTAAACAATTTATTTTATATTGTATTTAGGATTTTATGCCTTTTTCGTGTTTCTAGTTTTGGTTCAGTGTCTAGAAATTAAGAAGACAAACATGATTAGTCACAGAGCAGATATCAGTAAGGTCGTCGTATTATTACGGAAATTTCCAGGAAATTTATTTAGGAAGACCTGTTTGGCAATTTCCTGGCTGGTGTTAACACCTAACAAGAAATCATTAAAATGTACCAAACAAAACAGTCATGATTATAGGATAAAAGAAAGTATAAGTTGAAACAGACAAGTTTGCAGTTGAGTGCGAGGCAGTGATGACATCAGTGTATGAACATGGATGATTGGGTGATTTTTTTTTCAAAATCGACTTTTTTTTCAAAAGAGAGCGTGATGCTTACTTGTATATGGGACTCTTCAGCGGCGCCTTTGTTATTCGCTTATATCTAAACTTTTTTTGTTATTTATATTTTAAGTCAATATCTATATACAAATGTGTTTTATTGTATATATCTAAACTTGCTTTACACAAAATTGCAATAGTTTAGCCCATCTCTTTCGCTGAGTAGGTTGGCTTGAGTCTGACTCAGTCGGAAATCTCGAAGACCGGGTTTCTCACGACGAGACCCATAGCTGTTGTATCTCTTCCTCTTGATACCATATCTATAGACTATGCTCTGTGATTGTCGCATTTCTGGCCATACTCACTTTTTTGCTGCTGCTGTTGTTGTCGTTAAGATGGGTGATCAGAAAGTTCGCGGAAAAGTGCTATTAAATCGCATTCCTTTTATCGATTGCTATGCAAATTCATAGGTATAAACTACTACTCATAGCAAGTTGACTGAAATTGAAATTTAGAAAATGTTACGACAGACGTATGAGTACGAGGCTCCGCTGTGACGTCACTTCGCTGGAACCGGCCCATATGTACCCCTTGGTTGCTTAATAGTTGTGTTTTAATTGATTGGTATTTTAACGGAAAGTAATGTTCAGTCATTCTGTGAAAATAATATGAGGTTTTCATGTTATTCTGCTGCCCTATATATGTATTCAAATGTATAGGTTTCAGTCCAAAGGGCAGGCCTAACATGCGTCAATCTTTTGAGGGTTTTTTTTAAATTTTAAATAAAAAAAAAATTGTCAGTGTTCATCACAGTAATTATAATATCAATATTAGATCTACTGTCCTGAAAAAGGGAGTTTTCGAAGTGTGTAAATAGTTTTTTTTAAGAATTGACATGCCAAAACAGGCAATGGGTTCATAGAAATTATATGCTTTGTCTTTTGACAGCACTGTTATTCGTTTCGATTAAGAACACCACCCGTTAGATATAAATATTTGACAGTTTGCATAGAAGAGTAGAAAATATATCGTTAAATATGCATGGAACGTAATATGGGCTATCACAACATGACGAAATTTTACAAAACGTTGAAGTTTAATTGTTTGTGTAGTAAAACGTCAAAATGCAACGTAAAATGGGCCGGCTCGCGCTATATAGCTTTGCCTTGACGACAACTGTAACGCACGTAGACGACTAACATCAAGCATGTTGTAACCGATCAACTGCATATGTGTTGCAGTATTACCAGCTCTATTGAACAAATGATGTAGAAATGTCAACCAGATATTTTCCGCGAACTTTCTGATCACCCCTCGTACTGCTGTTGCTGCTTTTGTCGTTACTGCTGCTGTTGTTGTCGTTGCTGCTGCTGCTTCCAAACCCCGACGTCTTCTTGTACAAAATATTACCAATTATTTTATATGATAACATATTGTAACCTTGAAGATCTAAACATCCGAGCCGACATTGAAGACAAAAATGTATCTGTTCTATGATATCCAAAGGCTGAAAGGTACAATTTCTGCTTTTATCACGGATCACGTAAGGGCATAAAACTTGTATTTTAAATACTCTGCATATTGCTTAATATCAAATATCAATCCTTAGAGGATTGTAAATTGTAATAATTCTGAACATTGCGATGAAATAATTGAAGTGCAGCTTTGTTACATTAAGGGTCGGCGCATGATATATTGGTACACAACGTAAATGTGCAATTGACTCCTTAAACGCCCACGCTGACGTATCAAGTGGGACAATGTGTCTGAAGTATGTTCTGGGTCTTCATCTACAATCATACTTTGTATATGCAAGCAGCGAGGGATCTGGCGAGTCTGCGCATTTGCACAGGCTCGCCTGAGCCTTCGTTGTTCGACTGTGTGATAAGAACCAGATTATCATGCACTGGCTCTCAATCATTCAAAAGCTCACAATGAGTGCAAAACGTCATTTTATACGCTTTCAGAATTCATGGCATAAAACTGCTATGAAAACAATTATATGGACTCCGTCGAGGGAAAATATGTCTTCGGGGTTTCCAAACACGTTTTGCTCAATCCGTGCGTTTAGTAAGAATATTTAAATTTTGCAGGTGACAGGTTCAGCCTTTCGTCTTTCTAGAGTTCACAAACAAAGACGCTGATCAGAGAGCTCAAGCTAGCCCCAGTCTATAGCCTCGTTCATATGCACATATGGGGTGTACATTTGCACCTGGGGTGTATTTTGGTCATGTAAACGGTGTTTTATGAAAATGCCAATTAGCACCCGGGTGCACATTAATTTTGCCCCTAGGTGCAAATTGCGCACATATGTACAATTTGATCTTAGATTTGGGTAAATTACCCATATTTTCTATATGAACATGTACATGTGTATGGAAATAAACTATATAAATAGTCCCTTTATCAAACTTAAGGTCATGGCTTCTTTCTGTAGTCACTACTTCATCGGCTATGCCGGGTTGCCACGCAGAACAACTGGAATTTCTGGTCCATGGGCTTCGATTAGCACGATTCTATTTCCGAACAATATCTCTTCCTAGCCCCAGCAATAGAAATCAGAGTTTGCCAGGACCCTGGCGCCATGCACGAGTCCAGGCTATCCGATGTACACATCACATCGGTGAAAAGGTCCCCCCTGCATAATACCGGAGTACCACCCTTTACGATTCATGTAATCAACGTGATATTCAGACAGAGCAATAACTGAAATATGTCTACCATCTATCTTACCCCCACAATTTGGGAATCCAACCCTCTTGTAGCCAATGATAACCTCGGTTAAGTCATTTCCCTTCGGAAACTTAACAGAGATTAAGAAGAGTTCGCCGGTCAGTTCGTCAACAATTGCAGACCAAACCCGTTTCACACATTCACAGGACGTTTATTTTGCTATTACGAAGAGGTTCTCAATTGTCCAGCTCTGCACAGTCCTAAGTCAAACTGTCACCAGCAGTTCAATTGAAACAACTTAACGCACTCGCGCATTCCGTTGCAGCTATGCGTGCAGTTTGTCGCAGAGCCCGTGACATTCGGAAGTCATGGGTCATCAGCACATGTATAAGTCTCAAGCACTACGTTCGTCCGCCACTGTTGGCCAGATAGTCATATATTTACTTAGTATTGCTGCAACAGCTTCCATAAGTGCCATTTATGCACCAGTCATTTGTATCCACTGCTCCCCCACCTACGGTGAAGGCGGGGATAATGATTTTCACTTTCCAGAGCCCTGGTATAAGCCCCTGCAATTTTGCACCCGGGAGTAAATTTGCACCAGGGTGCAAATTGTGCATATAAACGAGGCTTATGATATTCACATGCAACAATCATAGGCGATCGGCAGAGAGGGGTCAAAATATGATTTAATGCACCCACTGACGGTTTTGTACACCATATCTCAAAGTCAAAAGTGGTTCAAATGCCTGAAAAGGGACCTTATCAGCCATGCTGAAAAGATAGTAAAAACATATTGCTCCTAGTATTACTAATCAATGATTTCTTTTTTCTTGAATAATGCAAAGTTCCACTGAACAAAAGTAGTAAGATACTTTTCATTTGCGTGACACAAAATAATGATAATGATAAAAGAAATAGTAATAATATTATATGGGAAAAGGTAGTGTTGTATTTAGACCGTGAGCTGCTAATGGACGCCTTGCGATCCCCTGCATCAAATGGGGATTCGTGTACACTATGATTTTCTGCAACTATATTATATGAGATGCAAAATGACAGATACTGACGGACTTTAAAAACGCAACACTAACTTCCCTTTATATCTTCCAGAATACAGTTGTATGCAAAATTCCTTTGCTTCGACGATGTCAAACTAGCCTGGCTTCTTCAGCAAACATTTTAGTTTTAATTGTACAACTAAACTGGACGACGTTATTTGTTCAAAAAAAGAATACTTTTAGTCTTGGTGACGTGCATAACAAAAATATTCAAGGAGGATATTACACTTATCACCTGTTTGCCTGGTTCTGCAAGTTTGTTAACCATTAAGACAGCTAGATAGGACAGTATTTGTTCTAAATGTTCATTTTGGTCATATGTTTAAAAGTGGTTAATACAAGGAAAAAACCCTTGCATTGTTCGAATTGTAGTAAAGACATTACTAAATGAAAGGAATTAAATAGTTCATTTGGATTTTTTATTTGAATTCTCTATGTCAACGAGCCTTGGTCTAACTATTTAGCATGCCAGATTGGAGCATGATCAATGATATTAAATGCATCCTATCAATCCTTTGTATATTTCAAATCACGCTAAATAGATTAAAACCGTTTAACACAAAAAATAAATGAAATGAGCCAGCACATTTGATTTTGGTACTAGCGCCTACCGCATTGCCATAACATGAAGCTCTGGGCTAGCCTGTGTAAATGTGTAGTCTCGCCAGATTATTTGCTGCCTGTAAGCACAAAAATGGGTATATATGAAGAATTAGACCAGAATTAGTACAGCTAAGCCCACTGCGTCAGCATGAGCAATTAATGGAGGCAGTTGCCATAATAATAAATACCTAAATCTCATGTGCTGGTGAAATCGTTATTTGAGCTCTTTTTAAATTACAATTAAAAAGACCAATACTTATTTTTTCATCTAAACTTCACAATTTTCATACGTTTGCTACTGTTAAAACAAATCTGGTATTAGGTTTTAATATTTTGTAAATCTTGAATCCATGCCCTGGTGTGTATGCAACCCATTCTTGTTGTTAATATCCATATAACTCTTTGCTATTAAGGATTCATGCGATAATTTTGTCAAGTCACATTCTGTTAAGTGGTAATTAGCATCAGCTATTGTAGCATTAATTGCTTAAACTAACAGTAAGTACGATTTTATCACTGCACTCTTTACTTTTTACTATTCCATCCAACATTCTGAAAGAACATTCTGAAGTCTGATTTACATCAGCTTGAATGACAAATTCGGTCTGACCTCATCCTGGCTGTCAAATTTCTATAAATTCAAATCAGTATCGTAAGTAACAATTGACCGTTTTCCTTGATTGTAATTGTCATGTAAAATCCACCATTACCACTTATTTTCCCATTTCATTGAAATATGGTTATAAACTAACCTTTTACTTATAGCATTAACATTGTCTTCAGAAGTACTATATTGATTTAATTCAATTATGCAATTCAATTCTTTAAACAGTGAAAGCTATGCTATAGACAAGCCTTAAGTCTATTCGAAAGCTGAAAGTAAATTAATGCATCAACATCTGCATACGTAAATAAGAAAAAATGCTTCAAAGACTGTCTTTTCGAATAGTATCTGATTACATACAGTTATAATGCATTGTATCTAATGTAACATTTATATTTTTTGTACTCTACCAATTTACAAATATTTGTTTCTATCTGGGTTGTAATAGCACAAATGTTTTGATCGCTACAACCTCCCATACAACATTTAGTAGATAACAGTATTTTGTTGATGTAGAGAAACCAAAATATACAAGGAATACGACTCTGTATCTGGTTACTGACTATGTTTGTATAATGTGAACAACAGTTAACTGGGTATACTGAAATTTTGGTTGATGTTAAATAAGTGTCTGGATTTAAAGTGTTCTTCAGATAAGAAATTCAAAAACAGAATCCACCATTTATAAACATTTCAGGCTCCCTTAAATACTGTCTTTCACAGCATTTTTGGACATTCATAAGGCCTTATTATATAGTTTACTTTGCAATATATGTTACTTTGAAAATTGACAGAACATTGGATTTCTTCTTATTCAGCATTATTTGTCTTTGTTAATGAGGTTTGAATCCTATAATTTTGACCAAATCGATAAAAAATACTTATTTTCTAGTTTTAAGTAGCTCTCAAATATACTATTTCACAAAAGTAAATATGCTTTGACAATTTTTAATCATGAGTCTGGTCATTACACCTGATATATTCATTGAAAAAAACCAATATCTTAATGTCTACTCAACACGAAAATCAGTTTTGTTTAATAAATATCCTATGATGTATCATTACGTGGATTAAGCGCACCTTCATTTTCTAACATACGTAACAAATTGACAAACAATTAAATGATACTTTACACTGAAAACAATGTTTATTATCCCTTTTACTCTTGTTTATCAATATAATGCTCATAAATGGCGATAAAAGCTTACAAATAGGAGGACATGCTTTGATTTAAAATGAAAATGGGCTTTCCTTACGTAACGTTTTCTGCTGGATTGTCATTTTCAACAGCTTATAACTCTTAAGATTTTTGTGATACTAACAAGCTGTTCGCAGTTTTGAAATGGTCAGTTAATTGTCTTTTATAGACGTTCTACTTTTCTCTAAAATATGTAATGAGAAGATTATAAAAAGAAACTTTACAACAAAATATCAATGATTTTATTGTGTTTAGTTGAAAATGTAACGTAAATGACATCATAATGAGCCTAAATCGCTCTAACAAACATCACTATCTACGGGAAAGTAACTGTTCTTACATTTTACATGACTGTTTAACCAATTTTAATAGTTTAAGTACTACTTTAACAGCCCTCATTTTATATTGTTGTTTTCATTTCATACATGGTGACCTACATCCGATCGGTTTCCATGGCAACCGCATCACATTAGAATTCTACATCATATTTCATTTGAATATAAAGACAGTAAGCTTTATAATGGTTTGTAATATGACTGGAGAGACTCATGTCTCCTGATTGGCCCCATTTGTCTTCACAAATCTCTAAGTCTACCTAAAAACTGGTCTAAACATATAGGATGACAACCAGCTCAAACTAGTTTGTAGCTGCATCTGCCACCGAAACACAAAACCAAATGGGGGGGGGGGGCAGTAATAAGTGTTTGGTAAACGGAGTTTGAACTAAATTAACCACCACCCAATAAAAAGCTTATCTCAATTCCCTTATGGGAATGTAACATTTGCTTAGTCTGATACCAACCTCATTAATGAGCGCCCCGAGATTTGATAGTTCCAGTCAATTGTCTTCTGGAAAGAAAAGATAAATTGCACGAAATGTCAAAACCTTATTTAATTGCAAAATTATATAAAATATCTCAGAACGCTGTCAGCTCGGTTTCTTATTTGAGCCACGTAATTTGGAACGCTGTCTCCACTGTCACAGATCAGGCCCGAGGTAATAAACCTTTTTTCATGCTCAACCCAGCTGAGCACAAAATGAAACCTGCTCATAAATGTCATAATATGGCATTTAACATTTATTAGCAGGATATATACAACATTTGAGAGACTTAAGGCAAGAAATTTCTTTATTTGTCGAAATTTTAGTTTTAATGAGCAGTTGAAATTTCGTGCTCAGTTGAGTAGGGCCTGGAAAAAGTTTTATAACCTCAGGGCCACGTCTTTATCGTCTTTGTTTTGTGTATGCATACTTTCACATTTGCACATTCTGTGAATTTATTGCGATCGTGTACACGATCGCAATAAATTCACTGGCTGCGCACATGTGAACTTCACAATGTCCCAGGTGATCGGCTTTTCCCTGGTGTGGCCTATGTGACCAAATAATTAGCTGATTTTCCTTTTGACAACCCTCAAAGCGTCGACAAAAATGCATCTGATAATGTCGTCAACTGAAGTCGTCTGCTGCAAATAGCTACATAACACTATTGACTAATTATAGTATAAAAGCAAACAGCGGATCTGGAGCATTACTGTTTGTCAAAAAGTTACCAAACCATTTCAGCAGACGATTCTGCAGACGAGATTGGGATCGTTGTGATTGGATCTTAAAGGGTTAACCATTCTCCTTCCGGAAATTTTCACACACAATTCCTTCAATGAATCATTAGGCTCTCTTTATGAAATGGTCTAATTCTTCAGCTCAAGGCTAATGGTCCTTAAATCCAAGTGTTAATTATTCTGAAGGTTACAGTAGCTACAGGGCGTTTAATCACAAAGAGACAGGCAAAATAGCAACTGCTTATATCCCACGTTACAAACACGAGCTCAAACTTTATGACCTCTTTAAATATGCTAAAAGTTGCTTCATTATATGCCCTGGCGTAGTGTACTTTGCTACTTTTAACGTTTTTCTGAATCTAATTATTCGTAAGCCCCACATTTAAATGAAAAATGCGTTTTCTCAGATATTCATGATACGCTTATTTTCAATAATGATTAAAAATTAAACCCAGCATTCGCCTCCATGTAATCCAATATTAACTGGTGTTTTTAGCCAGATGGACTTTTTATTTTCAATCTAAAGTCTTGCATAAAGAATGGGTATGGTAATCTGTCAAAGTTGAATTTTGAAAAAAAACGGCATTTGTGTGAGTGCATAACTTGTCAGGGATTTTATCAATTATTTTGACGTCCTCAGTATGAGAGATAGGCGATTTGTATGGCTAGCTACAAACCCGATCAAAGTTCTTAGACTGGGCTAACCGTGTCTATATAGAGAGCGGTTGGAGGGGGGGGGGTCTCATTAGATCCTTGCTTTTATGCGCGTGTCTATGTTTGTCTGCGTTCTAGTATCTCTTCCTCTTGGTCCCACTGGATGTTGGTATTTTCCAGGTCCAGCGGCTATAACATTTCTTCATGATCAACTCAACTTAGCATGAAATTTCAATTGCTTATAAAAAAAATAAGATTCTGAAAAATAAAGATATTTCTTGCACAAAAACTCTTTATCTGGCTTATAAATGTTAAAATGCCAACAATTGTTGGCATTTTAACATTTATGAGCAGGATATATTTCATGCTCAGTTTAGCTGAGCTTGAAAAAGGTTTTATAATCTCTGGACACCTGTTTGTTGCTGCTGCTGCTGCTGCTGCTGCTGCTTCATGGGCTTCAAGATTCTAAGAAACACTATGATCAATACAGACCTGCACTACGAAGATCGTGTTACGCGCAATGGAAGAGTTCGGTTACGTGTGATTTATACTGAAAAACAAAGGCATAAAAGATCAAAAGAAACAATCATCATGTCATTCTACTGCAAGTTTTAAAGATCTACAATGTGATCTACTCCATACGGACATGAACGTAACAGTTATACATTCTTTATAACAGCAAAATTCTTTACTTCAATTGTATTTGCACAAAGGTACAAATTAACTTAGATTTAAATTCAATACTACAGAAATTCAGTTTAACGTCAATTTATTTGTGGGCAAACAGTGTCGTTGTAAAGAGGGTTTTCCATGGTGTGTCCGCCTGGCGCCTGTACGTGGAGATAATCCACGAGCTTTGGCGTACAGGCGGACATACCATAGTTTAAGTATTTTATACCACCTGCATCAGTGTAGACCTTGTACATTACGAGATATTTCGTTCTAAAGTTGGCAATGGTGGTATAATGTTATCAAAACAGCATCAAGTAAGTGCATAAAACTTCATTCCTATTCTGAGTGTTACTACAAACATTGCACGATTCTTGGGTCTGCACTATAATAACTATGCTACTGTCCTGCCAACCAAGAGTGACAGTGACGTCATGCTGTGTTTACCACGTTATCAGGGACTAGAATCGATAGATCACTTGTGTATTAATCCTATCCATAGGATAGGATTAATACACAAGTGATCTATCGATTCGCGTTAGCTCAGGTGGAGTGTACAAGTTAATGTTTACTTAACAAGTGTAAACAAATATTACGTCACTGTCACTCTTGGTTGGCACGACAGTAGTCCGTCCGTCCGTTACCAGTTGGTGAAAATGATCATAACTCTTGAACCGCCTGGTATATTTTAATCACATTTTGCATACATATGCCTGTCAACATTCCCTAATCACTGGCATGCGAAACCGCGTTTTTTATAGACATGGGTTTGCTGGCCAATGTCCAGCCTGTTGTGGTCAGTCAGTGAAAATCCTCATAACCCTTGAACCTTATGTGATATTTGGATCAAATTTTACACTGGTATGCAAAACCGTGGCGAGGGTTGGCCAAACATCATTTTGGCCAGCCGAGGTCTTTTAGTGAAAATGCTCATAACAATTGAATCGCATGGTATATTTTAATCAAATTTTGCATACTAATATATTTTTTAACATTATCGAGACATAGGTTTGCAAAACAGTGATTCGGCTTTGCCAAGAATTTTTTGTGGCAAGCCTAGCCACTAAATGTATTAGAACCCGCTTTCGAACGGAATCTATTTCAGAATGGCTATGTCGACACACTCATTTCGGCTACCCGAACATTGTTTTCAATTTAAATACCCAGAGTTTCAATCTAATTAGCAACTATTAACCGTGGGTCGTGCATATTAGGCCTGCTGTCAGTTGACGGGGTAACATGGTTTGCCCTTCCGCTATTTCTTTGAGGGTCATAAAATGCCAAGTTGTGAAAAATGTGACTTTGCGATGGGGAGGGGGGTATTGCATGTATTTGAATAAAATACGTTTTTATGCTGTAACATCTCAAACGCTTACACATAAATTTGAAGAACTCTGTGAAAATAGACTGTGGATATTGCGGTTTCACAGTGGAAACTATGCTTAATACACTAAAATCTTGTGCACTAACTAAGAGTCTAGCTTTTTCCAGAGATAAATATCGAGAATTCTTCAAAAGTTCACTAGGTTTGAAATGCATTGGTCATTAAGTCGACAAGCTGAGTAAATAAACTGACAACTCAAAGGCAGCGAATGTTAATAGATGTTCTTGCCAAACTAAAAATGGCGTCATTGAATGTTTTAATACATCAGCATTCTACGACAATCCACTACGCCCACATCGAAATCAGTGACTGTGTGAACAACTGTTATTTAGGGTCACGTGGCATCATAACTTAGAAATGCGTTGATAAAATGCTATCCAATGGACCTCGACGCGAGAAAACTTGTCTTCGGGGTTTCCGACATAGTGAGATTCAAACCAGTCTCCTCAGCTACAAAGACTGGCGAGAAAGTTGAAATTTCGTTTGAAGCAAGTCTCGATATGATACTTTCCAAATAGCGAATAACAAAGGTGTTGATCAGACTGCGCGTATGCGCAGGCTGGTCTGCGCTTTTGTTGTTCGCAAACCCCCGAAGACAGGTTTTCTCGCGTCGAGACCCAAATATGATACATTTTTGGAAACTATAATTCAACGGCTACTTGATAGTTTAATTTTTGTCGAAAAAGAAGGTGGCGTGCACGTACAGGCGGCATGCTCAAAAGTAGGGTTTTATATAATGGCGGGAATTTGAAGCAAAATACTTGGAAAAAAGCAAAGGAAAATTGGGGACCTTATTCGCGATCATGATTTGACAAATTAACGATTTGGTGCCAACTTATTTTTTATTAAAATATATTATGCGATCACTGCTTGTACGACTACCACCTTTAGATTCGGAAATTGTTGACTAATAGAGAAATGGTAAACTTTTAAAAATGGGACAATTTCCGATTTTTCTTTATTATTTTGCTATAAATTGTGTCGCTAAAGGAGCACGAAAAAGGCCTATTGAGTACATGTTTTGCTTATAATATAGCCAACAATGCGTAAAAATCATTTTGTCTCGCAAAATGTATTGCTTTATTAGTTCTGTATTTAAGAAAATAAATTATTACTTATACCACTATCCATACTTTTCAAGAAGTGGGTGGGGTAACTCAACCCTGCATATTTTGTCGATGGCTTAAGAACTTCTCATGGTATCGCGTTAACCATCACAAAGTTGATTGATTTCTACTCTCAAGGTATTTTACTTTTTTGTTTGCCACTGTTATTAATTGAAATGACCCAGAACATCACTCATTCTGCCCATGGGAAGATTTTAAGAGTTATTTTCCCTTTGTTCTGGTAAACAAAATTTATTTTGGTTTCAATACAAAGAGCATAAAGTGTGCTTGACAAAAATACAAACAGACGGCATTTTAAACTACCGTGGGTTATTTGTTTTAAAAATATGTGCATTGTGACATGCGATTTTAGACGTAAAAATAGGCGCATTGTTTTGCTTATTTTTTGGAAACGATGTTTTCTCAAAACATCTGTTTCCAATGGTATCATATACACAAAATACACACAAAATCCCCATACCATCGAACCCCCGTTCAACATTGCTACCCAGTCCGCTACCTAGACCGTTACAGCCTGTGTAAGCCGCTGGGAACCAAATGTCCTTAATGCAAACAACCCTTGTCCTGCTGCTAGACAAAAACAATATTGGTATTTTATTAGTTTGTTGCTGTTTTCAGCTCTGAAACGTAAACCCAATGGTCAGAAAAACGTTGTTGTGCTTGAAAACTTGATTATTGAAAGCTTACATATGATTGAAACAGAATTATAAGTTTATTTGTACATCAAACGGAGAGGGTCTCAACGGGGTACCTTAAAAATCAGTGTTTCGTTTGTTAAAAATACGCTTTAATCAGTTTAATTTAAGAGAAATCAGTGATAAGAAATTTTATTTTGTAATGCTGAATGTGCTTACTGGTAAAAATGAGTTTTATGAAGACGCTAATTGGTAAAAATTTGGGACAAATTCGCAAATCAGTAAACCCCATTGGATGCCTCAAACGAGCGTCAGAAAAACAATGCCTTAGCATATATGTGTCACTCCCTATAAATTGGTCAAACATTTACTTTACCACTTGTTTTGAGTACTCATTGGAACAGTCTCATTTAGATTGTTCCTTTGACTACCCACAACACACTTTTTGGTTGATAATGTCATTCCCACACTCGTAACAAATGTCAAACATTTGCTCTAATATTTGTTTTAGGTACCCATTGGAACAGTCTCATTGAGAAGGTTCCTTTGAGTACCCACAACACACACTTAGGTTGACGATTTCATTTCCACTTTCGTATCAAAATGTCTGTAATATGTAAATATATATGTCAATCCCATAACTGTTCAAAAATTTGCTTTAACATTCGTTTTCGGTATGCATTTGAATAGTCTCATTGAGATGGTTCCTTTGACTACGCTCAACACATATTTTGGTTGACAATTTCATTTCCTCGCTCGTGTCAAAATGTCTGTAAAATAAGTATGTCGATCCCAAGAAATCAATCATACAGCCACTTTTACATTTGTTTTGGGTAGTCATTTGGGCTGTCTCATTGGGACGGATCCTCTGACTACCCACAACACATATTTTGGTCGACAAATTTACTCCCACACTCGTATCGAAATATCTGAAAAATATATGTGTCACTCCCTATAAATTGGTCAAACATTTACTTTAACATTTGCAGTGAGTACTCATTGGAACAATCTCATTTAGATTGTTCCTTTGACTACCCACAACACACTTTTTGGGTTTTTAAGCTCATTCCCACACTCGTACCAAATGTCAAACATCCGTTCTAATATTTGTTTTAGGTACTCATTGGAACGGTCTCTTTGAGAAGGTTCCTTTGAGTACCCACAACACACACTTAGGTTGACAATTTCATTTCCACATTCGTATCAAAGCGTCTGTAATATATAAATATATATGTCAATTCCAAAAGACGGTCAAACATTTGCTTTAACATTCGTTTTTGGTATGCATTTGAACAGTCTCATTAAACGGTTCCTCTGACTATCCACAACACATATTCTGGTTAACAATTTCATTTCCTCGCTCGTGGCAAAGTGTCTGAAAAACAAATATGTTGATCCCAAGAAATTAAGCATACGTCCACTTTAACATTTGTTGTAGGTACTCATTTGGGCCGTCTCATTGAGATGGTTCCTCTGACTACCCACAACACATATTTTCGTTGACAATTTTACTCCCACACTGGTATCGAAATATCCGGAAAATATATATGTCGATTCCAAGAAATTGGTCAAACATTTACTTCAACATTCGTTTAGGGCACTCATAGGAACCGTATCATTGAGACGGATCCTTTGACTACCCACAGCACACATTTTGGTTGACAATTTCATTTCCACACTCATACCAAACGTCTGTAATATATAAATATATATCCCGATTCCAAGAAATGGTCAAACATTTGCTTTAACATTTGTTTTGGATACTCATCGGAACCGTCTAATTGGAATAGTTTCGCTTTCCACCCACAACACATATTTTGGTTGATGATTTAAAAGAATAAGTAAAACATCTCCTGTCACATGGCCTTGGGTACTCATTGGATCCGTCTCGTCTCATTGAGACGGATCTTCTGAATACCCACCACACAATAAGGTTGAGAAGTATACATGTTTGTCAAATTGCACCATTTAACAGCCGCTCTGATCAGACAAAATCATGTTTCTTCACCCACAAATAGCTAAATTTACACTTCTCGCACAAATAACGTAAATGTTTACCGTTATGTGCGGCCTCCCGTTTAATAGTACTTACCATCAGTTGCGGTATTTATATATTAAATCCTTTATTGAAAAAATACACATCGCCCTCACAAATTCACATTTATTAACAGTGCTTATTTCGATTGACACATCTCTCACAGCGTGGCGATTATTCAAACAGCTGATTGGGCCTCAGCACGAGAGGACGCCCCTTTTATAGTATAAAGAAGCAATCCAATGCGAATAGTTTTCGATCATGAAGGTGCTTTCTCTCGAGCGAAGACTCTTAGTAAACGACTACACGAAATATCCGTGTATGGATTTTTTTTGGGGTCAATGAAATTCCAACAATAGTGAGTAACTTCCACAAGAAACTTATACTGTTCAGGTGGTTGATCATTATTCAATGTTATTGCTATAAAAAATCAGTAAGATAGAATCTTCCGTTTTTTTGAACATGTATACTTCTCTTCACTAGATTACATGTTGTGGGCTAGATAAAATTGCTTAATGTTTCAATAATGTCAAATAAAGTATTTGCATTTAGAAAATTTAAGACACAATATTCAATAGTAGTTAATAGTAAATATAACTACACCCCAACTGACACTCCAAACTGAAAGGTCAGTTGGGAATGCACCTACCATACAGTCTCTGAATATGTTGTTTTTTTTTTGTTTTTTTTAATAAAATGTTAACATGACTGAGCCAGTGCATGAAATTTCCAACAATGTGGTATATACCACTAGCAAGGGCTCAGACCAGCCTGTGCATACAAGCAGTCTGGTCAGAGCCTTTGCCCATCGCTTGAATAATCTATTAGTGTTAAGCTACTGACGGAAATCTTTTGGAAGTTCCAAGCTTAAAAGGGGGCTGCCAGGTTCGTCTTGGTCTGCACCTGTCAAAATGCCACATTGTTGGAGATCATATGACACGGCTCATGTAACACATTTGTCCTTTCATATTCGTTAATCTGCTGCCGGTAAACTGATGACCCAACAATGGTACAGATATGTGATATTGAGCTGTTCGGTCACCGTATGGGTGGTAACTTTAATATTCACATGAAGGGGTGGTTGGACTATTTCATCTGCTCAAAAGGTGAACAGGTAATATTAGAGATAACATGCTTATAAGCTGTTTGAGGCACGCAGACATACCTACATTTCATGAAAAACGTGACCATATACAAACTAAAAATCAAATCTATTCACCCTCAACACGCCAATACACAAAAGACTGTCTGCTTTTGACGTAAGCTGGAATACTATCAAGGCATTTTTGACAAACAGTGTAGATCCGGATCAGACTGCCCCTGTGGGAACAGCGTGGTCCGGGTCCACACTGTTTGCCTATTTACTTAGGTTAGCCGATGAACAGACTTTTGTTTAGATGCAGTCATTTTGCTGACGTTTTAAGAGTTAAATAATATGCTTAATTGTTATGGCGCAAGACGATATAGTTACTTATGAATAAAACCATGCCTCGTTTCTAGCTCTTACCTATGCCTAAGGTAGACCAGTCCTAATTATGTATTCACAAGGTGCTACCTTTATGTTGACCCAATAGCTTAATAATACAAATTATGGCGGAACAGTCTCACATCCTTATACTGGCAGCAGGTGGACGACTATATTATACAAATTCAAGCAAACTGTAAAGCTAATTTTGTACAAAATGTATCTATTTTTGTTTCTGTTTGATGTATTTTCTTACATTTCAAAGATTTTGCACTCCTTTTATTTTTCTCCCGAAAAACTCTTCTTTCTCTCCTAACATTTTTTTCCTTTGGGCTGAGCGTGACACAGATGCTACCCAGAACACCAGATTTCTTAGATAATGGCTGAGATAGAATTATATCAGTAAATTGCCAAGGAATTGGTCTGCTTCCTAAAAGAACAGACGTATTTAATTATCTTAAAGAAAAAAAGTATCATATATACTGCTTACAAGACACACACTTCGCTCCTGGAGCTGATGAAAAATTGGTCAGATCACGTTGGAATAATGATTGCTACTTTAGCTCTTATAAGTCAAACGCAAGAGGCATCGCCATCTTATTTGCTAAAGATTTTGAATATAAAGTTCATAACAGTATAAGTGATCCCAATGGTAATTTTTTACTGCTTGATTTAACAGTTCACAACAACCGATTCACATTAGCCTCCATATATGGTCCAAACACTGATAATCCTGACTTTTTTAAAACAGTATCTGAAAAAATAGCTGAGCTAGAAAACAAAACAGTTATATGGTGTGGAGATTTTAATCTGGTCTTGAATCCTCAATTAGACTATAAAAATTATAAAACAATCAACAATAAAAATACCAGAGAAAAATTACTAGATATTATAAATGAAGAACACCTTATAGATCCATACAGAGACGCACACCCTGAGCTAAAAAGGTACACCTGGAGAAGAAAACAACCACTACAACAAGCAAGACTTGATTTCTTTTTAGTAACTGAAGACCTATTAACATCTATTAAAAAATGCAAAATTGAAAACAGCTACAGATCTGACCACTCCCCAGTTACATTAAGCCTCTCTTTCACTGAGTTTATCAAAGGTAAACCATTATGAAAATTTAACAACTCTCTTCTAAATGACATCCAATACATAAATACAATAAATAAAAAGATACATGAAGTCAAAGAACAATACAGTCTACCAGTTTACAATACAATGAATTTACACAATATACCTGAAAGCGATTTACAACTCAGTATTAATGACCAACTCTTTCTGGACACCCTGCTAATGGAAATAAGGGGAGAAACAATATCATACTCATCACACAAAAAGAAACAAAATGACAAAAAAGAAACACAACTAGCTGCAAATATTCTTAAATTAGAACAAAACTTGAAAGAAGACAACTTGCAAGAACTCGAAAAGCTAAAATTAAAATTAACAGAATTAAGACAAACAAAAGTAAAAGGGGCAGTCATCAGATCCCGAGCTACCAATTTATTAGAAGGAGAAAAACCCACTAAATATTTTTGTTCTTTAGAAACTCATAATTATCTAAGTAAAATCATACCAAAGTTAGAAACATCAGAGGGACATATATTAACAGATCAAAAAGAAATTTTAAAAGAAGCTGAAAGTTTTTATAAAAATTTATATAGTAATAAAGATGACCCACTGTCTGCAATAAATCTAAAAGAATATTTAAAAGACACAAATCTACCAAAACTAACAGACAACGAATCTAAGCTACTAGAGGGAGACATCACTATGTCTGAACTAACCAAAGCTCTTAAAAACATGAAAAACAACAAAAGTCCAGGAACAGATGGTTTTTCGAGCGAATTTTTTAAGGTTTTCTGGAAAAAAAATAGGAATTTTTGTTATGCGATCAGTAAATCATAGTTACAACATAGGAGAATTATCTTTGATTCAAAGACAAGGCATAATTACTTTAATACCCAAGGAAAACAAATCCAGGCAAAAAATAACTAACTATAGGCCAATATGTTTATTAAATGCAGTATACAAGATAGCCTCTGCCTCAATAGCTAATCGCATAAAAACAGTCATTGACAAACTTATCAGTAGGGATCAGTCAGGCTTTATATCAGGTAGGTACATTGGAGATAACACACGGTTAGTTTATGATTTGATGCAGTTTGTGGACGAGAAAAACATTCCAGGACTATTACTGCTAATAGACTTCGAAAAGGCATATGACTCACTGTCTTGGTCATTTATGAAAAACGTACTTAAATTATTTAATTTTGGTCCATCGATAATCAAATGGATATCAACATTTTACAATAAAACACAAGTAGCTATAAATCAAGGTGGCAATCTCTCCTCCTTCTTTTACACAGAACGAGGCTGTAAACAGGGAGACCCAATTTCTCAATACTTATTTATACTCTGTGCAGAAATTCTAGCAGTAAAAATAAAGAATAACAAAAAAATCAAAGGGATAAAAATCAACAATAAAGAATTCATTCTAACACAATACGCTGATGACACATCAGTCATACTGGACGGATCAGAAGAATCTCTATATGAAACATTAAACGAGCTAGAAAATTACGCAAAATATTCAGGCCTTAAGGTAAATTTCGCAAAAACACATGTGGTATGGATAGGTTCATAGAAGTATAGCACTGACTCTATAAAAACTAAATGGAAACTAAATTGGGGAGTAAACAGATTTAAACTATTAGGAATCACATTTGACACTGATCTAGACAAAATGTTGACTCTAAATTTCACAGATAAGATAGCAAACATAAAAACAAAAATTAATTATTGGAACCGTAGAAGTCTCACCCCCATAGGTAGGATAACTGTCATAAAATCTCTTCTCCTTTCAAGTCTTAATCACTTATTCATTTCACTCCCTAACCCAAATGAAAAACTGCTTAAAGACCTAAATGAACTATTTTTTAATTTTATCTGGACAGGCACTAGTAGAATCAAAAAGACAGTCTTATGCCAAGAATACTGTAACAGTGGCTTGAAAATGGTCAACATAAACGCTTTTATTGCTGCTCTTAAAGCAACTTGGTTAAGAAAGATAATTACAGATAACAACAGCCCATGGAGCATAATACTACAGTTTATGACTGATACAAAAAACTTTTTCAATTTAGGGACAAACTTTTTAACGGAAAAAATACTACCCGAAATAAAAAACAAGTTTTGGAGAGATGTATTCTCATCTCATATACAAATAGTAAGAAAGAACACACCAACAAAGATACAACAATTCCAAACCATTCCAATTTTCTCCAATGAAAACATCAAAATAGGGGATAAAACTGTGTATTATAAATCATGTTTTGAAAATGGCATTAAATTCATCAACGATCTTACAAACAACGATGGTAGTTTTTATACATATGATGAACTAAAGGCAACATATAATGTCACAATTAATTTTCTACAATATTCAGTTCTGATAAGATCAATTCTTGCCTGGAAGAAAACCTTAAATCTAGCTAACATACGACATAAAGAGGTAAACCCTATCATACCGTTTTCAGTCCAAATATATCTAAAAAGTAAAAAAGGAGCACAAGACATGTACAATCTACTAAACAAAACAACAGACATCCCCGCTGGGAAAATCTCTTGGACTAAAAAATACAAATTTGAAGAAGACGAGTGGGGGAAAATATTTTCTGACCCATTTAAAATCACCAAAGACAGTACAGTTCAATGGTTCCAAAGCAGAATCAATCATAAAATTTTAGCAACAAACACTTTATTATACAATATGAAACTCATTGAAGATCCAAAATGTACATTTTGCAACAAAAGAGATGAAACTATCGAACATCTTTTATGGGAATGCGAATGTGTCAAAAGATTTTTAAATGAATCGATTTTATGGCTCAGTCAACACGGTATACATATAACATTAAACGAAAAATCAGTCATATTCGGAATAGATCCAGACCAGAAAAGTGATATTAATAAACTAGTTCTTATGGAAATAAAATATTATATATACTACGCAAGATGCAGCAAGAACAACATGAACCTCACAGTGCTACAACATAGACTAAAACTTCTATACCAAACATATAAGTACTCCTCCATTTCAACTGGGAAATATGAAAATTTTCAAACAAACTGGCAAAATTACCATAACTTATTAGATAAAACGGCAGACTAAAATTTTAATAACTATATAAAAAAATAGCAAATAAAATATAACTCAGCAGTCGCTAGCCTGTGTCGCGCTCAAACCTCATATACTTCTTCTAGAAAGCCTCTCTTCCTTCTATCTTCTTCTTTAGATAAAATAAATCTTCTCCGTAACTTTACTCATGTAAAACTTAAAACAATTAAATTTGAGCCAGTGCATGAGATCTCCAACAATGTGGTATGTGTAACCAGCAAAGCCTCAGATCAGCCTGCGCATATGCGCGGTCTGATTAGAGCCATTGCTGGTAACTTTGAGCATTCTATGACTGTTAAGCTACTGATTGAACACCATTTGCAGTTTCAAAGCTTAAAGGGGGACTACAGGGGCTCGCTCGGGTCTGCAGTTGTAAAAATGTCAAATTGTTGGAAATCACATGCTGCGGCTCAATTTTAATATTACTCATACCTAATTAATATACATATATGTACATACACTGAAGAATGAAAGGCGTGAGAACGAGTACCATACAACCGTATAAAATTATTGTAAGATGTGAACAGAGGGATGGCCCTCCCCGACCCTCTGCACATCATGAGATTAAAAAAAAAAAAAAAAAAAAAAAAAAAAAAAAAAAAAAAAAAAAAAAAAAAAAAAAAAAATGCCTTAGCATGAGAAAACCTGCTCTTGTACGACGAAGAACCGTTTGCAATATCTATGATGCAGCCAGATATTGCAGTTAAAAGCACAATATCTTGCAAAATCTTTTTTATCATTATACTTTTCTTTGCTTTTAAACATTACGAGACGGACAATAAACGCAGCCCTGTCCTTTTGTCATAAACGTGAAGAAGACACGTTTTCTTGTGGATTGCTAATGTTTTCCCGCCCTTTATGAACCTGGCCGCCACTAAAATAGTTCTAAAAATATAGTGCGTTAAGTATAAGTTTTTATGGACAGAATGATAGCAGTGGCGTTTGAAATTAAATCAATTGCATGAAAAGACACTGTCGATAGACAGAAACAAATAATAATAATAATAATAATAAAATAAATACACCTTAACTTTCTTTTCGTTTCGCGCAACAATATCATCATCGAGTATATTTACACAAGTATTAGCTTTTCAAAAAAGCTGGCGGTTGTTTAGCCATATTATTGTATGTGTTCTTGCACACTGCATGCTTCCATTTTGAGCTTCTCGAGCATATCCATGTAGATTTGTTCTAAGATCTGATTATTAACGTTTGAACTGTAATTTTTTTACCATTAAACGCATTCTTCCAGCGAGTATGTTGCTTGATCTTAAGCACCCAGCTTATGCATGGTATGTTATGGTAATGTATCTAGCATGAACGTTATTTGACAACATTGGACAGCCCGTTTTTCTAAAACTGATGCCAGAAATCAAGGCCTAGTCTTATATACATAATGAAAGACTGAAACCATCAATAGTTGACTAAAAGTCGCGATAATCACTGTGTCTCAACTCGGACCAGGGTCCGAGGTCTCAACATTTGTTTTCCACTAACATAGTGCAGAATCATATACCTCATCATGTTTTGAGGTGTCACTAGATGCTCCGGGAATGGAAAATGAACAATTGCATGAAAAAAAAACTGTCCTTCGGGATTGACTTTACTGTTGACTTGAAAATTTGGATATCGCAAGTGGATCTATCATACGCATACGCGGATCCAGAGGGGTATGGGGGGGGGGGGCCCGGACCACCTGGAAAATCACAAATTCTATAGGTTTCAATTGAAATTAGCATTTGGACCCCACACCCCCTGGAAAAATTTGGACCCCCCTCCCCTGAAAAATGATAGACCCCCTCTGGAACCTTAAAAATTATAGTTTTCATTAAAATAAATTATTGGACCCCTCTGTAAAATTGTAAAAGGCTGATGCCTAAGAAAACGTTATCAGAGTGTTTTTTCTCTGTCAGTTGAGCCTGGAGCCCCCTACCCCCCCCCCCCCCCCCCCCCCCCCCCATGACAAAAATTCCTGGATCCGCGCATGATACTACCGTAAAGTCAACAGTGTTGGATGCACAGGCTCATCTTTGCCTACTAGCGTCAAATGCTCTTCACGTCGTTAAGAAAAAAAAGTGAATTTCCGACCGGTGCGATTTTTCGGTTTTGTGACGGTGTATCGAGGCCTTTTATGCACCCACTGGAAATTTATAAAAAGGAGTTCTGGCTGTCGCCCGCCATTTGATAAAATTGTGGGGCATTGATAGTTTGAATTTGTAAAGTAAATTTCCGAGATCCAAAACAATTTATATTACATGTTTGCGAACGTGTACGCGATCACAATGAGCGAAAGTGATGAGTTTACAGAAATTGTATTTTCATGCCGGATAGCTCATGGGCGGATCCAGAGGGGGACAGACCCCACCCCTGAAAAATAGGGTTTCTTAGCATACTGGTCCGGTTCCCTTTAAAATCACAAAGCTACCATGCCAGCATTCGATGTTGGGCCATCAGCGGCACGCGAGCGAAACGCCATTTAAATGGTGTTTCGCTGGCGGGCCAATGATGACCCGCATATAGTGGTGTTTGGATCCTCACTCCCATCATCAATTAAAAAAAAGTTGTCAAAGTTGGGCCCCTTTCTGGATCCGCGCATGCAGCTGAGCAATTATGTTTTATGTGCGAAGTCCGCTTTTATGCGCCAATTACCCAACTCTTAAAACAGCACGTGGCATGAAAGCGGCGGATTTGATCCTTATGTCGGCGGCTGATATTATAAGCAGACAGGTTTGACCCAGACCAGGCCCGACAAAATGTTTAATGTTTGTATTCATAACAAAGGCGCTGATAAGAATGTGCGGTACCCCGGCTGATCTGCGACTTTGTTGGTCTCATACAACAAAGTCGGGGTAAAACATCTACAGACGTGTGGTAAGGATGTTTGCAAATTCTGATATGTATGTCACCGCGGATGATCTCAAGGTCTTTTGCTGTTTTCATTAAGATGGATGTTATAAAGACCTTCCAATTTTCTGTAAAAAGACTAAATGGAAGGAAAATCCATCCATATTGGAAGACTTTTCCTTCCAAAAAAGACACACGGTCTGACTGTTCATGAAAACTAATCTATTGAAAGTCGGGATACATACATCAATAGATTTGTGGTGGTTAAAATAAAGCGAATTCTTCCTGTTTTCAAATTCACAGCCACCTAGTGGGGCTATTATCCTAAAATTAATGAACGTACCTTCATCTACATTCCTTCTATGCTCGCAGTTAAGCCTGAAGGCGCTGACGATTTTCCGCAGATGCACAGGCTCGTCTGAGCCTTCGCTGCTCGCATATGCGATAGGTACCATAATCTCATGAACTGGCTTATTTCATGGAAATGCCATTAATCAAGACCTAGAATTATGATACAATCAAATTATACTCGGTTTGTGCGTCTGTGCGTACACTATCTCGGTAACCATGAACTCTCAGGACCTTCCGTATGTAGTTTCATGAGGACGGCAAGACACGCCACGATCGGCTCAACAATTTGTTAAAATGTTCCATTTGTTTGCCGTTATTACTACATTTATTGAGTTATTTACGCTCAGAAAACCGAAATTGATATTCAACTATATAAAACAAAACGTACGTAGATATCTAGAATTTGATTTGATCTGAGCATGCTGAGTCTTCATCCACTTCAGACTTTATGTTAGTGAGCAGCGGGACCCTGATGAGATTGCGCAAACGCACATGCTCTCCTGGGCCTTGTCAAAAGTACCAGCAGGCTATTTACGAAATATTCTGGTACCAGTTTATATGAGGCACCGCGCAAGTTGATTTCGTGTCGGGTCCGAGCTGCACAAGTATTAAAATGCTTTCCGGGTCGCACGCGGCTTGGGTGTCCGATTATAAAAGATATATGACACAGAAGTAAAATGTAACTATCCATTATTCTAAGGACACTTTTGGTAACGACCGTACAGAATATATCTCCGACGCATCGGCGACATAGGGCGTGTAAATTAGCATTCGCTCGATTTTCAGAAAACAAATTTTAATGTTATTAACATGCGACGTCAATGCTGGATTTACGTTAGCGACCGAAGTCGTTAGATTGACAGACGAAAAGGTCTGTTTGGTGTAAGCACGCGAAAGTTAACAGGAACATATCGTAGACAGCCACGCTGATTAAAAACAAGCACCAATGAAGGAAAAAACGTTGTGTACGAACTAATAGAATTGCATATAAAAAAATGACTAGTGTACGAACTAATAAATGACATTTATTACATGCCTTCTACATTTTACATAGTAATATTGCCGTTAGCACTCGGTAATATTTTCAATTGGACTGACTCCATAATGGCACAGTCACATGACGATGCCAAAAATCCATATTGGGGCCTCATTATGGATTTTTGGCACTGCCTCATAGTGATGACGTATAGGAATCGTGCACTTTTTCGATTAGAACTAGGCTAGGCTACTCGTTTCAACATGGCTGAGTAGATTTAGATTCGTTAGGAGACCCTGTTTTCCGATGTACTTTACGCTCGATTGGGGCCATGAAATAGCGAAATGCCAGACGAATAAAGAAAGGGACATCAGAACAAGGAACAGTTCTAGGCTTTTCGCCAGTTTCGGTTTAACAAACACAATGACTAGCCCTGAGGTTGATATTGTGTCAAGCTGATCGGATCGATGAGCGATCGTGGATCGTTAAGTTCCTGTTAGCTCTTCAAGTAAAACACTTTTCAGGGAAAAAGGTTGACTTTCAATGAAATACAGTGAAAGAAGAAAGATATACCCGTATTACCGCGTATCTAGATATGCATGAATGCTAATCTTAAGAGGGGGTGGACAGGGGGTACCCCATTCCCAGTTCCCTCCCCCTTTCCCCCCACTTCCCTCCCCCTTTCCCCCACTTCCCTCCCCCTTCTCCCCCACTTCCCTCCCCTATCAGATTTTTCCCTCCCCCTGATAAAAGTTTGTTCTTATTCAAGAACTAAAGCGTATATATGTAAGTGAAGAACTATAAGAATGGTTCACCATAGACTCAGCTGTCGTATTTTCATGCACAATTACCCAGTAGGCAAAGAACCAGACTCCATCCAGATCAATGTCTTTTCTAGAACCAGCAAAGGAAACATTATTTATACTAGGCAAAACAAAAACCTCTTGTTTATGGTCACTTTCGGCGCCTACTCAACTTTGAGCCTTTTTGGGATATTAAGGTCTATTTTCTAGACTTTTTAAAGGATTCTTGTTTTGCTTTTTTCATACCAAAAGCTTATAAAAAGTTTGCCAACCTATCGACCTCTTAACATATTGAAGATATTGAAGAGGTAACGGCAAAAACAATATTGATTTTTTTTAAAAAATTTTGGCCTTACTTCTAAAATCATAAATACAGGTACATCCTTTGCGCTGCTCTTAAAAATTGTGTGTCGATTTTAACTCTTTTTGCATACTTGGTATGCTGATTTGTTTTCAAAGCTAACTTTTTCGCAAAAAATAAAAATCAGGAATACCTGGCGCCATCAGAGAGTCAAAAGTGTTGGGTCAAGACCAGGGCCGACAGAATCAAGATCAGGCCTGATAGAAGCCGATCTGGGTCCAAACTGTTTGCAAAGATAATCAGCTGACTACAAAAGTGTATAAGTATTAGGATGTTCTGCTGGTGTTGATTTATTGTTGGTTGTTACTCCAATCGTGGGATTCTGTAATTGTTCTATGTTTTGTTGTACGTTACTTTATGTCCATTCTAGTTTTGCAGCTTTGCTTAGTTTGCCTTCCTGGTGTCTCGTGATTATTGTGTAGCTCTGCCTCGCGGTGCCAAGGGTTTGTCTGCAGTTTGTGATTGTGGTATTTCCTGATCATACTCACTTACTATTCTTGTAAAAAGTTTGTTTTAGAAGAACTATAAGGGAGACAAGGAAGGGTTCATATGCATGATTTTGAGTTGGCGAGATATAAGCTCTAAGGAACCTTCATAAAACTCTTCACATTTGTGGAAAAATGGATTCTAGTATGAGCATTGTAGGGTGTAGGCCTAAATCTTTTGAGCACGAATCTCAATACTTGATTCTTGTGAATGTCACTTTAAAGCTGCATAGTCTGTAACTTTGATCTTTTAATTTTAGAAATAATGTTTCTATTTTTAAAGAGCACCGTAAAAAAACTAAAATTCAGGCTTACATTTTACCAATTTCGTAAATCTTAACAAATTATCAGTATCAAAACAACAGCATTTATGTTAAAAAATTAACCGTCTATAATTATTGGAGGGACGCAAATAATTACCAACAAGAGAAAAAAAACACCTGTTTTTATAAGATAATTCACTTTTCAGTGCAGTTTTCAGCTATAGTGAACAGATTTATTGAAAAAACATGACTTAATTCTACTTTTACAAACACTATTTTTAGAAAAGAAAACTTTTCGAAAAATGTTCATAGTTGCAGACTTAGTCTCTTTAAAATACGCCATTCATCGATATTTTGACAGATCAAAACACTAGCATACCATGGAGGTCAGCCTTATAAGATCGGTGAACTCATTTTTTTTTTTTTTTTTTTTTTTTTTTTTTACAAAAGTCATTCTCTAGCGCGGACAGGGATGCAACTTGCCTTAAATTAATAGTCTGCACTTAAAAATAGCGTTAGCCGTTGAATAACCTAGATGAGACGCCGTAAGGATGAGAGTAGTAATGCACAACACCATTTCTACTGATGAGACGCCACAAAATGAAAATGAGGCATCACAGTCCGCGCGCCACGATATAACGGTGTACAGTATAAAATCTTTAAAAAATCGGGGCCTCTTTTTTACTTCGATTTTGGGTGCCGAACCTTCAAAGAAAGTATTGCCACCATAAAAATGATACAATTTCACAATTGGAAACACCTGCCACAATTGGATTTAGGCAGATTAGAATTGCTTTTCTACACGCACTTTGTATATGTATTACCAGGAATAAAACTGGCATATACTTATACACTAGTTTCGGTTTAATACGACCTCTAATGCGTTTTTGCGTAAGCGGTAGCTATATATACGTCCCTAACGAAATAAATAAAATAGTTATAGACGGCAGCTGAACGCCGTTTAAATGTGTAAATTCCAACCGGCGTTTCAAAGAGGAAGAGAAGCAAAGGGACACAATCCAATGCAGAGACTGATAAATATGGACAGAAACATCGGTCAAGTTTGCTACTTTTAAGACGCCCGAAATTACTCGAAACCAAGACTCGAAAGTGAACTGCGTCCTTTTAGGCCCTTATATGACTTAATGGTCTTAAAGGGTATCGTCATGAATCATTTTTCATGAATTTTCTAGTAAAAAAAAAACAATTTCGCCCTCCAATCTTTCCATACCCCCGCCCACAATTGCCCCTCTTCCCGCGCCCTCTATTCCTGCTTCCCGCCCCCTCTACCCCCGATTCCGCACCCTCTACCCCCGATTCCGCACCCTCTATCCCCGTACCCCCGCCCCCCTGTCCACCCCCTCATCTTAAGGCTGTCTTTGATTGTTTTATTGACAAAAGTCTGTTGAAATGTCTTGTCGTCAATGACAATGTAAACAATGTTAAGCTATCTTATGACGTCATTTTCTATGTCACGCTATTTGTTGCTGCAATTTTCATCTCGCCAGTTTTTCGGACTCACTGGCACTACTGGTTAAAAAGGGAAAAGAGATTACGCGGATGTAATAAAAAGGTTATGATATGGCCGAGGTGTGCCTCTAGGTCATATTGGCACTGGATAACCATATAGGCCCTCGGGCTAAAGCCCTCTGGCCGATATGGCTACCCCAGTGCCAATATGACCTAGAGGCACACCTCGGCCATATAATAACCTGTATTTAACGTACTATTCGAGTGTACGAACTAATACAAGATTTACCGTATTATAAAATCCAACTATAACTAGGATTCCTTGGGATAATATATTAAGATAGATTCCCAGCAAGGATGAAATAGAAAATGACTTGGTGACTAGCCTTGACAGGGACTCTTATGTTTGTTCTTTGATGTGCTGATGGTACTTTAACAAGCAGAAATAGGGTCTCTTATTCCATTCGTTCTGATTTGTTCTATGTATTTTATAGAGGGTCTTACACACGTTATCATTTCATAACAAGGTGGTAGAGTGGGGCATTTTATTTTCTGCTGAAGGTTTCTGAGAGATGGTTCCTTTATTGTTGGCAGGATTAAATTTACTTGTCAAACTTTGTTGAGGGATGGGGGCCAGGAAGTATATTCTTTTCTTTGCGTTCCTCTGTGGGAGGAGTCTGACTAGACTGAATAATGTTGACCAAATACTTAAAGCTTAAGTCAATCAGTTTAGACAGCCTTAGGTTAGTTAAAAAAGTGATTTGAAATGGGCACAAATGGAAGATTCTCTCATCATATGAACTATTGCGAAATTAACACCTCCAAAGCTGGTTTATTTCAAAGAAAATTTACTTTGTTATTAACATAACTTCTTTGTATCAAAATTATGCAACCTGTGGCCATAACATTATTTTTTCATTTGATGTTACTGTTAATCAGTGGAATATATCATGTCAAAAAGGGAGCGCAGAGGCTCAGTGGTAGAGTGCTTGACTCGAGACTGAGGGTTCTAGATTCACCGGCGTCACTGCGTCGTGGTCCTTGAGCAAGACGCATTTATCCTAGCTTAGTGTTGGTTCAACCAAGGAAGACCCGTCCCTGTTTAACTGAAATATTGTTGATGGGACGTAAAGAATCAAATCAAACAAACAAATCATGTCATGTCAAAAAATAATGTCATAGCCAGAAGTTAAATAACTCTTTGGTGACAAGAAACACAATTGGCACTAGAACACGTTCGATGACGCGCCATCGCAAATCCCCACGCTCTCGAAGAAATCTAATGGTAATTGACCCTTTGACCCCATCCCAAGTTTACCAGTTTGATTGTAGGTTAAAAATTTTCAGTGTATCCTGGTATACTGCCCATCCCCTTTAATTTGCTATGCCACATGACCATGTTCAGAAATTAAATTTTTGACCCCTCCCAAAGGCCCAAGGGGCGCGGACCCAAAAAATTGTGCTAATGCATGTGCCATTTATGTGAGTAACTCATACACTAAATCTGGTTGAATTTCAGAAAAACAATTTTTTTGACCCCAACCCCCCACGGTGCCCCCAAGTCCCACCCCTGGGCATGACCCAGGCGGCTGAATGAAAATCCCCTATGATATGTTATATATCTTTCATTTGTGAGAAGATACACAAAGTTTTGTTTAAAAATCTTTGAAATTGACTTTGTAATTCAGATTATATGATATTTGACCTTTTGGCCCCTCCCCAAGGCCCCAGGAGGTTGGGACCAAAAAAATGGCACCAAATGCATGTGCCATTCATGTAAGTAACTCACACAACAAATCTGAAAGAATTTTGAAAAAAAAAATTTGACATCCCCAACCCCCCACGGTACCCCCAAGTCCCACCCCTGGCGCATGACCTAGGCGACCAAAACCGAAATCCCGTCTGATATGTTTTATATCTTTCATGTGTGAGAAGACACACAAAGTTTGGTCAAAAAATCTTTGAAATTGACTTTGTAATTGAAATTTAATGGTGTTTAATGATATTTGACCTTTTGGCCCCTCCCCCGGGCCCCAGGGGGCGGGGCCAAAAAAATGTGGGGTTGCAGGCCTCATTCATGTGACCAACTCACACACCAAATTTGGTTGGATTTCGTCCAATGGTTTAGGAGGAGAAAGCGTGACGGACGGACGGACAGACGGACGGACAGATGGACGGACGGAGGCGATTGCAATATCCCCGTCGCTTTTTTAAAAAAGCGTGGGGATAATAAAAGTAAGTAAGGGTGCAAAGATCAGGAATCAATACAATCAAGTACCACACCTGACCCAGGATACCAATGGGAGAGTGACAAACTCACAGTAAGACACCACAAACGAGAGCCAAGAGGTCAGTCCTTTCCCAGCAGGTGACCGCAAAGCACATATAAACAGATGCGCACAAAGACATAGCAAACACAAGACAGAACAAAAAACAAAAGATCCACAAAAGAAGTACCGCCTTGGAACGGCCAGTACAAATATTTTACTGGAGGGCTTAAACCAGTTTCACGGAGTCAACCTCTCCCTTAGGTCAGATGTGAATCAAGACACATAGATATTTGGTTTGCATGAAAGACCCCTAACTTATCAATGCATCATCTCCTAAAACATATAAATCAAGATATAACAAGGAGATAAAGCAAAGATAAGGACTCAACAGTAAATAAAACTGAATACTGGAGCAAAAGAAATCCAACAGGTAAACCCCAGTAGGCCCGACAAACAGCCAAAGTATCAGGCCCCTATCATCTCATCAATAGATAAGTCTTTAAGTCGGAACCATCATAGAGTCTCTTTGACTCTAAACACTCTTAAACACTTTTTGAAGTAAAGCAATAACTTTTTTTTAAATTTCTCATGAAATGATCACTTCTGTAAGAGCCACTATGTATGACATGATGTTATCTACTGAATAACAGTAATGTCATATGATAGTTAAATTTATGTATAGATTGTATGAATGTTTCTAGTCATTTCATATAGGTCTGAAATAATGTATAGTCAATGTGTCTTTGCATATAGTTCTGAAGTAGATAATTGCACCCATCAAGCGTCACATCATTGTGTCCTAAGATAACCATTGGTAGCACATGGATTAGATTTTTTTCTCAGCAAAGTGTATGTTCATTATAGATAAGTATAATTTGCATATGCCAAGTAAAGGAAATGTGTGAAAATGCTTTATTCACATTTGCACAAACTTGATATTAAACTCTATACAATAATCTTTTGTGCAAGATCTACTTTGTATAACATGATGTTATCTACTGAATAACAGTACTGCCATACGATAGTTGAGTTTATGTATAGATTGTATACATGTTTCTAGTCATTGTATGTAGGTCTGAGGTAACGCATGTATTGTCATTGTTTCATTGCATATAGTTTTGAAGTCCAGAATAATTTCACCCACCGAGAGTCACAGCCTTGTGTCCTAAAATAAACATTGGTAGCACAATGAGTTATTTTTTTACATACAAAGTGCATGCTTGTTAAAGATATGTATATGCAGTGGCTCAGTGGTAGAGTGCTTGACTCGAGATGAAGGGGCCCAGACTCGAGCCTCAACAGCGTCACTGCACTGTGTCCTTGCGCAAGACACATTTATCCTAGCTTAGTACTGGTTTCAACCCAGGAAGACCTGTCCCTTTATAACTGAAAGATTGTTGATGGGACGTAAAGAATCAAATCAAACAAAAAACCAAACAGTATATTTTGCAGAAGCATGTGAAAATGCTTTATTTGCTTTTTGACAAACTCCATATTATGTTTGATCTGTAAGAAGTCTAAATAGTCGCTGAAACCAGATATTATATTGTTTAAAAATTTTGTCAACAAATTGCTTGCAAATTTACAATTTGCTGTTGCTTGTACCTTTGCTATTTGAGCATACTCTGTGCCATTATGAACAAAACTCAACCTGGTGGTTGTAAGAATATTACAAATTACAAATGCTGATTTGGGTATAATTCTAGGAATTAGGTGACATGAGATTTCCTGTGACCAGCAAAGGTTCGGGTCAAGTCTGATCAGAGCCTTTGTGCTAGTAGCCAATACCACAACTGGTCCTTACAGCAAACTCCATTTAACTCCCCATTTAACTGCTATTCCTTGTAGCAAAGTTGCATATTTAGAATAGGAGCTTAAAATTGGATCAAGTGTGATGTTTTTCAATTATCATCGATAATTACCAAAAACACAATCAAACGAAGTTTTTGATTGATCATCGATTATAATTGGTGATTATAATTGATCATCGATGCAACGCTTAAGTTTACACTTGTCAAAATGCCACATTTTTGGAAATCACATGTCATGGCTCTTTTTTGCTCTTTTTTATTTTTAAGTGCTTTTTTCACTTTTTATTGTCAATGTTCTTAATGAAACCTTAGTTTACCATCTATAAATCTTCTTTTTATATCTAAAGCATATGCCAGATATACACAGTTAATATTGCCAAAGAGCTACATGCTTCAGGGGGGGAGGGGTGCTATTTAGGCCCACATATGGGCTAAAAAATGCTTTTCACCATTTTGTTCTTATTGGTTTATTAGAACAATATACCAAGTTTAAAAGTAAAACTTTTAAATTGACGTTTATCTTTGCTATGGTTACCAAAAACGGACATCAAAACGGGCTAAAAAATGGAAAAGCGAACATTTTGGAACAAATTTGAGACATTTGACAGAGATATTAACGTAAACTCAAACAAGATATTTTACCAGGTGATAAAAATTATCAGAACACATAACATATTAAAAGCTTTTAGGTATGTAGCTATGCTGATATCTAATAATCCCTGACAAAGTTGGAGGGATATAGTTTTGGCGTCGTCCGTCCGTCACATTTTTGTCCATCCACATCTCAGAACTACTGGTCAGATTTGATACATATTTGGTACACAATAAGTATCAAGTACTCTGATATCCTATAAGTTTCGTCAAAATCGACCCTTAAAACTTTAGTTATTGCCCTTGTTAGAATTTTTAAGCGATTATAATGCAAGTCTATGTTAGCAAAATGTTAACGGGTTGCTCCACTGAACAAAATGTTATCAAGAGCTAGGCAAAAGGAAATGGCTATAAACCACCTTTCCTTAACCATTGTTTCCTGTTTGCAATAATTCATCGCATTACCCTCAAAATAGGGCAACAATGAACCGAATGGAAAATCTAAAAAGAAATCTAAACTTCTTAACCAGTAATCCAAACTCTTAAAATAATTTCAGTGATGTATTCGGCATAATGCCCTCTGCTTAATATGGGCAAAAGGTTTGGTACCAGTAAAATGCATTTAAGCCCCCCCCCCCCCCCCCGGTGGCTTAGGCTGCTGTCCGTTCTAAGGCGGTGGTTCTGTTTTTGACTTTTTGTTTATTGTTACTCCCATTGTGGGATGTGGGAGTCTGTAATTGTTCTATGTTTTGTTGTACGTTACTTTATGTCCATTCTAGTATTATAATCATCTTGATGGGGAAGGGAGAGAGAGCTGGTTGCTTTGCTTAATTTGTCTTCCTGGTGTCTTGTGATGGTTGAGCAGCACTTCCTCCCGGTACCACGGGGTTGTCTGGGGTTTGTGATTGTGGTATTTCCTGATCATACTCACTTACTATTTTTGATCCCACATAACAAAATGGCCACCAGAGCTTAAAAGTGAAATAGGGTTTAAAGACATACCAGCCCATGTTTGAAATGATAAGATTGATATTTTGTCGCATGCCCCTTCAAAATTCTGTTATGCTAAATTAAAAACTAAAAATAGAAATAATATCAAACTTTTCCTTAATCATTGGTCAGAAAAATATACAATATACAAATTCAAATATTCCTAAAATATCATCTACAAAAATGCACTCTGCTTAGCCTACAAGAACTAAAATCACAAGACATCGTTTCCATCAGTACTCTCAGTGCTTTGATTTTATATTTATACAATATTTAAAGAGGTGTACACCTTTAGCTGAAATAGCCATTCTACCAAGTGGCCCTCTATAACAAAACTATGGTATTGCTGTTCCTGTATTTATTTATTTGAAAAATCCAACTGGGTCATCAATAGTATAATCACTGTACCACATTGTGGCCGACAAAATTTCAGAAAATTATTTAATTTTATGAACTATTCTTAATGTACTGCACACTTTTCCAAAGGTAAAAGTTATATTTTCAACTTAAATTTTGCGTTTTCCAGTATACAAACAGTACATGAATGAAATTTGTGCTACAATAAAGAGGAAACATAGCTCTGTTAAGTGATACCAAACATGATAGGGTTTGTAAAACGGTTACTGAGATAAACGACCATGCTAAGAACTTTCCATATGGCCCTCGTATTTAGGGTTATTTAGTAAAAATGAATGCCCCAGAGTTGATTATTATGAAAGAGCATGTTGGATGAATTATAATACGTATCTGTATCCACCATCACTGAGCATGCTGTTTACCTGTACCTGAAGGCTATTATAGTCCTACAGCGCTATTTTGGCTATGTTGACATTCTTTATTTACAATAATATTTACCAATAACAAAATTATTTGAACACACTATTTTTAGATTATATTTATGTAATATGCACATGCCAATCACAAGAAGATATTCGTAGCATAGTGGATGCATCGCTTGTCCACTGTCATGGAAGTTGCGAATTCAAACCCCGTTGTCGTAACTTGTTTTTTTTTGTTTTTTTGTTTTTTTGTTTTCTTTTTTTTTCAATTTTTATTTATATTTTCACTTGTTTGTTTATTGAAACAATTGCTTGAATATAACTCATAATCAATTCCAAATTATTTCTGTTGCTGAATAACTCTTTAATTACAGCAATGGTCCGTACCATATTGAGTTGAGGCTTTGCGTGGCATCTCACATATGTGTTTTCGTGTTTACTAATTTATCATTTAAGGGACACTTTGTATAAAAGTTAAAACTATTGACCAAATGATTACAAGATACATATGAAAATGTTAAAGAAAAAAGAAATAAAAAACATTAATGGGATTCGAACCTGTGCAGAGTGGGCAACGTAAATTTTCTTCTGGCGGCGACTCTACCTACTGAGCTATCAATGCTTTCAAAACCACACCAGACTTCTGTATATGCGACCCAAATGTTTTGGGTCAGGTGTGGTACTTGATTGTATCGATTCCTGATCTTTGCACCCTTACTTTCTTTGATTTCATTGTTTACAAACAAACAAAATGTAAACATAGTCATAATATCGTGGCAGCACTATACATGTAAAAATCAGTGGCGGACCCAAAGGGGGTTCAGGGGGCTCGCTTGAACCCCCGTCCCCGCCCCTTATTTTTTAAAACTCCTATAAAAATAAAATAGTTTGGTCTCAGTGATACAAAATTATTGCATTTTCATTGGATATTTAAGAAAAATTAGATAAAATCGGCAAAGCGAACCCCACGCCTTTATACATGTACATATGAACCCCCTTTCCAGAAATCCTGGATCCGCCCCTGTAAAATCAACAATTAATTCATAGCTAAGATGCACGACCCATTCTACACATTAACTCTTTGCATGCTAGGTAGTTTTTGTGATTTTTGTCGGCTGTTTTTTATTTGTTTTGTTTTTTCAAAATCAACTTTTCCTTCTGTTTTGATAAAATAAACTTGGGATGGTCCATTTTTATACTGAGAGACCACAGGTTATAATTTTCAAATGAAATTGTATTTCTCTCACTGAAACTCGCTTTTGTCTTAACAAACAGTGCAGACCCCGACGAAAAGCTGCATTATTTGACATTTCATCTCGGTCTTACCTGTTTGCCAAATAACAGCAAATAATATATTTAGCTCATTTAAAAAAAAACTTCCAAATAGAAGACTCTCCTTACTTTGCAGCCGAAAAATATCCTACATGGTCTTGTCGTAATGTATGTGATGCTCTAGAACATTTGTATACGATTTGGCACTAAGCTTTGTTATTAGAGGGGCTCTCTTTCAGGCTGATATCACTGACGCTTTTAACACTACATCCAGATATTTGGATGATATTTTAAACGTAGATAATATATATTTTGACGATATGGAAAGTCAAACATACCCTCCGGAGCTTCAACTTAATAAAGTCAATAAAGCATCGTTTTTGGATTTGCAATTATCCGTTTCTAATGATATTGTTTCTACCAAAATTTACGATAACGTGATGATTTCGACTTTGAAATTGTAACTTTCCCTTTTTTAGATGGTGGCGTTCCTCACTCAAACATCCTATGGATTTGATTTTTCTCAACTCATCCGATTTGCTAGAGCATCCAGCCATGATGCAGATGACTCGTAATAAACTTTTAACAGAGAAACTTCTTAAGCAAGGCTATCGGTATCATAAACTTCACAAAACATTTTTACTAAATTTTTACGCCGATAGTATGATTTTATATCTAAATTCCATGTCGGACTTAAATATACAGTACATGTTACTTGTAAATGGATCTGACTAGACTTCCCCGGCACAAACCATCTTAAACGCGTATGCATGACGTCTAGGAACATAATGTGTTAGACTATGCTATCATATCTTGGAGTCAATGCAAATGCCAGATGTATACATGTAATGAAAGCTGTTTATCGCAACCTTATCAGTTAGCTGTTTATGTAAAAAGTTAAATGTCACTAAAGAAAATATGAGAGATCTAAAGCCCATCTAAGTTTAGTGTTCTTTTTGTAGGACATAGGCAAACAGTGCAGAACCTTATCAGACGCCACAGAACGCGGCGTCTAATCAGGTTCTCCGCCATTCGTCCGAATGAGAGAAAAAGTACTTATAATCATGTGTATTTACAAAGGGGCATTGCATCCTGAAAGTACGATACAATATATTATGAAAGTTATATTTCCACAATTCCAAACAGAGGGATGGTGTCTGTTGTGATAATATCATCAAAATACTTAAGACAGCTTACAAAATTTGGTAAAGCTGCTCAAAACATAGGTATACCAGTGGAATTTGGATCCCCTCATCAGCTAAAATATAAAAAAAAAAAAAACGTTGTCATAGTTGGACCCGCTCTGACAAAACCTTCTGGATCCGCGCATGTGCAATACACAGGAACTAAAACGCTGTTAAATGTTTCAACTTAAAATACTCGAGGACTGCACTAAAACCAAATGCCTATAACCAAAACATACCATCACCATAGACCAACAAGAATAAAATTAAAGCAGTCAGCTCTCTCATCAAGATGATTTCAAAACTAGAAAGAACACTAATGTCTACTTCACACAACAAGGACCAAACACAAAACCCACACTCAATGGTAACAACAATGAACAACGAATAAACAACAAAATTATCGCCAGGTAAGCATTGGAGATGTAAGAGACTAACAAGTGGGCTACGGTGGCCCTAAATCTCTAACCTGAGTTTAAGGGTGTTCATTTTCAATTGCATATGAATGAGAAGGTAATAACTTACAACTGTCTTGAAAAAGAAAAGTTTACAAGATATTAAGCCACAAATGAAGGATAGCAAGTAAGGTATGCCCTAATAGACATTTTTCACTTACCGCGGACCTTAGGATTTGTAAGTTGAGCACACCTTAGACTTACGTTATTTAAGAGGGGCGATCTCAGCAGTTTAATTCAGAAACGTTTAACAACTTCATTAGTTGTAACTTGCGACTCGGATAATTTCTTGCTAGGAAATCATATGAAGCGCTTTAATAAAGTAATCATCAGAAAACTTATATTTTCTTTTAAAGTGCTGATGTATTGTAGTCGTGAAAATGTTGCGTGCTTTTTATGTCTGCTGATTATATTAAAATGCACTTTGGACTAATTTTATGATGAAAGTAAACATAATGAATCCAGAACAGACTGCAACTCATGCAACGGTTTGACTCTGTAAGAGAGTAAGATTTCTAACTCCACTTCTGCACTAGAAACCGAAATTATATTCAATCTATTGAGTCTTACTGCAGAAATAAAGGAGCATCCCTTTCATTTGCACACTCTTATTCGGATGCTTGGTTGGACCTTTTGGGCAAGAGGACTCAGTTTTTAATTTTGGTCCAGTTGAAGTTGAAATTCATATGGAGCATTCTGATATACGTAGAAGGCTTCCATGCGAGCTGGACATTTCTTATACTTCAACAACAGCAGAATCTAGGGCGAAGATTTGGTACCAGTAAAAGGCATTTAAGGCCCCCAGTGGCTTAGACTGCTTTCCTTCTAAGGCAGTTGTTCTGTTGTTATTGACTTTTTGTTTATTGTTACTCCCATTGTGCGAGTCAGTAATTGTTCTATGTTTTGTTGTACGCAATTTTATGTCCATTCTAGTATTGCCATCATTTTGATGGGGAAGAGAAAGCTGGTTGCTTTTCTTAGTTTGTCTTCCTGGTGTCTCTTGATGGTAGTGTGGCTCTTCCTTGTGGTGCCATGGGTTTGTCTGCAGTTTGTGATTAGTGTATTTCCTGATCATACATACCTACTATTTTCAGGTAGTGAATACCCTTCATACCTTCTTTACATGAACCACAAGACTGGTGACCTTGAAACATGATTTACATCGTTGGATAGTAAGTGAGTATGAGCTGGAAATGCCCCTGACCAGGTCCCATACTGTTTTGGGATTTGGTCATGAAATAATTTCGCTATAACTAAGTCAGGTTGCAATTATTGTTTACAGGAAGAGGTACAATATATATTGAAATATATGAAGCGAAATTTTAGTCTGTAGGCCTGGGTCCAACCCTTTGTGTGGACTTGACGGTGGGGCGTTGGCCAAAAATCAACTTTTCACAATATGGTATATGCAGCAACATGGTAGCAAATAGTTTGCCAGAAGACACACGCTCTACCCTTGTTAGAGCTCTACTCCTAGGATTTTGTTATTGATCAAAACTAAGTTCTGCTGGTACAAGAAGTGTTGTTGTCAGTTTCGAGCATAGGGATGTGCATGAAGTACTGTTAAACCGCTCAGTCAAGCTTGTTATGAAAAACTGTGGTTCCACCCCCAACCCATTTCACCAAATTAATACAAAGAGGTAAAATGCTATGCTAATTGTCTTTTTTGTATTTTACTCCTTCTGAATTTCTAAGGGTGCTCAACTAAGCGTGTACTGAATTAAACAGTTTTAGCATTTTTCGGGAGGTGGGAAATAATGATTTATAATAATTATAATAGATTGGTGAACTCCTTCAGTATGTTGAAGATAAGGAGCTAGATATGATAGGATGCAGCTTAATCACATACGTGATTTAGCCCGTCTGCCTGTCCCTCCTGTAGTCATTTATGATATTTGATGCATTTTGATTTTTTATGATCACTACCATGAACAGTCAATATCATATAAAGTTCACCCAAATCGACTCAACAATTATCTATATGCATGCTGGGTAATTTTACATGCCTATTCATTGTCTGCAGTTTCTTTTATCTTTCCTTTTATTTAAATTAAATCATTAAAAAAGATCCTTGGGGAATACCATGACAGTACTAAACAGTTTGGATTTGGATGAAGCATGATATTTTGTCAGGCCTAATCTTGTTCCAAATTGTTTGCAAATGTGGCTCATCGATAGATGACAACAGTCAACACTAGTGGGAAAATAGTTGTGAGTATAATGACACTTGAATGACTAGAATTGGCTGAGTTAGACTATATTGACTTTAAGTGTATTTACAGGGGCGTATCCAGGATTTCTGGAAAGGATGTTCATATGTATAAAGGCAGGGTGTTCGCTTTTCTGGTTTTATCTGATTTATCTTAAATATCCCATGAAAATGAAATAATTTGGTCTCACTGAGAGCAAATTATTTCATTTCCATGGGATATTTAAAAACTGGGACCCTCTCTGGACCCGCCACTGATTTAACTTAACATAAGCAATTTCCTTGTATGCGTCATGGTTTTAGTTTAATGATGACGCAAATTGAATAGATTAATACCAGTCAAGGCAACGAAACGAAAACTGTCGGTGTAGACATCTCTTCATACCGGCGCGGTGTGTGACTGGGTTGGTGGAAGCTTTTTGCATAATCAGAAGCATACTCACGAAAATACGCATGTGCGTACAACATGACGATGCAAGTATAGGGTTTTAGCTATTCGGTTTGAATTTTGGAAGAAAAATCCAGTTTATTGTGTTTATGCTGCGTGTCTTCACAGCTCATTTTAGCCATGTGAAATGCTCTAAAACCAACTTCCGCAAAGGGCCAAGCCCCTTGTTTCATATAGGGGGACTATCCAGAGTGAGAAGTCTATAAAATGCCCCATGAACCCGCATGATACTTATATATCAAGCATCAGCTTGGTGGTGCAAGTGAGCTCTCTCCCAATAAGTATAATATACCAGTGGGTTTTAACCACTCACCAAATCCCCTGACATGGCAGGGGTATAGCCGGGCAAATGTACCATGTTTTAACTTTTTGCATTGTCCACTTAGTGTGAGGAAAATGTGCAGCATTTGATATACAAAGGCAAATATGGCAGTATAAAGTAAAACATGACAGTCGGTGGAGAAAACTGCCATGGTTTTAACAAAAGTCAAAGTCCCTGCTGTTCTCCGCTTAGAAATGTCTAGTGCATAAATTCAAGTCCTCTTAAGGGTAAAGGGGGAACCCAAATTGCCTAGAAGTTCAGTACATGAATGATCAAAACAAGATACTGACGTTCATGCTTGAATTTCATGTCCACGCCATATCTCCTTTGCATTCGAATGGTTTTCAATTACTGTGTTCCAGCTATATTGGCTTGCACAAGTTGCGAACGCCTTATGCGTTTCCACTGTCCATTAACCTGTGCTTGATGAAATATTGACGTAAAAAAATAATCATATTGGACGCAGAAAGATCAAATTTACCCACTCGCAAGTTACAACAAGTGAATGCATACATGTATGGAACAAGAAATAACTTTTAAAAAGATATTCGGCTGCATTTCAATTGTGAAATATATCTTTCGGTACTTGTTTTTACACTTGCAAAATGGTGAAATGCCATCATACTGCATTTCATCAGGGTATGCGCTGCTTGTTAAGGTAAAAAAAGACCTCAGGGCAAAAAATATAATATTTAGTAGCAGACGAAAAAGATAGATTCCAGTTACTGCTGACATCGCCCCTCTTGAATAAAGTCCAAAGTAAGTCTCCGTTGACGGACAAATCGTAATGTAAGGTGCAACTGAAAAATGTCTAATAGCACCTGAGTACCAAAATTAGCATCGGTACAGAAATGGTTTCGATAAATTGAGTAAAACGATATTTGAAATGGAATACAGATTCGCATAAGTCTGAAGACTTTCTTCTGAATCCCATTTGTATACTGTATATTATTGTATGTCTTTATATGTTTTTCTATGTACAACGTATACAAATAAAATATGTTAAAACCAAACTGCAGACAAACCCGTGGCATCGTGAGGAAGAGCCACACAACAATCACGAGACACCAGGAGACAAACAAAGCAAAGCAATCAGTTCTCTCTTCCCCATCGAGATGATTGCAAAACTAAAATGGACACAAAGTAACGCAAATTAAAACATAAAATAATTACAGAATCCTACAATGCAACGAATCAACAACAAAAGAGGGGACAAACAAAGCAAAGCAACCAGCTCTCTCTTCACCATCGAGATGATTGCAAAACTAAAATGGACACAAAGTAACGCACACTAAAACATAGAACAATTACAGAATCCTACAATGCAACGAATCAACAACAAAAGAACCACCGCCTTAGAACGGACAGCAGCCAAAGCCACTGGGGGCTTAAATTTATTTTACTGGTACCAACTCTTCGCCCTAAGTTTGTTCAAAATCCAACCAGTAGTTAAGGAGATGTCCTTTCAAGTAGTTGTTGACGACTCACGAGCTTCCCATGATCACAAAAGCTGACCTAGAGCCTTTGACGGCTAAGGTGAGCTAAAAGCAAGGTCCTTTCAGTGGAACGAGTCGTTATCCGAACTGAGGTGGGAGTAGTGAGGCTCGAGTAATTACGTTTATATGTTGTTTGCGGATTCGCACAATGAAATTCTGGCTGGCATAATGGGTCGAAAAAATCTTAAGTTTACAAACATATGCGATACATTTCTCATCGTGTACATTTATTCCACATTGAAAACCATATTCAATGTTATCTAAACTTATTGATCACAGGGAAGTAACTCAATGAGTGTCACTTCTACAGCCTCAAAAGATTTTCGTCCACCAGAGCTGCCTTTCAGCATCATCAATGTTTTCACAAAACATACATTAAACATAATTTATAAATGCTTCTCGAAACTGTTATGTGACAACCTACGATGTTCAAACATATTGCAAGGTAATGCACATGTAACGTAGTGTATGTTACAGCGCATCATAACTTGGCATAAAGTGGAGCGGAACTGTGGGTACAGAAATAAACCAAAGTGCATACAATACACAAATAACACGCTATCAATACAAAGCTTTGTGTCTTGTTACAGTGCTTTGTGAAGCGTTTAACAAAATTATTTTGAGCGCAGCGTAGCGCGTTGGTTGCTCTTTGTCTCTCTTTAAAATAGTTTTTACATTTATCTTGTTATAGTGCTATGTTTCACTTAGTTTTTTGAACAAGCGTATTATACTCAGCATCAATGAAAAGTTACCAGTATTGAAATTTCGATATTTCGGAAAATATATAATACAGCTCTTTGGATACTGTTACGTTCATGTTTATGGTCAACGACAAGCTGGTTTAATTGGAGAGATAAAGTAGGTACACGAGCCCTGAAACTATGGTGCACATGATACACGTGCATTTTATGTTTTTCGCAGTTTTTAAGAATTTGAAATCATCATTTTCAGAAGACAACATTCCAGGACATGCCCTAGATATTTTCATTAAAAACGCCACCAAAATGGTTTATGTTATCCCATTAAACGCGAAAAATGAGGATCAAACTTTAAGGTAGCCCCAAACTTTTGCCTTTTCCTATACAATGCAATGGAAACTACAGGGGTCCATCAAGGAATGATTATAATGTATTCGGATGTGCTGGATATTGTTTTCCACAGTGATGATGCATAGTGGTGATGCATGGGACTATGCCATAAAATTGGGTGTTGAAGTATCCGCTGTTCTTCGTTCAGAATGGACTAAATATTGTTCTATGTTAAGTGTATGTGATGTATTGGTAACTTTTCACTGACGTTGAGTAATTTGTGGTTTGCTGGACTATGAATGTTTTCAAAGCGTATCATTTGCGCTTTGCCTATATTCAACTTGACCACCCTCTGATGCGCGGAGTCCTGTGTATTGTTAGTAGTTTGTTTCAAGAACCTTTCCAAGAGTTCAACTTGGTGACCTAAATTATTTTTGTCTGTTTTTCTTTTCTAATTTCCTGAAGGGATGATGAAATTGGAGTGTGATGTGTTTTTATTTTCAGTGATTAGTTTTTATCAATATTTAAGATCAAGTGAACAACATTGAACTATCTGTGGATCTGTGTAAACATTTCCTGAAAAAATAAATTGTTATTTGTTTTTTGTTTTTTAAAAAAAATGCCATTAACTGGAGTTTCATTGCTTATCTTATTTTTTGAAATATATACTCACTGCATGTGCAAATGTGTGTGCATTTCTCAGCTTTATATAAAAGTTAAGCATGTTTGGCTACAAGCTTTCAGTCATATCATTTGAACCTTTAAATTTAGAACTATTATTAACACTAAAGAGTTGGCAAGTTTTGCAAAGAAATTTTGAGCATTTTTAAAGTGATCTACTCAACCAGTAATGCATAAGGATATCTCTCCCCAAAAAAGTGAACCAGTACAGAATTACAGATATTTCTTTTGATCTTTGCATACAGTAAAACCTGTCTAAAGTGGCCACTCAAAAAGAAGACCAAAATTATATAAATTCACAAAAAATGAAATATTTAGAAATCAGGGGCAGATAATCAATTGCATACAGTAAGTTCATCCAGCATCCATTTTTTGTTTAACAAGTGACATTCAACGCAGAAGATAGTAAGCTTTACCTTGATATAGGTGTCATAAAATCCCACTGACGGGGGGGGGGGGCAAGGGTACAGTGGGCCCTTAGTCTATATACCATAAATTAATGTTGTTATAAAGCTTACTTAAGTGTTAACTTTGCATGTACAGATTTTTACACATGAGTCTATGTTCCGAAATGAAAACGAATTCTGGTCACTTGATTTAGATAAACTAAAATTAGTGGTGAAACATACCTTAAGATCATTATTGATGTCGGTGTAGTTTAAGTAACACTGAGTCATTTCTATAAATACTGTTTCTTGTTGAGTGTATTATTTTTATTGGCAAAGGGATCCTGTCCAATAAGCATGCTCATTATGTTTGCTTTGAATGTGCATAGGGTTCATGTACAAGTTTCTGTTGATGTTTTATTACACACGTTTCAAAAAGGCACTTTTTAAATGACAGTTTAAGAAAAGAACAACCTTGCAGCTATTTTTCGTAACAAATGTGAAATGTAAATAACCCATAAAGGTTTCCATTTTGAAACACCAGATGCAGTGTTTTAAAGTTCCATGTCTTACCACTAGACAATATGATAATCCTTTTTTTCTTTTGAGAAACACTTTATGAAAAATTAAAAAAGTTATGCCATGGTCTGTGCAGTTTCATTTAATCACAAACCAATGGTGATTTTATTTTTACAACTCCCCTGGTTCTAATAAACAATATCTAGCTTGGTAGTACCTTGATTTATACGATCAAACATTAGATTGACTGCATAATCACAGCAGTTCATATGCAAATCTAAATAACCATGTCATCAGGGGCGTGCCTGCGTATATGCAAAGTACGCAGCTGCGTACTTTAATTTTTGAATTTCCAAAAAATAAAAACGCCTTAAATCGCAAAAAATGCAATAAAAAAACATGCCTCACCCGGGTAAGGTCTTTACATTACAACTATACCGATTTTGTAATAATCCTGAACCAAAGATGCAGGGGTCGCGAGTTCGATCCCGGCCCTGTCCCATACTTTGTGGAGATTGATCATGAAATAATTTCTACGGTCATTCTCCTCCCTTCCGCTGATTCATTCAAGAAGGGTTGTTGTCAGTTACAAGCGAAAGTATGTGCACAAATTACTGGTTAACCGCTTGTTCAAGCCTGCCCAGGAAAAAGTGTGGTTAGGTGAACTGACCGTCCCGCAATGTCCATAGCTGTTGACTTGGGACGTAAAGCAACAAAACCAACCAACCATGAACCAAAGCATTAGGATTTTGACTGTTTTTCACTTTTGTTTTGGAAACAATTAAGTAGGTGTTTAAGTTCAGAAAATGCAAGAGAAGCCACCATTTAGTTCATATTTTGATTTTTTTCCTAACGTAGGGGAGGGGGACACCCACTCCCTGCCTACTTTGATTTTGCCCTCAGGCAGGCCCCTGGTCATATGTCCATAACTCTCACGCACAGGTTCCAATTTTGAACTTCTGTTACTCATTAACGATGTAACTGGTGTGGTCATATTTATACACGTTATTATAGATGTAATGAAAAATTCTCTGACATCAAAACCATACTTATCCAGAAAAGTTCATTTTTACCATGTTTCACGTTGTGTGTATCAATTTTGGTGGAATGGCTGCTATGTTGCATTCGAAATACCAGTTCGAAATACCAGTTTTCGTTGCCAAAAAGTATTTGATTAATACTTAGGGGTTGTAACATTCTTACTGTGTCGTTGAAAACCTGTCTTTCAATTGTGTATCTTCTACAATGAAAGAAGTAGTGGGTGGCGTTCTCTACCACACTACACAAGTCGCAAAGAGGACTATCATGTATATGATTAATAAAAAGGTCATTATTCAGATTGCTACACTTATTCCTAAGCTGTGCATGTAAAACAGATCTATATCTATATCCAACGGTAAAGTAGGGTGGAATATATAATTTATTGAACTTAGAAATTATATGTTAAGGTTGTTGAGTTGATAAGATTTTAAAATCATCTTCAAGACCATTTCATAAATGGATGATGGCATACAAGATTTCCGTGAAATATTAGTCCTGTTAAAAGGAAGTAAAATGTTTCTATCAAGGGGCAAGAAAGATCACTCACACTCACAGACGTATTTTTTAATGATCTCCTTTAGTCTGAAAGCCTTTTCCAGACCATATTTGGTGTATCATTTGGTATTTTGCCATGAAACTTCCCAGGCTGATGCATCATAAGGACATATGTAGCATACACGAAAAGTCAAACTTGCCGACTCAGATCTCTCTGAAATTGGTGTCCAGGCCATATCTCAAGTACAGTTTTGAATTATATCTTGAACAATTCATATAAAATGACTTGATCACTCTGGTTAAATTGGTTTTTGAATTATCTCCCTTAACATGAGATCCTTGTTTGGGAGCTCATGAAACATTACAAGTGTAGGTGTTGAAAATGTATGATGTGTTACAAGCAAGAAAAGTCACTCTTTGCTGTCCATTTCTAAGTTGTCTACCTTTGTCCAGCCACATAATTATATCATGATAATGAAACTTTACTTGTGAATGTCATACAGAGACCACCTCTTGCAAACAAAAAAGGTCACTCTTTTGTCTCAGTGTTTTAATCTCCTTATGCTGCACCCACCTGCGGTACCTAGACTTACCGAAACGAAACCGAAATACCGGAACGAAACCGAAATACCGGAACGAAACATTAAAATAATAGGGAAACATATACAGGTACGATGTTGATTTACCAAAACAGCCTCTTAATAATAAAAAAAACCTTTTGGAATAATAATTAAAATTGGGGATTGGGATAATACCCCTATTCCACACAGGCCCCGAATCCCACGAATTGACAAATATTTGGATTCGTGGCTGAATCGTACTCAGTTCATGAAGATCTTAACTGATTCGCACAGTCCGTAGTGAGTTCTTGCAATTCGTAGGTCTATCGGGAATTCGGCTCAAAAGTTTTGAACCGTTCAAAACTTTTGCTACGAATTCCCTGATTCGAAAAATCGTGCGTGAGTCGTACCAAATTCCTAAGACATTCTTGGATATCGTAACTGATTCGTAATCGATTCGGAGGCGTTTTTGCATTGTTTTGGGCATTCCTACTCGTAGTTACTCTTAGCTCATTCGTGGGGAATCGGGAAATTAAGCCAAGCAATAAAACCAAGGAAGAGATAGTAGAAGGATTTCCCTAAGGTTAATTACCCCGTCTCGCGCATGAGAGCAGTCCTAGAAGTTGCAACAGATTTGGCAGATTCTGGAGCACAATCAGGATCAGTCAGTAGCTCCTGGCTGTTGATTTTGCCAATGGCAAACTGCCATATTTTTCCAAGGCAAAGAGTCTGGGTAAGGGCCTCTCAACTTTAACGCAGTTGTTTTCTTCTAACTATATAAGAAGCAGTTTTCAACACTCAAGTTGCAGGATCAATTCTACTGCAGCTTTACGAGAAACATTCATTTTGTAACTGATGCCCCGAAGCATGTACGGGCCTTTTTTATAACTATCGTGAGAAAAAATCTCGCGTATTGTGTCGAATCGTCGCGGATTTCTGTTAATTCGTGCCCAATTCGTATTCTTAACTGATTCGTAATTGATTCCTTAACTTTCGTGCAGCATGTTCTAATGTTAATATGCTAATCGTAATGAATTCTTGCGCGATTCCAGCCGAATTGAGCCGATCCCCCCGAATATTAGTAACGACATCGTATCTGAATCGGGACTGACTCTTAGAGCATCAGGGTTGGAGAATTTTTTTAATGAAACCTCACAAATCCCCCCGAATAAATAAAAAATCAATTTGTGCCGATTCAGGCGATTCGTGGCCTGTGTGGAATAGAGGTATAAGATGAATTGAAATCAAAGCACTGAGAGTACTGATGGAAACGATGTCTTGTGATTTTAGTTCTTGTAGGCTAAGCAGAGTGCATTTTTGTAGATGATATTTTAGGAATATTTGAATTTGTATATTGTATATTTTTCTGACCAATGATGAAGGAAAAGTTTGATATGATTTCTATTTTTAGTTTTTAGTTTTAGCATAACAGAACTTGAAGGGGCATGCGACAAAATATCAATCTTATCATTTCAAACATGGGCTGGTATGTCTTTAAACCCTATTTCACTTTTAAGCTCTGGTGGCCATTTTGTTATGTGGGATCAAAAATAGTAAGTGAGTATGATCAGGAAATACCACAACCACAAACCGCAGACAACCCCGTGGTACCGGGAGGAAGAGCTGCTCAACCATCACAAGACACAAGGAAGACAAATTAAGCAAAGCAACCAGCTCTCTCTCCCTTCCCCATCAAGATGATTATAATACTAGAATGGACATAAAGTAACGTACAACAAAACATAGAACAATTACAGACTTCCACAATGGGAGTAACAATAAACAAAAAGTCAACAACAACAGAACCACCGCCTTAGAACGGACAGCAGCCTAAGCCACCGGGGGGCTTAAATGCATTTTACTGGTACCAAACCTTTTGCCCATATTTAGCAGAGGGCATTATGCCGAATACATCACTGAAATTATTTTAAGAGTTTGGATTACTGGTTAAGAAGTTTAGATTTCTTTTTAGATTTTCCATTCGGTTCATTGTTGCCCTATTTTGAGGGTAATGCGATGAATTATTGCAAACAGGAAACAATGGTTAAGGAAAGGTGGTTTATAGCCATTTCCTTTTGCCTAGCTCTTGATAACATTTTGTTCAGTGGAGCAACCCGTTAACATTTTGCTAACATAGACTTGCATTATAATTGCTTAAAAATTCTAACAAGGGCAATAACTAAAGTTTTAAGGGTCGATTTTGACGAAACTTATAGGATATCAGAGTACTTGATACTTATTGTGTACCAAATATGTATCAAATCTGACCAGTAGTTCTGAGATGTAGATGGACAAAAATGCGACGGACGGACGACGCCAAAACTATATCCCTCCAACTTTGTCAGGGATTATTAGATATCAGCATAGCTACATACCTAAAAGCTTTTAATATGTTATGTGTTCTGATAATTTTTATCATCTGGTAAAATATCTTGTTTGAGTTTACGTTAATTTTTCTGTCAAATGTCTCAAATATGTTCCAAAATGTTCGCTTTTCCATTTTTAGCCCATTTTGATGTCCGTTTTTGGTAACCATAGCAAAGATAAACGTCAATTTAAAAGTTTTACTTTTAAACTTGGTATATTGTTCTAATAAACCAATAAGAACAAAATGGTGAAAAGCATTTTTAGCCCATATGTGGGCCAAAATAGCACCCCCCTGAAGCATGTAGCTCTTTGGCAATATTAACTGTGTATATCTGGCATATACTTTAGATATTAAAAGAAGATTTATAGATGGTAAACTTAGGTTTCATTAAGAACATTGACAATAAAAAGTAAAAAAAAATGCACTTAAAAATAAAAAAGAGCAAAAAAAGAGCCATGACATGTGATTTCCAAAAATGTGGCATTTTGACAAGTGTAAACTTAAGCGTTGCATCGATGATCAATTATAATCACCAATTATAATCGATGATCAATCAAAACTTCGTTTGATTGTGTTTTTGGTAATTATCGATGATAATTGAAAAACATCACACTTGATCCAATTTTAAGCTCCTATTCTAAATATGCAACTTTGCTACAAGGAATAGCAGTTAAATGGAGAGTTAAATGGAGTTTGCTGTCAGGACAAGTTGTGGTATTGGCTACTAGCAAAAAGGCTCTGATCAGACTTGACCCGAACCTTTGCCGGTCACAGGAAATCTCATGTCACCTAATTCCTTGAATTATACCCAAATCAGCATTTGTAATTTGTAATATTCTTACAACCACCAGGTTGAGTTTTGTTCATAATGGCACAGAGTATGCTCAAATAGCAAAGGTACAAGCAACAGCAAATTGTAAATTTGCAAGCAATTTGTTGACAAAATTTTTAAACAATATAATATCTGGTTTCAGCGACTATTTAGACTTCTTACAGATCAAACATAATTTGGAGTTTGTCAAAAAGCAAATAAAGCATTTTCACATGCTTCTGCAAATATACTGTTTGGTTTTTTATTTGATTTGATTCTTTACGTCCCATCAACAATCTTTCAGTTATAAAGGGACAGGTCTTCCTGGGTTGAAACCAGTACTAAGCTAGGATAAATGTGTCTTGCGCAAGGACACAGTGCAGTGACGCTGTTGAGGCTCGAGTCTGGGCCCCTTCATCTCGAGTCAAGCACTCTACCACTGAGCCACTGCATATACATATCTTTAACAAACGTGCACTTTGTATGTAAAAAAATTAACTCATTGTGCTACTAATGTTTATTTTAGGACACAAGGCTGTGACTCTCGGTGGGTGAAATTATTCTGGACTTCAAAACTATATGCAATTACACAATGACAATACATGCGTTACCTCAGACCTACATACAATGACTAGAAACATGTATACAATCTATACATAAACTCAACTATCGTATGGCAGTACTGTTATTCAGTAGATAACATCATGTTATACAAAGTAGATCTTGCACAAAAGATTATTGCATAGAGTTTAATATCAAGTTTGTGCAAATGTGAATAAAGCATTTTCACACATTTCCTTTACTTGGCATATGCAAAATATACTTATCTATAATGAGCATACACTTTGCTGAGAAAAATTCTAATCCATGTGCTACCAATGGTTATCTTAGGACACAATGATGTGACGCTTGATGGGTGCAATTATCTACTTCAGAACTATATGCAAAGACACATTGACTATACATTATTTCAGACCTATATGAAATGACTAGAAACATTCATACAATCTATACATAAATTTAACTATCATATGACATTACTGTTATTCAGTAGATAACATCATGTCATACATAGTGGCTCTTACAGAAGTGATCATTTCATGTGAGTTTTAAAAAAAGTTATTGCTTTACTTCAAAGAGTGTTTAAGAGTGTTTAGATTCAAAGAGACTCTATGATGGTTCCGACTTAAAGACTTATCTATTGATGAGATGATAGGGGCCTGATACTTTGGCTGTTTGTCGGGCCCACTGGGGTTTACCTGTTGGATTTCTTTTGCTCCAGTATTCAGTTTTATTTACTGTTGAGTCCTTATCTTTGCTTTATCTCCTTGTTATATCTTGATTTATATGTTTTAGGAGATGATGCATTGATAAGTTAGGGGTCTTTCATGCAAACCAAATATCTATGTGTCTTGATTCACATCTGAATTAAGGGTGAGGTCGGCGCTGTTAAACCGGTTTAAGCCCTCCAGTAAAATATTTTACTGACCGTTCCAAGGCGGTACTTCTTTTGTGGATCTTTTGTTTTTTGTTCTGTCTTGTGTTTGCTATGTCTTTGTGCGCATCTGTTTATATGTGCTTTGCGGTCACCTGCTGGGAAAGGACTGACCTCTTGGCTCTCGTTTGTGGTGTCTTACTGTGAGTTTGTCACTCTCCCATTGGTATCCTGGGTCAGGTGTGGTACTTCATTGTATTGATTCCTGATCTTTGCACCCTTACTTACTTTTATTCCAATTGTGTTTCTTGTCACCAAAGAGTTATTTAACTTCTGGCTATGACATTATTTTTTGACATGACATGATTTGTTTGTTTGATTTGATTCTTTACGTCCCATCAACAATATTTCAGTTAAACAGGGACGGGTCTTCCTTGGTTGAACCAACACTAAGCTAGGATAAATGCGTCTTGCTCAAGGACCACGACGCAGTGACGCCGGTGAATCTTGTAACCCTCAGTCTCGAGTCAAGCACTCTACCACTGAGCCTCTGCGCTCCCTTTTTGACATGATATATTCCACTGAATAACAGTAACATCAAATGAAAAAAATAATGTTATGGCCACAGGTTGCATAATTTTGATACAAAGAAGTTATGTTAATAACAAAGTAAATTTTCTTTGCAATAAACCAGCTTTGGAGGTGTTAATTTCGCAATAGTTCATATGATGAGAGAATCTTCCATTTGTGCCCATTTCAAATCATTTTTTAACTAACCTAAGGCTGTCTAAACTGATTGACTTAAGCTTTAAGTATTTGGTCAACATTATTCAGTCTAGTCAGATTCCTCCCACAGAGGAAAGCAAAGAAAAGAATATACTTCCTGGCCCCCATCCCTCAACAAAGTTTGACAAGTAAATTTAATCCTGCCAACAATAAAGGAACCATCTCTCAGAAACCTTCAGCAGAAAATAAAATGCCCCACTCTACCACCTTGTTATGAAATGATAACTTGTGTAAGACCCTCTATAAAATACATAGAACAAATCAGAACGAATGGAATAAGAGACCCTATTTCTGCTTGTTAAAGTACCATCAGCATATCAAAGAACAAACATAAGAGTCCCTGTCAAGGCTAGTCACCAAGTCATTTTCTATTTCATCCTTGCTGGGAATCTATCTTAATATATTATCCCAAGGAATCCTAGTTATAGTTGGATTTTATAATACGGTAAATCTTGTATTAGTTCGTACACTCGAATAGTTCGTTAAATGTCATTTATTAGTTCGTACACTAGTCATTTTTTATATGCAATTCTATTAGTTCGTACACAACGTTTTTTCCTTCATTGGTGCTTGTTTTTAATCAGCGTGGCTGTCTACGATATGTTCCTGTTAACTTTCGCGTGCTTACACCAAACAGACCTTTTCGTCTGTCAATCTAACGACTTCGGTCGCTAACGTAAATCCAGCATTGACGTCGCATGTTAATAACATTAAAATTTGTTTTCTGAAAATCGAGCGAATGCTAATTTACACGCCCTATGTCGCCGATGCGTCGGAGATATATTCTGTACGGTCATTACAAAAAGTGTCCTTAGAATAATTGATAGTTACATTTTACTTCTGTGTCATAGGACACCCAAGCCGCGTGCGACCCGGAAAGCATTTTAATACTTGTGCAGCTCGGACCCGACACGAAATCAACTTGCGCGGTGCCTCATATAAACTGGTACCAGAATATTTCGTAAATAGCCTGCTGGTACTTATGACAAGGCCCAGGAGAGCATGTGCGTTTGCGCAATCTCATCAGGGTCCCGCTGCTCACTAACATAAAGTTTGAAGTGGATGAAGACTCAGCATGCTCAGATCAAATCAAATTCTAGATATCTACGTACGTTTTGTTTTATATAGTTGAATATCAATTTCGGTTTTCTGAGCGTAAATAACTCAATAAATGTAGTAATAACGGCTTTTCCTAGGTTCAAACAAATGGAACATTTTAACAAATTGTTGAGCCGATCGTGGCGTGTCTTGCCGTCCTCATGAAACTACATACGGAAGGTCCTGAGAGTTCATGATTACCGAGATAGTGTACGCACAGACGCACAACCCGAGTATAATTTGATTGTATCATGATTCTAGGTCTTGATTAATGGCATTTCCATGAAATAAGCCAGTTCATGAGATTATGGTACCTATCGCATATGCGAGCAGCGAAGGCTCAGACGAGCCTGTGCATCTGCGGAAAATCGTCAGCGCCTTCAGGCTTAACTGCGAGCATAGAAGGAATGTAGATGAAGGTACGTTCATTAATTTTAGGATAATAGCCCCACTAGGTGGCTGTGAATTTGAAAACAGGAAGAATTCGCTTTATTTTAACCACCACACATCTATTGATGTATGTATCCCGACTTTCAATAGATTAATTTTCATGAACAGTCAGACCGTGTGTCTTTTTTGGAAGGAAAAGTCTTCCAATATGGATGGATTTTCCTTCCATTTAGTTTTTTTACAGAAAATTGGAAGGTCTTTATAACATCCATCTTAATGAAAACAGCAAAAGACCTTGAGATCATCCGTGATGACATACATATCAGAATTTGCAAACATCCTTACCACACGTCCGTAGATGTTTTACCCCGACTTTGTTGTATGAGACCAACAAAGTCGCAGATCAGCCTGGGTACCGCACATTCTTATCAGCGCCTTTGTTATGAATACAAACATTAAACATTTTGTCGGGCCTGGTCTGGGCCAAACCTGTCTGCTAATAATATCAGCCGCAGACATGAAGATCAAATCCGCCGCTTTCATGCCACGTGCTGTTTTAAGAGTTGGGTAATTGGCGCATAAAAGCGGACTTCGCACATAAAACATAATTGCTCAGCTGCATGCGCGGATCCAGAAAGGGGTTCAACTTTGACAACTTTTTTTAATTGATGATGGGAGTGAGGATCCAAACACCACTATATGCGGGTCATCATTGGCCCGCCAGCGAAACACCATTTAAATGGCGTTTCGCTGGCGTGCCGCTGATGGCCCAACATCGAATGCTGGCTTGGTAGCTTTGTGATTTTAAAGGGAACCGGACCAGTATGCTAAGAAACCCTATTTTTCAGGGGTGGGGTCTGTCCCCCTCTGGATCCGCCCATGAGCTATCTGGCATGAAAAGACAATTTCTGTAAACTCATCACTTTCGCTCATTGTGATCGCGTACACGTTCGCAAACATGTAATATAAATTGTTTTGGATCTCGGAAATTTACTTTACAAATTCAAACTATCAATGCCCCACAATTTTATCAAATGGCGGGCGACAGCCAGAACTCCTTTTTTTAAATTTCCAGTGGGTGCATAAAAGGCCTCGATACACCGTCACAAAACCGAAAAATCGCACCGGTCGGAAATTCACTTTTTTTCTTAACTAGACGCTAGTAGGCAAAGATGAGCATGTGCATCCAACACTGTTGACTTTACGGTAGTATCATGCGCGGATCCAGGAATTTTTGTCATGGGGGGGGGGGGGGGGTAGGGGGTTCCAGGCTCAACAGACAGAGAAAAAACACTCTGATAACGTTTTCTTAGGCATCAGCCTTTTACAATTTTACAGAGGGGTCCAATAATTTATTTTAAGGAAAACTATAATTTTTAAGGTTCCAGAGGGTCTATCATTTTTCAGGGGAGGGGGGTCCAAATTTTTCCAGGGGGTGTGGGGTCCAAATGCTAATTTCAATTGAAACTTATAGAATTTGTGATTTTCCAGGTGGTCCGGGCCCCCCATACCCCTCTGGATCCGCGTATGCGTATGATAGATCCACTTGCGATATCCAAATTTTCAAGTCAACAGTAAAGCCAATCCCGAAGGACAGGGTTTTTTTCATGCAAATGTTCATTTTCCATTCACGGAGCATCTAGTGACACCTCAAAACATGATGAGGTATATGATTCTGCAATATGTTAGTGGAAAACAAATGTTGAGACCTCGGACCCTGGTCCGAGTTGAGACACAGTTATCATCGTGACTTTTAGTCAACTATTGATGGTTTCAGTCTTTCATTATGTATATAAGACTAGGCCTTGATTTCTGGCATCAGTTTTAGAAAAACGGGCTGTCCAATGTTGTCAAATAACGTTCATGCTAGATACATTACCATAACATACCATGCATAAGCTGGGTGCTTAAGATCAAGCAACATACTCGCTGGAAGAATGTGTTTAATGGTAAAAAAATTACAGTTCAAACGTTAATAATCAGATCTTAGAACAAATCTACATGGATATGCTCGAGAAGCTCAAAATGGAAGCATGCAGTGTGCAAGAACACATACAATAATATGGCTAAACAACCGCCAGCTTTTTTGAAAAGCTAATACTTGTGTAATTCTACTCGATGATGATATTGTTGCGCGAAACGAAAAGAAAGTTAAGGTGTATTTATTTTATTATTATTATTCGTTTCTGTCTATCGACAGTGTCTTTTAATGCAATTGACTTAATTTCAAACGCCACTGCTATCATTCTGTCCATAAAAACTTATACCTAGCGCACTATATTTTTAGAACTATTTTAGTGGCGGTCAGGTTCATAAAGGGCGTGAAAACATTAGCAATCCATAAGAAAACGTGTCTTCTTCACGTTTATGACAAAAGGACAGGTCTGCGTTTATTGTCCGTCTCGTAATGTTTAAAAGCAAAGAAAAGTATAATGTTAAAAAAACGACTGCAAGATATTGTGCTTTTAACTGCAATATCTTGCTGCATCATAGACATTGCAAACGGTTCTTCGTCGTACAAGAGCAGGTTTTCTCATGCTAAGGCATTGTTTTTCTGACGCTCGTTTGAGGCATCCAATGGGGTTTACTGATTTGCGAATTTGTCCCAAATTTTTACCAATTAGCGTCTTCATAAAACTCATTTTTACCAGTAAGCACATTCAGCATTACAAAATAAAATTTTTTATCACTGATTTCTCTTAAATTAAACTGATTAAAGCGTAATTTTAACAAACGAAACACTGATTTTTAAGGTACCCCGTTGAGACCCTCTCCGTTTGATGTACAAATAAACTTATAATTCTGTTTCAATCATATGTAAGCTTTCAATAATCAAGTTTTCAAGCACAACAACGTTTTTCTGACCATTGGGTTTACGTTTGAGAGCTGAAAACCGCAACAAACTAATAAAATACCAATATTGGTTTTGTCTAGCAGCAGGACAAGGGTTGTTTGCATTAAGGACATTTGGTTCCCAGCGGCTTACACAGGCTGTAACGGTCTAGGTAGCGGACTGGGTAGCAATGTTGAACGGGGGTTCGATGGTATGGGGATTTTGTGTGTATTTTGTGTATATGATACCATTGGAAACAGATGTTTTGAGAAAACATCGTTTCCAAAAAAGTACTTGATACTTTAGAGCACCAACTATCTAATTTCTATGTCGCATGTATGAAATATTCATGTGCAATTTAAGCTTAAATGAACCCTTATGTATAGAAATATATGAAGATAGATAAATATTCCCCTTGACACTAGCTAGGCCTATATGATTACTGTTATGATGTCTTTGTAAATTTAGGGATTAGATATAGATTAATACAGCAAAAGACAAATAAAATAGGCCAAGTTGAATAACATCCATTGCTTGTTGAATTACCAAAAGGAATGATTGAAAACGTAAGTTAGGGTACTAGGCCTAAATTACCGAAATGGCCTACGTGGATATAAATTATGTATCAAGAATGGAAATACAGATGAGTTAATTTCTGTGAATCATACCAACAAAACAGTCTCAAATTGCAAGAAAGCGTTAATACGAAGTGCATTTCGGTAATTCAACTACTTTCAATGGATCTCAAAGTGTTTTTTGATAATTTACTCAAAGTGCGTTTTGGTAATTAAGGTGGGGGTTCACACTATTTGGTGCCATTTTGGCCAATATCAAATTTGTACAAAAAGACCATTTTCAAATAAGTACCAACCAAAGCTATATATCAATATGAAGAGGGTTTGTTTGGCATTACACCCAAGCTATTATTTAACAGAAACATAATTTCCATTTTATAATATTCCACTCGAAAAAGATGGTATTGCTAAGCTGGGAAATAAAATTGTTTTCAAAAAGGGAAACGGATATACATGTAATAATACTTGCAAAAGCTTGTTTATAAGCATGCTGAGTACATCTGCTATTTTTTAATTTATTCCAGTGCATTGTTAAAGCATATAAACCAAAAGCCAATTTTCAAATATGGTTAGAAAAATGGAGGACAGATTTATCAAAAAAGTAGTCCCGCTTGATATTTTATGTGTATGGTGGACAAAGCATGCCGTATCACTTCGACAAATTACATGCAATTTAAAACGAAAGAAATTATGAAATATGTTAGCTTAATTCAAATAGATGAAAATACTCGTATGTTCAAAATGTATGGTGAGTAATAAAAGGGACTTAACAACAGCCGATTTTGTATTAAGACTTAAAAGTTGCTGCTAATTATAATTCGGACACACCTCGTCCATATAGCCAATGGTTAAACCCAGTGAATTGGTTGATAAATCACTGCACGGGCTGGACACGGACTGGCGTGACGTCATTTGGTAGCCAGTTTGATTTTAATGATGTCACATATCACATAGGGCATTGTAACGTTGCCACTAGACGGGGTAACGTCGTTTTTACAACTTTTGTACTTTTAAAAGGTGTTTCAGCTCATGATGATTTCTTATAGACTCTGAAGGATTCGTTAATATTTTTATACCCGCTTTTTTCGTTAGAAAAAAGGGTATATTAATTTTGTACCAAAGTCAGTCCGTCGTCTGTCCGTCAAGTTTCTAGTAAATGTATCTCCTACTAAATCGTTAAAGGTAGCAACTTCAAAACTTTGTAGTTGAATAGGTCCATGATGTAGATGGTACTGGGCAACATTTCAGTTGACCTTGACCCCAAGGTCACATTCAAATATCAAATCATGTATTTTCTTGTAAATGTATCTCGTCCTAAACGGTTAGACGTAGCAACTTCAAACTTTGCAGCTGAATACCTCACATGATATAGAGGGTACTGGGCAACATTTCGTGTGACCTTGATCCTAAGGTCAAGGTCAAATATCAAATAATGTATTTTCTTGTAAATGTATCTCCTCCTAAACGGTTAGACGTAGCAACTTCAAACTTGTAGCTAGATAGGTCACATGATGTAGAGGGTACTGGGCAACATATTGAATATTGAATTTTCTTGTAAATATTTCTCTTCCTAAACCCAGTAACTTCAAACTCTGTATGTGCATAAGTCACATGATGCAGAGGGCACTGGGCAACATTTCGACCTAAGGTCAAGGTCAAATACACGTAATGTATTTTCTTGTAAATGCACCTTCTCCTTAACCGTGGGATGTAGCAATATCAAACTTTGCTGGTGCATATGTCGTACAATGTCGAGGGTACTGGGCAACGTTTTGTGTGACCTTTACCCCAAGGTCAAGGTCAAATTTTGTTTTATTGTAAATGCATCTTCTCCTTCAATATGAGATGTAGCAGAATCAAACTTTGCTGGTGCATAGGTCACATGAAGTTGAGGGTGCTGGGCAACATTTTGTGTGACCTTGACCCCCTTGACCTTGGGGTCAAGGTCAAATAATGTATTTTCTTCGTAATGCATCTCCTTAACTTACTAGATTAACTATTGGTATGCTTGTTTGCCCCAGATCAGGCCCGGCCAAACGTCGGATGATCGTCTGGATCCAAACTGTTTGCAAACTTGGCAGGTGGTAAAAGGAGAGCACTCGAATCTTTTGTTTGATTTCTTAGAATCTTTAAGCACGATTTTTGGGCCAGTCTATTTATCTTGATACAACTGCTTCCTTGGAGGACCCAATGTATACGCTTACTGAGATATACTGAAAACCCATCTTATCATACCATCAGTGTAAAAAAAGTTTGGATCCAGATCAAACATGACAGTGTTTGCATGCCCAGATCCAGAAAAGTTTGTCAGAGGGAGTCAAACTTTTACAAGTTTTTTTTAATTTAATGAGGGGTAAGAGGATCCAAATACCAATTTAAGTGGGCCATCATCGGTCCGCAAGCAAAACGCCGTTTAAATTACGTTTCGCTAGAGTGCTGATATTGGCCATACATTAAAATGTGGCTTGGTAGCTTTGTGATTTTTCAGGGGTCCAGACCAATTGCTAAAGAAACTATATTTCTGTGATATTTTAAAAGGGGTCCTCTGGACCCCCTCCCCCCCCCCCCCCCCCCCCCATTTGGATTCGCGCAAGGCGTGGACGCATAGTGAAGCCGGACATTATTATGTCTGGCTTGATCTGGTTCAAACTGTTTGCATAAAAATCATTTTAGAAAAATTCTCCAAGGAACTTCATCAATAGATCAACATCAGACAGGTCTGACGTTGTTCGATGTAGATCAAGCCCGATCTTTTTTACGCCGGGCCTGATCTAGGTCCAAACTGTTTGCAAAAGTAATAGTCAACTTTTTCAAGGGAGAGGCCCGAGGGCCTGTGAAGGGGAAACAGTTAATGATACGTCACCAAGAAATGTACCCATTTCTATACAAGATTGTAAGATACAAATTTATAAAATACAACTCATCAGGCTAAAAATCCGTATAAGGATATCAACAAGTGGATCCAGATCAGGCCCGATCAAGTTTGGGCACTGTATATGCTACTTAATTCAGTAGCAGGTGGATAGGTCAATAAATACAATTACAGGTTATTAAATAGTTATATGAAATAAGCAAAGCCAAAAGTATCCTCCGTACGTATTTCCTATATTGTGTTTACAAATCAGGTCATAGCACCGCTTATTAAACGAAACTTTTGTTGCCTTTATTCTGGAAATCGAAAAATAAATCAGTCCCGACATTAAAGTAAGCTGGTTTATAAAATAGTTATGCATACCTTGGCATTCCTCTACTGTCCATCGGAATCAAAAGACCGCTGCCATTCCGTTAGTTTTTGCGTGGAGAAAAGTACCCCTACGTTGTTGTTGGGTAAAACTATAATCTCGTGCATGACCTCGCTATTGGACAGACGCGACTATACATGAAGTAAAATAGTTCTTGAAACGGGTTTAAAAAGTATGAAAATAATTGCAATTAATTCAACATACATAATTATTTAGCCAAATTGAGTGTTGTTATGAATAGATATAAACTCAAATACCTGGAATTTCGCCCAACATGAAAATACAGTTTCATGTATAAATACGCTATGATCGCATGACATCATTCCATCGAAATTGAACATGCCGGTGTGTCAATATAATTGCGCCCCCATTTTGAAAACATAAAGTTGACGGTAATTCTGATACTTCTGAGTGAAATCGAATGGTCATATACTGATAAATTGTTTTGAAATTAGTGAAATAAATCGTTTTGACGAAAAAAGTCTTTAAAACTGTTGAGAAGAGCGGATGGCGGGACGTCACTGTTCGAGAATTTTATCCGGCACTTTACGAAAAAAATATGTCACTGAATCGCAAATTCAACTTCGAATGTCATGACATTATTGTAATAGGGAACGGTTAGTAATATAGCAGATGAGCACATGAACCAGATCAGGTGGTGGTCTTTCGGATGGCATCGTTAAGTAACTTTGAAAATCATTTTATTTCGAAAACATTTTGAAGTTCAAAGTCATGTATAAGCATGTCCTTTTTCTGACAAATTTACAAAATACAACAAGATAAAAAAAAGAAGTTTTTTTTTTTTAATCATTGCGATGATTTGGAGTAGCTTTCTTTATATTGATGCATGGCTTGGGAATGGGAGTCCCTTTCGTAACGGAGTTTTGCTAACAGTAGATTTTTATCAAAAAAGTCTGAAGTGGTACGTTAAACTGCTTTCAACTGATCACCCTTATCTCCTTTCTTAAATTAGTACAGATATAAACAGCTTCTTCTTAAAACAAATATATCTTAACACAATTATCTTATATATTTTTTAAAAAAACAAACAAAAAAACAATCAATGCTTCAGTGGCGCTCATTTGCATTTTGGTTATTTAAAGCTTTCCGAAATCTATCTGTAAATAGTGTTAATCTCTAAATGGTGCGTATAAATTCAAAAATACTCATCATATATACATAATTATGAAACAAAACTCAAATAAGAAAAGCATTTGCATTATTCATAAGCCATTTAGGCACCTATATATGTTTCCCTATTATTTTAATGTTTCGTTTCGGAATTTCAGTTTCGTTCCGGTATTTCGGTTTCGTTTCGGTAAGTCTAGGCACCCCACCCACCTGTATCTGAGTCAGCCAGAGACAAAAATACATTTAGGGGTATTTCGTTCAAATAAATGGCAATGGTTTAACAAAATACAAATAAATGTATTTTCTTTTCAGTGCTTATATGGGCCTCGGTGCAAGAAAACCTGTCTTTGGGGTTGGTGAACAAAAAAGGTGCAGACAAGCCTCGGCTGATCACCAACTTTTTATTTGCTTATTGCAAAGTATAATATCTAAACTTGCTACAAGAGAAATTTCAATTTTCTGGCTTGTCTCTATAGCTGAGCATGCTTGTTTGGATATGACCTGATGGGAAACCATGAAGACAGGCTTTCACGCGACAAAGCCCATATTATCAAATAAATGATAATAATGATCAAATCTTGGATTGAATGATTATTTATTTGTATTCAATACCATAACGTTCATTTTAACAAATACAGTGACTTTGAATTATTTTAATAACTTCAAACCTTCACATTCAAAACAGAATAAGAGAAACGGGTTTAATACCTTATACATATAACATAATGAATTTGTAGAATTCATATTTAATCAGCCACAAAAGACGCATTTTGTTAGTGACAGTCCCATGTCTTCCAGACCTACCCATGATCCCAGTCATAGATAAAATCCTGCTGCATATTTTGGGCCAGCTACATTACCACTTGCCACTTACCAAGACAAACCTGCAGCGCTTGCAACGCAATGATAGGGCCATGATCAGACAGATCTGCAGTATCAAGCCAGAGGATGTGGCCAGGGTAAGGTCAAGCGAGCTACTGGCAAAGCTTCAGCTTGAGGATCTCGACCTCATTTTGAGAGAGAGAAGGCTTCGCTGGTTTGGGCATGTGGCGCGTTCGAGTGGTGCAATCAGAACAGCATATGATATGCAGATTGACGGCAAGCGGGCGGCAGGGAGGCCCAAGCAAACATGGAAGAAACGGACAGAGAAAGACTGCCGTGAGTGGAAGCTCACCACAGTTGACCCTCAAGAAAGGAGCACCTGGAGATCAGGTGTGAGATCTGCTATGCGTGCAGCTAGCCAGTTACCTGGAAAGGGACCCACTGATGTGGATGATGCCCCTGCACCTGCACATTAATCAAAAATCCGATTATGATATGATATGATATGATACATATACCTTCAGTGTAAAATTACTATTTAAACATGTATGGTAGGCTAACCAGTGGGAATGGAGGAATAAATACCATAAATTCGGAAATTTTCACTAGGGTTTTATTTTCACAAAACTTCGCATATATCTTGTGATATGGCGAGATCACTCTGTTGTTTACTGATATAGGAAAATCATGCGTTAGTTACTGATATCGGTAAATCATGCACTAGTCATAAATTTTTAACGTTGCAAATATGTCTTTTAATGCTATTCGCAGAATTAAATCCTCACGAAAATTTCCGAATTTACAGTAATAGTCCGAGCCTTCCTCTATATGTCTCTAGAATGTGTGAAGAAGCAGTGAAGTCTAGCAAGACTGGGAAGATGTGCAGGCTCCTCTGAGCTTTGGCTGGTCTTCTATGAGATAAATACCAAACTCCCATGTACTACCCCATGTAAATGTATTTAATATTCATGGGTTTAAGTTCATAATTTCCAAAATCCTGAACTTTAGAAGATCAGAATTTAAAACTTGCTGTGCACCTCCAAAATATCAACAAGAGGGCCAAGTGGCCCTAAATCCCTCACCTGAGTTGTATCTGTTGAAGCTGGCCATGTCCCCGGTGACACCTGGGGCCGGGCCACTTTTGGCCCCAGGGGCATAATTTGAACAAACTTGGTAGAGGTCCATTAGGTGATGTCATACATACCAATTATCGAGACTCTTGGCCTAATGGTTTCAGACAAGAAGATTTTTTCATGCTTTCACTATGTAAGCCAATGTAAAGCATGTGCTCCCTGGGGCGGTGCCATTTTTTGCCACAGTTGCATAATTCGAACAAACTTGGTCGACTAGGTGATGCTACATACCAATTAACAAGACTCTAGGCCACATGGTTTCAGACAAGAAGATTTTTTCATGTTTTTCACTATGTAAGCCAATAATCTAAAGTAGGTGACCCCTGGGGGGCATTTTTGGTCCTAGGGGCATAATTTGCAAACTTGGTAGAGGTCCACCGGTTGATGCTACATACTAAATATCAAGACTCTAGGCCATATGGTTTCAGACAAGAAGATTTTTTCATGTTTTCACTATATAAGCCTATGTAAAACATGTGATCCCCAGAAGGGCATAATTTTAACAAACTTGGTAGAGGTCCACCAGTTGATGCTTCATACTAAATATCAAGACTCTAGGTCATATGGTTTCAGACAAGAAGATTTTTTCATGTTTTTTACTATATAAGCCCATGTAAAACATGTGACCCCCGGGGTGGGGCCATTTTTGGCCACAGGGGCATGATTTGAACAAACTTGGTAGAGGTCCACCAGGTGATGCTACATACCAAATATCAAGACTCTAGGCCATACGGTTTCATACAAGAAGATTTTTTCATGTTTTTACTATATAAGCCTATGTAAAACATGACCCCCGGGGTGGAACCATTTTTGGCCCCAGGGGCATAATTTAAACAAACTTGGTAGAGGACCATTAAATGATGCTACAAACCAAATATCAAGGCTCCAGGCCTTGTGGTTTCAGACAAGATTTTTTAATGTTTTTCACCATATAAGCCTATGTAAAACATGTGACCCCGGGTGGGGCCATTTTTGGCCACAGGGGCATGATTTGAACAAACTTGGTAGAGGTCTTCCAGGTGATGCTACATACCAAATATCAAGACTCTAGGCCATACGGTTTCATACAAGAAGATTTTTTCATGTTTTCACTATATAAGCCTATGTAAAACATGACCCCCGGGGTGGAACCATTTTTGGCCCCAGGGGCATAATTTGAACAAACTTGGTAGAGGTCCACCAGGTGATGCTACATACCAAATATCAAGACTCTAGGCCATACGGTTTCATACAAGAAGATTTTTTCATGTTTTTACTATATAAGCCTATGTAAAACATGACCCCCGGGGTGGAACCATTTTTGGCCCCAGGGGCATAATTTAAACAAACTTGGTAGAGGACCATTAAATGATGCTACAAACCAAATATCAAGGCTCCAGGCCTTGTGGTTTCAGACAAGATTTTTTAATGTTTTTCACCATATAAGCCTATGTAAAACATGTGACCCCGGGTGGGGCCATTTTTGGCCACAGGGGCATGATTTGAACAAACTTGGTAGAGGTCTTCCAGGTGATGCTACATACCAAATATCAAGACTTTAGGCCATATGGTTTCAGACAAGAAGATTTTTCATGTTTTCACCATATAAGCCTATGTAAAACATGTGACCCCCGGGGTGGGGCCAAAAAATGGCCCCAGGGGCATAATTTGAACAAGCTTGGTAGAGGTCCACCAGCTGAGGCTATATACTAAATATCAAGGCTCAAGGCCATATGGTTTCAGACAAGAAGATTTTTTCACATTTTCCCTATATAAACCTATGTTAAACATGTGACGCCCGAGGCCGAGCCATTTTTGGCCCCAGGGGCAAAATTTGAACAAACTTGGTAGAGGACAACTAGATGATGCTACATACCAAATATCAATGCTCTAGGCCTTGTGGTTTCAGACAAGAAGATTTTTAAAGTTTTCATCTTGAAAATCCATTTTTAGCCTGTGTGACCTAGAATTGCAACAGATCGAAACCATTTGAACAATTTTGAAAGAGAGCCATATAAGGTTTATTTCTGCTAAGTTTGGTCAAAATCAAGCCAGTAGTTTAGGAGGAGATGCCTTTTAAAGCAATTGTTGATGACACACGACGGACGACGCATGACGGACGACGGACATCCAACGATCACAATAGCTCACCATGAGCCAATGGCTCAGGTGAGCTAAAAATTACAAATTAAATGGTCAAATACCTTTCAGTAAACAAAAATTAAATCAGAAAAGCTAGTATTATCTGCAGAACTCAGCATCTTGAGGCTGACTTTCTATGGAAAGTCAGCCTCAAAATCCTGAATTCAGGAATAATCCTGAAAACTTTCACCCACTAATATAAGGTAATTACAATGCAGCTCCTTTATAATGTTATATTTGGGGTCCATATGAATGGACAGAGTTTTAAGTAAATCGTGTTATAAAGGGACAATTTTACCAACAGGAAAAGTATAGGAAAATGTTATGATCATTCTCCTATAATTCCTTTGTAACATTCCATGGTTAAAGAAACTTTGGAGCCACAACATGACCATGTCTGTGTTATAACGAGGTATGTTATAAACAGAGTGCAAAGTATAAGTCTAAAATAATCCCTTACTGTCATAGTTTTCACTCATGTGTGATCATCTCATAAGTTTGATTTGTATTTTGATCACCTATTCATGAAATTCTCCCTCAAACTGAAAATATGAGTCAGGCTCTGCCACTTTGAGCCTTGCCCAAGTGAAATGTCGTCAAAGGCCCATCAGCTTGCCTATGTCATTCATACAGTTGAAATTCTGTAGGTTAAACATTAGCAGGATAAACATTGAGGTTTTGTTATTCGCTTACTGGTAAGTATCATATCTAAATTTGTAACAGGGTGAAATATCAATCTTTTAGCTAGTATCTGTAGCTGAGGAGACAGGTTATCGGAAACCCGAAGACAGGTTTTGTCACGATGAGGCTAATATTCTTTAAAGCATTTGTGAATTGCATTTTTGAAAAACTGTGAGGAAAATTTAAATATCTTGCTGCAAAATGTTTTTGTTTTAATTTTTCTACTTTTCTCAAAAAAATTGTTCACAAACAAATAGATCTCTGATTAAAATGAAGGCCCATTTTAAATTTGTTATACTATTTATGCTTTTTTAATATAAGTGGATAGGCTGATTACTCACCCAAAATATATCCCAAAAATAATGATACATCTAAGACTTTCCAGAATTATTGCGTGACAACATGAGCTGTCATGCTCACTGGAAATCTGTGATGCTTTTACTGAACAACATACATTTATCATAATTGAGTTGCGACATGAGATTTCCAACAATGTTGTATGTGCAACCAGCAAAAGCTCAGACCAGCCTGCGCATATGCGCAGTCTGATCAAAGCCTTTGCTAGTCGCTTAAATATTCTATGAATATTAAGCTACTGACTGAACATCATTTGGAGTTCCTAAGCTTAAAAAGAGGCTGCACAGGTTCCTCTGAGACTACACTTGTCAAAATGTCACATTGTTGGAAATCACATGTCGCGGCTCATATGTGGTCATTAGACATAGCTTACAGGATGCTGCTAAAATTTAACTGCTTAAAAAACAAATCCTCGCAATATATCTGAATATGGATACAAAAAAAATGCATTTCCATCTCTGTGAGATGGTTTTATGCGCAACCATTGCATAATGGTAAAAATGATTCAGAAATGTGTCCTCTTATCTTAAATATAACAATGTTCATGCAAGAATACTGACTTTGACCTATATCTAAAAACTTAAATCCTTAAAGTGCCAATTACAACTGTAGTAGACGACTAATTTGATGATTACGATATCTTCCTTGATTGTCAGAAAAATAAGGTTTGATGCTTCATGTGAATTGTCTGCCAGCAGATAATTCATATGAAATATCAGACCAAATTTAGTTTCATAAAGCAGTGTGCAAACTGAAAATCTTGTCTGCTGCATATTTAGACTATTTTTGCATGCTTTTTTGTTGTTTGCTTTTTAATCCCAAAAATTCTTTCAGGAATACCCTCTGTGTCAAACAGTTTGGTTATCAGCAGACAAAAAATGTCCCATCTAGTGGTTAAAAATGTTACAGAGTTTTAAATGGCATCTTTCAAACTTTTATATTTGGACACATAATGATAAGGTCTGATCAAACAGTGTAAACCCAGATTAGTTTGTTCCTGCTTGAGCATTCAAATCAGTTTTTCATATGAGGTCGCCTCTGGGAGTGAAATAACTCCACGCAATAAAATCTGTAAACCACTTGTGGTTTAAAGATTTTCGGGAAACGTTAATGACGTCCATAACAACGTTGCGTACATAATGATAAAATTTTAATGTTTTTACGACAGAAATGAGATTTGAAAGTAATCTTAATGCCATATGATAATAGAATTTAACATTCATGCTCTTGTATTATTGAATTTATTAAACTTGTTGCGAAAAAGAGATAAAATGCTCGGCAAGCCTTACATTTTATCTTTTTTTCCCAACTCTTTTAATAAATTCAATAAAACATGAGCACTCATGTAAGATCCTCTATATATACACTATTTGATATTCTAATGCTATATCTTAGTAATCTTACACCCCATCAGGAATGCCAGTAGATTTTTGGACGATAAGATATCAAGTACAAACCCCATTGTGCTGTATTGGACCCATTGTGAATGATCTAGAAGGCTCATTTAAACCCCTCTGGCTGTAAGGAATAAATTTCTAAAATTCAAGAATTTTGAAAAACTTACAATGTAAACAATCAACAATCTAACAATGATATCTAATTTCAAGATGTAGGGGTTATTATAGGTCTAGATAAACATATTTTTTCAGCGTAAAATTGTAAATATGTTCTTACCCATAACTTTTAGGATATGTTTTGGGTGCTCAAAAGAACCGTCTCATCGAGACAGTCTTTTGACTACCCACAACATATATTTTGGTTGAGAAATAATAAAATTATTTTTCTGTTACGCACTCTTAACTAAAGGCCTTGGTTAACTTAACTATCCTTTGACCTCACACTCTGTTCGGCAAGTCGGTCCCTAAATCCCGAGTTCAGGCATAACATTGAACACAACCCCCTCCCCCCCCCCCCACCCCACATGTGAATTCAGTATTGTTTAGTCCCATCCCTGCCAGTATTCATCCTCCAAGTACTGACCATCCCAGTAAGCAAAATTACTGGGTGCCTGTCTTCCAGCAGACCTCCTATTATTGTCAGTATAAACCCTTTGTCTTTTCCAACCCCAGCCAGAATAACTCTCTCTAGACTGATCTCCATTGACATTAGTTCTATTGTAACCATAGCAGAAGTCAGCCTTAAGTTTCCTGAATTCAGGCATAAACACCCCAGCCCCAAACCCCATGTAACTGCAAGTCCTGTAGATGTGATAACTTTATCTAAAAAAAACATATTTCTTATTTCTCAACCAAAACATCTGTTGTGGGTATTCAAAAGAACCGTCTCAAAGAGACGTTTCTTTTGGGCACCCAAGCATATGTTAAAATATAACAGGTAAGAAAATATTTACAATTTTAGGCTCAATGTTTTTGCTTAGCTTGACCTATGTGCACTATTGTTTAGTTCCATCCCTGCCAGTATTCATCCTCAAGGTACTGACCATCCCAGTAAGCAAAATTACTAGGTGCCTGTCTTCCAGCAGACCTCCCATTATTGTCAGTATAAACCCTTTGTCTTTTCCAACCCCAGCCAGAATAACTCTCTCTAGACTGATCTCCATTTAAATTAGTTCTATTGTAATCATATCCATTATAATATCCATTCCATTGGGAATATAATTTACTATCTGATTTACTTCGATGGAACCCATTTACTTTGCTTTCACTAGACGTACTGTTGCTAGACAAAGCCTTGGAACTCTCGATTCGCTTCAGTCTGTTCAGTTTTGCTCGCTGCCTCTTTGCTCTATTTTTCTCCGTCTTTGGATTATCCACGTCTATATTATCCTCGATGCTGACATCTAGTGTGGGTCTCTCGTGAAGCAAGACCTTCTCCCATTCATCACGCACAAGCTTGTAGAGGTCTAATGCAGCTGTAGCATCCTCTATAGAACAGTGTTGACCAGTTTGGATTTTTCTACCTGCAATATTAAGCACAACTTACATAAGGCAAAAAAATACCTGAGTTTAGGGTAACCCAATTCTACCTAAATACTGGTGAAACCTAGAATTAGTTCAGGTTTTCTGGGGAAAAAATATAATTTTACGCATTTTGAAAAAAAAATCCTGAAAAAAAATATGTATGCCTACCCTACATAAAGTTTTCACACCCGTTACCCGAAACACACCTCTTTTTTTTATTTGGTCTAAGATTTTTATGTCCCTGGTATCAAAGATCAAAGACAAATTGCTAATATTTAGTCTGTGTGTGTGCATGCAACAATCTTTAACTTTTGTAGGTCCTGATCTGGGTCGAAACTGTTTGCAATGATTACCAGTAGATGACACGTCACCACTAAAAAGGAATGAGTTATGGTTAATTGCATATTTAAATTTGGAAAATTGTGTATTTATTAAGCTGGATTGGAATATGCCAAAAGTTTTTTGACCATATTTACTTCATCTTTAAATGAACGCCACAAGTGAAGACTGATTTACATACTTGAAACTTTGGACAGAAAACCAGCTCCTCACTCCAGGCGGCCCGGTTTTAAGCAGATCATACTTGTTTTAGCCAGTTTGGTAGCAAATAGTTAAGGATTGAAATTCATATTTTAAGCTTGCACTGGATGATTAAAAACAATAGCTATTTTATGTCTGTGAAGCCCAACGGGCTTCTCGGAAACATTAAAATAGCTCATGTTTTTCATCATCCATTGCAAGCTTAAAATATGAATTTCAATCTTTACATTTACCGTTTATATTATCAATCAAATTTACTGAATTATCTTCCACCCATCCCCGTCAGTTATCCTTATAAAATGAAATATTTAATTTGTAATGGATGTGTTGGAACAGCCAGGGAGTGAAACTTGTGAACAAAATGTTGTGGCTATATGTGAATGATGTCACGCAAATGTCGATAAACAAAGACCATTATTGGCTGGCGTTGACGCTACTCCGCCTACTGGCACGGTCTAGATCACATGACATCTCAATGTTTTGCATCGAGAAATGCAAGCAGCCAGAAATGTTGGTTTCATCTATTAAAGGCAACTACACTGAGAATGTAAATATTTTGCCATACTAAAGTTTTGAATTCAGACCATTCGTTTTAAATGGTAATTTCAAGAAAATTTGGTTTCCTATAAAGCACACATGGTAAACCAGCCCACCCATACGTTGTTGAAGGTTCAACATTTGGAAAATCCTGATTTTAAAAAACTTAAAACTTGCAATATGCCTACAAAATATAAGCAATTTCAAGTTTTATTCGTTAAACTTAATATAAATCTGAGTATATTTAATATCGTGTTCCTATTAATTCAGGATTTTGAGGCTGACTTTCCCTAAGACAAGGCATTTTACTTAACCATTATATTTATTTTCTAGCATAAATGTCGCCTTAAGAACTAGATTAGTTTGGACATAATGGACATAATGAACAGTCTTCTTCATAAAACTGTAAATGACCATATCAACTTTCAGGGTTTTTTACTACATGCAATTCTTTTAAGTGCCAGAATCCAAAGTACTCAGACAGGAAAAGCATGTGCAAACAAAAAAGTAGGAGATAAGACTGGTCCTGAATGAGCAGTTATTTTGGATTCCAGTGCACTTGCTTTTGTAATGCTACGCCTGATTAGAAATCAAAAATTTGCGACAGTATATCCTGCGATAAACTGACAGATATAGTTTGACGTCATTAATTACGTCAAATTTATTGGATGATGTGTGGCTTTATGTGGCTTGCAAAGCTCTAATTTGAGATAAGTCTGTAGAAGCTCATTAGAATGGGGATAACCATATTCAAAATTTTCATTTGGGGAGGTATATCGTCGGATATACATCAGGAAATCACATTTTACGGCTCTGACGATATACTTCCCTACATGAAAATTTTAAATACAGTTATCCCCTAAATATTTGTTTGCTTTCATCAGCAAATTAGTTACTGATAACTATGAAGGATTAGTCCAGATTAGCTGGATGATTCCATTTTCAGCATTTAACTCTTTCCTTCCAAGTGGCAACTTTTGTCTGCAGATAACCTTTGCAAACAGTTTGAATCAAGACCAGGATCGACAAAGTGTTGGTCATGATCTTGATCCAAATTGTTTCATACTCTGACAGTGTTCCAAAAAATGGATTTTTGAAAAAAAAAATCAGGAGACGATAACAAAAGCATACAAAAGTTAGCCTAAATAAGCTCATCAGACCCTTTATTTTTAATTGACAGATTCAGTGATTTGTGTACTAGATTAGCAACATTGAGAGAAGATAGATCTGTCTTAGAGTTTTGTGATCAGGGAAGAATCAGACCAGCCTGTTCAGCTACACAGAAGGACTTGAATCTTGGATTTAGAAGCATAGGCAAACTAAGTTATACTGAAAAGGTGCTGCGCTGATCAGACACATCAGACACAATTAGCAGACCAAGGCCTTTAACAGGGTTCCCACAGAAATTTAAAAACACAATTCCATGATTTTCCAAGATCAGCAATGTAATTTCCATGACTATTTAATGCACTGCCTCCAACCTCCTCTTTTAGCAGCATCTTCACCACTCTGAGCATAAATGCAGAATGCAGCAGCAACAGCATGCTTGTACACAGACCATGCATACATTTTGAAATAATGAAAACTTGAAACCACCAGTAGCCAGAAAACTGGCTGTCGGACACATGGCAACTGGTGGATTCATCAAATTATTTCACAAAATTCCATGATTTTTCCATGATTATTCAGTTTTTTTCAAATTCTTTGATTTTTCCATGCATGGAACCTTTTTTAGTGAATCCCAGGTTTTCCATGATTTCCAGAGCTTGTGGGAATCCTGCTTTAAGGACAAATGCTCAAAGATCTTTTTATTAGATTTAGATCCAATACCTAGTAGCTGCAGCGCCAGTCTTTTTAATGAGAGCTTCTGATCAACAGCAGCTGGGTCAAACTTCTTTCTCAGCAGCTGACAAAATGACGTATCTCTGATGTGTAAGCGAGAATGGGGTATGCGGAGGACTTGGAAGTCATTGTGTACAGCATGACCTATCACAACCTTGTCCTGGAATAAATAAGATACAGCACATTGGGCGAGATAAACAAAAAAAATTGAGCATAATAGTGTGAATATTTTCTTATCAATCAATTTTAACATGTGTTTTGGGTGCTCAAAAGAACTACCTCATTGAGAAAGCGAGAAATAAGAAAATTAAGGGAGACAGCAACCCTATGATAAGTTTGTTTTATCAGAAAGAACTCTATGAACCATGAATTTTGATACAAGTGTCATCAAAATCGGTTGAAAAATGGGCAAGTTATGGGCATTTAAAGAATTCAATATGGCCAACATTTAGCGGCCATTTTGAATATTTAATTAGTTTTCAGAATTTTTTCAACTGCTTAATTTTTAGTTATCACTACTATCACAACATCTGTGTTTCAGCAGATATGCAGCTTTATACATAAGGAAAATGTTTCATTAAAGATTAATGCAAATAATCCATTGGTTTGTCTTTTATTTTGATTACGCATATTTAATTAGGCTGAGTGACGTCACTAAGCCTACAATATGGCTGCATCCATTACAGTCCATTTGCAAATATTTAAACGCCCACAACTTCCACATTTGTCAACTGATTTAGATGAAACTGGTATCAAAATTCATATAAAACATAGTAATCATCAGGGTCGCCGTCCCCTTTAAATTCAATTACACACTCTTATCTAGGGGTCTGATAGCCCTAGAAAATACTTTTTACCCATATCCTGTTGTCTAGAAAATGATGTCAGCTGCATATATTTCAATTTAAGACTAGTTTTATCACTATTGCAAACACTATGAATACCCTGATCAGACTGCTACCTTATGATCTAATCTTGGTCCATATTATTTGCAATGCAGACCACCAAATTACATAAGCAGAAGACAGAAGCAGACAACAATAGTCATGAATAGCGAAAAAAGGATTAGAAAATAACAAAAGATTATTAGAATCTGTCTTATGTGTGAGAGCAAATAGAAAAATCTCTGCCAAGGATCACCATTCGGCATCTCAAGCACAGGTTTAGATAAACAAAATTTTTGAGCATAAAATTGTAAATATTTTCATACCCATCAGTTTTAACATATGTTAAGGTGCTCAAAAGACCTGTCTCATTGGGTTGGTTCTTTTGAGTATCCACAACGCATGTTTTCATTAAAATAAAAAAAAAATGTTACACCCTCTTTTAAAACCAAAGGCTTTTCAAAGCTTGCATAGTGAAGAGAAATGGTGATCCCGAGGGACAAATTTTTCTGTCGTCCCTCTCATACAAATGATATATTCTTTTTCTTGCTAGCCTTTCAACTCCACAATTTTTTTAAAACTAGTAATTTTCAGAGAAAAGGATGCCCCCCCCCACACACACACACACACAGCCACCACCACAAACACTCAAATTTGACCTACAGTACTTAACCTCCCTCCCCCCTCTGCTCACCTTGATAATATTAGCTATTTGTGATAATGCACTCTGTATAGGAATAGCTTTCTTCATGTGAATCTTTGTTAATCCACTCCATCGCGTCCTGTAGTCCATAATTTTCTCTTCTGGTCTAGCATATATATCACAGATTACACTACCATAGAAATCTACAATACTACATCTACCTGCAAAGTAAAGGTACAAATGGGCCTCCCTTCGAGAAAATGGGTCAATGTGGTTTCCGACCAGGCCATACCCAAAACAGCCTGCTCAGCTACAGCGACTACCTAGAAAATTGAAACTTAAGCTTGTAACATGTTAAAATATGATACTTTCCAACTAGAGGACCTGACGGTCCTGAAGCGCCCACCTGATCTCCTTAATAATGTTAAAATAGGTCACGACTACAGCTTATAATGAAACATATTTTGTTTTATGGGGGTTGCGCCCATTTGGTCAAGTGACCTAAAACAATCTAATGAATACTCTATCAAACAGCCCAGTGATTTCTGAGGAATAGATGTTTAGATAGGTATGTGGCAGTCCAAATGAGTGGCCTTGGATAAAAGGTCACAGGTCAGCTTGACATTTGGTACTTATATAAAACCGTTGTCTTGTTAGGTTAAACATTTCTTGCAAGTTTTATGATTTCGGCCTAAACAGGAAAAATGAACAAATTTAAGATTTTTCCCATATAAATGCATTAGGAATCAACTTTGACCTTGCCATAAAGTAGGTCAAGGTCAACCTAGATTCATCATTTGTGCAAATCTGGTAGGGCCCACATCCCCAATGCTACATACCAAGTCCCAAGGCCAATGGCCTTTTGGATCCAGAGAAGAAGATATTTAAGAGTTTTACCATATATGGGTGTGGTGGCCATCTTGGTCATGTGACCAGTACTATTGGTATAAATTTTGGCTAGCCTATCATTTAGTAGTTTTCATATGAAATTTGAGTTCAATTGGCCTAGTGGTTTATGAGGAAACTATGTTTTAATGTATTGATGGGACTCCAATATGAGCGACCTTGGCTGAAAAGTTAAAGGTCAACCTTGACCTTTGAAATTTATTTATAGCCATTGTCTCATTAGGTTTAATATATCAAGTGAGAATAATGACTTTGGCTTCAACAGTATTCAAAAATTCAACTTTTCAAAAAAAAAAAATCCCATTTAATTGCATTAGGAAGCAAATTTGACCTTGATGTTAAGTAGGTCAAGGTCAACTTAGGATTATCATTTGAACAAATTGGTAGGCCCCACATCCCCAATGCTACATACCAAGTCCCAGGGTCACCGGCCTTCTGGTTCTGGAGAAGACGATTTTTAAAGGGTTTTTACCATATATGGACGTGGCGGCTATCTTGGTATTGTGACCAAAATATTTTGTATAAATTTTGGCTAACTTATCATAAGGAGTCTTCACATGAAATTTGAGATCAATTGGTCCAATGGTTTGTGAGAAAACTATTTTTTAATATATTGATGGGACTCCAATATGAGCGACTTAGATGAAAGGTCAAAGGTCAACCTATTTATAGCCATTGTCTCATTAGGTTAAACATATCAAGTGAGAATAATGACTAAGGTTTCTACAGTTTAAAAAAAATCAACTTTTCAAATAATTTCCCATTAAAATGCATTAGAAAGCAAATTTGACCTTGATGTTAAGTAGGTCAAGGTCAACCTAGGATCATTATTTGAACAAACTTGGTAGGCCCCACATCCCCAATCTTACATACCAAGTCCCAAGGTCATCGGCCTTCTGGTTCTGGAGAAGAAGATTTTTAATGGGTTTTTACCATATATAGGCGTGGCGGCCATCATGGTCATGTGACCAGGACCATTTGAACAAACTTTCCTTCCCTTGTCCTAAGGAGTCTCCATATGAAATTTGAGTTTGATTGGCCAAGTGGTTTCAGAGGAAAAGATGTTTGAAATTGTGGACGGACAGATGGACGAAGGACGCCCGAGTGACTGGTATACTATTAGCCTTCGGCTCAGGTGAGCTAATAAAGGAATAAAAAAGGCGCTGATCAGACTACATGGATGCGCAGACTGGTCTGTGCCGTTGTTGTTCACAAACCACAGAAGAAAGGTTTTCTCATGTCACTGCACAAATGTAAAGATAAAAGTGTGCATGCAGCTAGTTGTCTACCTGAAGGGGGCACTTGCAGAATAATCAAAAACCTAATAATTATGATGATGCTGAAAAATGAAGGTACAAGGCTTTCCAATTATTTACCAGGCTTCCATAAGACATGGGCAGGCCCCTAGCAGACTCTCATGAAATCAAAGGTTCTTTATAAAGGCTATTTTAGGCAAAATAAAGGCTGTTTCATTGAAATTCTAACAAAAATAAAGAGCAAATAAACATCAAATTTCCTAGTGTTTTTTTATCGGATCCTGATCTTTAAATCCATGTTATGATAGATGATGGTATGGAAGGGGTGCAGCGAATCCTTAGCCAATGAATTTTTTTTATAGCCCATTAGTCACAAATCAACACCAAAAAACTCTTGTTGTTTTACTCCCTAGTTGAAAGCCTCACTTTTTAACAAAGGCTTGTGCTGAGCAGTGTTGGATTGAAAAATAAATCACATACTTTTCTAATCTGGAAGGGGGGTCTGGGGGTCCTCCCCCGCAAATTTTTGAAAATCAAGAAAGCAGGAGAAGCCATCTCTGGTCATTTTGTAAGGACAATTTTACGTTCAGTAAATGAACAATTTCAGAGGATATTGCTCCCATTTATTATATGCTCTTTTTTAAATATAGACTTAGACAGATATGCATATTGTCTGTATTAGTCTTGGGGTGTACATTGTTTAGATTTGACAACCTTAGACAATGACATTAAAAAATCAGGACATTATTCAAAAGTCAATAAACCCAATAGATGCTATCCATTAATATTTGTTGGTGCATTTATTGCAGTTGGTAGCATGTCCATCCTAATGTCTGGAGTTTTGCAGGTTCTTTTCCGGGGTCGGGCACATTCTTTCATTTGTTGTCAGTTACTAGTGAAGGATGAGCACCGAGTACTAGTGAAAGGATTTGGGTTTAAGCCAGCCTAGGAAAAGGGTGGTTAGAATCAACTAGTCATTCTGACATTAACTCAGCTGTTTGGATGGACGTAAAGCAAGAAATCAACCTAAAATCATTTATTTTACCTTACCTCAGTCATTTTTATTGCTGCCTTATCTGAAGACACAGAAAAATTGACTATAATAGTCACCCTGGTGTAAGAGGTAGGTATAGACACAATGGTCTGAGAATGAATACAGTTCAAATGTCACAGATATTACTTGTCAACCAACATATGTATGGTCTATTTTTTATGTTCATACTGATCTTGCAAAATTTAAAGGTTTATTAATCAAAAAAATGGTTATTAAAGGTTTTTCAGCCAAATTAAAGGTTTTAAAGGATTGCAACCAAATTAAAGGTTTCTAAAGGTTTTAAAGGATCCACTAGGGGGCCTGCATGGGTAATAGTTCAAAATTTCCAAAATCCTGAACTTTTGAAATTCAAATTTTTAAACTTGCAGGATGCCTACAAAAATTAATAAACTCAGGTTTCAATGGTTAATTGTATTTAGATCATCTGAATATTAATCAGAGAAGCTATTATAATTTCCCTAATTCAGCATTTTGAGGCCGACTTTCCATAGAAAGTCGGCCTCAAAATCCTGAATTCAGGATTGATCCTGAAAACTTTCACCCATGATAAGACATAGGTTAAGATAAGCAACATTTTTTAGTATAAAATTGTCTCATTGAGACAGTTCTTTTGAGTACCCACAACATATATTTTGGTTGAGAAATAAGAAAAAGAATTTTCAATTACGCAGCCTTATCTGGAGGCCTGATAAGATACAAATACCAGGCTAATGACCATAATAAAAAGGACCAAAGTAAGATGTTGTAAAGTTAAAGGTGAGCAATGACAAGGAACTGTTACAATCGAAACCATAGTCCTGTCCTCTAAACTGAAATGGAAAACAATTAAAAGAAGGTATGCACTGCAGTTGTCTAAAAATTGGCTAAGTTCAAAACTGCCATAATTTTTTTTTAATTTTTCAAATTCTTTTTGGCACGAAACAATATGTCAGAATTATTGTCTGTAACATAATCACAAAGTATTGAAAAAATATGCTAAAAACTCTAAGGAGTGAATTTCACAAAGTGTGCACTGTTAAATTATCATTAATTTTTATAGATTGAATGGTCTAAAAATGATTTAAATTTATCAAAACTCTTTTTTCACCATTAAAATTTAAACTTCTTCATGCACATCTTCAATATGTGTGTACATGTAACATACCTACAAAGTATTAAAAGGAGTCACTGAAGGCTCTAGGAGGAGTTGATTTCACATTTTAATATGTACTCTTAGCTATATTGCAAACATCATACAGTTCGAGTTGGCCGCAACACATAAGTCCCCTACTTGTGCAACATTTCTGACTATAAACAATGACGCGCATAATCAGCACGTTGTCACCTGTTCACTTCACATACCAAGTTTCATCAAGCTAGCCTGGATACTGTTTGAGTTATCTCAGTATCCATGTTTTTGCTACATTTTGACTATTTCCGTTACCATAGAAACCACAATTTTTATGCAATGGCAGAAAAAAATGATATGCATAATCAGCACTGCTACATGTACCTGTACACATACCAAGTTTCATCAAGCTAGCTTGAAAAGCAAGCTAGCATCGGGAGTCTCGACTTCAGCCACTCTGTCTAACCCTTACTTTTCTAGCTTGAATAGTGTTTGAGTTATCCAAGGATCCATATCATATGTTTTTGCAACATTTTGACTATTTCCGTTACCAAAGCAACATAATTTTTATGTGATGACGGGAAAAAAATAATGTGCATAATTAGCACATTGACAAACTTTTGTTCTCTCACCCTAAAGAGCTCTATATGAAATTTGAGTTCAATTGGCCCAATGGTTTCAGAAAGATGTTTGAAAATATTGACAGGCTGACAGATGATGGACATACCCATGGGTCATTGATATAAGCTCACAATGATCACACACAAATAAATATTCCACTCATCTTACATACATCAGGTTTCCCACATAAATTCAAAAACACAATTCCATGATTTTTCCATGATTTTCCATGATCAACAATGTAATTTCCATGACTATTGAATGCAGGGCATCCAACCTTCCCTTTTAGCAGCATCTTCATCACGCTGAGCATAAATGTGTAATGCAGCAACAACAGCATGCTTGTAGACCATGCGTGCATTTTGTGATAATTAAAACTTGAAACCATTAGTAGCCAGAAAACTAGCTGTCAGACACACAAGTGTCTGACAGCTAGTTTTCTGGCTACTGGTGGTTTCATCAAATCATTTCACAAAGTTCCATGATTTTTCCATGATTATTCAGATTTTTTCAAATTCCATGATTTTTCCATGCATGGAACATGTTTAGTGATTTTCCTGGTTTTCCATGATTTCCAGAGCTTGTGTGGGAACCCTGATACATGTATCTAACATGTCATACTTAGTATGCCAAGGGTATAATCAATGACTAACCTAAAGCACTCTGGTTTGGGCGGCCATTTCTTGTGACACCCACAAATTCACAGTCCAAAGCTACAATATCACATTCATTAGGGGTGGTCCAGGTACTTTCTTCTGCTATAAGATCAGAAGACTCATCCTCATCTATAATATCTGAAGACTTATCGGCAGACTCATCTGGTAGATCTACAGAGTCATCCTCAACTGGAAGATCAAGAGAGTCATCCTCAACTGATAAATCAATAGGGTCATCCTCAACTGGTAGATGAACAGAGTCATCCTCAACTGATAAATCAATAGAGTCATCCTCAACTGGTAGATGGACAGAGTCATCTTCAACTGATAAATCAATAGGGTCATCCTCAACTGTGAGGTCAACAGAGTCATTATCAACTGTGAGATCAACAGGGTCATCCTCAACTGTGAGATCAACAGAGTTAGTCACTGGTAAATGTGTAGATAATTTTTCACAAGAATTTACTGTCACCTTAGTGGAGTCAGCCTTCAGGTTATTTTCATTTTTACAAGTCACACTGTCTCTGACAGTTGTTTTCTCTTTGTATTGCACATCTTTATTTTTCTGCAGTGTCTTATCGTGAACACTTTCTAGTTTATCATTAGTCACTGCATTGGCCTGTATACAGTTATGACCAGAGACAGGTATTTCATTGGAAGTTGGAGCTAAATCAGTAGTGTCGCTACAAACATAGGAAGTTGTTTTCTGATAGTTCTTTGTTTTCTGAGAGTTCTTTGTTAGATTGCCTTCAGTTTTTACCGCACTAGTGCCATTTATACACAAGTCACAAATAGAATCACTTGGTTTGGAACCTATTTGATGTTTACAAGTACACAAATAAAATTGGTTTTCAGTTTTAGTGTTGTTTAGTATGGTAGCCTGTAAATGTTTCGTGCTCTTATGTTCTTCAGTTTTGGTGTTGTTTAGTATGGTAGTCTCTAAAAGTTTCGTGCTCTTATGTACTTCAGTTTTAGTGTTGTTTAGTATGGTATTCTCTAACTGTTCGGTGCCCTTAAAGGGCATTGAACATTTAGGGACTACCATACTAAAGGCCTTATGTACTTCAGCTTCTGGGATGATACATGTTTCGGATTCTGATGCCACTTTAATGTCACATTGTCCATCCTCACTTATATCAACGATAAGTTCAAGTTCTTCTGGAACATTTTTGAAGTTAACACTTTCTTCTGCATTTAGACAAGGACCCTCTGAGACTAAACTAAAGCTATCTTCTTCATTCAGATCATCAATTACTTCTGCTTCTTCTGGAACTTTTTTCCTTACACTTGCTGTCTCTTCAACATTTAGACAAGAACTCTCAGAAACAATTTCAAAACTACATGATCCTTCTTCATTTACATCAACTATGAGTTCACATTCCTCAGTTATATTGTTTACTTCACCTGATTTCACCACAACATTGTCAAGATCATTTCCATCTTTATGTTTTATTAGAGTTTGTCTTTGACTTTGACCATCCTTATCCAATAGTAAAGAGATGTCACCATTTGACAAATTTTGGATTTCTTTTTCAGAAATATTGTCAGTATCATCAACCCTCAACTTTTTCATCTCTGTTTCATTAGATGTTCCAGGTTTTGAACCGTCATCATTCTCATTTCTCTTTCTTTTGCTACTTTTCTCACCAAGTTTCTCCCATTTCTCAAGCTGTTTCTCAATTCTCTTTGAAATTTTCTTTAAGTCTTTCTTACTTACATCATCAGCTGCAAACACAAACATGGCCCTGAAATAAAATTTAGAACATACAGGTACAGTAAAACCTGTGTAAAACGGCCACTCAAAAATAGACCAAAAAAACATCTTACTAACAAATGGTAGCTAAATGAATATCAAAAGTATTGCAGAATGCTCCAAGGGGAGCATTCTGCAATGCGTTTGACCTGCATTAAGCGATAATTGGTCTTGAACACTTTGAGTGGCCATTTTACACAGGTTTTACTGTAGATTAAGATAAACAGTATTTTTGAACATAAAATTGTGAATATTTCCTTACCCATCAGTTTACACACATTGCGATGGTTCTTTTGAGTACCCAAAACATATGTTTTTAGTTATGTACTCTTATCTATGGGCCTGTAGAAAATAAAAATATGGGAAACACAAACATGGACCTGAAATACAATATAGAACATAGATCAAGATAAACAGTATTTTCGAATCAGTTTCCACATATGTTTTGGGTGCTCGAAAGAACCATCTCAATAAGATGGTTCTTTTGAGTACCTTTGGCTTTGAAATAAGAAAATTCAATTTTAGTTGTGCACTCTTATCTACGGGCCTGTAGAAAATACAAATATGGGCCAGCACAAGATTTGGTACTTATCGCATCAGCGAGCAGCTAAGGCTCAGACTAGTCTGTGCATCCACGCAGACTCATCAGAGCCTTTGCTGCTCACATACACAAAATTAATATGGAAGATGATGAAGCCATAATCAGACAGATCTGTAATGTGAAGCCTGAGAATGTGGCTACAGTCAGATCGAACGAGCTGTTGGCTCGACTTGAGATTGATGACCTCGATGTTATCCCAAGAGAAAAAAGGCACCGCTGGTTTCGACAGGTTGAACGATCCAGTGGAGCAATTAGGAAAGTTTGCCACATGCAGATAGAAGAAAAGCTTGGGCCAGGGCCACCCAAGATGACTTGGAAGACACATACAGAGAGAAACTGTCGTGAGTGGAATCTCAACGAAGTTGATCCTTGTGATAGGGATGTGTGGAGATCCAGTGTGAGATCTGCCATGCGTGCAGCTAGCCAGCTACCTGGAAAGGAGCCCACTAATGTGGATGATGCTCCTGCATCTGCATTTTAATCTAAACTATGCCTGTGATGATAATGATGATGAATGAAGCTTTGACCAAAATTTAGTCATTAAGACCCACTTCTGCATACACTTACTTAACCCTTTATATTCTGATGGTAGAAACTCCAAATGATGTTCAGTCAGAGGCTTAACAGTCATAGAATATTCAAGCAACTAGCAATGGCTCTGATCAGACTGTGCATATGCGCAGGCTGGTCTGAGCCTAGCTGGTCGCACATACTCCCATACAGATACAAGCAATGAGGTTGGAATTGTCCACTATATATTTTAATGGGTCACAGGTAGATATTTCTTAATTATTATGTACTTCAGTCCCTGAGGATCATTAGAAAACAGTGCAGACCCAGATGAAATGCCTTCTGCAGCATTTCATCTGGGTCTTCACCGTTTTACAAAGTACAGTAAAACCTGTCTTAAGCGGTCACTCAAAAACAGACAAAACAAAGGTCGTAAAGACAAACGGTAGCTTAATGCAGGTGGAAAGTATTGCAGAATGCTTTCTTGGAGCATTCTGCAATGCTTTTGACCTGCATTAAGCGATACTCGGTCTTGAAAACAAATTTTTTGTCTTCTTTTTTAGTGGCTGCTTAAGACAGGTTTTACTGTACCCCTTTAGGGATTTTCAGTATACAAAGGGTTAAACAGTGTGTGACATGGTGAGTGTGTTTAACATGCCACCAACAGCTAAGGTCATATGGAGATGAGGCCATGGCTAAATAGTCTCATCTGACAGACTGGAGGAGCTGGGGATCGAACTCGGGACCCCTGGGTACAAGGTGAATGATTTATCGACTACACCACGGCAGATCGGGTTTTTATAGGTCCAGATAAGGATCGTTTGTGCACTTACTTTGCATTTATTTCCTTACCCATCATTTAAACATGTGTTTTGGGTGCTCAAAAGGACCCTCTCATTGAGACGGTTCTTTTGAGTACCCACAACGTATGTTTTGGTTGAGAAATAAGAAAAATGATATTCAAATACGCACTCTTATCTCAAGGCCTGCTGTTTAAAGGGTGAATTGATAAATATGCTTTTAGTACCAAAATCTCCAAGTTTCATATTATAATGTTAATTCTTATAACATTGCCAGTGTTCAAGCTCGGAGCAATATTATATCTCCCTATTTTAACAGCGCTCTAGATAGCCTCAGTACAGACATAAAATACTAAATTACAGGTCTTTTCCCCAAGTACGGATAGAGTTGAAAATTAGTATGTACCGAATACGGGTGTGTTTTTGCATGCACGGTATGTTTTTAACGACAACCCGTATTTCTCATCCATTTCGTATCAGAAGATGCTTGATAGTTAAACTGATTTATGAATCTTTCAAAATTTATGCGTTCAGATATCCAGAATCAACTTGCTGGACTGCTTATCGATGTTTTATTTTTGCCTCAATACAAACTCCCCAATGTTCAGTGGCATCCCCTTACCTTGAAGAACATGTGTTTTCAGAATAATATGAGCGCAGAAGCCACTCTCAGGGAGTTTGCTATCAGTTTGGTCCTTATAATTTCATGTGAACCAGTCAAAGTAGAAATTGAAAGTAGAAATTTCTCTGAAGAGCAGCGTGTTTACAGATGGCAATAAAACCAATTATCTCTGTTCCAATATTCTTGCCTACCTGTATATATATTTTCGGGACATAGCCCTTTTCATTGATGGGTTATCAAACTGTACATGAAGACAGCATCAACGTGAACTGTTTAAAATACAAGTATTAGCTTTTAAAAAAAGTTTGGCTAAGCCAAAATTAATACATGTACAGATTGAAAATAGCTGGTACAGATCAATGTTCATTTGGACCAGTACCGGTACTGATGATAGTCAAAATTATCTGGAGATTTAAAATCATTTACAATCTAATTGGTGGATTTTGAGTATGTGCTGTACCCATAAATAAAAAGATCATATGCAGACCTGTTTACTTCAGGCTTCATGAGCCCTTTTCTTTGTTTCATCATAGTGTGTTATTTTGATTAGATTGTAAATGATCTTAAAACTCCAGATAATTTTGACTACCATCAGTACCGGTACATATGCAGACCTGTTTAATTCAGGCTTCATGAGCCCTTTTCTTTGTTTCATCATAGTACATGTTAATTTGATTAGAGTGTTTCTCCATGATGATACATTGTAATAGTTAGACGGCCTAGATGCGAGCTGAACATTTTTGTACTTCAACAACAGCAGAATCTTGGGGGAAGATTTGGTACCAGCAAAATTCATTTAAGCCTCCCGGTGGCTTAGGCTGCTGTCCGCTCTAAGGTGGTGGTTCTGGTATTGTTGATTCGTTGTTGACTGCTACTCCCATTGTGAACTGGTGGGAGTATTAATTGTTGTATGTTTTGTTGTATGTTACTTTATGTCCATTCTAGTTTTGCAATCATCTTGATGGGGAAGTGAGTGCTGATGGCTTTCCTTGGTTTGTCTTCCTGGTGTCTAGTGATGGTTGTGTGGCTATTCCTCGCGGTACGAAGGGTTTGTCTGCAGTTTGTGATTGTGGAATTTCCTGATCATACTCACCTTTTCACCCATGCCAGCCAATATCTTTAACAGTACTCATGAATGTGTAATACAGGCACTGCCAAGGCAGGCATAATTGCCAACTATTAGTTGATGGGTTATTTGAAATTTTATATAAAAAAAAAACATGTATTTCTAATGGCAGAATAAATGGTTGAGGAATGTATCTGACCCTGAAAGACCCTGATCTGACTTATTTTTTGGCAAGTGCCATGCATTAAAAAGTCTAAGAGGCAGAGAGCTTCTAGGACTTATTTGCCCCACTCACAGCAAGCTGGTGAAATGTAAAATTTTCTTTCGCCAGTAAACTGTCCTGAACCTGTCTTTTCCATCTTAAAAGACAAGATCTAATATTATCAAAATTAAAAACAAAACAAACAAAAAAATCTTATACGACAGACAATCCTTTTTGTTTATACACGTATACACATGTTTAAACACATGCTAATGAAAGCTTATACTTGTATTTAAAACTAGTCACGTTGTTGCTGTCTTCATGTACAGTTTGATCACCCATCAATCAAAACAGCGAATCTGATGTCCCTATGTATGTAGGCAAGATTAATTTGGAAAAGGGATGATTGTTTAATTGCCATCTGTAAACACGCTGTGTTTCTAAAGCTGAGAAATTCCTACTTTCAGTTTATATATAGACTGGTTCACACGAAATTACAAGGACCAGTTTGATAGCAAACTCCCCGAGAGTGGTCTCTGCACACATATTATTCTGAAAACATGTGTTCTTCAATGAATACATGGTAAGGGGACGCAACTGTTGTGGAGCTTGTATTATGGCAAAAAATAAACATCGATAAGCAGCCCAGCAGGTCGATTCTGGATTTCTGAATCCCATATATTTTGGCCGATTTACGAATCAGTTCAAATATCAAACATCTTCTGATACAAAATAGATGAAAACCAAGGGTTACCGGTAAAAACGTACCGTACAGGTTAAAACACACCTATATTCGGTACATTCTAATTTTCAACTCTATCTGTATCCTGGCTTCTTGTGTTTTCGACAACGTAAGTAAAGGTTGGCGCATACTGCAACAACTAAAGCATAATTATTTTTGTCTGTTTTACTTGTCCATAGTTTTCTGGCATTCGAACCTTACAGAACACAAATGAACTCCATGAGTATATGTACTTTTGGCAACCCCCCTTCCCAAGTATTGAAGTTGGTCGCGATGAGGTTGGCTCCCCCAATATTGAAAATCTTCCTACGCCTATGTGACTTTAAAGAGCAGGAAACCTAATATAATTCTTATACGTCATGCCTCTATGAAAATAACAATTTATGCAGTGTTTCTGCAAGACTATAACTTTTGGGGGTCATTGATGACCCCTTGTTTGAAAATATTGGGGGTCATTGGCAAATTTAGAGGGTCAGAACTTTTTTTGTGTAATAGTTTCAGTTTCTTTCAACGCCGTTACAGGCTGTACTCTGCAGTGCACAATGGTGTTCTTCTCAGATGGTAGATTTTAAATTAAGCTCTTCGGTAATTATTCTCTCTGGTATGGTTCTGATAATAACTTATTAAAAAGTTGTGATATCTATTGGGATGCAAAGTTCTGGACTTTTTATTTGTCTGCGCATGCATCAATATTAAAGGTATTTGAAGAATGTCCCCTATCGTTAGATATTAGTAGTCTCGAAATTCGGTGCATCATAAGCAGCATGTTTTACTATCGGTAGGCTTGTTGTCGACAGCTTTTGTTACATTTTCTGTTTCATGGGAATTATGCAATGTTGTGTTGCTTGTAGTTAAAGTCCTATCCTTCAGAGGACAAGAAATAAAAGCGTCTGTTCACCAACTTCATAACGGGCAGCCATTGTTGTTTAACAGTTGAGCGCTTTACCCATGCGCAGACGGTCAGTCTAAAAATAGACGTGATGAATTGGTTTCATTTGTTTTAAATGAATGTCTTAATATATTTTGGTGTATTGGAGCAAAGAAAACTTTCTTTTCTAGACTACTTTTTCAAAATGTATGCTGTATAATGCCCCAAAATAGCAGTGAAAGCGAAACAAGCCAAAATTATTTGGAACGAACCCCAAACTGTGCCAATCGCCAATGACTTTTGACATGCGCAGTTGTCGTTTTTGAAATAAATCAGATACATCATGGAAATACCCAGCAAGGATATTTGTGCGCAGGTCTATTGTCCACAGGAAAAATATTCATAGAAGCATTATCATTAAGGTAAACTTGGAAATCCTCAGATCTCGGCACATAAAGACGACAGAGTTTCGTTCTCGCTACAGTTTTTGTGTGCGTCAAGAAAAACGCACAGACAATCTGTCAGTTCGTCAGCAATCAATTTATTGCGTCAAAACGCAAGAAACGCACTCTCGCGGAAACACTGTTTATGTTATTGAGGTCATAAGAACCCCATGAAGACCTTGCTTAATTTTTTTTCCAACAGTATAAAACGGAAAATTCCAATCACATGACCTACTTAGTCAGTCGTCAAAAGACCACTGGAGCAGATGACAGTGCTTAATGGCTGTCTAAAAATATTGTGATAAATGAAAAAAAAAGGATTCTGAACACGAGTATGATTTGGAAATAGTAGAATGGCGTGAAGATAAGGTGGGGAGTTTATTTGTTCAAAGTTTTACCTTCCTGATTTCAATTTTCAAACCTGGCGTGTACAATGTACACCTGCCAATAATGCTCGAAAGAGAGTGCCAGGCAGTATATAGAGAAAGAGAAAGAAATTTTTGACGAGAAAGTGCTGGTGGTAAGACCTTTTTTAATTTAACTTTTTTCACAGTTGACAGCCCAGAGATATGCACATGATTATGCGTGAATTATACCAATTTAGCACATTGTCAAAACACAAGAATGACAACGGACGTTATCTGGGACAGAGATCTACAGATTTCTGCTTCCAACAACAGTGGCGTGAGATCTGCACAGTTGATCTGACATCATTTTATTCCTTTTGCAGGAGTTGTTTGTTGCCAGTGTGATGCGAAACTTTATTTAGCTTTATTTTCTGACCGAGCCACAGCGCTCCACACGAACAGGTTATGGGGCGATTTGTAAAGAATCTACAGTGTATATGCTATCGTGCACAAACTCGTAAGGGTCCAAAGGTGACAGAAGATAATTAGCTTTTAGAGGTTTTTTGTTTACCTGTGAAAAGTTTACCAATTTTTCTTATACGACGTTTCAGACCGTACATCAATAACTTTTTCAACGTGCATTTCGTAACCGGAAACGTAATACAGGTGTGCTTGATTCACTCCATTCGGGCAACGGACAAACGCGACGGATTACAGTCAAAACGCCCCCAAGCCAAAACTTCACCTAGTCAAAAACGTCCCCGAATTGACCAAAACGTCCCCATGGTTCAAAAAGTTGGCCAAAACGTCCCCAGAGATCAAAATTTTGGTCAAACGTCCCCATTATTTTTTATTATAGATGGTACTACATTGAATGATTTGTGATTTCTTTTATTTTATAGTGGTTTAAAATTGATTTTTAGGACCATGTGAAAAATGCAGACGTATGCGTTATGACCCCAATCTGTACGTATTTCTATGTACATGATAATGGCGAGGCATAGGCGGGGCAGCTTAAGAGCACCTTGTTCCAAACAGTGTAAGACCAGATCAGAGGCTAAAAACGTGGAACCTGGTCAGGTAGCACATTGTTAGGGAACAGTCACCAAGTGTGAAAGCTCATTGTGGGTGTCTTTTATTGTCAATACATGCTTAAATGGTGTCTTGTGATTGTTGTGTTGCTCTTCCTCGCGGTGCCATAGTTTGTCTGCAGTTTGTGATTGTAGTATATTCCTGCATTATTCTCCCTTAATATTTTTGAAGTATGCTTTTCTACGAAAATACGAAGATTTATCTCACATAAATGGTTTTGTGATTGTTAAATTCAATATGATTCAAATATTATGCTTCAAATTCAAATTTAAATGAAAAATCCAATTCATTGATACCATGCATTTGCAATTCAAAATAATAACAACAGAATTAAATCTAAAATTGTTTATAAATTTATTCTCAAAATCTAAAAGATTATCCAAAAACATATGGCTTAAACGAAAAGTATTTTTTTTTAATTTCAAACAAACAATTTAAAATTTAATTTTCTCTCTTTTCTTACTCAAAATTACAAAAAACTTTTAATTTGTTAAAGTGTAATTTAGGCAATCTAAATATTGGCATTTCAATATGAAGATTTAGTTTTCAAATACACAGTTTTAGATATTGAAGTTAAAGCACTTTTCAAACACTCATATGCAATTACTGAATGATGATGCATTGTAGTATAGAATCTTTTATTTAGTTTTCCAAGTATGTTTTGGAAACCCAAAACCAAAACCCTGTCAGTTCGATATTCAATTAGGCATAGCTCTTTTATTTATTTGAATTTTACGCTGTTTTCAAAGTTTTTTTTGCAAGAAATACGTAGGTTGTCACCTTTGAATTGCTTTTAAAACTTTTTCATATGGCCTTTAAGATCAAATACTAATTTCGCTCTTTAATCATATAAGTGTGTTTGATAATATAATCCCCCAATTAACGCCAAATCGTGTAGTTAATTAGCAGAATGCTTTAACAGTTGAGATTAACAGGTATGCCTTTGAAGTGCCCTTATTAAGGTATAAAAACTATGGCTCAATAGGTATGCCCCAAAAGTATACACACCGTCTTTCACTGGGTCCGCGGGCTTATGCACTAAGTGTGATTCTGTGGTGACTGTGGGCATGCACGCAATGTGTTGCGATATTTGTGAGAGATGGCAACATCGAAGATGTGGAACAGGTAAGATTTTTTTAATAGGGGATGTTTTGACTGAGGGACGTTTTGACTTGCCCCAGTGGTAATGCATTGGTCTGACTTCTCGCACTTTTTAAACAAGGTCACAGTGTGGACATACACTCATACTATAGGTAAATATTTCGTTTGAGTATTGCGGGAGCTGTTAAAAGTTTAAAATTGGTCTTACTGAACTTACTTTTCTATTCGCTGAGCATGTATATAACATACGCCGCCATACAGTCAAGTAAAGGTTCATAAATTTGTTATCTAAACTGTGATTCCACCCATATTTATACAAAATAGTTCCCATAAGTATATTAACACATCCTGAAATTATCATAGAATTACTGGTACACAGTCTCGTGTTATAACAAAAGTCCACGATTTACTGGGACAACCCTCGTAAAAAGTTTATAAATGTGCTCATTTAATATCCATGATAGCCCGTTTCTGTATACCCTGTAAATGTTTCCCTATTAGTTTAATGAGCCATTTCGGTTTTATTTCAGTACCTTCTGGAAAATCTCAGTGGCGCATCAAAGTAAGAAAGATGGCAAAGATCAGGAAACGATACAATCAAGTACCACACCTGACCCAGGATACCACATGTGAAATTAACAAAGATACAATAAACATCACAAACAATAGCCAAGAGGTCAGCCCTTTCCAAGCAGGTGACCACAAGGCAGCAATGAACAGACGCGAAAGCATGACAAACACAAGACACAAAAACACAAATGATCCTCAAAAGAAGTACCACCTTGGAATGGTCAGTGAAAATATTTTACTGGAGTGCTTAAACCTGTTTCATGGTGCCAACCTCACCCTTAGTTCAGATGTGGGTCAAGACTACATAGAAGTTTGGTTTGCATGAAAGACCCCTAGCTTATCAATGCATCAACTCCAGAAACATATAAAAAATCAAGATATAAAAAGGAGATAAAGCAAAGATAAGGACTCAACATTCCATTAAAATACATACCGGATCAAAAGAAATCCAACAGGTAAACTCTGGTGGGCCTGACAAACAGCCAAAGCAGCAGGCCCCTACCATCTCATCAATAGATAAGTCTTTAAGTAGGGACCGTCATAGAGTCTGATACCTGACCCACCAGCATGCAATTAAAGAGGAAAGCAAAGTTGCCAACCATGATTGGGTTGACCACTAAGCATGCAGTCTGTTGCAATACATTAATGTTATAGCTAAACTTTTATAATGGGAAATTATTTTAATGAAGTGCGCTGAAAAATTATTTGAGCCAACAATCTTCTTCAACCTATACACCAAGTCACCATAGAATTCAAGTTCAGAAAGTCCTTGGCGCAAGAGAGATTTAAGTCCAACTTGGAATTTAGATATCAAATCATAGTATCGTCTATGAAATTTAGAAACAGTTTTGCAAAGTTTATAATACCGATGGCCTTGTTTAAGAAGTTTCTGAGTTTACAATGTATTGCCAGTGTTGGAGTCAACAACATGATTAGATAATCTAGCAAAACGAATGAGTTGAGAGATATAGACTCCATAGGATGTAGAGCGAGGAACATCACCATCTTAAAATAGGAAATTGACAATATCAAAATCAAAATCGTCACGTTTATCATAAATTTTGGTAGAAACAACAACATTAGAAATTGACAAATGCAAGTCTAAAAACGCGGCATCAGTGTTAGAGGTTTTAGATATCATAAAATTCGAAATCACTTTCTAAATTCTACCACAGACACTCAGAGTTAATTGTTAAATACAACACTGGGTTAAAAGCTCTTCTGCAACAAGGCATATCAGAACCTATATTTTATGGTGATTTAGTTTATAAATTCAAACGATTTGTTGGGAACCCTAATTTTAGTGATCAATATAAAAAGATAGTAAAACGTTATATAAGGGTTGGATATAACTTGGATATCAGGCGACAGTCTGCATGCCAAGTTTTAAACCCAATCACGGTTTATAGCTAGGGTTTCCTCTTTCATACCACGACGATGGGTCAGGACTCAGACTTTATGACGGCTCTGACGTAAAGCTTTAATCGGTGGGTTGGTGCCTGATGTAGCTGGACCCACCGTGGCTCAACTTGAGGTTTTCTTAGCTTTGACTATCTGTGAGTCATGAGCCCTTTTCTTTGTTTCATCACGGTGTGTTAATTTGATTATAGTGTTTCTCAATGATGATACATTGCATTAGTTAGATGGCCTCCATGCGAGCTGAACATTTCTTGTTCTTCAGCAACAGCAGAATCTAGGGCGAAGATTTGGTACCAGTAAAGTGCATTTAAGCCCCCCGGTGGCTTAGGCTGCTGTCTGTTCTAAGGCGGTGGTTTTGTTGTTGTTGACTTTTTGTTTATTGTTACTCTCATTGTGGGAGTCTGTAATTGTTCTATGTTTTGTTGTACGTTACTTTATGTCCATTCTAGTATTGCAATCATCTTGATGGGGAAGAGAGAGCTTGTTGCTTTGCTTAATTTGTCTTCCTGGTGTCTCGTGATGGTTGAGCTGCTCTTCCTTGCGGTGCCACGGGGTTGGCTGCGGTTTGTGATTGTGGTATTTCCTGATCATACTCACTATCTTTTTTAGCTTTATTAAAGGGGACGTAAACCCTGATGATTGCTTTGTTTTTTTATGAAAAATCTTAATAAACTAGAATTTTGATACCAGTTTCATCTAAATCAGTTGAAAAAATAAGAAGTTGTAGGCGTTTGAATATTTGCAATTGGACTGAAATGGAAGCAGCAATATTGTAGGCTTAGTAACGTCACACAGCCTTATTAAATATGCGTAATCAAAATCAAAGACAAACCAATGGATTACTTGCAATTATCTTTAATAAAACGATGTGTATAAAAGTAAGTAAGGGTGCAAAGATCAGGAATGGATACAATCAAGTACCACACGTGACCCAAGATACCAATTGGAAAGTGACAAACTCACAGTTAGATACCACAAACGAGAGCCAAGAGGTCAGCCCTTTCCAAGCAGGTGGCCACAAAGCACATATAAACAGACGCGCACAAAGGCATAGCAAACACAAGACAGAAAAAACATAAAATATCCACAAAAGAAGTACCACCTTGGAACAGTCAGTAAAATATTTTACTGGAGGGTTTAAACCGGTTTAACGGTGCTAACCTCACCCTTAATTCAGATGTGGATCAAGACACATATAGATATTTGGTTTGTATGAAAGACCCCTAACTTATCAATGCATCATCTCCTAAAACATATAAATCAAGATATAACAAGGAGATAAAGCAAAGATAAGGACTCAAAAGTAAATAAACTGAATACCGGAGCAAAAGAAATCCAACAGGTAAACCCCGGTGGGCACGACAAACAGAATATCTGCTGAAACACAGATGATGTGATAGTATTGATAATTAAAAATTAAGCAGTTGAAAAAATTCTGAAAACTAATTAAATATTCAAAGTGCGGCTAAATGTTGGCCGTATTGAATTCTTAAAATGCCCATAACTTCCCCAAAATAAACATTATTAATGTTTAAAATATCGTCCAAATATCTGGATGTAGTGTTAAAAACTTCAATAATATCAGCGTGCTTATCATCAGAAAGAGACATAATAAAGTCCCTCTGATAACAGAACAGGAATAATCAAGAGATACAAGATACAAGAAGCATTATTTTTCCGTTGTTTATATATAACAAATAACATTAGCTACAAGAGCTATTTTCCGACAAACATAGTAGAAAAGTTAGTGTTAATGAGTGTAAAAAGGCTGTAAAATACGTATTATATGGTTAAGACATAGTAATCTAGTAGAACGAAGACAAGTATTACCCATGGTTAAACAACAGTAGGAATTCTAATCTAAAACAGAACTAAAAATATTATTAATATTATAATAATTTAAAAATAGCAATAAACCTATGAAGTAAATATATATATATATATACAAGTATGCAATAAAACAATTTAAATACATATGAATAAGAATAATTCGTCATATAGTATTTGTTCACATATTGGGCATCACAGATAATGGTAGATATATTTACAAATATATACATTTATTACATTGTAAAATCATTTTGCTCAACCGCAATATTTGAGCGTCATAGCAGGGTAATATGAAGTCTGATATAAAATAAGGACGCAGAGGGCTTTCTAATCAGCAACCAGAGGAGCACAATTAGTGCCCATAGGAATCCCAACTACTTGTCTATACAACATGGTGCCAAATAGGATAACAATGTTGTCCAGCAAAAAGGTCAGCGCCTCTTATACATTTTGACAAGATATTTTTTAGGTTTTTCCATAGTAAAATATGCGTTTCTGTCGTTATATGCAAGGTAAGGAGTGTCTTCTCTATTGAAGGTTCTTTCAATAAGATCAATAAGTCTATCTTTAATTAAATTATGGGGTAAAGTAGTAAAAAGAGTAGGAAAATCTTAAGTAGACCAACTGGTCACACTGAAATCTTTAGCTTTAAGTTTATCTAAAATTTCACATGAATTTTTAATAGACCAAAATAGATTTTTATCGTATCTCTCATATATCTTTTCACAGTACTTGATAACGTGTTTTTAATAGCTCTATGTCAGCACTCTTGACTATGCTGTATTCTACAGTGATGATCTTCGGCACAAAGTTAACGGTATTAGGAGAATAAACGATGCCCAATCACCATTATCTTGTCTTGCTTACAGTAGAGCTGGAGGTGAACTATGTCATTGATTCAAATACATGTATATGATTGCCACAATCTTCCCAGATCAAATGGCATAAAATCGATAAGGAGGCTTACAATGCAACAGTTGCAGAAAAAACTCCCTCTACTAAGAACCAATATATGATCTTCAGTAATGCTCGACTCTGATATTTGAAAACTCAATGAAATTTTAGTGGGATCTGCAGAAGAACTTGCCCCTAGAAAGCTAAGACAACACAGGAAAGCCAAATTAAAGGTTTACTCCCCATACCTCTGCACACCCATAATGCAAAACCGATATTGCAACTTTTATGGGTACATGCTCCTTTATTCAAATACACCGAAGTTAAACATCTGCTTACTGTTCAAATACTTACCTGTTTATATACTCAATCAAGGTTTAACTCTTAGTAACTTCAAGATATCTAGATAACTTGCTTAATATTGATATTCCTCAGTTCTAACAAAGTTTGGTCAGATGTATATCCCACTGAACTTCAGTTAAATAAGGTGTCACAGGGCGTGGTTTAGTTCGTGCAGGGACAGGGCAAGTGGAACAACATCGATCGTGGATACATGAAGTGAAACAATGAAAATATAATTATTATCTGTAGAATTGTATTAACTAAGGGTGAGGTTGGAGTGTCGTGAAACCGGTTTAAGCCCTCCAGTAAAATATTTTACTGACCATTCCAAGGTGGTGCTTCTTTTGTGGATCATTTATTTTAATATCTGTCTTGTTTTTGTTATGCTTTCGTGCGTGTCTGCTTATTGGTGCCTTGGGGTCACCTGCTGGGAAAGGGCTGACCTCTTGGCTCTCGTTTGTGCTATCTAAGTGTGAAGTTTGCAGTTATCCATTACCCTGGGTCAAGTGTGGTGCTTTATTATATCGGTTCCTGATCTTTACCCTCTTTCTTACTTTAATTCTAGGTAATTGATCATGTATGCAAATTACATAACCGCGCATGTGACCTCCTTCAAAGACAAAAGCGAAGTGAAGTTTAATAAACAATTCCAAACTTCTCATAGCATTAATTATTAAGTAGAAAATCTACAAATGCAGTATTCCATTCTTAACAAATACAACAATTGTTAAATCTGAATTATTCATTCTTACGGAAATATTTTGCTGCTTGCGATTGAAATACAGAACAATGAAATTTTAAAATGCAAAATCCTTCACTAGTTTCCAAGAACAAAAAGAGATAAATAGTACCTTAAAGCATTACAAGAAAATAATAAAATATAGTTACCTGAAGTGAAACAATGAAAATACGATTATAACCTGTACTACTGCATTAATTCTAGATATTTGGTTATGTATGGTAACAAGTACACACATGTCTACCTTCAAAGACAAAGCGAAGTGAAGCACCTGAATAAACATTCGCTCTGAGGTGCTTCCTCAGCTGACAACAAAAAATATCTACAAAAACGATATTCGGCTGCATATCATTGATGGAATTTGTTTTTATATGTATTTCTGTTTGTTAAATTGATACTCTTGATACTCTTACAATGCAAAAAGACTGATAGTTTTGTTATAGTAATTGTTTTAAACCAATACAGGGCATAATTCAAAATCGCTGCTAAGACCAATCTCTTTAAACAAAACTGGAGCCCTCCACATTTTAACATTGTTTGGAAATATATATGATATGAAAATATTGGACTACACATAGGTGACTTAATTATGTTCATCGGCATTGCAATGAATAGATTTGTCTAATTTGGAGGTCTACTTTCAGTTTCGTTAACAATTTCTGAGAGTAAAATTAAAGTGCAGAAGAACTTTTGGCTGATTCAGTCTGTTTCCTTAAATTCTGCATTAATTTTCAGTGAATTTTATCATCCAAAATGAGTTTGTATGGACAGTCTGGTAATAAATCAATGCGATTTTTCATATTTGAGCTGGTACTCTAATATGCAAGTTTCTGACAATTCCCGATTGGTTGAATGGAGAAAATGAAAGTGATAACATACGGCTTGCAGCCGAAAAAAGGCCTTCAAACGGAAATATGAAAAAAATGCGTCAGATAGAGGTGCTATGCTTATTTACATGAATGAAAACATTGACAGCTCCCCCTCTTCTTAACCTTAACTAACCTACACGAAATTATGTCTTGGAATCTTATTGGTTCTCGAAAGCTTCCCAGGAGAGAGATATGCTTTAATTGTAAACTGCAAGAAAAAATGTTTTGCTGATCCAGCAGGAGTAATGTTACATTTTGTCACTTTCCTATCATCCTGGGTCAAGTGTGATGCTTGATTGTATCGATTCTATGGTTTCCTCTTTAATTGCACGACGGTGGATCAGGCATCAGACTCTATGACGGCTCTGACGTAAAGCTTTAATCGGTGGGTTGGTGCCTGATGCTTATCTGTAGCTGGGCCCACCGTGGCTCAACTTGAGGTTTTCTTTAGCTCTGACTATCAGTGAGTCGCGAGCCCTTTTCTTTGTTTCATCATAGTGTGTTAATTTGATTAGAGTGTTTCTCCATGATGATACAATGCAACCGTTAGAAGGCTTCCATGCGAGCTGAACCGTACTTCAACAACAGCAGAATCTAGGGCGAAGATTTGGTACCAGTGAAATGCATTTAAGCCCCCCTCCCCGGTGGCTTAGGCTGCTGTCCGTTTTAAGGCGGTGGTTCTGTTGTTGTTGACTTGTTGTTTATTGTTACTCCCATTGTGGGAGTCTGTAATGGTTCTATGTTTTGTTCCACGTTACTTTATGTCCCTTCTAGTTTTGCAATCATCTTGATGGGGAAGAGAGAGCTGGTTGCTTTACTTAGTTTGTCTTCCTGGAGTCTCGTGATTGTTGTGTGGCTCTTCCTCGCGGTGCCATGGTTTTGTCTAGATTTAATGATTGTGGTATTTCCTGATCATACTCACTTACTATTTTTGGGAAATATAGGTTGAGAGAGTTTTTTCTCACGCCTGCTGAAAGTATATTCATCGGTGGCAATTTGCAAACATTTTAGTCAAACCATAAGAAAGATACAAAAGGAGAGTCATGCGCGGACCCGGGAATTTTCGTCAGGGGGGGGGTCCAGGTCAGTCTGACAAAAAAAAGCTTTGACAACGTTTTTTTTTTTTTTTTTTTTTTTTTTTTTGGTCCTCAGCTTATTTCTTATTTTACAGAAGTCAAATGGTCACTTTCAAAGAAATCTATCATTTTTCAAGGTTCCAGAGGCTGTCCAACATTTTCCAGGGGGGGGGGGGGGTCCCAACTTTTTCCAGGGGGGTCCAATTGCTTATTCCCTATAGAAATCCATATAACTTGTGATTTTCCAGGGGGGGTCCGGACCCCCTGTCCCCCCCCCCCCTCTGGATCCGCACTTGAGAGTGCTATAACAGAACAAACTTATCTACAAAGTTGACCAAAATGATGTTTAGTAACGGCTGTCTGAGTCTCATAACTGAGCCCGTCACATTGGAAAGAAGAAGGCAAAGATCAGGAATCAATACAATCAAGTATCACATCTGACACAGAATACCACATGGGACAGTGACAAAACACAAGAAAACACCACATACAAGAGCCACGAGGTAAGCCCTTTCCCAGCAGGTGACCACACGGCTGTAATGAACAGACAAGACAGCAGGACAGACACGAAATATAAATATAAAAAGGATCTACAAAAGAGGCACCGTCTTGGAACAGTCAGTAAAAAAGTATTCACTGGAGGGCTTAAACTAGTTTCATGGTACCTACTTCACCCTTATTTCTGATGTGAATCAAGACAATTATATGTTTGGTTCCCATGAAAGATCCCTAACTTATCGATGTATCATCTCATTTGATGTTAAATCCCCCTTTTTAGACATTGATCCTTCGTATGGTGTATATTATTTCACAGCTAATTCGTTTTGCTAGTATAAAAGTAAAGTAAAGTGCTTGTTAATTATAGTGTCACCCCTATTGAAAGGGCCAGCCATTTCTGACTCATGAGACACCTCAACTTGTCACATTTACTTACCAAATCCCATCCTTTTGTCAGACACCAGGCTGGCTAGGAATTGGTAACCGTTCCTTTAACTAGCTGGCGGCTCACCAACCGGCCATATCAGAACAAACCCCACTGCCACCGACACAGGGATTCGAACCTTCGACCTGCCGCTCCGAAGCGAATGCCTTAACCACTATATGTTTAAATGTAAGTGATTTCAACAACAGAAACCTATTTTTGACCGCTAGGTTGTTGAAACAGAGCTATCGAAGAGATTGTTAAATACAATGTTGGCTTAACTCTTCTGCAACAAGAGCCAGTATTTTATGGCGATTTGGTCTATAAATTCGAAAGAATCGTTGGAAAAGTAAGTGAGTATGATCAGAAAATACCGCAATCATACACTATAGACCAAGCCACTGCATCGTGAGGAAGCGTCACATAACATTTACAATTACAAAACGAAAGCCTTCTTTACATGATCAGTCTAAAAAGATCAGCCTCTGATATAGTATAGATATTATGCTGCAGTCTGCATGCCTGGTTATAAACCTGATCACGGTTTATAGCTATATGGTTTCCTATGTAATTGCAAGACAGTGGGTCAGGCCTCAGACTCAACGACGACACGGACTTAAATCTTTAATCAGTGGGTCGTCTGAGGATGGGCCCACCCTGGCTCAGCTGGGGGTTTCTTTAGCTCTGACAGTCTGCGTGTTGAAAGCCATTGTCTTTGTTTCAGTTTGTTAATTGATTGGTTGTTTGGTTGTTTCCCTGTGATGATACATTGCATAAGTTAGGAAGTCTCCATGTGAGCTAAACTATATAATTTTGTGTTTTTACAACAGCAGAATCTAGGGTGAAGATTTGGCCAGTAAAATTATTTTAACCCACACCCCACGGTCGCTTCGGCTGCTGTCCGTTCTAATACGGTGGTTCCATGGTTTGCTTTTGCTCCCATTGTTTGTGGGGGTTTAGTTTTCGGTCTTTGTTTTGTTTTGCAGTACTTTGTGTGCTTTCTAGTTTTGCAATCATCTCGCTGGGGAAGATGAGAGTTGGTTGCTTTACTTTTGTTGTGTTCTGAATGTCATGTCGCTGGTATCGTTCTTTGACTCTTCTTGGCGGTGCCATGGGTTGGTCTGTAGTATGTGATTCTGGTATTTCCTGGTCATACTCACTTACTTTTTGACTTGTGAAACCGGTTTAAGCTCTCCAGTAAATATTTTTTTACTGACCGTTCCAAGGTAGTCTTTCTTTTGTGGAACATTTATGTTATTTCTGTCCTGTTTTTGTAATGCTTTCGTGCGCGTCTGTTTATTGGTGCCTTGTGGTCACCTGCTGGGAAAGGGCTGACCTCTTGGCGCTCGTTTGTGATGTCTAATTGTGAAGTTGTCACTTTCCCATTGGTATCCTGGGTCAAGTGTGGTGCTTGATTGTATTGATTCCCGATCTTTGCCTTCTTTCTTACTTTGTCCATAACGAATGACATACATTTGTAGTTTCATCTGAAATTTATGACACACACATAATCGGAGCAACAATAGCCTACGACCAAACATTATTCCCTCAAACTTTTGTTGAACATTTTTAATAAAACACATAAAAAGAATGGTACTGGCATTCTTATAATTGAAAATAGTATGCTAAATAGAACCAGGCCGAGATGACCGGGCCGAGTTGACCCGGGCCGACTTGACTCAGGCCGACTTGACCCGCATTCCTTCGTGCACATACTTTCACTTGTAACTGACAACAGCCCTTCTTGAATGATTCAGCGGAAGGGAAGAGAATGACCGTAGAAATTATTTCATAATCAATCTCCACGAAAGTATGGGGCCGGGGTCGAACTCGCGACCCCTGGATCTGCAGTCAGACTCGCATTGGCAAAGCTAAACCGCCGCAGACATTTTCTTTCCAGGGATTGTAATGTATACACTCCCAGAATCTGTTATTTTCACTCGCGTATGATTGTGATGCTAAGTTCACTTATCATTCATGTATAAAGGCTAGGACTCGAACCCAGCACATGTCCGACATGTCTGAAAAAGTGTTGACTCTGGACAACGAAGCGTCCCGACATTGATTTTTGGAAACAGACTATAGATCTGAAGAAGAACACGAAGAGCGCTGACATCTTCCGAGTGACAACGTACCCAATTACCGACCAATTAAAATCGTTCTTGCTTGACAGTCCAGATGAATGAAAAACCAACATGGCAGACAACAGTAAGGGTGGGTTTATAAATCGGACAGAGAAATTTTTAAGACGACGGAAAACTAAGGTAAAATATCTGTTATTGAATAGTGTAGACGTATTTTAAATGTAATTTATAATATTCTTGCAAGTTTTGGAAGCTTGTCCCACGAAACAGAGAGAGATATTTAGATGCAAACTTGCAGGTGTCACCAATTATGTCAAAAATTTGTTGTGTCTTTGGGACATTTGATATGATATATGGGTATTTGTGGGCCTGTTGACAGTTGCGTTTTGAACATTTTTTCAAAGGTTGTGAAGAAACAAATTTGTTTTTCCTGAGATTTCGTTGAATTTAGCGTTGATATTTATCTCAAGTGAAGGTGCATGTCATTTGTTTACCAAAATGTGTTTGATAATTGACCCAGATAAGATGTGGAATTGTATTATTTTATGTTCAGACCTATAAAGTTGGTACTGCCTTGAATTGTCTCTGTGATATTGTTGTGATGATATCCATAGATAGCTTAGTTATGATATAAATGCCATATTAGGTCAGTAAGTCATATATCTGGCTTCACAGTAGCTGTGTTTGCAAGTAGGTGGGACATTTATTTTAAATGTCTTTAGTATACACCAGTAAACCAATATTGACACTTCTGTTCACTACAGATGAGTCATGGGTCCAGATGAGGATAGTTTGTGTACTTAAAATTGCATTTATTTCCTTAATAATCAATTTAAATGTGTGTTTTGGGTGCTCAAAAGAACCGTCTCATTGAGACGGTTCTCTTGAGTACCCACAACATATGTTTTGGTTTAAAAAATAAGATAAAGAAATATAATTTTCCATTACGCACTCTTATCTGGAGGCATGAGAGTACAATCAGTACATGCATATCCAAGGATGACATAATTTTTTCAAAAAAAAAGTCATAATTGTCATATTTCTCCGAGTTAATAGTGATACTCGTTGGAAACATAAAGCTACATCCAGCAGAAATGAGAAAATATAATAAGGCTTACTATCTTATCTGTGCCATTGAATGCTTTAGAATTCTTTTAAAACCTCAGTGATTTTATGTGCTAAGGTCTCTAGAGTTTAGTTGTGTTTCACAAATGCAGCTTAATTGCTTGTCAAGTTGATTATTCATATTGGCCCCTATACTCCTCTAGCTAGCTGTGTTTGTAATATGAACAAACGTCAGGCTACTCTGGATCCAATCTGACACTTTGATGATGTTGTAGAAAATATTTATTTGAAAAAAAATACACTTAATTTTTGAAAAAAAAAAACGGCAGACAGTAACAATACATGTAGGAAATATTACCTAGCATGCAAAGAGTTTTTAAACATGTCAGCTGTCAAAGCATTTTGATTTTAATGTCATAATACAGTTATATTTATCCTTAATATTCGGATATGGGAGCGCAGTGGCTCAGTGGTAGAGTGCTTGACTCAAGCCCGAGGGGCCCCGGGTTCAAGCTTCACCGGCGTCACTGTGTTGTGGTCCTTGAGCAAGACACATTTATCCTAGCTTAGTACTGGTTCAACCCAGGAAGACCTGTCACTGTTTAACTGAAAGGTTCTTGATGGGACGTAAAGAATCAATTAAAAAAAAACTTAATATTCGGACATTGTTACACCTTACCATTATACTTATTCTAAACTCTCTACAAGTCTATTTGTGTTCATGATGATCAACTGATAATTAAGTGAAAGATGCTTAGACAGAATATTAGGATGGAATTGCAATAACAAACTAAAAGTGGCCTAATGACTACACGTAAATACGATACCAAGATATTTCATTCTCTGATCAGGAGGCAGAGCTAAATGGAAATAATTTTGGATGGGCCATGTTCAGAAACATTTATCTGAGTGACTGGAAGCTTTGAAGATTGGAGCTGTCACCCTTGGTTTTAATCTCTATACTTGGGCCTTGCCTCCCCTACTGTTATTCGGATTATGGCTCAAATAGAAAGATAATTTATTTAGTGGGAAAATATGTCAGTTTATCAAAGATAAGATGATTGTGAGTATTATACTGTCAGAGTGGTCACATTGTTGACTTAAATAAGAATTTTAACCCTTAAAGCGCCACCTATAATTTGCAGCAGACGACAATTTCAAATTTAGCCTCTTTTTCAAAAACAACAAATAAGGAATGATATTTCATGAGAATCGTCTGCTGGCAGACGATTTTCATGAAATATCACTCCTTATTTCTTTCGAAAATTAGGAAAGATATCGCAAAATTAGTCGTCTGCTGCAGTCGTGATTGGCGCTTTAAGGGTTAATCAGTCTGTTACATTTGGTCAGAGTATATCATTGTTTGCATGGACGATTCTTTTTGCCTGTCCTTTTGGTGCACCAAATAAACTGTTTGTTATCTTTTTAGTATTGGCTACTTTATCACACAAAAACTTTAAACTATTTTATTGTAAGCTTGATAAAAGGGACGTTATCATTTAATGTTTAGAAGTTGAACGTTTACAAGTTTGTCCCAAGCAGATGGGCCACTCTGACGAAAATATCTGGATCCGCGCATGCTATATACCAGCGGTAATCTAGACTTTACCAATGCCATTATGGTATTCAGAGGTATAATCATACAGACATGGCATCCTGTGGAATCGAAAGCGTGGTAGCTCAGTGGCTAGGCACTTGCCTCTGGTGCTAGAGGTCCCGGGTTCGACCCCCGCTCGCGGCAAGGAAAATTTCGGTGTCGGAACACACTTTCTCTAGTGTCATATGCAGGGATGACACTAGATAAGTGCATCGTCCTTCGGATCGGGACGTAAACTGGATGTCCCCTGTGCAGGGAGAGTCACCCCCTGTGCAGGTTAAAGAACCCTATGGTAATTTAGATATGGTTACTAGTAGGCTTTCATCCTGCAACCCGGAGTGTACAAAGTACACCTGCCGATAATACTCGAAAGAGGGTCTGGCAGTATATAGAGAAAGAAAGAAAAAGAAAGGAATCAAACACTGAAACAAGCTTGACTGTAATATTGTTATTAAAAAGCATTAATAATAAGTGCCAGATCCATAGACAGGAAAAGCATGGTCAAACAATTAGTCTCAGATTAGAATATATTCTCAATATGTAGAAGAGCAGTCTTCTAACCAAACTTATCTGTTGCTGTCTTCAGCAAACTGTTTAATGATTATCTAGGGGGGGAGTGTTAGACTTGAGATTGAAGGGTAACATGTTGGAGACTCACCAGAGGCACTGTGTTGTGTCCTCAATCACGACACTTTATCCTTTGCTTAGTTTATAGTACTGGTCCAACTCAGGAAGACAGGAAATCTACTCTACATGACTGAAAAAATCTTGACTGGGAAATATAAACAAAACATCAACTGGAAGATTCCATTTAAGGAAATTGCCACTTAACAAGTGAATAATTAGACTTGAGAGTATCAATTGCATGTACATTTGATCCTGTTCTCTAAAAAAAATCAACACTTCGCTAAAGAAGACATCTGTTAGGTCGTATAAAAAGGGTCACTGTTGAACAAGTGAAATTCACACCATAAAGCATGAAATGTGAGACCCTTATTTAACACTTGACATGTTGGACCGAGATATTTCAGTTTAACCCTTTGTATACTAATGGATTCTTCCTTCTGGTTTGATGCAATATACTTGGGATGGTCCATTGTACATATTTAGAGTATCTAGGTTATAATTTTCAAAAACATCGTAAATCTTTTTTACCTTACAAACAGTGCAGACCCAGATGAAATGTCGTATTATACGACATTTCATCTGGATCTTCACTGGTTGTAAAAGTACCCGTTTAAAGGTTAAGACTGGAATAGCTGTTGATGCAAGAGCTGAACTTGCATGTGGGAATGCAGAGGTCTTACTAACTGCTGATCTGCAGTCCTGAACTCCCACTTTTGGTGCTGGGACTGCTATTTTTTGAAGGAGGATATATTCTTTTGTATGGTGGGTCTCCCACTTTTTGGAAAAGAGGGCACTGGGACTCCTGATTTCAAAATCCTAGTGAGAGCTCTGGAACGAATCCATTGTAGCAGCTAGAATCTGTGCAAGTAAACTGGCTGGAAGTTAGATGTGGGTACATCATTGTTAACTCTTTGCATACTGGGTAATTTTTCTTGCTTTTGTTGTCTGTCGACTTTTTTCAAAATTATTCTTTATAAAAAATTTTTTCAGGAACACTATCAGGGTGTCAAACGGTTTGGATCTAGATCAGGACAGATGTCTGTTGGTCCTGATCTGGGTCCAAACTGTTTGCAAAGGTTATCAGATTCGGCAGACTACAAAAGTCGCCGCTACATTTGTAGCAAGGAAAGAGTTATATTATTCAACAGTGCAATGGGTGATCTCCTTGTCTGATTGACTTTGGGTTTTTAATTTCACCAGTGACATATTAGTCTTATCTGTGATGAATTCTGAATGAATATGTATATAGGTAAACAATATGTCTGAGCAAGATAATCTATCAGAGATAACTGGACAGATTATATTCTTTTGTTGTTTTTTTCTAATCAGGAGTCTATTATTGTAACTGACTATGGATTTTCCTACCTTTCCAATGGAATTTGGGGAAAACATTTGAACAATCATTGAGACGGTTCTTTTGAGTACCCACAACATATGTTTTGGTTCAGAAAGAAGAAATTATTATTTTTCTGTTATACACTCTTAGCCTTAACTAAAGGCCTGAGCAGGACAGTAGTTTTTGTTTCTTAATTATCTAGAGAATAGGAAGCTTTTGACAGGCCAGTGACCACTGACCAGGTATCAATTGTACAACATGGTACTGATACCATCCTAAACCATTGAAATATTTGTGGACATATGGCTAGATAAATAAAGATTGATTAAGTGTGTGTGGATCACTTTGCTGAATGATAACAATATAGGCTCAGACCAGTATGTGCTTTTGATGCCAATTTAAACAGATATTGTCAGTCAAGACGTCAGAACAGGTTGAGTCATATATCAGGACTCTGAAATTGGGGGTGGGGCTTCATTTTTCATGTAATAAGGGACATTTTAAATAGTACATGTACTGATGTAGCATATTAAGGTAGCTAAATGACAAAACCAATGAAATGCTGGTAGACCTATATTGCATTGGTGAAATTTCAAAATTTCAAAAATTCTGAACTTTCTAAATCAAATATTAAAACATGTTGTATGCCTACACAGTATTAACAATTTCAAGTTTAAATGGCCAATTGTCTTCAGACTGAATTGTCTTCAGACAGACTGTATATAAATAAGAAAACCTATTTTATGATTCTTCCAATTCAGCATTTTGAGGCTGACTTTCTATGGAAATCCTGAAATTGTACTTTCAATTTGACTTGACTTGTAGCGTAAAGATCCACCGTTGTGGGACACCCAGCTATGGTCTAAAATAGATACGTCCCATAGTCAAAACGTCCAGAAAAGAGAGAAGGTGGCGGTGATTTGGACCACAGTAGGGCTGTGAGCCCAAGTGGCAAAATCTGCCTGTCTGTCACAAACCTATGTTCCCCTTTGCTTAAAATATTTCTTGTTCAGATATGCTTAGCGTACACCCAAGCCTTTTAGTGAAAGCTTATAATTTGTTCTGTTTACGTACGTATTATCATCATAAATATATGTATGGGAAATCCACAGCACGATAAAAGGTAAATTAATTTGAATTAATGATAGTAGGGCCTGAAGCAGGCGAAATATTTGTTCACACTAGTAGGCGTTTTCTTTCTTTTCCTGTAAAACACTTCTGTCTTCTAAAGCCAGTACCGTATTTACCAAAGGTAATATTGCTAAACTTTACAGTGGTTGGTCCATTTGATCTAATAGGGGACCTGTGCAACATTATCAATGTATGTTGATTGTGGAAACATTAAACACTTAGTAACCTCATTGATAACCTTCTCTGGCATCAAAACTTAACACTCAGTCGAACATTGCTAGAGGATCAGCAAACTTAAAGCATTTCCCCATTGGGCGACATATAAAACAAGTCGGGTTGTGATCGGCTGACCAGTGGGTAACTGTCACCCCAATGTCAACCGATAAGATGACATCTTAGAATCCCTTCTGGTGCATATTGAATATAAAATATGTATATCAGAATTAATTTCTTTCCTCTGATAAAGGGTGAATTGTCAGGGAGCATGTGTAACATTATGTTAATTGTGAGTCAAAGAGGGTCGAGGCACAGCGAAGGTTGGGGAAAATGTGAAGTCTTTGACTCTTCTAATGCGGAGGACGCAGTGTGTGTGAAAAAAAGGAACATGGCTGATTCTTGTTCATTGTGAGACGGATGGCCGAAGATTGGTGCAGTGAATTGACTGTTGGCTGACAATTAGTGAATCCGAGATCATTGGCAAAAGATTGATAGTCGCCTGACTGTTGGTCAATTTTTGGTGTCATATAGCTAACTGTGGCCAATAATCCCCAATGCTTTACTGATCACTAGCACCCAAAAATCATCAGCAGATCAGTCAGTTATATTTTTCACTTAGGCTGCTTACAAGTCTGTTAAAATCAGCTGACAGTAAGGCAATCTACCCCACCAGCCGTTGGTCAACTGTTTGGTTAATGTGACCATTTTATCGTTTCGTTTTTTTCGTTTATCAGCATTTATTACATGTTCAAATGATATATTATGGAGGCTGTATTTATTAGAATGATTATAATATGGGCGGTGAAGTAACCTGTCTTAGGGGTTCATTAGAAGGTCAGATTCAAACCAGCCTGCTCAGCTACAGAGACTAGCTGAAAAATTGAAATTTCTCTCCTAGCAAGTCTAGATATGATACTTTCCAATAAGCGAATAACAAAGGCCTTGATCAGTCTGCGCGGATGTGCAGGCTGGTCTGCGCTTTGTTGTTCACAAACCACCAAAGACAGGTTTCTCACATCGAGGCCCATAATGTACATGTATAGTCTAAGGCTCAACTCTCCCCCTGGGAAATTTTTCATGCTTTTTTGTCGTCTGCTGATTTTTTTCAAAATCTACTTTTTCGAAAAATTGTTTCAGAAATAGTATACCATCCTTGTGTCAAACAGAGGTCCGACATTTCGTCGGGCCTGATCTGGGTCTAATCTGTTTGCAAAGGTTATGCAGCAGACAACAATAGTCGCCTCTAGCATGGTAAGAGTTAAGTGATATGTCACATATACATACAGAGAACTGTGACTTTCTGCCCCTGGCAGTCAGTCGACAGTCTTATAATTATAGCAGTCAAGTCTGGAGAAAACTTGTTTTATGTCAACAAGAAATGTGCAGATCAAATCTGCACAACCAAACAGTGTTTTAGGCCTATGTTAATCACTGTCTGAAAAGTATAACTTAAGCCGTTGTTGAAATGTTCAAGACTTTTGCTAGTCCCTGCAGCTGGGCACAATGCTTTGAGTTTTGCCTGATTGCAAAATTTTATGCCCTAGACAGTTTTTCTTGCGGTGTGTCATAATTATAGTCTCGGGTGTAATTGGTGTATCAACCCCTTAAAGATGGTTTTCACTTTTCAATATATATTGGAATGATAGAAATCTCTGCTTGAAGAAGCTTGCTAGCGAGCGCAGTGGCTCAGTGGTAGAGTGCTTGACTCAAGACCAATGGGCCACAGATTCGAGCCTCACTGGCATCAATGTGTTGTGTCCTTAAGCAAGACACATTAATCCTTACTTATAGTACTGGTTCAACTCAGGAAGACCTGTCCCCTAATAACGCAAAGATTGTTGACTGGTACGTAAAGAACCAAATCAAACAAAACAAACAAAACCATTCTTGTTAGTTTTTTGGCATTAAGTTACCCTTTTCCGCCATGCAGTCACAACTTTTGTCGTCTTTTATCTCCTCTGCTTATGTTCTTAGGAACAAATGGGACCCACATCAGACGGCTCTTGGGAGCTATCTGATCAGGGTCCATATTGTTGTCTTCCATGATGATCTTGTCTGACTCCGGTTCACCTGAATATGCAACAGATGTAAAATTTAAAATAGACAACATTTTCAAAAAAAAATATTGGTTGGGTAATTAAGGGTTAATATGTTTTCCCCTGATGTGGCTGAATTGCCCTCCCACTACATGTACATGTTCATTTGTACAATATGTGAATATTATGTCTTAGTAAAATTAGCCAGTTTGTGAGATTTTTGTAGTATCACTATACAAATGTACATATATTTAGACTGGTCACTCACTACAGTGTGTAGGCAATCAGACAGTCTCTGTACATTTTTGCATGGGGAGCATGGAATCTTCCAGTTGATTATATTAGTTATCGATAAATAATTTGCCAGACTGCTCCTAGACCTGATCTGTGGCTATTTTGTTGCTTGCATGCTTTTGTTTTTAGAGCCAACTTGAGCACCAATATTATATTAATTTGTAGACAAATTTGCTTGTGTTCGCAATTACTTTTCCATCCTGGCATCAAACACAGGCCCCTTTATACATAATGTAATAAGGATCGTTATTAAGGGGGCTGGCACAATTGTAGAAGTGTAACAAAAAAGTCAAAGTACAAGTACCCTAATGTTGTCAGCTGGCCACAAGATTTTGTCACATTTATCTTGATGACTCAATAATTGCATGCATAGTTGTACTATCATCTTCACAAATTTAAATAATTTGGACATTTTATCTAGTAATTTGTCTGTCTGTGATTCTGTGATTGTCCTACTGACTTATAGTAGTACTTTAATGTTTTCAGCCTTTACCTCAGTCTCTGTCTACCAGTGACCCCTTTTGTTGTCTATATTATACCTTTGCAAACTGTTTGGACCCAGATCAGGACCTACAGAACAAAATCGCGTAGCCAGAACGTTGAAAAAGTTATGCACATCAAAGGGAGACTACTTGATCAAGCAATAACTCTCTTCAATTTCATCCGTTTTCAAAATGGGAACTGCTAAAAAAGAAAAGAATTTGCTCCCAGAGGGAGTGAATTCTTTCCTTTATGAGCAGTTCCTTATATGGTATGGAAAATCACTTATATCACATTAAGTGACCTCCCTTGAATGTTACACACTTCAAAGGGAGACTACTGGATCAAGCAATGATTCTCTTCAATTGCATCCCTTTTCAAAATGGGAACTGCTCATAAAGGAAAGAATTCTCTCCAGCTTTCCTTTATGAGCAGTTCCTAATAGTATGGAAAAGCACTTATATCACATTAAGTGACCTCCCTTAAATGTTACTATTTTTATTATGCACATGCATAACCTGCATAATGAATGCTACACCTCCAAACTGTGGACATGAAGGCCCCTATCAGACTGCTCAGACTGAGTTTGGAATGTAAAATTCTCACAACACAATATATTTGACATTGTATTTAATGCTCTTGCAGGTGTTACAAAGCCTTGGAAAGACCGGCAGAACCACTGATGAACAAATACATGAAAATACAGTGAAACTTGATAGACAACAGGTAAGTTAAGTTGTTTCGACATCCAATATTCACGAAAATAGATTTCTCGCAAAAATTTCCGAATTTACACTAATTACAGTAAACAAAAAGTTCAGCTCATGAGAGCCAAGGCATCATTGAGCCTTTGAAGTTTGAAAAGAGCTAAAAGATGCAGCCAAAATTTAGGTCTCTAGCCCCACTAGTTGGCTTTACATGCATGCTTAAGAACCAAATTTTCATTAGCTGGCTTAAATAAAGTCTATTTATTAGATGACTTCTACATTTTACATAGTCAAATTACCATTAGCACTTGGTAATATTTTCCATTGGGCTGAATCTATTAATATATTGGCACAGTCACATGACGATGCCAAAAATCCATACTCTGGCATCAATATGGATTTTTGTCACTGCCTCATAGTGATGACATATAGGATTCGTGCACTTAGTCATTTCAACACTTTAAGAATTGTTATTAGACCCTGTTTTCCAATGTATTTTACGCTTTATTCGGGCCATAAAATAGCGAAATGCCAGAAGAATAAAGAATGGGACATCAGAACATGGAACAGTTAGGCTTTTTGCCAGTTTCGGCTAAACAAACAAAATGACTAGCCCTGAGGCTGGTAAAGTACACGGGTGTCAAGCTGATCGGATGATCGATCATTACCCGCGATTGTTTTAAGTTCCTGTCAGCTCTTCAAATAAAATATTTTCGGAAACAGTGGATTTTCTATGAAATACAGTGTAAGAAGAAAGGTATAACTCAATCTAGATATGCATGAATGCGCATCTTAAGGCTGCCTCTGGATGTTTTATTGACAAAAGTCTGTTGAAATGTCTCGTTGTCAATGACAATGTAAACAATGTTTATCTTATTACGTCATTGATCTAAGTTGTTGCAATTTTCATCACATCAGTTTTTCGGTCTCACTGTCTCACCGGCGCAACCGAGATTATAGCATAGTTTAATAAATTTGCACGGATGTAATAAAAAGGTTAATAATATTGACGAGGTGTGCCTCTAGGTCATATTGGCACTGGGTAGCCATATAGGCCCTCAGGTTTTAGTCCGAGGGCCTATATGGCTACACAGTGCCAATATGACCTAGAGGCACACCTCGGCAATATTATAACCTGTAATATATAATATTGTGTGCTGGCTGGGTTATTACTGGCATTATCAAATACGCTATTATACACAAGGAAATGTGTGCCTTTTTGGATAAGGCAGTATTATTTTATTGTTACAGTATTGTATTGTACATGTACTATTTATAACGTTGCATTAACAGAAATTGCATTGCATTATGGGAATATTGCGTTGCATTTTGGGAACGTAGCATTGCATTTTGGGAAAGTAATGTTACTAACTCGTTTCTACGCAACATCACATTTACAAATGTAAATCCTGATGATCTGTAAATAAGTTAAACCTTTAGAGGAAAGAGAAAATTATGTGAAAAAATTGTGAAATCTGACATATTCTTGTTTTTTATATATAATATATATATATATATGAGCGCCGATCTGAGAAAAGGGTCCTTCAGGCATTTTAGCAGTTTTTGTGTAATCCAAATTTCAAAAACGTCTAAATTTTCAAGATTTTGCATGTTCTTACACTAGACTCAAATTGCTTCTAACATGTAATACAATAAAAGGCGCAAACAGTTCTGATATAATTAAGTCATACATATAATGTATGTTGCCATGGCAACAGTCGTGCATATGGACTACACACTTCTTTGAAAATGGGATACCTCATATCAAATGCTTTTGTAAACACGTGATGTGGGTATGTGGACTATTTCAGCAGTCTATGCAATTGCATACGCATCAAATTTACAGAAAGATGAAGCATTCTTAAAATATTGCTCCTAGCGTCTTCGTATTAGCGTCATATGTTAACACAATGGTGTTGACGTCATAACGTTGTTAACAACGTTAAGTGAGGTCATGTTTAAAACGCATCATATATATGAGTTTAAACGCTCATATCTTTGTTATTTGTAAAGATAATCTCTTCAAATTTTCTGTAATTGTTAACAACAGCTAGGTCTTTCTTTCTCTATAAATATCTCACTTTTGACTTTTATTGCCAGAAGGTCCCTTTTGTCAGATTTTGGCTCATATATATACTTAAAGCCAAAAGTAGTTTACACTTTGAACTTCTGAATATATCTTTACTGTTTTTGATTTATCCAAATTAAATATTGCAATGAGTTGCTGGTATCCGCCCTAAACCTAATTCACGAAAAACAACTTAGGTAAATTAATCTTCTTTCGAGTTATCTGTGCTTTCATTAAAAGCACAAAATCAGCATTTCCTAACAAAATCCAGAGTAAACCTAGGATTTGAACACGATATTTTAAGGGACACCGATTACCCATTAAAAATACTGCAAGACATTTTAGTCTCTGAAGTATAGTTTGTTTTTGGTAGCATCTTAAAGTTGGTTGACTTTAAAATTATCTCCCTTTGAATTAAAACAATAGTTAACTTTAGTCCCCACTAAAAGTTTTATCTCAAATGACATTTGGATTTTTTTTATCAGCGATTTGTTGGGACTTCTGCCTTGAGTATGTGACAAGATAATCTGATAAAAATTCCCATCGGTTTGGAAGAAAAACGGCAAACAATTTCTTATGGGAAATTCTATTGAAGGCACTGTAAAGTTCACAAAAGGGGGTATGTACGTAAAAACACAAATCTAATTGGTGTTACTCGAAGTGTGATCAGGGCTGATTTGAACTTTAAACAACAATTCAATAGCCTGTCTTTCAGACTGGTTCTTTAAAATAAAAAAAAATGTCCAATCGCAAAGCTATAGTAACACATCCAAAAGTGATGCACTTTGGAAAAGTTTATTTTCCCCCCTTCCTTCTTTCATTGGGGCATTTTGGTTGCATTTATGACAGTAAAACATGAAATTCAAGTGTCATATGAATAATTGATTGGAGTTTAATATGAATTAAACACATTTAAAATACCACTCACCAATACCCAGAAATGGTATACATAATAACAGTGTAAAGTTACTTTTGGCTTTAAGTATATATATATACAACTTAGATACATTTAGGGGATAACTGTTTTAAAAAAATTCATTTGAGGAGGTGTATCGTCAGATATATGGTTGGCAAAGCTTGAGCAGAGCCGTAAAACGTGATTTCTAACCGTATATCCCCAAATGAAAATTTTTAATATGGTTATCCCCATTCTGATGCGCTTCTGCAGTCTCATTTCTAATTGATGCATTGCAAGCTGTATAAAGTCGCACATCATCAAACAAAATGTGACATAATAAATGACGTCAAACTAAAATATACTGTCGCAAATTTTTTATGTTATTCAATCAGACATCACATTACAAAAACAAGTGTTTGACGGCTGTAGATATTTTCATTGCAGGAGGTTGCCAACAAATTTCAAAAAGATTTGAGACACTACATCCACACTGCAAGAGGTAAGAAATTTCAACCTCCATGTTGAGGCCATTACCTGGTTAACCCTTAAAGCGCCAATCACGACTGCGGCAGACAATGAATTTTCGACATCTTTCCCAATTTCGAAAAAAATTAGGTATGATATTTCATGAGAATTGTCTGCCAGCAGACGATTCTCATGAAATATCATGCCTTATTTGTTATTTTTTTAAAAAGGGACAAAATTTGAAACTGTCGTCTGCTGCAAATTATAGGTGGCCCTTTATGGGTTAACTCTTTGAGAAGAGCACCTCCCTTATGACCCCTTATGGTTGGGGGGATTTCAATCTCTAGTTCACCTGACTGGTGTCAATTTTCAATATCACTACAACTATAAGCACACACAATTTATTAACCTTAGTTTATCTATACACTAATAACAGTATAAACCCTGAAAAGACAGCTCCAGAAATGGAGGAGCTTTCTGATCCGGGTTTGCAATGTTTGCATATGCCTTTGTTGTCAGAAAACTTAGACCAATAATAGAACAGTGTCTGGGATTGTCCTTCATACATGTAGTTGTTGGCAATTTTAATGAAGTGCTGAATTGTCACTTTATTACTAATCTGGCATATTAATTGTCTGCTTATTAGTTGATGACATGTTTTGTGATTTTTTGACATTTTCCACGGAAAATTAGATTTGACAGCTACCTGAACGACCACCAGTTTATTGTGGGAAGTAAGTCTATTAGTTTGTACGTAGTAAATGCAGTCATCTACGGGTGTAAAAGCCATATTTACATTTCCATATTCACGCCTTACAATCAAATTCTTATCTGCAAGTTCAATGGATCGACGTCCGGTTCAGCATTGGGAGTGAGTCATAAAAAGAGAAATGTCATATATATTTTCTCTCAAATGATGCTGTAGAAAGTTACTATCCATTGTTTTTCCTCCAAAAAAAAAACCCATTTATTTTGCCGTAGAATTATTATAAATATGATTTCTTGTAGTTTAATTATTTTTACTGTGGGTAAGGCTGTCCTGTCCGATTTTTTCCTGGTTAAGCATTGAATGGTTCTGTTGATCCAATGCCTAACCACAAAAAATGGACAGTAAATAAATTTGAAACTACATCAAATCTTATTCATAACAATTCTATGACAAAATAAGTGTATTTTGCAGAGAAGCAATGGATAGATGCCCTGAAGAATTCCTTTTTCCCCCGAACTATTCCACATTGGAATAGTCTGCCTCCTTCTGTGGCAAATACCCAGTCCACAGAGGAGTTTAGGGCACTCCTTATTTAAACAAACATTCAGCCAATAGTTTTTGTGTTGTTTTGTGTTGTTTTTGTTTTTTATTTTATCAAAATTTCCAAATTCGCACTCCCTGGTGTAATGCTCATGTATGAGTGAACCAGTATTGAAAGAAAGAAAGATAGTTACTCTCTAAAGCATAATTAATAAGAGGTAATATATATATTTCATCCTAATTGTAGTGAATTTCCAATTCAGAAATAAAACAAAAGCCAACATTCAAAACTTTGAATGTATACACAGAGGTCTAGAAGTGGCATTTAGAACTAACAGATTTTTCGAATGTCCCTATCATTTATACAGATCCTATGCGTAACCACAAATTGTAGACACTTTGCCCACTGATTTGTCACTTGTACTGTTTGTCAGTCAAAGAATCACCATACACAGCACCACATGTCTCCATCGTGTGTAAAAAATGACATGTCATACTTCTAGCAAGGCACCAATGTAAAGTAATGCACAATCTTTGCCGCAATTTTCATGTTTTTTTGCGCGGCTGCTGACACCCCTATACCACACGAAAAGTGATTCAGCAAATATGCACAAAGCATGTGGTCTGAAAGTTACTCTGCAAATGTAGATATTCTTGGGCGGTTGCATGACATTCTCTGACTTTTCAAAAGCTGCCTCAAATTTTTTTTAAAATCCAAACTGGAAGAAAGTACAAAGTTTGTTTACCTATTTACATTTTCCAATGTTGAACAGGATGTCAATCCAATTGTTTTCATTATTGAACCGGCGGTTAAGAATTTGATCATTTTGTAGGCGTGATATTGTATATATATATATATAGTTGCCTTAGATGAAACCCAGCATGTCAACTGTTTGAATTTCTCCAGCCAAAAAACAACATTGGTGGAGTTTCCACGTTCTTGTTGAAAAAATACTCTGATATTTGGTTTAAAGTGGTACAATTTGTATCATTTCGATGTCAGCAGCTATTTAAATGTTAACAGAAAGTAGACAATAATTATATATTTGTATCTTTTCTTCCTTAATTTGTGTACAGGACGTATCACTCTGACAATGATAGACAACATCCTGTCCATATGTTTTCATATGTTTACATCTTTCAATGACCCAAAATTGTTACGCATATTTCAAGGTCAGTGACCTGTATAATCTACATAGAGTTGTGATTTTAAGTGGATACAGTTTAGTATTGGACTATATACTAAATGCCCGATGAAATATTTATTTGAATTCTTTTCATTCTGGATACCACAGCCTTTTCATTATACACTTATAACCCTTAAGCGCCAAGAAAAAAATGCATCTGAAAATGTCGTCTGCTGAAGTCGTCTGCTGCAAATATTTGCCTAACATTACTGACAAATTTAAGTATAGAAACAAACAGGGTGGACCTAGATCAGACTGCTCCTACAGGAGCAGTCTGATATGGGTCCACACTGTTTGTCATAGAGGCTTCTTAAACATTTCAGCAGACGAGAAAAGCAGACGCCTTTTGTTGCGATTGGCGCATTAAGGGTTAAAGTAGGAGGCTGAAAACCTGGAGTAAATTAAGTTGATTCTAACTCTTACCATGCTAGAGGTCACTTGTTGTCTGCTGATAACCTTTGCAAACAGTTTGGCACCAGATCAGGACCGACAGAATGTCGGTCCTGATCTGGATCCAAACCGTTTGATATCCTGAATGAATTTTTATCAAAATGTTAATTTTGAAAAAAGTCAGCAGGCAATGACAGAAGCATGAAATATTACCCAGCGAAATTGCAGGGCATTAAAACGTGTTATATTTGCCAGAAAATGGATGGCTCAGCTGAAGAGATTAATGAAATTTAGCCTCCTGCTTTCGGCTGATACCAGTAAAAACACTGAAGACCCTATGCAGCATAAAGCGGCATTCCATAAAGTGGCATATCATCAGGGTCAGCACTATTTGCGTAGATGAAGCAATCTTTAGGAACATAAACATATCATAATTTAGAATTTTCAACTGGTAACCCCTTAAAACACAAAATGGACTATCCTTTACTTATTGTATTAAAATGTTTGGGAAAATCCATCAGACTGAAAAGGGTTAAATGAGAGTACAGTAAAACCTGTGTAAAACAGTCACTCCAAAATAGACAAAACAAAGATCTTAATGACCATTGGTAGCTTAATGAAGGTCGAAAGTATTGCAGAATGCTCCCGTTGGAGCATTCTGCAATACCTTCGACCTGCATTAAGCGATAATTGGTCTTGAAAACTATTTTTGGTCTTTTTGAGAGTGGACGTTTTACACAGGTTTTACTGTACATGCATGTAAATTTAATTGTTCCTAGCATAAATTTTGGTTGTCATTGGAATTGCAATGTCTACATCCAGATAAGTTATGAGCAAAAGTTGATTTACATATAGGGAGGACTATAAAATGCAAAATTTGCCACCTTTTCTCATAACTCCAGTAACAATCAAAGAGTCAACATCGACAGCAGCTCCTATGGCTAATGTCTCTAATTTGATTGGCTTTTGGCAATTACCTGAGAAGCTATTGATGGCGGCTCTTATCAGCTCAATGACCATGCTGCTAACTATTAGCTAGGTCAGGTCAGTGGTCTCATTTAATCTAGCAGTAGCTAAGCTCCTCCCTCTTCCTACCTCATAGCTATTAGCTAGCCAATCCTCTACGGTGGTGGTGGGGGGAGGTCCTGCCTTTTACTCTAATACTGCAAATAAATTTTGTTCCAAAAATATTATTTGCTTTTTACGCCTTCTGTGCATATTTAAAATGCACTTCAGACTACTTTTGATTATTACTTTTGAACACTATGGTAGTTTATTTGATTTGATTCTTTACACTCCATCAACAATCTTTCAGTTATAAAGGTACTAAGTACTAAGCTTGGATTAATGTTCTTGCTCAAGAGCACAACACAGTGATGCCGGTGAGGCTCGAACCTGCGGCCCTTCGGTCTCGAGTCAAGCACATTACCACTGAGCCACTGCACTCCCACTATGTTAGTAGCAAACTTTGGGTTCATACAGTAATTGTATTTTAAAAAACACCGTTCATATTGTTTGCAATATAGGCCACCGAAATACTAGTTTAGTATTTAAAAGTAGATGAGTTTGTCGCAAATGGTGGAAAAATGGTTAAAATAGAAATCACTAATCTAGATCTCTGTATTTTATACAAAAGGAGTTTTGCCATATGGTTTTAAGGTATTTGGTAGTGTTACAGACGAGCGAGTCTGAGTATATACAAAGCTGTCTCATTTGAATCATGAAAAAAAGTACCTTTTATGTGGTTTTGTTTGTGATCCATTTAAAAAAAATTTACAAAAAAATTGAATCCAAGTTATTCTTAATTTATAATTTAATACAAAGACTAAACTTGTCTCAGTTTTTAAATTTTAATTCATAATTTTGGTTCACAGCAAATTTTATCATTTAGTTTCATAAAAACTTTGGTTCATAGGCTATAGTAATTGTACTATAAAAACATGGATTCAAAGCTAATAAACTTATAAATAACTTTTGTTCTTAACTAATTGTATCTTAAAAACTTTGTATCTTGAAAACGTGTTCTTTGCTAATCAACTTATATGGTTTGTAGCCATTGAAGAAGTTTGATCTTAAAAAAATCTTAGGTAGAAACTTTTTAATTTGCAATTGAGCAATTCATTTCACTGCCATGGTTATAATTTTGATCCCAAAATGCATGATATTCATCATTGAAATAATGCAGGGTTTTTTCTCCCCATTTTGGGAACATGGCTCCCCCCCAGAATTGTTTTTTTTTTTTGCATCACTTTAAACAGCTGATTGACTGCTGCTTATCAGCTACTCGTAGGTCAGGCCATTGGTCTAATTTAATCTAGCAGTAACTAAGCTCCTTCCAGTTACTGCCTCATATAGATAGCCAGTGCCCTGCTTGGAAGGTGGGGTGGGGGTTCAGGAATAGTGCCTTTAAAATTACAATCATTATTGTCTGCATTGGCGCTGTACATAAGGGTTGATATAAAAATAGTGCTCGGTTACTATACTCCTGGAGCTCACAGTACACCACAAATTAGATACCTTTTCTTCAGGTGTACCGCATTTTATTTTTATGTCTCGGCCAGATGGTTACATTTAAATTCAATTTCACATTATAATTGTAAATATATACGTAAATTTTAGCGTAGTTAAGCTCATAATAGGCATATGAATATATTTAGATGTGAAATACGGCTGTTACTATGATAACCAAACTACTTATGATCTTTTTGCATCATGTGCAAGTTTTCTGTGTGTGACTGCATGCAGGTCAACAATAAAGATTTGATAAAATGTTAAGAATGTTGAAATATGACCTGTCACACTACAGGTCGTAACATTGAATCCATTACTCCAATAAAAATGATAATATTTTGTATCTTGGTGACCCGTAATATAATTGATTTGACTTTTAAACTTATCACAAATAGTGAAAAATACCATATTTTATCACTGCATAATAGCACATACATATGCCTTAAAAAGTTAACTCTAAATGTTCGGAATCTTTCATTTGAAGAACTAGACTAACAAATTCTAGGTATCAATAAATAATTTGCTGAAGAATGCAAACAAATAATTCCTGATCAGACTGCAGATTATTTTGTTTGCACAAATACTAAGTTTACTGACCGTGTTTGACATACTAAACTCCAGCTGTTATGTTTTTAGAACTGTTTTCTCGCAATAACTTTTTACTGCGTCATTTATCGAAAAACTTATATGATAAAGAGGTATTCAGGAACATCTCCGCCAACTTCTTCAAACAGTTCCAACATCAAATATGCTGCAGGTTCCTCTGTGCTAAGATGCACTCTTCGAACATTTTAAGCAAAGCGCAAATAAACCAAGTCCAAGATGTCAGTCAAAAAGTTACAATGCACCGCCCTAATTCAATTGCTAAAGCGATGGATGGCTTGTTCAAATATATTGGAAATCGCGCCTGATTCGCTCCTGCCTTAAGCTTGTGGGATCATCTCATAAACCGTTCATTTCATATAGCATGTGCATAAGAGAAAAAAATGGCACGCTATGCAAAAACCCAACCTTTGTTCCAACAAATGATCCTGCCTCAAGTTGATTCTGCATATGCACGGTAAATTCTGAGTATGCAAACGGCAGTTTCATTTTATGAACAACCTTTGAATAACGGGATTTGCACCGCTTACGAATATCATTTTAGACTTCCCCTTTCTGTCACGCCTATACGAATTTTATCTGTCAATAAAAGATTTATAAATTTAGGACAAATTCAATTTATTGCAAAATCTTCCTGTAAACGCAAAAATCGGTTTGGACCACAAGCACCAGACCTTTTGGAGAAGTTGGCAGAAAGTCTCCTCTACAACTTTCATCGCAAACACAATTTACTAATAATGAAGATATAAATTTTTTTGCGAAAAACTAGTTCTGAAAACTTAACAGCTCGAGTTCAGTTGGATTCAATGCAAAAGCATGCACGGATCCAGGAAGTTTTGTCAGGGGGGTCCAGGTCCATTTGACATAAGAGTATATTTTACAGAAGTCCAATGGTTATTTCAAAGAAAACTATCATTTTCCAAGGTTCCAGAGGGGGTCCAACATTTTCCAAGGGGGAGGGTCCAACTTTTTGCAGGGAAGGTGGGGGTCCAATTGCTTATTCCCTATAGAAACCCATATAACTTGTGATTTTCCAGATGGGGTCAGGACCCCCTGTTCCCCCTCTGGGTCCGCCCATGAAAAGGGCGAGGCAGAATTGATACAGGAAACAACAGCAATATCACTACAAAACTGAAATGTAGCTGACTGTATGTGCTGTAATATTCTTTAAAATATAATAGTTGAACACCTTTGTTTCTGGGCAAGCAGATAGACAGCATTGGTTCAACAGAGATCTGTTGGTTGGGACAACAGTTCCTTCGCTTAGAGAAACATGTAACATTGATAACAGTGATTCTAATGCACATACTTGCAAATGTAATGTGACTTCTGATTGGGTAACGTCATAAATTTGTGACAGTTTATCCTGCAATATACTGTTACAAACTCTACGTCATTACATAACATTGATATTCATTGGCTGACAAGCTGGCAGCCGTTGGCTGTATAGGGGCAACATACTACATTTTCTCCGTCTTGTTGTAGGAAAAATTACTAGTGCATTCGAATAGGGATAACCATATTCAAAATTTTCATTTGGGGAGGGAGGTATATGGTCGGACATACATTTGGAAATAATGTTTTACGTCTCCGCTGATGTGTCACGGTAAAACTTAATATCTGACCGTAACACCTTCCCAAATGATCATTTTGAATACAATTATCCCCTAAATATACATACAAAAAATATATCTTCAATGACATTCATATCTAAATGTTTGACGGTGAAGAAACTCCTGTTTTATGAATATTAATGGCATCTTCAAATAATATGACATGTATAAGTTTGGGACAGTTACGAGTAGTATGTCATTTTCTTATATATTTATTGTGTGGTTACTCTGATGGTTAAATTACTCTTTGGAATTCAGTATCAAAAGTTACATTTACCGCAAAATAGATGCTCCTTGTGAGAATTTGGTACTTTTCACAAAGTCCAGGGAACCTTATATGCATTAAAATTGTCCATTCATTCAAACATATGATTGGGTGCTCAAAAGAAACAACTATGATTGAGATGGTTCTTTTGAGTACCCAAAACATATGTTTTGGTTATGTTTAGGTGGAGAAAGCAAAATGCACTTTTATCTGGAGATCTGAGACAAGCCCGTTTAGGCCCAGGTTCAAGATAGCTCTACATCCACAGTTAACCCTTTACTCCATATAGGCTATTTTTAGATCATGACATCTTTTTCTATTTTTAGACAACATTGAAAAAAAAATCAAGAAAAACTTAAGTAAAGGTTTGAAAATTGAATACTTTTGAAAGAATTATGGAAAATGGAGTAAATGCTCGATTTTCCATAATATTTTCAAATACATAGTATATCAAACGCATCAAAAGGCGCTATCATGGAGTAAAGGGTTAAGGAATAAATTGCGTGTGTGATTCATCCATTAACCGTTTGTCTGAGAGTGTCCTCTGATTAACCTTTGCATAAATTTTGGGCTTGATCTGGATCCAAACTGTTTGACATGACACTTTGATGTAATTCTTAAAAGAATTTTTCTATAACGTTGATTTGAAAAAAATCAATAGCTATAGGTGACAAAAAATCATGAAAAATTATCCTGCATGCAAAGAATTTACACATTTTGTCAACATTTTGCATGCTGGGTAATTTAGTTTGCATTTTTGTCGTCTGCAGTTTTTTTGTTAAAAAAATATCAAACAGGAACAGACAATTTGGATCCAGACCAGGCCCTACATTTTATCTGATCGGGGTCCAAACTGTTTGCAAAGGTGAATAGTAGATTATAGAAGTTGTCATACATGTATATAGAGAGGGAAAGAGTTTAAGTGTTTATATAATGATTTGTTAAGGATATTTTTTCTTCTGAATCAAATATGTTCTTAACTGTAAATTATACAGTAAACAGGTGTTCATTTTAAATGTCTCCTTGTCTGGGATAAGAAAATGATGGTTGTATGGTCTAACAATGCAAGACTGCAGAATATGAGCTGCAATTTAAGATGAGCCCAGATATCAGCTTGCATATCCAAACATGCCAGACTGATTATGATTATTGTCTACACATCTCTTAGGTTTGGTTAAATCAACTATTTTAGAAAAGCATGTGACTTTATCAGCCATGTGATTTGGCTGTTCTAGCAAGATCTAACAATCCACAAATGACATAAAATGAACTGACAATATTTGGAAGCATTACATATTGCTCAAAGTACATTGTACCTTATATTTTTAACAGTTCCGTGACTTGTATTAATTGTAAAGTTCTGATATTTGTTGGATACTCAGCCATGGTTTGACATAGAGAGGTCCCAAGCAAAAGGCCACAAACTAAGTAGTTGGTGATGATTTGGACCATGTGCAACCGGGTTGTTCAGGTGGTTAGAGTGCCAAACCGGTGCCGGCCTGTCACAAACCTAGGTTCACATTTGTTTAAAACATGACCTTTGCAGTATATCAGTTTTACATTATGCTTAGCATTGACCAAGCTTTTTGTGAAAGCCTATACTTGTGCTGTTATTTTTTGAGTCTCTGCTGAGACCTAAGGGTTTGGGACAACATATAGTTCATTTCTACTTGATCAGTTACAATCAAAATTATTGAGAGGTATAGCATGTCTGGGTGAAAAAGAATCCATATTGTGGTGTCAGTGCAGTGACTTGAAATCTTGAGGTCCCTGGGTTTGAGCCTACTAGAGGCACTTGGTTGTGTCCTTGAGCAAGACTTATCCTCTGCTTAGGAAGCATTAACATTTCCACATGACTGAAAAATTGTTGACTGGGATGTTAAGCATCAAATCAAACAAAAATAAAACAATCAAAATGGTAAAAAAGTTTAATGTGGCAAGTATCGTCTCTATTTTCATTTACTATTATACTAGTGTACTACTTAAGCCTGCCCGATTGGCCTTGTTACCCAATAAGTGTGTCTGATTTATTTATGCATGCGGTGATCTTTACAACTTCACGTTAAAGCAAAGAATTTTTGTGTATTCTGTTGAGTGCCTTTCTGTCCCTTTGAAAATCTATCATATTTCATGCATTTTGTTCTTCTTTTCAAATATGTTAGTTACTCTTAGCATGCTGGGTAATTTTGCATGCATTTTTGTCGTCTTTTGATTTTTTCAAAAATTTAACTTTTCTAAAAAAAAATCTTTCATGAATTCCATCAGTGACAAATTTTCAAGCCACCTCCTCCAAAGTTTTCTTCGGCCTGCTGGATCTCTTCTGCTCAACATCCTTTTTGGCTTGTGTTCTGGAGGTTCCAGCCTGTGTTGTGCTCTATGTTGCTCTATGTAATTATTTAGCCACCTCATCCTTACTGCTGTGGTCCTGTGGAGTACCACATTTATATCATGGATGCAGGGAGTCTGAGTTCACTTTGTCCTTCGCTTTGAGGGAGCGCAGCGGCTCAGTGGTAGAGTGCTTGACTTGAGACTGAGAGGCCGCGGGCTCGAGCCTCACCGACATCACTGTGTTGTGGTCCTTGAGCAAGACACATTTATCCTTGCTTAGTACTGGTTCAACCCAGGAAGACCCGTCCCTGTTTAACTGAAAGGTTGTTGTTGGGATTTAAAGAATCAAATCAATCAAACAAATAAATCCTTTGCATTGATACAGTGATTTATGGCAGGGTTGTTACACTGCAAGCTGTTCAAGGTGTCTGTTGTCATGGCCCATGTCTCTGAAGTGTGAAACATCAAACTCCTCACACACTTTGAGTACGCCAGGTCCTGTCCTTGGGTCAAAAGCAGCACATTAGACTTTAGTTAATTAAGAGTGTGTACCAAAAGTTTTTTTTCGTATTTCTCAACCAAAACATATTATGTAGTGAGTACTCAAAAAAAACGTCTCAATGAGACAGTTCTTTTGAGCACCCAAAACATATGTACAAACTGATGGGTAAGAAAATGTTTACTTTTTTACGCTCAAAAATTGTGTTTATCTAAACCTGTGGCAGCAGTTGGTGAGAAGAGGGAGAAGTGGGTATAACTTGCCTCAAAGATACTTGCAGGGTGTTCATGCCCACAGCCACCAACAGAGAGCATACCATCAAGGTAGCAGAGCTCGGGGATGACTTCAAGCTTGTCATCACTAACGAACACCTCCCTGATCTGTATTCCAACAATTTGTTTTGAATTGACCCCGGGCAATGTCCAGGCATCAGTTGGCAGACTTCTTCAGCAGGCTTAGATTCATGCAAGACATCTGAATCTTTGTCTTTCCCATGTTAACATGCAAGCCTTCTTCATTCTGACTTCCATGTCTGAACATTCAACAATTCTCCAAGGGATTCTGCAATGATCATCTGCATACACTCTGGCTTCAGCTCACATGGACAGCCCATGCAGAACTCCCCGGTTATAGCCTAGCATCTTGATAAAGAACTGACTAAGCCTAGAACCTTCACCCACACAAAACTCCTCACTGTACCCATCTTCAACTCTCACTGAGTGACTGCTTCTAACATCTGATCCAACTTTGACAACATATTTTTTTTTTTGAGGGGAGCGAATATCCAAAGTACTACTTTAAGGGGGCTATTATCGACCCACCAGCGAAACACCATTAAATGGTGTTTCCCTGGCGTGCCGATGATGGCCCAACATTGAATGCTTGCTTTTTAGCTTTGCCATTTTTCAGGGGATCCGGACATGTATTGCTAGAAAACCTTATATTTTTGTGATTTCTCAGGGGGGTCTGAACCCCCTGTCCCCCCCCCTCTGGATACGTGCATGTACATGTTCTTGACCAGACACTTGTCGATTCCCAGCTTGCGTATCCCCAATCATATGACCTCTCTAGACAAGGAACTCTGCCAAAGGCTTTCACCAGGTTCACAAAGAGAAAATTACCAAGCATGCAAAGAGCTTAACCCTTTACCCATATGCTATATTTAGAACATTGCATCATTTTCTGTAAATAATTCAAATTTTCAAATATTTTCCAAAAAATATTTTATACATTTCAATAGTTTTGAAATTATTATGGAAAATGGAACATTTGCTCCTCAGGAGCAAATGTTCCATTTTTCATAATATTTAAAAAAAATCTTACATTTCAAAGGCATCCAAAGGCGCTTGTATGGAGTAAAGGGTTAAATATCCTGGGTCTCCCCATACTTGTGAAGTTCCCCTAAGAAGGTATTCACTGATAGCAGATTAGGCAACATCGTAAGCCACAGGTTATGTTTTAATTAAGCAAAGTGTGACATTCACCTGAATAATGAATTGATAGAAGACATTTTTATTTTTGCTCAAAGCCAGTTCATTAATCAGTAGTGTAAGGCAAAGTGCCCATAGGTCTAATATACATGTATAAGCAAATTTTTTAGCGTAAAATTAGAATTATTACCATACCCATTAGTTTAAACATATGTTTTGGATTCCCAAAAGAACCATCTCGATGAGATGGTTCTTTTGAGTACACACAATATATGTTTTGGTTGAGAAATAAGAAAAATCATTTTCAATTACAGTCTCACCTGTTTGCCTGGTGCTCTGAGGGAGGTGTTCACATTTGTAGCATAGGTGTCACATACGTCTGTGGCTACTGGCAGTGTAGATCCAGATCAGGCGGCTTCTGAACAAGCCACCTGACCAGGATCAACACTGCAAGCCTACTATAAGTGCACACAGAGTACTGTATGGCTTGTTTGTTATACCCGCTTTTTTTTTTTAGAAAAAAAGGGTATATTGATTTTGTGTCAAAGTCAGTCCGTCGTCCGTCTGTCTGTCTGTCCCTCCGTCCGTCACGTTTCTTGTAAATGTATCTCCTCCTAAACCGTTAGAGGTAGCAACTTCAAACCTTGTAGTTAAATAGGTCACATGATGTAGAGGGTACTGGGCAACATTTCATGTGACCTTGACCCCAAGGTCAAGGTCAAAGGTCAAATGATGTATTTTCTTGTAAATGTATCTCCTCCTAAACGGTTAGATGTAGCAACTTCAAACTTTGTAGCTGAATAGGTCACATGATGTAGAGTGTAATGGGCAACAATTTGTGTGACCTTGACCCCAAGGTCAAGGTCAAAGGTCAAATATTGAAATTTCTTGTAAATGCATCTCCTCCTAAACCTTTTGACGTAGCATCTTCAAACTTTGTAGCTGAATAGGTCACATGATGTAGAGGGTAATGGGCAACGTTTTGTGTGACCTTGACCCAAAGGTCAATGTCAAAGGTCAAATATTGAAATTTCTTGTAAATGCATCTCCTCCTTAACCTTTTGACATAGCAACTTCAAATTTTGTAGCTGAAAAGGTCACATGATGTAGAGGGTACAGGGCAACATTTTGTGTGACCTTGACCCCAAGGTCAAGGTCAAAGGTCAAATATTGAATTTTCTTGTAAATGTATCTCCTCCTAACTGGTTAGACCTAGCAACTTCAAACTTTGTAGCTGGATTGGTCACATGATGTAGAGGGTACTGGGTAACATTTTGTCTGACTCAAAGGTCAAATATTGAATTTCTTGTAAATGCTTCTCCTCCTAAAGCTTTTGATGTAGTAACTTCAAACTCTGATGTAGAGGGCACTGGGCAACATTAAGTGTGACCTTGACCTGAAGGTCAAGGTCAAATAATGTACTTTTTTGTAAATGCATCTTCTCCTAAACTGTTGGACGTAGCAATTTTAAATTTTGCAGGTGCAAAGGTCATATGATTTGGAGGGCACTGGAAAACATTTGATGTGACCTTGACCCATAAGTCAAGGTCATATAGTGTATTTTTTGTAAATGCTTCTTCTCCTTAACCATTGGACATAGCAACTTCAAACTTTACAGGTGCATAGGTCATATTATGTTGAAGGTATTGAGCTACATTTTGTGTGACCTTGACCCCAGCGTAAAGGTTATCGGTCAAAAAGCGGGTATTTGCGATGGTGTACCATCGACTTCTGCTCTAGTTTTTGTTGCTTTACATCTCAAGTCAACAGCTATGGTCATGGTGGGAAAGTCAGTTAACCTAGCCACACTTTTTTCCTGGGCAAGCTTGAACAAGTGGTTAACCAGTACTTCGTGCACATAACTTTCGCTTGTAACTTACAGCAACCCTTCTTGAATGATTCAGCGGAAGGAAGGAGAATGGCCGTAGAAATTATTTCATGATCAATCTCCACGAAAGTATGGGACCGGGCCGAGATCAAACTCGCGACCCCTGGATCTGCAGTATGGGTTGTTTCTTATGATTTCCAGTCAATCTAGTTGTGCTATGTCATCATTAGAATGGATTCCTCATGTGGATGAAAAAACAGTGTGGATCCTGATCAGTGGTGATGACCGGCCAGCTGATCTTGATCTACTCTGTTTTCAATAAAGGCTATATGCACACAGTGCGCCTAGCTATTAGATCAAATACAATACACATTTTACACAGTTTGATGGACTCTTTATCATTTGACAACATTCATGGAGAGCTTACTACTTTCCCGGGCACCAGTGTTAGGGTTGGCATTAACAAATGCATGGGTGAAAGTTTTCAGGATTATTCCTGAATTCCATAGAAAGTCAGCCTCAAAATGCAGAATTAATAATAGGTTCTCTGATTTATATTCAGTCTGTCTTAAGACAATTGACCATTTAAACTTCAAATTGTGAATATTTAGTTAGCATACTGCAAGAATTGAGATCGGAGTTTCGAAAGTTTAAGATTTTGGAAATTAAGAACTTGCACCCATGCAAATGTTTAAGTTTTGCGTTAAAGTTTTTATGACCCTATTATTTGCAAACTCTATATTTGGTTTTTCTTTGGCATGATGATATATACTGGTCCAAATTTTTCCGCAGAACCCCCCCCACCTAGGTCATCTCAAGGACAAGGTCACAGACCAAAAAAATGTGAGATGTCAGGCGGGCTTTCCTCTCTGGCGACAGGTTTTATGATTATGCCAGTCTTGCTCAAATTTACTAAATGATTATAATCTTTTGCTATCACTTAAGATAATTGAAGTAAGTCCTGTCTATTTTCCTCTTGAGTTTTAATGAAATCTTTTAAATCTTTTCTTATTTCATATCTTAGAATCATATGCTACATACTTGTCAAAATTTATGCCCTCTAAACAGCCAAACTTTAATTATTCCTAATTGTAGTTGACAATATCAGTGACTGATTTAATATTCAGTGTGATGGACCGTAAGCCATTTTGACAAAGTTTATGCCTCATGGGTAAATTATCCTGGGGAATGCTGCAGCCTTTGGACACAGTTGAGATCCTGATCAGCTGGCTTCTTTATAGAAGCCAGCTGATCAGGATCTAAATTGTTTGCAGTTCAGCATTAAGATATGTACACATAGTATACTTAAGAATAAAAATGTTTGTTAATGTAATGTATTCAGCAGGGCAGGTGTTAGTAAATCGTTGATCTTAAATTAACCTTAAAATTATGGTCTTTTAAATGCAGTGTCTATTTATCTGGTATGTGTTATTAATATTGAACCGTTAAAATGCCAATCACAACTGAAGTAGACCGGGGCCCTGTAGCACAGTCGGTAGTCCGATTGCAGATCCAGGGGTTGCGAGTTAGATCTTGGCCCTGTCGCATACATTCATGGAGATTGATCATGAAATAATTTCTACGGTCATTCTCCCCCTTCTGCTCAGATTCAAGAAGAGTTGTTGTCAGTTATAAGAGAAAGTTTGTGCATGAAGTACTGGTAAACTGCTTAATTTCTTGCCCAGAGTTGAACTGACCGTCTCGACATGACCATATGCTATTTTATATGATTTTCAGGGAAAATAAGACTTGATATTTCATTTGAATCATCTGCCAGCAGACCATGGTTCACATGAAATACCAAGCCCAAAGCAGCTGGCTGGAGTATGATGTCTGCTGAAATTTTTATACCCCCGGTACAAAGTATATAGGGGGTATATAGTTTTTGCCTTTTCTGTAATTATACCCCCGGTACGAAGTATATAGGGGGTATATAGTTTTTGCCTTTTCTGTAATTATGTTTGTTGGTTTGTCTGTTGGTTTGTCTGTCTGTCTGTAAATTTTTTTTTCCGTCAAAGATTTCTCAGCAACTACTTGGGTTAGGAATCTGAAATTTTGTACAAAGCTTGATAGTGATGATTTGTATTGTGTAACAAAAGAACAGCCACATATTGCTTATCAGTCCCTTTATTTGTTCATTTTTCTTTCTCTCCAATGGAAATTTCTGTCACAGATTTCTCAGCTCCTATTGGAGCCAGTGTTTTCAAATTTTGTGTACACCTTCAGGATGGCAAAGTGTACTGTGTAAATGAAAATTAAGATGCTAATCCTCATTTTGCCTTCTTTTTTCAAATTTTCATTTTTTCCTTCTTTCTCTCTTATATAATACATATGGACGTTTTTTTCTGTCAAAGATTTCTCAGCAACCACTTGGGTTAGGACTCTGAAATTTGGCACAAAGCTTGATAGTGATGAGTTGTGTTGTGTAAGAAAAGAACAGCCACATATTGCTGATTTTCAGGAAAAATAAGACTTGATATTTCATTTGAATCATCTGCCAGCAGACCATGGTTCACATGAAATACCAAGCCCAAAGCAGCTGGCTGGAGTATGATGTCTGCTGAAATTTTTATACCCCCGGTACGAAGTATATAGGGGGTATATAGTTTTTGCCTTTTCTGTAATTATACCCCCGGTACGAAGTATATAGGGGGTATATAGTTTTTGCCTTTTCTGTAATTATGTTTGTTGGTTTGTCTGTTGGTTTGTCTGTCTGTCTGTAAACTTTTTTTTCCGTCAAAGATTTCTCAGCAACTACTTGGGTTAGGATTCTGAAATTTTGTACAAAGCTTGATAGTGATGAGTTGTATTGTGTAACAAAAGAACAGCCACATATTGCTTATCAGTCCCTTTATTTGTTCATTTTTCTTTCTCTCCAATGGAAATTTCTGTCACAGATTTCTCAGCTCCTATTGGAGCCAGTGTTTTCAAATTTTGTGTTCACCTTCAGGATGGCAAAGTGTACTGTGTAAATGAAAATTAAGATGCTAATTCTCATTTTGCCTTCTTTTTTCAAATTTTCATTTTTTCCTTCTTTCTCTCTTATATAATACATATGGATGTTTTTTTTCTGTCAAAGATTTCTCAGCAACCACTTGGGTTAGGACTCTGAAATTTGGCACAAAGCTTGATAGTGATGAGTTGTGTTGTGTAAGAAAAGAACAGCCACATATTGCTTATCAGTCCCTTTATTTGTTCATTTTTCTTTCTCTCCAATGGAAATTTCTGTCACAGATTTCTCAGCTCCTATTGGAGCCAGTGTTTTCAAATTTTGTGTACACCTTCAGGAAGGCAAAGTGTACTGTGTAAATAGAAATTAAGATGCTTATCCTCATTTTGCCTTCTTTTTTCAATTTTTCATTTTTTTCCTTCTTTCACTCTATATAATACATATAGACATTTTTTTCTGTCAAAGATTTCTCAGCAACTACTTGAGTTAGGATTCTGAATTTTGGTACAAAGCTTGATAGTGATGAGTTGTATTGTATAACAAAAGAACAGCCACATATTTCTCATCAGTCCCTTTATTTGTTCATTTTTCTTTCTCTCCAATGAATATTTCTGTCGATCTCTCTGCTCCTATTGGAGCCAATGTTTTTAAATTTAGTGAACATCTTCAGGTAGGCTAAGTGTATTGTGTAAATAAAAATAAAGTTGCTAAAGCTCATTTTGCCTTCTTTTTCAATTTTTCCCTTTTGTCACTCCTATATAACACATATGGACGTTTTTTGTCAGAGTTTTCTCAGCAACAACTTGATTTAGGATTATGAAATTTTGTGTACACTTTCAGATAGGCAAAGTGTATTGTGTAACTGAAAAGTAAGGTGCTAATTCTCATTTTGCCTTCTTTTTTCAAATTTTTAATTTTCCTTCTATCACTCTTATACAACACATATGGACATTTTGCATCAAAGTTTTCTCAGAAACTACTTGATCTAGGATTATGAAATCTTTGACAATTTTGTCTTTTCTCTGAAAGTGTTACAACCTCTGATGGCTACCGCCGGGGGTATGTGAGCTTTGCTCACTTCTTGCTATATTTATGTTTGTTGGTTTGTCTGTTGGTTTGTCTGTCTGTAAACTTTTTTTTCCGTCAAAGATTTCTCAGCAACTACTTGGGTTAGGAATCTGAAATTTTGTACAAAGCTTGATAGTGATGAGTTGTATTGTGTAACAAAAGAACAGCCACATATTGCTTATCAGTCCCTTTATTTGTTCATTTTTCTTTCTCTCCAATGGAAATTTATGTCACAGATTTCTCAGCTCCTATTGGAGCCAGTGTTTTTAAATTTTGTGTACACCTTCAGGGTGGCAAAGTGTACTGTGTAAATGAAAATTAAGATGCTAATCCTCAGTTTGCCTTCTTTTTTCAAATTTTCATTTTTTCCTTCTTTCTCTCTTATATAATACATATAGACATTTTTTTTCTGTCAAAGATTTCTCAGGAACCACTTGAGTTAGGACTCTGAAATTTGGCACAAAGCTTGATAGTGATGCGTTGTATTGTGTAACAAAAGAACAGCCACATATTGCTTATCAGTCCCTTTATTTGTTCATTTTTCTTTCTCTCCAATGGAAATTTCTGTCACAGATTTCTCAGCTCCTATTGGAGCCAGTGTTTTCAAATTTTGTGTACACCTTCAGGAAGGCAAAGTGTACTGTGTAAATGGAAATTAAGATGCTAATCCTCATTTTGCCTTCTTTTTTCAATTTTTCATTTTTTCCTTCTTTCACTCTTATATAATACATATAGACATTTTTTTCTGTCAAAGATTTCTCAGCAACTACTTGAGTTAGGATTCTGAAATTTGGTACAAAGCTTGATAGTGATGAGCTGTATTGTGTAACAAAAGAACAGCCACACATTGCTCATCAGTCCCTTTATTTATTCATTTTTCTTTCTCTCCAATGAAAATTTCTGTCGATGATCTCTCCCCTTCTATTGGAGCCAGTGTTTTTAAATTTAATGAACATCTTCAGGTAGGCTAAGTGTATTGTGTAAATGAAAATAAAGTTGCTAAAGCTCATTTTGCCTTCTTTTTCATTTTTTCCTTCTGTCACTCCTATATAACACATATGGACGTTTTTTGTCAGAGTTTTCTCAGCAACAACTTGATTTAGGATTATGAAATTTTGTGTACACTTTCAGATAGGCAAAGTGTATTGTGTAAATGAAAAGTAAGGTGCTAATCCTCATTTTGCCTTCTTTTTTCAAATTTTTAATTTTTCCTTCTATCACTCTTATACGACACATATGGACATTTTTCATCAAAGTTTTCTCAGAAACTACTTGATCTAGGATTATGAAATCTTTGACAATTTTGTCTTTTCTCTGAAATTGTTACAACCTCTGATGGCTACCGCCAGGGGTATGTGAGCTTTGCTCACTTCTTGCTATATTTTGAAGGCACCTGAAGGTCCTTTGGCATTTGTCAGGAGACCATAAGTATAGCAGGAGCCGCTGTGGTGTAGTCGATAAACAAATTGCTTTGTCAACCAGGGGTTGCGGGTTTGATCCCTGGCTTCACCAGTCTATCGGATGAGACTTTAAGCTGTGGCCCCATCCCATAAGACCTTAGCTGTTGGTGGAACAAAGAAGCCATTATTTAAAGCATATATAGCTGTAATTAAGAGGATTACTACAATATTAATCTATTAATTTGTTATTTTTCTAATTAATGCACTTGCTCCTCATGCACACACTAAGTATTGATTCTTCATGGGTTGTTCGCGCTAGAGCTCATAAATTCCAAATATTGTATTCCTTTGAAAATCCTTTTTGTCTTAGCAAACAGTGCAGACCCTGATGAAATGCCGCTTTTTGCGGCATTTCATCTGGGTCTTCACTTTTTGCCAAAGTACCCATTAACAGGTATTCAATATAAAAAGGGGTTAACATGGTAAATAAGTGGGTAATTTTTTATGCTCGATAGTTTATAGTTTATTTTCTTTCTATTTTCAGCGCTTGCTTCAGCTTCTAAATCCTTCTACACAACATTATCAGAAACATACGAACCAGAATGGGAAGGTCATGCACAAGTTCAGGAAATTTTAACAGTAAGTTACAGTACTGTCCCTTTATAACACACATCATTATAACACAGCTTTGGATATAATACAGTTATGTTGTAGCTCCCAAATTTTTTAACCGTGGCATTTTACAAAGGAATTGTAGAAAATGACTATGAAATGGCCATTCTCCTATAATTTAATGTAAAATTGTCTCTATAACATGATTTTCATCGGCGTAGCTCCCATTACGCAGTTTTGCACATGCGTAATAAAAATAGTAACATTCAAGGGAGGTCACCTATTGTGGAAAAAGGTGATTTTCCACCATAAGGAACTGCTCTTAAAGGAAAGAACTAACTCCCTCTGGGAGCAAATTCTTTCCCGTAAGAGAAGTTCCCATTTCGATGCAATTAAAGAGAATCCCTTTGATATGTGTAACTTTTTCAGCGTCCTGGCTACGCCATTGATTCCCTTATAACAAAGTCCATTTCTAAATAACTATGTCACTGTGAAGACAGTGAGCTTGTGTCTGGTTTGCACATAAAAAACAAGCCTCTTGTCTGCTTATTGGTTGTTGAGTTCACATTAATTTTGCTGTTATAATATGCCCTTCTGTTCTACATTTCAACATAACTTAATATGATTAAAGTAAGAAAGGCGGCAAAGATCAGGAATTGATACTATCAAGTACCACACCTGACCCAGGATACAACATGGGAAAGTGACAAAAACACAATTAAACATCACAAACAACCCATTTCAGACCGATGGAATTTTCCATAAAGCTTCATACAATAAAGAGTCAGGATAGTCCATTGTCTATATTGAGAGGTCACAGGTTCTCTGGAGATTGATTATGCCTTGGCAAACAGTGCAGACCCTGTTGAAATTTCGCATTATGCCATTAATATTTACTCTTTCAATGAAATTTTCTCCCTAAATGAACCTTGTTTCAAAAGCATTCATTTTCTCATGAAAGTGTGTAGCTCTTTGGGTTTCCCTTACTCCATACTGAATCTATGACTTTCATACTTATATATTTACATTTTCACTGTGAGTCTTTAAAGCTGCATTGTCTGTAACTTTTGATCTTTTAATTTTAGAAATAATGTTTCTAATTTTTTAGAACACAGCAAAAAACTAAACTTCAGGTATATATTCGACCAATTTCGTAAATCTTAACAAATTATCAGTATGAAAACAACAGCATTTATGCTAAATATTAACTGTCTTTAATTATTGGAGGAACGCAAATAATTACCAACAAGAGAAAAACACCTGTTTTTATAAGATAATTCACTTTTCCATGCAGTTTTCAGCTATGGTGAACAGAAATATTGTGAAACCATAACTTAATTCTACTTTTACAAATGATTTAAAAAGAATTTTTTTTTTTAAAAAATGTTCATAGTTGCAGACTTAGTCTCTTTAAATGAACCTTTACATTTGAGATGTCATTCATAATGACATACCTTCATGAATGGAAGGATTTAACCAGGACCACCCATGCCCATATATGCGCCATTTGGGTGGACCAACATCAATTCTATCCAATAATTTTGTTTGTTTACTGATGCTTGCATGATGTTGAACACATATTGCCATGATGCTATGCGGGGAAATTTGGCATTTTGGCTATTCCATCTGGTTTAATCTAAAATATCGGAAAACCAGACAAGTTAGGTGAAACTTGATACTTGACTGATAATATAAAATGTTTACACAAATGATAAGTAATATTCTGGTTTCACTTACTTTGCAAGAGACCCAATGTGACAAAAAAAAATGAATTTATTTCTTAAACGTACATCCAAAAAATGATCTTCATTTCTTAAAAGAATAATGTAACACTAAAAACAAGCATGATGGAAAATCTCATTCACATTTAAAATTGAGCCAGTGCATGAGTTTTCCAACAATGTGGTATGTGTGACCAGCAAAGCCTCGGATCAGCCTGGGCATATGCGCAGTCTGATCAGAGCCTTTGCTAGTCGCTTGAGGATTCTATGATTGTTAAGCTACAGACTGAACACCATTTGGAGTTTCTAAGCTTAAGGAGGCTGCAGAGGCTCGTCCGAGTCTACACATGTCAAAATGCCACATTGGAAATTTCAAATGATATATTTTCTACTTTTTCAGAGTGTTGATGACTTGTGGCAGGATTACTTACAGAAGTTACAGGATCATGTCCAAGACCCTCTCACCAAATACCTCAGTTGCATTCCACAGATTAAGGTTCGTATATATAGAATACTAGGTGAGTGTCTTTTGATATCAAGTTTACCATGCAAGGCTTTGAGAAGGCTTGTCGAATCGCGAGGCCTGCCGCGCGATTCGACATGCATTCTCGAAGCATTGCCTGGTAAACTTGATATCAAAAGACGTGAACCTGGTATTCTATTTATCATGCAGTTTACCCATTGGTTCACTCTACTAACTAGCGATTATGATGTAATTAGTGATTTTTGTATGGATTCAGCATCACTGGCGTCGTCATTCAAAAAGTGCAATGTCTACATGACCTGATAGAGACACATTCTGTGAGATGGCGAATGTTTATCAGATCAGCGTGCAACAATGTAGTTAATATGAGAGGTAACTGATATAACACCAGAACCATATAGTAATGGCAAAAGCTGAGAGAAATATCATAATTCTGCTCACCATTTTTAGCCCTCAAGGTTCAGGGGATATAGAGATAGATCTGGCGTCTGTCAATCCAAAGGCAAAAGCTTGTGGGCTCAATAAACTGTATACCCTTTGAGATATTTGATGATATTTGGTAGACTTGTATATCAGGCCATGTGCAAGAATTGTTGCTTTCCCTTGCTACCTGTTTGAGTTATCTCCCTTGAATGAACTTAACTTTGGAATCATGCACTCCATTACTGTTATACCCTTTGAGATATTTTGATAATATTTGTCAGGGTTATATTTTAGGTCAAGACAGGCTGTCGCTTGTAAGAATGGCAACCGTTGCTCTCTGAATTATCTTCCGTGAATTAAGTTGATAGGGAAAACCGTGTGCACTCCATATAGCTCTTATACCCTTACGAGATATTTTGATAATATTTAAACTCGAGGTTTTATGTTTTTCACATTAATTTTCGGCCATAACTTTTTATTCCTAATTTTAGCTACTTGTATTCGCGATGAAAGTTGTAGAGAAAAATTTGCGCCAATTTCTCACAAATGTCTGAAGTTTGTGGCGCCAACAGGTTTTTGTGTACATTGATGGAGATTTGGCAATGAAATGAATTCAGGCAAATTTTCTAAGTCTTTTATTGACAGGTAAAATGCGTAGAGGCATAACAGAAAGGATTCGTCTCAAAAGAATATCTACAAACAGTGGATATACCATTAATTGGGCCTCGTCGCGAGAAAACCTGTCTTCGGGGTTTCCGACAAAGCGAGTTTCAAACCGGTCTCCTCAGCTACAGAGACTAGCTAGAACATTGAAATTTCACCTTGCGCAAGTTTACATATAATACTTTCTAAAAAGCGAATAACAAAGGCGCTGATCAGACTGCGCGGATGCGCAGGCTGGTCTGCGTCTGTGTTGTTCGCAAACCACCGAAGACAGGTTTTCTCGCGTCGAGGCCCAATTAATGGTTGTATATAGCATAATCCTGCAGTTTGACCACTCAGAATTTACCGTGCATGTGCACAATCTACTTTGAGCATGAGAATTTGTAGGTACAGAAGTTGGGATTTCACTTGAGGTGTCATTTTTCTCTTAATGCATGTGCTCCAAAACTGACGGTTTCAAGATGACCCAAATAGTTTAATGCACAAGGGAATCAGGCGCAGTTTCCCTTATATTTGAATAAGGCATTCATCGCTTTATTTAGTGAATTAGGGCGGGGCAAGGCAACTTTTTGACTTACATATTTGACTTAGTTATCTGCACTTTGGTTAAAATGCTCAAAGTGTGCAACTATGCGCAGAGTTAACTGCAGCATCTTGGATGTTGGAACTGTTTGGACAAGTTGGCGCTATTTTTTCTCTACAACTTTAATCGCGAACACAGTTGTGAAAAAGTAAAAACAGTATTATCAGGTTGATCCTTGTGATAATGATATGTGGAGATCCAGTGTGAGGGAGCGCAGTGGCTCAGTGGTAGAGTGCTTGACTAGAGGCGGAGGGACCGCAGGTTTGAGCCTCACCGGCTTCACTGCTTTGTGATCCTTGAGCAAGACACTTTTATCCTAGCTTAGTACTGGTTCAACCCAGGAAGACCTGTCCCTGTTTAACTGAAAGATTGTTGATGGGACATAAAGAATCAAATCAAACAAACAAACAAAAGATCCAGTGTGAGATCTGCCATGTGTGCAGCTAGCCAGCTACCTGGAATGGAGCCCACTGATGTGGATGATGCTCCTGTATCTGCATGTTAATCTAAATGCTGCTGATTATGATCTCTTCTATATTATATGTACTTGGCTGCCAGTTTGTAACTGCTTATCATTAACCTTTAGGTCCTGGGATTTGCCATCTCTGATGGCTATTTTAAAGCTTACATTCCTGCAAGGCTCACACAGCCTTGAAAACTACTTGAAACAGAGGATTTTTCTTGAAAAGTCATTTAAAATGAAATCAACATTGATATGTGCTGGAAAACCACTCTAAGCTTTAAAGCTAATCGGAACAAAAGTCATTTGCTTTTCTCGTCTGCTGAAATGTTTAAGAAGCCTCTATGTCAAATAGTGTGGACCCAGATCAGACTGCTCCTATAGGAGCAGTCTGTTCTGGATCCACACTGTTTGCTTCTATACTTAATTCGTCAGTAATGTTAGGCAATTATTTGCAGCAGACGACTTCAGCAGATGACATTTTCAGATGCATTTTTTTCTTGGCGATTTAAAGGTTAAATTTATTCCATATAAACCCTCTCTTCTCCACGGGTGGTAAACCTAGGAACTACCACGAAATTGTGTTAACGTAATTTTGTTCCCAAGCCACATCCGGGACACGTCGTGGTAGTTTCCAGGCCGAAAATTGGATAATGAAAGGTTGGTGTCACTTTCATTTTTGTTTTATTTTACAACTTAGAACAAAAAATGGTGAAATCCGACAATGTGGTTCCGTGTAAGTATGTCTCAGCGTCCCCTCTAGCCCAAAATTTTGTTTGAAAAGTTATTTTCTTTCTTTTGGTACGTGTTTCCCCACTGAGCATCGGACCAACTTTCCCCAAAGTTCGAAGGATTTTAGCCCATATCTGTCAAATTGAATGGAATTTGATATCATTTGACGATGGAAATGATAAAAAGACCCTGAATAAACATTTCTTCACAGAAAAAAAATCTGAGCATTTACTCGTAAACGATTCATGCTCCATTCGTCCTGTGTGGTAGTTTCCAGCTCATTGTGGTAGTTAAAATGCTATCGTGGTAGTTTCCAAGACTTTGTAGGAATTTAGTAGTAGTTCGCATCAGCAGATTTCCACTATTCAGGGGCTACTTCATTTTTATAAAGACAGGGTGTGCGGGCCGAACCTTGAATACTCCTCTTATTCATACGAAGACCTTTTCAAATAACCTTTGGTCAGATAACAAATGACGACTGCCTGAATTTTAATTTTAGTGGGCTATTGAAATGATGAGAAGAATGAAAAGAAGGCATATTCACATTTTTTGTTTTTGAATAAACATGCTTTTTAATTATCAAATAACATGCCCGTTCATCGTCACACTCGCATGTATATAAAAAGTGTCCCAACCCGAGGATATTTCCCTTTTTTCCGAAGCGCAAGTACTAACAATACTTTGGGCCATTAGTCTTAGCCTGCCATTTTATCTTAAAGCTGACTGAACATGGAACAACGTAGCGAGTGACGCAATTTTTTATATCATTTTTTTTGTCTGTTGCTTGGTCCACCACGGCTCAACTGATGACCTTCTTTTGCTTTAGATTTCCAGAGGTGTTGTTTGGCAGTCCAGGGCATGGTCTCCACCTGTCAAGCATCACATTGAATCTCGAGTCCTCAGCTTAGCTTCCTCATGGTGTTGAAATGTGGTTTATTTGTTTATCGTGGTAATTGATTGACGAGTTCGAGGGTTATCATGCGAAACAAACAACCACTATAATGTTTTGTAACACTTCAGAAACGTATCCTATAAAGTCTTGGAAACTACCACGATAGCATTTTAACTACCACGATGAGCTGGAAACTACCACACAGGACGAACGGGGCATGAATCGTTTACGAGTAAATGCTCAGATTTTTTTTTTCTGTGCAGGAATCTTTATCCAGGGTCTTTTTATCGTTTCCATCGTCAAATGATATCAAATTCCATTCAATTTGACAGATATGGGCTAAAATCCTTCGAACTTTGGGGAAAGTTGGTCCGATGCTCAGTGGGGAAACACGTACCAAAAGAAAGAAAATAACTTTTCTAACAAAATTTTGCGCTAGAGGGGACGCTGAGACATACTTACACGGAACCACATTGTCGGATTTCACCATTGTTTGTTCTAAGTTGTAAAATAAAACAAAAATAAAAGTGACACCAACCTTTCTTTATCCAATTTTCGGCCTGGAAACTACCACGACGTGTCCCGGATGTGGCTTGGGAACAAAATTACGTTAACACAATTTCGTGGTAGTTCCTAGGTTTACCACCCGTGTTCTCATGAACTATAAATCTATTTTCAGGCACGAGTTGCGAAGCGAGGAAGAAAGTTAATAGATTATGATAATGCCAAACACAATCTTGAAGTACAGCAAAGTGCAAAGAAGAAAGATGAAGCCAAAGTAACAAAGGTAAAAACATAGTTAGAAATCATTTACAAATGGTTCACATTTTATTGGAATAATATTTTAAAATTAAGCCTTTATAATGAATCTTTAGATTTTTGCAACCGTTAATAGACTCATGAAAGACATAAATTTGGTTGACAGCTGCCAAGCTCTCTTGCCCGTGCAATTTGCTTCAAACATCGAATTCATTCGCCAGAAGTGACACTGGCAGCGAGCCACACCTGAGTTGCACATGCAAAACGAGCCTCTTGTTTGCTCCATTTGCTGTCCGTGATCACACTGGCTGTTCCGCTTTTCCTTTGTACACTCCAACAAAACCATTAATACAATTACACATTAAATACAAAACTGTCTTTTCCCTAAATTATAAATAAATTCTATATTTTAGATATTTATGATAAAAGGTAAATATAAGCAATAAATTCAATTTTGGCCTGTTCATGGAATCATGAATACTTCGGGTCTCTTGCAAAGTTAACTTTGCAGGAGACCCGAAGTATTCATGATTCCATAATCATTCTGAAAATCGAATTTATTTCTTATATGAATCTCATTATTAGGAAACATTTACAGTTTAAAGTCGATTTTTTATGTTTTTCACATTGATTTTCAGCGGTAACTTTTTAGCAAACTGTGTTCATGATGTAAGTTGTAGAGAAAAATTAGTGCCAACTTCTCCAATGTTTCCGACATACAAGATGCTGCAGTTAACTCTGCGCACAGATGCATTCTTTGGGCAGTCAAAATGTAACATTGCACTCCTCTAAATCACTGACTAAGGCAGTCAATGGCTTGTTCAAATTATTTGGAAATTGTGCCTGATTTACTTGTGCATTAAGCTTGTGGGATCATCTCAAAACCACTTCTTTTGGAGAATGTGCATAAGAGAAAAAATGGCATGTCATGGGAAATCCCAGCTTCTGTACCTACAAATGATCATGCTCAAAGTAGATTCTGCATATGCACGGTACATTCTGAGTATGACAATGGCAGGATTATGCTTTACACAACCGTTGAATAATGGTATATTCTAATGCAATTGCTTTTGTGACTCAAAGTCTGATTGGATTACTTCAAAAATTTGCGACTATATCATATCCGAAACAGTTTACGTCATTAATTATGTCACACTGCGTTTGATTATGTGCAGCTTTATTCTGCTTGCAACACTCCAGTTTGAGACAAAACTACAGAAGTGCATTAAAATGGGGATAACCATATTCAAAATTTTCATTTGGGGAGGTACATCGTTGGATAAACGGGTGGAAATCTTGTTTTATGGCTCCCCTCGCGGGTCACCATACAACTAAATTTTTGACCATACTATATCTGACGATATACCTCCACAAATGAAAATTTTGTATACAGTTATTTTCTAATTCACCGCATGTGAATATTCTTTTGAGATGAACCTTTTCCGTCAGGCCTCTGCTAAATTTACCTGTCATTAAAAGACTTTGAAAATTTGGCTGAATTCAATTTATTGTAAAATCTTCACCAATGTACACAAAAATCTGTAAGCACCACATACTTTGGACCTTTTGGAGAAATTGGCGCTAATTTTCTCTACAACTTTCATGGCGAACACAGTTAGTTAAAATTAATTAAAAATATAAAAAATGATCGCCGAAAATCAATGTGAAAAATCAAATGTAGTAGCATAATTGAAAAGCCTTCATTAGTGAGTCGCATTTTTATAAAACCTATATCAATTAGTCAAGTTGTTATAATATATAGTCACATTGTAAATGGTATAATTGTATAATAGTCATCACATTTTGGCTATCCTGGTCTGGGTCCAAACTGTTTTCAATGGCTATGAGCGGACAGGATCTTACACAAGTGATCAGTTCACATGAAATTTATTAAACAAGCCTTTTGTGAGTTTAATAAATTTAATATGAAATGATCAAGATTGTAAGATTCTGTTTATCATATAACTTTTAAAGCTGCATACTCTGTAACTATGAACATTTTTCGAAAAATTTTATTTTCTTTTTAAATCATTTGTAAAAGCTGAATTAAGTTATGTTTTCACAATAAATATGTTCACTAGAGCGGAAACTGCACGGAAAAGTGAATTATCCTATAAAACAGGTGTGTTTTACTCGTGTCGATAATTATTTGCGTCCCTCCAATAATTATAGACAGTGTATTTTAATATAAATGCTGTTGTTTCGATACTGATAATTTGTTAAGATTTACGAAATTGGTAAAATGTATACCTGAATTTTAGTTTTTTTACTGTGTTCTTGAAAAATAGAAACATTAGTTCTAAAATTAAAAGATCAAAAGTTACAGACTATGCAGCTTTAAATGCGATTTGGCACCTTCAAAGTTTGTTTATTTCTATGTAAACTTGCATTGTTGTCACGGACGTCGTCATGACGTGACATGTTCCTGTTGAAAGTGTAATGTAACATGTGGTCATAACATTATTTATGACATGACGTTATCCACTGAATAACAGTATTGTCTTTTCATTGAAAAGGAAATTTTCAAAAAAAGCTCGCTAAGGTTTTGCATAATAATAGCATTCATATATACCTTATGTACTATTATTTTCAAGGCTCAGGAAGATTTAGATCAAGCCAAGAAAATTTATGATGACTTAAATGATGAATTACACTCAGAGCTTCCAGAATTCTATAACAGGTAAAGTCAGATTTCAGTAACAGGTAACTTGATTACAGTAAAACCTGTGTAAAATGGCCACTCTCAAAAAGATCAAAAGTTGATTTTCAAGACCAATTTTCGCTTAATGCGGGTTGAAAGTATTGCAGTAGGGGTCCATTCTGCAATACTTTCGACCTTCACTAAACTACCATGTGCCATTAAGATTTTGTTTTGTCTATTTTTGAGTGGCCGTTTTACACAGGTTTTACTGTACTTTTGCTTGTTACTGAAAATAGGTTATTGTTCATTAGCAAAACAGCCTGTGCATTTGCACAGTCTGATCAAGGTTTTAAGCTAGTCTTTGCTATTGTCAGAGCAGATTATGAATGGGTTACCATGCCGACAACTCCTAAAACCGGTAAATTCAAGTTGAGGCCCAAACCTGATACCAGCCCTTTTACATGATGCATATTATTACCATGGATTCACATGCTGAATGGGAAATGGTGTAGATCCTGATGAGCTAGTTACAGCTGGTCTAGATCTACACTATGTTAAAAAGAGGAAAGTATTTCATTTTTATCAACCAAGCAGTACCGGGCCGCGTAGCGCAGTCGGTAACGTGTCTGGCTACAGATGTGTGTCTGACTGCAATTCCAAGGGTCGTGAGTTAGATCCCGGCCCGGTCCCATACTTTCGTGGAGATTGATCATGAAATAATTTCTACGGTCATTCTCCTCCCTTCCGCTGATTCATTCAAGGAGGGTTGTTGTCAGTTACAGCAAAAGTATGTGCACGAATTACTGGTTATCCGCTTGTTCAAGCCTGCTCAGGAAAAAGTGTGGTTAGGTGAACTGACCGTCCAGCAATGACCATAGCTGTTGACTTGGGACGTAAAGCAACAAAACAAACAAACAAACAAATCAACCAAGCAGTCACCTTATACACAGGGTTCCCAGGTTTGATCCCCCACCTTCAGTCTGTCGCATGAGACTTAGCTGTGGCTCCCTCTCAAAATGACTTTAGCTGAATACAAACACATTTATACTCATCGATCAAGCATCAAAGATTTGAAAGCGAACTTTGATTAAACATACACGCTACCTCATTTTTATGTATACAGGCCTCCAGATAAATGTGGGTAACTGAAAATTAATTTTCTTATTTATCAACCAAAACATGTTGTGGGTGCTCAAAAGAACCGTCTCAATGAGACGGTTCTTTTGAGCACCTAAAACATATGTTTTGATTGCTGGGTAAGAAAATAATTGCATTTTTACGCACAAATATTTTGCTTAAAGTATAAATATTGTCAAGTTGACATCAAAGACCCTGTCAAGAAGAAAAAATAAGCTTCCAGAGTTCTTTAATTCACCACTTACATCATTATTTTACCTTTTTGTAGGGTTTTCATGTTTACCATTAAACGCATCATTAATAATGACATTTTCACTTCTCCTTGGCTTGTTATATCAAGGTCAGAATGACAATCAATCCTAGATGTTTTCTCACGCTGCATATAGAAGTAGTTAAAGACAAAACACTGGGCCTGATCTGGGTCCAAACTATTTACAAAGGTTTGCAGATGACAAAAGTTGTCGCTAGCAAGGAAATCTGAGTTAAGCTAAAGACTGAATGTGGCTTTGTGTGTAAAATGATGTCTACAACTTCAGCCTGGTAATGCTGAACATTGATTTAAGGTTTGAACACAGTGAAGATAAAGACCTACAGAGAAGCCATACAGAATATATGGATTCATCAAAAGTACTGGCTGGAAATCAAACAGAGATATAGGCTAGCAAATAATTGTGTTCATCAGTTCAAAGGCAAACACCTGCAGGACCACAAAATGGGTGGGGCATGTAAGGAAATGCAATTGATTGCATTGTACATACTATCAAAAAGTTAGCTAATGCACTTTATATCTATATAAGTAACTAAAACTGCAGATTTTGCCATGAGCATAGTAACTCATTGCATGCTGGGTCATTTTCATGGTTTTGTTTCCGTCTGCTAATTACTTTCAAAATTAACATAAAAGTTAACAAAAAAAAATCTTTTAGGAACACTACCCATGTCAAACAGTTTGGATCCAGATCAGGACCGACGTTCTGTCGGTCATGATCAGGGTCAAAAAACTGTTTGCAAAGTTCATCAGCAGACGACAAAATTCCCCGCTAGCAAGCAAAGAGGTAAGCGAAAAGTCTAATGACTTGCACACTAGATAAAGGCAGTATCTTGGGCCCAGTTATTTATAGCACAGTTAGCTTAATGGAATCATTTGTGATTGATACATTTAATTTAATCAAATCCAGTGACACTTTGTGCTGAAAAATTGTAAGTATTTTGAGTCCAATCTGTTTGCAAAGTTCGCATATCTTTAAAGTCATTCTTCAGCTCTTTATCTACCAGTGTCATCTGCTGATTACCTTTGCAAACAATTTGGACCCAGATCAGGCCTGACAAAATGTCAGGCCTGATCTGGTTCCAAACTGTTTTACACTCTGATGGTATTCCTGAAAGATTTATTCTTGAAAATGCTAATTTACGACAAAATTGGCTGCCAGCAGGCAAAGCGTTGATAGAGAGGAGAGGCTATTGTGTATCCAATACAAATTGTTGAGAAGTATTTCTAATGTTAAAGGTTTAGTAAAAATAAATGGAGTTTGTCTAAAAAAGAGATTATGTGTGTATTTGGCATGTCTTTATTTATTAACTAGTTATCCAGTGAGTCAGGTGAACTCTAGAACCAAATTGAAAAATTGAAAAAGTCCCTTAGCCTGTATGCTAACAGCAAAAGCAACATGTCAGACTGCACACAATTTGTGCCATTTGCAATGTTGTTGCTGTTGCCTTTGTAGAAGTGTGTCTCAAGAGAATTTCTTTTTGTTTGTTTGTGTTGATGCTTTATGTGTCAGTCAACAATTTTTATCCCCAGCAAAGTCGGGAGGGAAATAGTTTTGGCGTCTTCCTTCCATCCTGAGGCATAATTCAGGACCCATTTGTCAGTTTTGATGCATTCTTGGTATAAATGATGAGTACCATGAACAGCCATTATCTTTTAAGTTTTGTCGAAATCGTCTGATTATTTCTATTAGGTATGGAAGTTTGAAACACTTATGTGCACAGGTCAAACACTGTTTTAATCTTGAAACTAGATAAGGACAAATTACTTACATATTTCCTCTTTTTCAGTCGGGTGACATTTTACGGGAATGCATTCCAACACATGTTTGAAGCTGAACATGTCTTCCATCAGGAAATCGGAAAAGTAAGTCGATACTAATATCTCCAGATAAGTGGGGGTAATTATAAATTGAGCCGCAGCATGAGATTTCCAACAATTTGACATTTTGACAAGTGTAGACTCATAGGAGCCTGTACAGCCTCCTGTTAAGCTTAGAACCTCCAAAAGATGTTCAGTCAACAGCTTGACACTCATAATGTATATTCAAGCGACAAGCAAAGGCTCTGATCAGACTGCACGTATGCGCAGGCTGATCTGAGCCTTTGCTGGTCGCACATAGCAAATTGTTGGAAATCTCATGCACTGGCTCAATTAGTTTTCTTATTTCTCAACCAAAACATATTGTGACAACTCAAAGAACTGTCATAATGAGAAGCTTCTTTTGAGCACACAATTATGTCTAGCCTAACAGATGCGAAAATTAGAACAAATTTACGCTCCTATGCATCAGTCATCTACAGACCATGATTTTTACCTTTGACTACTCTTGGATTTAGTAAAGTTGTTTCATTAACACTAATTAACAATTATGACAGGAGCAACACTAAACACAAGTATTCTTTTATTGACTCAGAGTCACAATATATTAATTTGACAAACATTTGGTAAAGTTACTAACTGATATATCAGATTGGGAATTATCATCACCATATGTTGCTGATTCAATGCTGTTATATAATGAAACAGCATTAAGTCACTGTCTCATTCCATTTTGATCCCGTCACAGTCCCATAATTTCGCGGAGATTGATCATGAATAAATTTCTATGGTCATTCTCCTCCCTTCCGCTGATTTATTCAAGAAAAGTTGTTGTCACTCACAAGCAAAAGTATGCGCAAGAAGTACTGTTTAACTGCGTGTTCAAGCTTGCCCAGGAAAAAGTGTTGTTAGGTGAACTGACCGTCCTGACATGACCATAGCTGTTTACTGGGACGTAAAGCAACAAACCAACCAACCAAATCACTGTCTCATTGTTTAGGCCAGAATTTTTTTATTAGTTGATTTACAAACCCGCCGACTGTAATTTTCCCTAAAGTGCAAAAAAAATAAAATTAATAATTTTTTTTTTTATTTTATTCCATCCGCCGACTCTAAATATAATTCGTTTCGTTAAAAATAAAAATGGATTGCGAGATCGATTGACCCAACAGGATACGCATTTATTTAAATTCTAGCGCATATCATGTAGGAAAAACAAAATAAGCAATCTGCATTTGATGTTTTTCCAGAGTGTCATATTTGTTTTTGTTGTTTACACGGTAGGAAAAAGTTAGAGGATATCCGAATTTGTTTCCCTTCGGACATGTTCGTTTTATTACGGAGGCATCGCAAATCTTCGTAAACGCATTCGCCATCAAATGAAAACACGTCTAAGTCTCCGTCGGATCAATAGTGCAGCTTGGGGAAACCATCGAGAACCGCGAGGTTGCCGTGTAACACACAGTTTTACTTTCGGTTTCACAACACGCTTTCTGCAAAATGCTATGGAAGAAAGTTATAGAAATAAAGCGATCCAAGCGTGTTTGCCTTCTTGTAATAGTGTACAGTATTTTCTTCAAATATCTCTGAAATCCAGCGGCTTTTTCCTTTTAGAAAAAAAGTATCAGGAGACCTGTGTTTGCGAGAATCGAATACACAAAATCCAAACAAGTACTGGCTTATACAAAAGTATTTCGGTCTGTCTAATGACTAAAAAAATATTTCAGATCATTTTAAGTAGCGTCAAGTTCTGATCAAATATTTTGATTTCAACAAAACCCCTCACCCACCTACCCCTCCCAAAGCAGACAATAGCCACTAAAAGGGCACTCGTAATACTCCTATTTGCACTATTTTTTTTTTACAAAAAAGTAGTCTCCTCCTGCACCCCTTGTCCCCTCTGCGGCTTTGTCCTGCTTAACCCAACACCTATTTTGCCAAATAAAAATTGTTATCTTACCTTTTGCTCGCTTGTTAGTAGACTAGGAAAACAAGCAGTTAGCTCGGGCACAATTAAACGGCCTCTTGAAATAGCTTAATCGTTTCTTGGTGTACATTTTTTTAAGACAAAAAGTCAGTACTCCAAAAAATTTCTCGTTACTCCTTTTTTAAAAAAATGGACAAGTACTGTACTCTGTTAATCATAAAGCTTATCTAAAACCCTGGACCCAACTTTGGTTACCGGCGTGTATTGATTTAACATTATAAGAAGGAAATCCAGTAGACTGGTATCTAGAAATCCAGTGTTTTGAACCGGCGCTGGTTATTTTACATGAAGCGGGCAACCAGTATTTCTTCCTATTTTCAATATGGCCGTTAACGACAACAATTTTTAGTTCTGAAATTCGAGTGCTTTACTATTAAGGTACTTAATAAAAAGCATTACGGCAAGTCAGTTTGAAATCAACCATCGGAAATGAAGTATCCAAAATATTCGAAGATGACCAAGTTTCTGTTTTATCAGTATTCACCGGAGACTCCGAGAGAGGGAGAACCAAGTGAACTGTTCTGCGGAGCTGGAGACACCGTTTAGTCAGTTATCCATGAATTTAAGCATAAATAGGAGCGCCTTTAGAATCTGTCCGCCACTCAATTTGGTGTTTAAAATAGGACATTTATTGGGCGGACAGATTCTATAGTCTAGCCTGCCAATCATCACAATGGAAGCGGGTCAAGTCGTCTCTTAGTCAACTCGTCCCCCTAGGTTAACTCGTTCTCTGGTGCATTTTGCCCTGTCTCGTTAGTTATGCACCAGTCATTTGTATCCACTGTTCCCCCACCTACAGGGATGGGCAGGGATAATGACTTTTCACTTTTCAGAGCCCTAGTATGAGGCTTTGAGTGATTTTCCAGTACTTTTCAAAGCAGATTTAATTTCCAAGGACTTTTCAAGAAAGCCCTCTGAATTCAAGTACTTTTTAAGCCTGTGCGAACTCTGTGGTTTATATTATCAAACTTCTAGTCAGTCTTATCTAATCAGTCTGTCATGATGATGAAGTTTTCAGATGGTCATCTGCAAACACTGTAGATCCCGATCAGACTTCTCCTAGAGGAGCATTATGGTTAGGATCTACAAAGTTTGCCATTTTGTCTGGGTTTTTTTTATAGAGTGACACTGTTATAACTGATAACTGACTGTTGGTTTTACACCTTATTGTTTTACTGTTTGTTCTCGGAATATCTGGAAAAAAAAAATTTAAGAAAAAAAATCTCTTTTTTTTTTATTTTTTTATTATCGACTGATCATTTTCAGAGCTTTTTTTTTTTTTTTCGTCCCTTGACCCTAAATCTGAATTTTTTTTCCCGTAAATCAACTAATAAAAAAATTCTGGCCTTACAAAAGAGTTTTTCAGCAAATGCGCAGATAATAAGGCATTGGATATGGTATAATATCCGTAAGAGCCTTTCATTTGTGTGCTAGAAGATTGCAGATGCTAATAAAATAATAAATATTTTTTGTGGTGGCATAACATTAAAATCAGATCCTCAATGCTTACAATATTTACCATAAATTTTCAGACAAATATGCTCAATCGAATAATATAAACCCAAATCAGACCACTCCACAAGGAGTGGTCTGATCGAGGTTAATATTATTTGAACTGTGGCATGGGATTTCCAACAATGTGATATGTGCGACCAGCAAATCCTCAGATCAGCCTGCGTATATGCGCAGTCTGATCAGAGCCTTTGCTAGTCCCTTGCATATTCTAGGAGTGTTAAGCTACTGACTGAACATCACTTGAAGTTTCTAAGCTTAAAAGGTGGCTGCATAGGCTAGTCTGAGTCTGCACTTGTCGAAATGTCACATTGTTGGAAATCACATGTTGTGGCTTATTTGTCATTTCACTACTACCTTTTACATAGCTTATCAGGACTTGCTCAAATCTTAGTATAAATTTGGTGAGGGATATAGTTTCTGAATACTTAGGTAAATATACTAGTTGCTATATTTGAATATATGAGAACACAGAAGTACATATTTCATGCCTGCTGTCTCCTTTGTAACATTTTTCACTCAGAAAAGTATACCAATACCTCACTCTGAAAAACGAAAGGACAACCTTTCAGCTAACTATTGTAAATTTTTCCTGCCCTGGCAACTAACCAAAAAGCTTTTAAATACAAAAAGCATCAATATTATACCTCTATATAGATGTCATGAATTGTTATTGTTGGGTTATTGCTATAATATTTAGAGGATATATAAACAGCTGCTTTGCTAGGTGAGGTCAATATCAGCATTATGGCTGAACCACAGGAGCCAGTCCAACTTTATAATATGCCATCTCAGTTTATATACTGAAATAGACTATAAACTAAACTTATTAACACTTTGTATACTGGGTACTTTGACAAACAGTGAAGACCCAGATGAAATGCCACATAATGTGGCATTTCATCAGGATCTACACAGTTTGATCTTCAAACAAACAAAAAAATACAATATTTTCTAAAATTATAACCCGACAACCCTAGATTTTTACAATTGACCATCCCAAGTCTTTTGGATCAAACCAGAAGGAAGAATCCATTAGTATACACAGGATTAGTATTTCATGGCATACTGTGTAGACTGGACTGACCCTTGTGGGCTGAAGTATATATGAATTAATGCATTGTTAGGTCTGGGCCAGTGCCCCACCATGTGATTTTGCTGAACCTGTAAGTATCGGTTGAATGCTCATTTCATTATGATACATGTAGCATGTCTTTTTCAGTTTGGAAGAGCAATTTTATCCCCCCTTTCTGAATCCTAGCATGTTGACTTTAGTTTGGTTGATAAGGTCCACCAGTCACTCTCAAACTTATAAGCTGATCATGTTGACTTTAGTTCATTTGGTCCAGTCCTGAGGTTTTAAAACTTTTTTTCATGCTCAACTCAAAGGAGCATAAAATTTCAACTGCTCATAGCTAAAATACATGTATTGAAGAATAAATATTTTTCTTGCTTTTAAACATTCAGATGTTGCATTTATCCTGCTAATAAATGTTAAAATGCCAACAATTGTTGGCATTTTAACATTTATTAGCAGGATAAATTTTGTAGTCAGATGAGTTGAATATGAGAAAAGTTATATAATCTCGGAGCCTGGTTAATCTAAAAACTTATATAAGAGCATGCCATGATATATGAACCATTCTATTCTTATTACTTGGACAACTTTACTTTTTACCACCCTAAGTCCTGTCCAAAAATTTGAAAGGTGGATGTGAAATGTAGTCTATGAATAGCAAACATTGTACCTGGTCTGGGTTTACAGTGTTTGATCAGTCCTATTCTGTCCAAGTATTTAGGATAGTTAAGTTAGGCAAGGCTAGAAATTACAGCATGTGATTGATTGAATTATTTTGGGCCAGTGCATGGGATAACAGTACTTATTACATGATATTGCCGCTTGGATAGACATAATGCCTTGTATTAAAATTGATGAACCACTAATGGTTTTTCGAAAGTGAAGGCTCTGACTGCACAGATGCACATGTTAGTCTGAGCCTTCGTTTCATATCTCGGCAAAAATACCAAATGTCATTTAATTGTCCATTTGTTTGAAAACTTTAATATTTTGTTTCTAAGGTTACAAACTGCCATATTTAAAAGGTACTATTATCCTTTGACTAAAATGATATAGGTACAGTAAAACCTGTGTAAAATGGCCACTCTCAAAAAGACCAAAAAATGGTTTTCAAGACCGATTATCGCTTAATGCAGGTCAAAAGTATTGCAGAATGCTCCAAGGGGAGCATTCTGCAATACTTTCGACCTTCATTAAGCTACCATTTGTCATTAAGATCTTTGTTTTGTCTATTTATGAGTGGCCGTTTTACACAGTTTTTTCTGTAGGTCATAAAATAATAGAAAAAATCCTTAATTTCCCAGTTTTACCACAGCTTAACCCTTTTCCCCGCCAGTCATGACTTAGGTAACCTTTATTTGCAAACAATATGGACCCAGATCAGATTGCTCTTAGCAGTCTGATCAGTGTTAATAGTGTTTGCTTCATGATGACCAAAAGTAGTCTGAAGTGTATTTGAATAAATGCAGCAGACGTAAAAAGCAGACAATATTTTCAGGACGAAAATATTGGTGGGAGAAGGGTTAAAATTAAAGCATGTTTGCTTGTCCATTCAATATAATTTATATAGTCACAGTTTTTTTTATCTGACATAGTTACTCACTACTTTTGAAAAAACTTATCAGTTTATTTTTGTAGACCCAGTTATCCCAAATTATAATTTGGCGACCTATTTCTTGCTTCTTTATGTCCCTTCGCTGAAGGGGACGGGGACATATTGTTTTTGGTGAGGATACCGTCATCATTGGTGTTGGTATGACACTTTCTTTTCGTGCAAGATATCTCATGAACTAGTGGGCAGATTAAAACCAACTTTGCATTGATATAACATTGGTGCATGATTAGGTTTTGGTGACCTTGTTGTAATTTTCAAGGTCATAGCAGAGCTAAATAGATCAAATTTAAACCAAATAGAGCTTGTGTGTAAGATATATGGTGGGGAGACATCTGTTTTCTCTGAAAACAATACTGGTTTTGATTTATTTTCTCTATATGGGAGTTTATTCCTCCTTTGTGTTTCTAAAGCCTCTGTATATCAAGCTACATACCATCGGCGTCACTAATTGTTTGATACTCTGATGGCAGTGCTGTGTGAAAAAGTAAATTTTGAAAAATCAGCAGATGACAAAAAAAAAGCATGCAAAATAAGCCAGCATGCGAAGAGTAAAACTGCCCCTCATATATTTCATTCTTAACTCTTTGCATGCTGGAGATTTTTTGTTGTTATATGATTTTTTCAAAATCAGCATTTGCAATTATTTTTTTACCATTTAGCAGATGATATTATAATACCAGATAGGCAATTATTTGAATTCAGGGCTTCCGTTAGGCGGACGTACGCCGTATATTACGTCCAAAAATCGGCTGTGTACGCCGAAATTACACATCAAAGACGTACCGCGGACTTCTGAAAATTCCTTTGTACGGCCGAAAATGGATATCGAGACGTCCTGTCTGCAGAAAAAACCCGCCCACATTTACCAGATTACGTGATTTATGTCCCGCCTTCGTATTGGAAACTCATTTATTTTGTTTATTGACAACGCTTGGACGTCCCACTTGACTGATTCCGAGAGTTTTATTGACAGCCAGTGTCACGTGTAGGCTTCAGTCGGAAGCATAATTATTTAAGCGTGTCATCCAACAGGTGTGAAATTTTACATCGACACATCTTGACAACGGCATTAGAAACCATTCCCGCGAGACGGACGTCCAGTCCCTGAGCAATAAAGCGAAACGGCTAACAGCCCAATCACTATCCGTTTTGTTTGAAGTGCCGACGTGACACTTTGCATGCTTGTGAAATAACTTTTATAAACTCTACACGTCTGCGTCGTAATTAATTGTGTAGATCCTGCGCATGCGATAATTGAGTACTTGAACGCTCCTTCTACACAGGCACTACACCAACGAACATTCAACATATTAAAACCGAATGTTGTTTTGTTGCAATTTTTACGCTGTACAAGTACAAGCTTATAAAAAATAATCGTTACACAAAATAAGTACAAGCTTTTAAAATAAAAATTGCTACACAAACACTCTCCCAAACAAATCTATCTATCTATCTATCTATCTATCTATCTATCTATCTATCTATCTATCTATCTACCCTACCCTACCCTACATTACCCTACCCTACCCTACCCTACCCTACCCTACCATACCCTACCTATCTATGCATTGTAAGGAACAAAGAATGATCTCATTCTGTATAAGTACAAGCTTTTAAAGATTAATTGTTACACAAGTAAGAACAAGCTTTTAAAATAAAAATTGCTACACAAACACCCTCCCAAACAAATCTATCTATCTACCCTACCCTACCATTCCCTACCCTACCCTACCATTCCCTACCCTACCATTCCCTACCCTACCCTACCCTACCCTACCTATCTTGTAAGGAACAAAGAATGATCTCTGAAATATATATCTTATTTTTCAAAGCAAGTTTGACAATCCGCCACACCCCGACAGTATCACAGAAAAAAAGTGGGACTTCCAAAAAAATTCAATGGGACTTCCAAATTTCAAGGGTAGGAAGTCTGGACTTCCTGGATTTGAAAGTTAATGGAAGCCCTGTGAATTGTAACCAACATTTTGTGAAAAGAAAATGTGTATTTTCTAATCATTCTTGCAAACTGTTGGATAGGGGAGGGGATGACTTGTGGTGTGTATGTGGTGAAGGTGGAGGGGGAGGGGGTATTGAATAATAATAATCCAACAATAAAAAATGTCTACACAAAGGCATGCTGTACCAATAGATCGAATTGAAGGCCATGACAGCGAAAATAGCAATCAGCATGTTTTTTTCCCAGTGTCACATGAGCAGATCCAGGGTCATGCTTGTGCATATGTGTTGACTTCATAAGTAGATGTTGGTGTGAGAACTCGTCATGAGATTTTCTTCCAAAAAAAAGTGAGCATAAGTTAGGAAGAGGACAGTCTGGTTACAAATGAAGAGTGTGTGCATGTTGGTTTTTGAAATGTATTTATATGTTTTCTGTAAGCTGTATGAATCCTTAGTCGAGCCCGTGTTGCTCTATGGCGCAGGTTTGTGGGGATTATCTGAACAGACAGGGGCGTGCCTTAGGGCAAATTGAAAGTACGCAGGGGGTGGGTATAGGAGGGGGTATCCCCCTCCGTTACGTTAGAAAAAAAATCAAGATATGAACTAAATGGTGGCTTATCCTGAATTTTCTGAACCTAAAACCCGACTTAATTGTTTCCAAAACAAAAGTGAAAAACAGTCAAAATCCTATTGCTTTGGTTCAGGATTATTGCAAGATCGGTATACTTCGGTATTTAAAGACCTAACCCGGGTGAGGCATGTTTTTATTGCATTTTTCGCGATTTAAGACGTTTTTATTTTTTGGACATTCAAAAATTAAAGTACGCAGCTGCGTACTTTGCGTATACGCAGGCACGCCCCTGACAGAAAAGGGTAAATACGGTGCAAAACAAAGCGTGCCAATACTTTTTGGGCCTTGGTAAAAACGGTTCAAACCTTGCATCACGGGGCGACATGGGTTGGTCTAGTTGTGCCCATAAGCAGAAGATAGAAGCATGTAGATTATATTTTAAAATCAAATGTACACCAGAGAACAGACTAGTTACTAAAATTTTCAAGTGGTCAAGTATGCGTGGCAAGTCTTGGGAACGTAGATTTCAGTCATTCATGTGGTCAAATAATCTACAAACTTATCTTCAAAATAAGGAACTATCTGTGAAAAACTTGGTTAAAGGTATTCGAGCAAAGTTAAAAGTCATTGATGATGCAAATTGGAAAACCAAAGTGTGGAATGATACGGGTCAGGAAAATGGAAACAAACTGCGAACTTAAAGATTATACAAATCCAATTTAATAGCTGATGACTATGTTAAAATTAATATGGAACGAAGCCACCGCCGCATTATAGCCAAATTAAGGAGTGGGAGTTTGCCCTTACAAATTGAAACGGGTCGATATAAAAAACCAAATGTGCCACTTAATAATCGTATTTGTAACCTTTGTAACGATAATGAGATCGAGGATGAAATCCATTTCCTTTTATGCTGTGATTTTTACTCTGATTTCAGAAGACCTTTATTAGCTAAAGCTCAGTTATGCAATAGGGACTTTCAAAATATGTCTTTAAATGACAAATTTATTTTCATTATGAATTTCGTTAATATGCAATATATTTTGGCTTCAACACTTCTTCAAATGTTTAATCGAAGAAAACGTATGCAGTGACAAAGTATGTAATATGATTAATTTTATTGTCTTCTTAAGATTGAGATCTTGAACCTTTTTTTAGCTATTTTTAAGACAATTATAATTAAAATGCATTATCTTGAACATACCACAACTTTAAAAGTACATATTTTTAAGTCTCTATCAAATATTTTCTGAGTTTATAGCAAATTTTGTACATATATATATATAGGCACTTTTATGTTTTAAAATATTGTGTATTTTAATGTGTGTCTCATAAGTCATATTGGCTAGATGTTATCAAAATGGATCTAGTTTTATAAGATGTATGTTTTATTTGCTTTGATGACATGTGACACTTTAATAAACAAATACTTACTTACTTACTTACTGTATTTTGAGAACTATGTTTATTCATACTAACTGAACATGCAATACACTAACAAACTCAAAATGGTGATAAATACAGCCGCTTAGTAATGCATGCAGGTAATATTTTCAGCCTTCATTGATAACTGTAAAAAATGTTTAATTTATTTTTACTATTTGACCATACATCTTTAAATCTCAGAAGCACAGACATTTTTGCTGGCTCATTGGTGGGCTATTGGCCAGTTTAAATATACCAGTTCATTGTCCAAAGAATTTGTCAGAGCAAATGAAAGCTTTCTTTAGCCCAATTAACATTGGCGTAGCACCCATCATGCAGGTTGGTTTAAACATATTTTATTTGATCAATCACTTTTACATAGGTACAATATCAAAGAAGTAGGATCTGACAGTAAGCCGTAAGGTTATGCACATGCGTAATAAAAATAGTAACATTCAAGGGAGGTCACTTAATGTGATATAAGTGATTTTCCATACAATAAGGAACTGCTCATAAAGGAAAGAATTCACTCCCTCTGGGAGCAAATTCTTTCCTTTAAGAGAGGTTCTCATTTGAAAAGGGACGCAATTGAAGAGAATCATTGCTTGATCCAGTAGCTTCCCTTTGATGTGCGTAACTTTTTCAGCGTTCTGGCTAAGCCGTTGGAAAAGGTATGAGAAATGTTAAGCCTTATTTATCCTAGGATAAAGAATGATGTCATAATCTAATAAAATTTTGTCATCTGCTGCATTGTGTTGGCTTCTTTAGTGACCCTTTAGTGTGAAGTTATTGAAGGTCCACTGTATGCCCCTTGGTTTTATGTTGTATTCTATTCAATATTTTCCTCCTGGTGTTTTCAGGGTGCTGTGGGGGTAGCTGAGGTCAGTGAAAAGTTATCAAAAGACAACGAACAATTTACATATACTCCAAGAAAGAATATACGTCACACAATTTCACAAGAGTAAGTATAAAACAGGTTACCTTACTAGCAGCTCTAGTCACAGGGACCAGTCCAAGTCCAGTCTTTACAGTCTGCCACAAAGATGGCATATTGTTTAGCTGGACTCACAGGTTTAGATAAACAAAATTTTCAGCGGAAAATTATAAATATTTTCTTTCCCATAATATTTAGCATAGGCTTTGGGTGCTCAAAAGAACCATCTCATTGAGACAGTTCTTTTGAGTACCCACAACATATATTTTGGTTGAGAAATAAGAACATTATTTTTCTGTTACCCACTCTTAACTAAAAACCTGTTGACTGGCTGGCCCCTTTGGCTCTAGTCATATACAGCTTTGCAGTATACCAACATTTGCTGTGTTTATGCATAAAATGTAAAATTGATTGCCAGGCTCTGTTTTTAATCTTTTCACTGCAGCAACTTTTTTTGTCTGCTGGTAACATTTGGAAACAGTTTGGACCCAGATCAGGACTGACAGAATGTTGGTCCTAATCTTGATCCAAACCATTTTACACTCTGATATTGTTCCTGAAATAATGTTTTGAAAAGTTTATTTTGAAAAAAGCCAGCTGATGACATCAAATAGATGAAAAATTACCCTAGCATGCAAAAAGTAAACATTGCCTGCAGTTTTGTCTGCTGTTACATTTTGGAAGTCATTTTGCAAAAAAGTGTGGATCCCTTAGGGGACAGTCTGATCAGGATTCAAACTGTTTGTCTGCAATTTGAAAATCGTCTGTCATATAAGCAAAATTATGCAGCAGGCAAATTCAGCAGATGAGATTTTTTATACTCAGCGTCAATGAAAAGTTGCAAGTAAGTCCCATACACTTAACACAGGACAATATTTAGTTCATTCTGAACTTCGGATACTTCCGCACTCAATTTTATGGTATAGAGTTTGATGCATCACCACTATGGCAAAACGGTATGCATCACATCCGTATGCATTATATCCATTCCTTGACGGACCCCAGTAGTTTCCATTGTATTGTATAGGAAAATGCAGAGTTCAATGAAAATGCAGAGTTCAATTAAAACTTCTAGGACATGTACTGGCATGTTGTCTTCTGAAAATGATGATTTCAAATTCTTAAAAACTACGAAAAACATGAAAAGCATGTGCATGACATGCACCATAGTTCCAGGGCTGGTAGAACTTATCTCTCCAAACCAGAAACATGAACGTAAAAGTAGCCATAGAGCTGTATTAGATATTATCCAAAATATTGAAATTTAGATAGTATACTTTTCATTGACGCTGACTCACTGAGTATAGATTGTTTTTGGTCAGTGAAGGGGTTAAAATGATTTGATGTTATCCTGTAGTGTTTTAATAAATTGTTTGTTTACATTTTCTAGACATGTGTGTATACTTGTATACTCAAGAGCACTAAATAAAAATTAGGCGCACCTCTGGTTTGCCGGGAGCAGTTCATGACGTTATACTAAATCCTAACGTTCTGTTTGTTGAATAATGGGGGCCGTGCCCCCACAACCCTGCTTCCTTTTCGCGTAAGGGCTTTTTAATCATTTGTAGACCATGTTGTTACTATCATTTTGGATTCCAATATGGTAGAAACCCCTAATCAACAATTAGAATAGAATGCGCCCAGTAAACCAGAGACTACCCTAAAAATTATATATATACAATATGCATACAAATATATAAATATTATGCTTTGTTTGTTTGATTTGATTCTTTAAGTCCCATCAACAATCTTTCAATTAAACAGGGACAGGTTTTCCTGGATTGAACCAGTACTAAACTAGGATAAATGTGTCTTGCTCAAGGACCACAATGCAGTGACGCCAGTGAGGCTTGAACCCGTGGCCCTTTGGTCTCGAGTCAAGCACTCTACCACTGAGCCACTGCGCTCCCTATAATAAATGTTATGCTAAGAAAATATAGTGTTGCTTGTTTATAATACAGTCTGATATGATTTCTTGAGATTTGAATAAAATGATCTAATATTTATTTAATAATTTTTGATGTTCCAAGAAGGATGATGTTGGTGTAGTTATGAATCTATTTGACACAGGACTTAACACTGTTAATGGAGACACAATTCAGTATAAAATTGTTGTGCCTTAACCCATTTAAGCCAAATGGACTTGACTACCATTATCAATAGAACCATATCATTTCTAATTTTAGGGGTGTTGGGTGGTATTTTTCATTTTTATTCAAATTTTTATAGATTATTCTGCAAGCAAATCGTGGAGACCCTGATCAGACACCGCATTTTGCGGCGTCTGATCTGGGTCTGCACTGTTTGCCAATGTCCCACAAAAAGGAGGCTAGGCTTAAATGGGTTAATTTGGTGCAACACCAATTAAAGGCACAACAATTTTATTCTGATTTTCGTATACTGTTAGTTCTCAAATATCTCAGTTGTGCATTTCCAAAGTAAAATTTAAAAAACTTGTAGTCTTTCAAAACTGTAGGAGAGTCTTAGAAATCCTTGAAAAGACCTTTAAATTTACACAAGCTTGCCTGTATGAACCCTGACTTATCAGGGAGGCAGAAAGGTTTGCTTTTTGGATCAAATATGCTATGCAGTTTCCCATATATTACTAAGTCTTATATGTATGATCATGTACAGAAAATTTAATGTAAATCGTAGAATTAATATGTCAAGTTAGTCCTCGGTGAATTTAGTTTGAATATATATAATTATAGAGTGGTCATTTCTTCTGAAATTTATTACATGAGCCTATAGTGAGTTTAATGAATTTCATATGAAATGACTGCTAGTGTAGGGTTTTGTTTATCACATATGACCTTTTAAATCCAACTTTTTTGCCTTCAAAGTGGATTTTATTATGAAAAAAAAAAAAAATGCAACGTTGTCACAGACGTTGGCAATATGTTACAAGTTCTGGCAAAAGTGTTATGGTCCTATCGTATTATTTATTAGATAACAGCAATGACATATGATAAACGAAGTTATCTAACAGTACAATTGTAATATAGATGCTGCCGAGACAAGGGAGATCAGTACAGAGACAGTCTACAAATTCCGTTCTTTTTTCGGTATTCTGCCTATAGGTGAGAGGGAAAATTCAAATCTCATGTATTATTAACAACGTAAACATTTTTATTCAAAATTCTAAAGTTTACTAATTGTGTGCTCTTTTTGATTTCTTGGGGCTAGTAATTGAATCATGTTAAGTTGAAAGAGTCTTTACAGTCCATGAGACCAGTGCGGACACCATGTCCTGCCAAATATATTTGGGCCGTGATGCAAGAAACCTGTCTTCGGGGTTTCCAACCTACTCAGCTACAAAGACTATAGTAAAACCTGTCTTAAGAGGCCTCTCAAAAATAGACAAAACAAAGATCTTAATGACAAATGGTAGCTTAATGAAGGTCAAAAGTATTGCAGTATGCTCCCATTGGAATACTTTTGACCTGCATTAAGCGATAAATGGTCTTGAAACCCAATTTTTGGTCTTCTTTTTGAGTGACAGCTGAAGACAGGTTTTACTGTATTTAGAATATTGAAATTTGGCACAAAGTAACTTCAACTATCATACTCTCAAGAGAGTGAATATCAAAGGGGCTGATCGGTCTGTGTGGATGCGCATGCTGGTCTGCGCCTTTGTTGTTTGCCTGCAATAAAGTCAGTTTTGCTCGCGGCATACTGTGTAATAAATACTACTTTGCTGCCTCATATCTTATGCACCAGTCATTGGTAACCACGGCCCCCAGCCCCGGGGAACAGCAGGGACTTTGACTTTTCATCCAGCAAATCCCAGCTATAATCCCCACCCTGCAGGGACAGCCAGCTGGTAAAATCACGGCAGTTTCCGCCGCAGTCTGTTATGTTTTACATGTTTGCCATATAAAATCCCAGGCATTTCCCCCGCACTATGGTGACAATGCATAAGTAAAAATGCAACACATTTACCCGACTATCCCTCACCCTGCTCAGGGTCTGTAGGGGAGGGGGTGGGGGTGGTTGTAAATGACTGGTGCATTAGAAGGGCATAGCTCATTCTCATTAGGATGTAAGCACTCTTTCAACCATATGGTTCATTCGATAATGGAATGCAAATTATTTTACTGATATAAAATGCAAGATAATTATGAATGGCTAGGGGCATCGTGTGAATGTATTGCATCTGCCTGTGGGGATTGGGGTGGAGATTTCATCACTTCATACTTTTTCATACACTTTACAGGAAAAAACGGTAAGTGAGTAATGAACAGTTGATGCAACATGCATGTCTTGTGGTAACTAGAAATAAGATATTGTGATAAATCTGTCATAAGTGAACAGTGAATGAGTGTGTTCATAGACTAGGCCAAAAAAGAAACACAGCATATGAAAATTGAAAACATCTGCTACATGTATCTATGTTTTGCTTTTGACACATGTTGAAAGCAAAAAAACGATAGGGGACGTCCTGGACCCGGATGGTCTGACATTGTCCCAGTTTGTCAGAAACGATTTCGAAGACGACCAGTCATCCTAGCATGGCATCAAAATTATTGGGCTATTGCCAGTGGCAACACATTTGATTGTACCATTCCGATTACCCTTTCAGAATCCATAGGTGTCAATCTTGGTAATCATAAATTAGCAATGTGTTGCCTTTAATTCCGAAGTTTATAAATGCTTTCAAATAATTGGAATTTTCGACTAGAGATTTCAGTAGTACATTTTTGTTGTGTAAATCTAAATGAAATGAGTGTACACATAAAAAACTGGGAAATAAAAAATCAGTCAGTACACTGGTTTGGGTTGACTGAGCTCAGTAAAACAATTGGAAGAATGTGCTGCATGAAAATAGCAAAACATATATTTTTATATGCGGCTTTTCTTTTTTTGTTGAGTATATTTGACATACCACCAATGGCAATGGTTGTATAGAGACATAGTTTCATTTCTTCAAAGATTAATCAAATATGCATTCAGCAAGTACGTTTTGAGTATGTCTTGTCAAAACAGAAATCATAATGCTTTCTGTCAAATTGCAAACACTGTAGGCTGTCATAGTTTTTGATTGGTTAGTTAAAATGAACGATTGTAGTCTGTAATGCATGGACTGTTGTTGTTGTTTTTTTTTACACACAAAAAAACCTCTACAGTATCTTTCTGCAACATCAATATGACTTTTTCTGTTTGTGTAAAGTATTTTGTAAGAAATGTGAAATATGTTTTATTTATGAAAATGCAGATAACTTGAACAAATGAAGTATTTTATTTCAACTAAACTAAAACAAGTATACAAGAATGGAAATATTCATGAGATATATACACAGTTAGCTACTTTTGATATCCCCTCCTTCCCATTCTGTTGGTGGGAGGGTTTGTGTGGAGAGTCCTAATGGTTTTGTGTTGGCATGATTGCTGTTAGCATTGTTTTCAGTGTGGCACATTCTTGTTTCCACATCTCAAGAACAGGCCCCGAGGTTATAAAACTTTTTTCATGCTCAGCTCAACTGAGCACAAACTTTCAACTGCTCATATAAGGGAGGGGGGGGGGGGTGGGGAGTCAAACATAGTGAATTCTTGTCCACTTAATAACTCCTTACCAATTCTGAATATATTTTACTGGCTTGTCCTCCTCATTAAGGCCATGTGAATAGCGATGATTTCAGACACCTGCGTCAAGGTCATAGCCAGAGGTCAGTGATCACATGTACAGAATTTGTGTCCGCTTCATATCTCCTGAACCCCTGGTCTGATTCTTAAAATAGTTCACACATGTCCACCTCACAATCGGGAAAGTCCAGCACAATTCGATGATCGAATCAAGCCTCATGTGTGCGTAAGGCATATTGTGCGTAGTACTATGTATGAAAAAGCTCCATTTTGTTAGCCGGAACTGGCATAAGGAAAATTAGTTCTTTAACATGTGGGTTCATAGCATTACGTGTAGTACTATGTACAAAAAAGCTCCATTTTGTTAGCCCAGACTGGCGTAAGGAAAATTGGTTCTGTAGCATGTGGGTTCATAGCCCTATTAAAATCCATTATTTTGATTACTCGAAATGTTTAATCAACAGAACAAATTAAGTTTATGTTTTTTCACGGATGTATACTACCTGGATAGGAAACTGCTATAGATTTGCTAGTAATTGTTCCCCGATGATTGCCGCATCGAAATACAGGTAAATTCGATAATTTGATTGACCACTTTACAAATATTGAGATCCATACGTATTGGGATACTTTTTCCTAATGTTCCAGCAACTTGGGGGAAACGGTTGTACAGTGAATTTAATGCCAATAAACTGAGAATTATTCCAGCTACAATTTGATACCAAACAAGCTAGTGTTCTCGAGAAAAAATACCCAAGAAAAAATAACACGCATCAGGCTTTCCTACACTACGCGGACATGGAAAACAAAGTAAGGAAGAAGGCAAAAACTCTTTTCATATAAGTCAAGCGTCCTTTTTGTGAGACATAGGCAAACCGTGCAGACCCAGATCAGACACAGCAGAACACGGCGTCTGATCAGGGTATCCACTGTTTGCTTTCAGAATGTTCTATGAAAATTCGAATGAAAAATGCCACCTAACACCCCTTTAAACGAAAATGGACTGTTCCAATAATTCTATTGTGCGTAAATGGGTTTATTAGTGTGATTTAAATAGAAATTTGGTATCTTTTGTTAAATTCTTGTGACATAAATCTGTTAATTGGCTATTAATTTATTGTCTCAATTAAAAATTAGACGTTTGGTTGAAGAGATATTTGAACGAAGTCGCGGAAATAATTACTGCTCATAGACACCCTAGCAACTCCCTAGTTAATTGTTAAACAAACACTTAAGGGAATTAAATGAAGTGTATCTATGGTTGACAAAGCATCCTTTATTAGATATTTTCACGCTTTTAAACTCAGCAATGTGTTTAAATTCTAGAGGCAATGTTTAGGTTTCTGACATTTCCGCCATTTTGTTGTGTGAAAATACGAAAAAAGACGAATTTGCCAGCATCTTAACTGCATGGTTTTATTTTGTTTTTGCTAAAAAATTCGATATTCCAGTTAGGAAATATGTGCACTTCATGTATCGAGTGTCAAGTATATCCAAATTATTCACATTAGTTAGCTTTAGAACCGACAATTTCGGTGGTAAAATCAGATGTTTATCATTTTACCTCTTTTTCATATCATCTCTGCAACCTAAGTTCGCAATATAACATATTCTACAAAGAACCAATTAAGGACAACTATATTAACGTTCAGGAATTTAAAGAATTACACTCATTGAACTCTTTACATTGTCACAATTAAAGTGACAAATGCCTCTGTAAAATTCTGATTTCCACCATTTTCATGATGGCGGATTGTACCCGATTTACGCGTAGGCAATAATATTGGTGAAAATGATATGTGCCCAATCCAGGTAGTATACATTCGTGGTTTTTTCAATAAAATATCGCTATAGCGCTATAGCGATATTTTATTGAAAAAAACATAAACTTCATTTCTAATCGCTTGTTTTGATGCAATCACACTTGTTATTGTGTTGGCATGGTTTTTGTGACGTAAGCATCACGTTATGTAATGTCAGCGTCACATTTTCAAAGTAGATCCTCGATGTACATCAGAGGTCTGATTCCACAGAATTGGGCTGAATTGGCCGAGGTAGTTCGGATTGGTCCACCTCATTGAGACAATGTGCAGAGCAAAACTTGCAGACAAACTGCTTCAATGTAAAGGTCAAAGCCAGATGTCAAAAGTCAAATGTACAGAATTTGTGTCAGCACCACATCGTCTGCACCCCTTGTCTGATTCTAAAAAAGATATCTAACAACTGTCCAACGCATTGCGACCATGTGCAGAGCGAAGTTTCAGATACCATGTGTTAAGGTCAAGGACACAATGAGAGGTCAAAGATCACATGTACAAGCTCTATAACTGCTCCAATTCTCATGAACCCCTGATCCAATTCTAAATATATTCCACTCACATGTCCACTTCATTGAGACAGTCATTCCGCTACAAGGTCAAATTCATATTGGAGGTCAAAGGTCACACATACAGAATCGGTGTACTCTTGATAGTTCTACTCTTTATTGGCCAGTTCTATGTGTGTGGGTATCATTAGGGTTTAAAATTAGCACATCCTAGACAGAGCCTTTCTTGCTCACACACTCATACTACAAAACCTAGATACCTGTTCCAAGTGAATTGCTGTACAAACATATTAAGGGAAGGACTTATCTGGAGCCGTGTAACTTGTGACAGTCTCTTGTCTCTTCTCTTGGTAGTTGGGGCCAACAAAGCCCAGTTTTATAGGGCAACTGCTTCGGGTGTAGGACTGTGACTTGAAACTGTTAGACATGTCCAACATTGTTGTGTATATTAGATCATCAGGCCTCCAGATAAGAGTCCGTAATTGAAAATTAATTTTCTTATTTCTCAGCAAAAACATGTGTTGCGGGTACTCAAAAGAACCGTCTCGATGAGATGGTTCCTTTGAGCACCCAAAATGCAATTTTAATCTAATGGCTAAGAAAATAATCACATTTTATTCTCAAAAAGTTGGCTTAACAGGACTTATGGAACATATTAGCATAGCATAGTTTTGGGTGATCCAGAGAACTGTCTCATTGAAACAGTCCTTTTGAGTGCCCACAACGTACGTTGTTGAGGTTAAGAATTAAGATTTTTTTTTTTAATGACATTCCCTTTTCTGGAGACCTGATATTAGTTGTTAGAACTGCTCTGTGATAAGGGAGCACAGTGGCTCAGTGGTAGAGTGCTTGACTCGAGACCGAGGGGCTGCAGTTCAAGTACTGGTTAACTGCTTGTTCAAGCTTGCACAGAACCATGACCATACCTGTTGACTTGGGACGTAAAGCAACAAAACAAACAAAGCAAAAAGTGGATACCCAGATCAAACCACTCCTGAATGAGCAATCTGGTGTTGGACTCATTAACTTGCTTTCAGAAGACTTCCATAACTGAAATAATGTGTTTGAGTTCAGATATATTGTTACTTTAGTCAAGGGGGTGGAACACGTGATTTGTGACATCATTATATCAACATTGTGGCCGCGGCCATATTGCAGTTTGTATCCAATTAGATGATACAATTTTGATCCGCTCTGTGTCTATTTAAGAGGTAAGCCACATATGATAAGTGCATGAGTCATACTTTTTTGAATTTTTGTTGGTAACAAATGCTAAAATGTATGCTCAGTAATCTGGTTAAAGCAAACAATTAATCACAAACAAATACCGTTTTGACAGCTGACACAATGACCTAATTAAAAGCTGGTGTCGAAGTAAAAAAGGGTAATGAGCAGCATGTGATCACAAAAGGAAAATATTTAAATCATATGAGCTGTGGGCCCCCTCACGGAAAGGTTGTATGGTTTTACAACTTTTTGTGTTATTGAGAAAAAGCATAAAAACTTACCGCATATGGGTATAATTTTCAATATGGCTGCGCCCTTACTGTAGCAGACATGACGTCACAAGTCATGTGTTTCCCTACCTTGTTAGTAGGTGTTCCAGAAACTTTGGAGGTTCATAGAAAGGCATTCACATGGTTTTAATATATAGAAGTTGCTTAAAACCTCTTTAATTCCTCATTTTAGCCCTCTATAAGTGTTCTGAAAATTGTCCTATTTTTTGCTATAACATATCTGTAGCATTCACTGTATTTTCTACAAGAAAATTCTTCAAGTTTGTGTGTTTGTTCAGTTACAAGGTAGATTCAGGGAATGATAGAATGCTGGAGAAGGCTTTTTAATTTTAAAACCAATAATCACTAGACATTTCAATAAATGTTCTAAAATTTCGAACACTAATTGCCTGCCAAAATGGCTAGACAAACAGCACAGACCCAGATCAGAATGCTTCTGAAGAAGCAGTCTAATCAGAGCCTTCCGTTTGCTATTCTGACAAGCCTTTTGTGAATTCCAGTCCTGGAAACCAACATTTTATTTGAATACAGAAATAGAAAAGTGTTTGAAATTTTAGACAACATTTACTGTAAGTTTTATTTTGGTCTTGGAAATACTAAAGCCAGAGATGCCACTAACATAAGTATTTCTAGATATTTAAAATAAACTGCTAATCTATAACTTTGAGGCATATGTTTTTAGACTTTTTACTAAACTTACTTCTCTAGTACATAACAGTTTTTTAACTTTCTCTTTGAAAGCCAAATGCACGGCTCAATATAAGAGGGTATTTTTTCCAACCAAATCACATGTTGCCAGTGTTCAGATGCCTGAATAAGAAAATAAATGTCACAAAAGAAATTGTCATCTACTGGAGTTGTATTTGTCACACTCACTGGACCATTTGTCACCATGGTTACAACAAGAAGATGATAATTTCCCAAAAATGATCTTCCCTTTTATAAAATCTCACATCCAAGCCTAATATATATCAACATGATTGTATGGCAGTCGTAAAGTACGTTGTCGTCTTGGTGCAAAAATGCCCAAACTTGCTTCATGTTTCCAGAGAATATAGTTTCAGAGAATCTAAATAAACCCTTTTGATACTGGATATCTATGCAGTACTTGAGCAAACAGTGAAGACTCCGATGAAATATGAAATACCACATCAGAGCCTGCACTGTTTGTTAAGATCAAAACACTCTTCAGTATAAATTATGCAAAATGTTCAATTCCATACTTAAAGCAGAATTTTTTAATTAGTTGGTTTATGGTATATTTTTTTCAGATTTAGGGTCTGGGGGATGCAAAATGAAGAAAAAAAAGCTCTGAAAATAACCAGTTGACTGGTCATTTTCAGAGCTTTTTTTATAAATATCACCAGAACAAACAGTAAATCAAGTAGGTTAACCAACAGCCTGTATTAAATCTTTAAATAGTTCATCATTTTCCTAAAAATCTGGATAGGACAATCACTTTGAACAGTGTCACTCTCAAAAATACACAGACAGAACCCCAAAATTTTTTTTTTCAATGAAAAAAAAAAAATTTAGAGTCGGCGGATGAAAAAAAAAAAACTTTCCTGAAAATTACAGTAGGAGGGTTTGTAAATCAACTAATAATAAAATTCTGGCCTTAGTGTATACTTATTGTATCCATATGTAAGGGAAAACCCATCAGAATGAAAAGGGTTAAGTGTTGAAATGAAGTAGTTACACTTACTGTGCTTACATCAAGATGAATTTGATGTGTTATCATTTTTAGTTGGAAAAAATGTTCTTTCTAAGGTAGAAGGTTGGATTCTTTTATTACAGGAGCGATGAACAAATGCCAAATGGACACAGTGAAAATGGCAACAGTGGGTATGAGAGTCCACGGCAAGAGAGCCCTGGTGCCAGCTCGCCAAAAGTTGAAGCCGAACTGGAGAGTCCTGGTCCGAGTCCAGCACCTGGCCCAGTACCTACTCCTAGAAAGATGCCCGAGGCTGATAGCCCAGGCCCCTCAGATACTCAGATGAAAGCAGAAGTCACTGTGGAGAATGGTGACAATGAAGCTGATACTAGTAAAGAAAGCATTGATGAAGGTACATTATATGGGCCTTGTCGTGAGAAAACCTGTCCAAGAAATTGAAGTTCAAGCCAGCCTATTCAGCTACAGAGACCAGCTAGAAAATTGAAATTTCGCTGGTAGCAAGTTGATATATGATACTTTCTAATAAGCGAATAACAAAGGCGCTGATCAGACTGCACGGAGGCGCAGGCTGGTCTGCGCCTTTGTTGTTTGCAAACCCCCGAAGACAGGTTTTGTTGCGTTGAGGCCCATGTGATCTTGTTATTTAGGGGATAACTGTATTTAAAATTTTCATTTGGGGAGGTATATCATAGGATATACAGTCGGAAATTTAGTTTTACGGTGACACGCAAGTGGAGTCGTAAAAGGTGATTTCCGAACGTATATCTAATGTTATACCCCTCCAAATGAAAATTTTGAATATGGCTATCCTCATCCTAATGCAGTTCTGCAGTTTTGTCTCAAAATGGAGCATTGCAAGCCACATAATGTCGCACATAATCCAACAAAATGACGTCAAACTGTTACCTATAGTATTTCACAGGATATACTGTCCCAAATATTTGACGTTATCCAATCAGACGTCATGTTACATTTGCAAATGCATTAGAATCCATAATGAGCCTCTTAGTCTGCAGCAGACATTTTCAAAATCAAACCACAGTGAGCCAGAAACAGGGACTGACCAGGCACACAGACCGCCACACAACATCCATGTTATAGCACAAACCATTTGTAACTTTTGACTATCTTTTTTAATTTATTAGGAAAAGAAGGCCCTCCAATGATTCCTTTCAATTTGTAAACTAAATCACCATATGCTGGTCTCGACATTCCCTGCTGCAGAAGAGAATGTCACATTGTAGGCTTACATCAGTTATCCTGCGATATACTGTCAAAAACTATTTCATTTAAGAAATGAATTCAATTTTTGGAAGGTTCATAGAATCATGAATACATCGGGTCTCTTGCAAAGCAACTGATGCTCACAGTAAAACTGAAATTGATATACCTCCCCAAATAAAAATTTTAAATACATGTACCAGGGTTCAAGCTGGGCCCTGACAGTAGGGAGAAAAGACTTCTCCCTCCAAGAAAATTAGGGAGAAGTGACAGTCAGATAGGGATAAGTTATAGTGCAAAATTACGGCATTTTCTGTCAATTTAAAAGCAAATTAGCCATTACACATACTATTGCCATTAAATGGAAGGAGAAATAAGATGCAGTGGTAGTAGAGTGTCACCACAGCTTGCTTTTTACGTGGCAACTGAATGAAAATTGTAAAAAACACACAAAAAAACACATTTTTTTTTAGGGAGACTCCCTCTTCTCCCTGGGCCCCATTTAGGGCTAGCTTATTGCCTGCATGTACTTATATTTCCTAAACTGACCATCAGTGGTAGAGTGCTTGACTCGAGACCGAGGGGCCGCAGGTTCGAGCCGGCGTCAGATCAGACTGCGCGGATTTAACCTTTGGCTACCAACAGAGCAGCCATCCAAGACTCAGATCAGACTGCGCAGATTTAATCCTTGGCTACCAATAGAGAAGCCATCCAAGACTCAGATTAGAATCTGAGTCTTCGATGGGTGCACATGCCAACTTGAACCTTTGTTGGATACTGGCTCATTTTCCATCAATCATTCTTTTGTGTCATGTGATGGCACGTTCATAATCACCTTGGATCATTGTTATATCAGTCACATTATGTAACAACAAAATCATCAATCATACTAAACAACTGAATTTGTCAGTGGGCATCATTGTGGACCTCAAAGCTCCACCATTTGTTTTCATTTCCATATACAGTAAAACCTGTCTAAAACGGCCACACTAAAAAAGACCACACATTAGTTTTCAAGACCAATTATCGCTTAATGCAGGTCAAGAGTATTGCAGAATGCTCCAAGGGGAGCATTCTGCAATACTTTTGACCTTCATTAAGCTACCATTAGTCATTAAAATCTTTATTTTGTCTATTTTTTAGTGGCCGTTTTACCCAGGTTTTACTGAATGCCAAATGACAATTTTGTTGTGGTTTTTCAAATAGAACATAAGCTCATAATGAACGTTCATCTCTGTCATACTGATAAAATATACTGATGAATGCTGATAGTGTTTCCTCAGTGGGCATGCAATGGCCGAACACATTCAGACCTCCAGATAAGAGTATGTATTTGAAAAAATTTTTTTTTTACTTCTCAACCAAAATGTTGTGGGTACTCAAAAGAACTGTCTCAATGAGATGGTGGGAGCGCAGTAGCTCAGTGATAGAGTGCTTGACTCGAGACCGAATGGCTGCGGGTTCGAGCCTCATCGGCGTCACTGTGTTGTGGTCCTTGAGCAAGACACATTTATCCTAGCTTAGTACTGGTTCAACCCAGGAAGACCCGTCCCTGTTTAACTGAAAGATTGTTGATGGGACGTAAAGAATCAAATCAAACAAACAAAACTGACCATCATGATAGATTTCAAATATTGTTGAAAATGATGTTAACCTCAATAGCAATTACACCAACATAACCGTTTTTGAAATGTATTGTAGGTCAAGGAGATTATGAAAATGCAGATCTAAGTCAGCAGCGAGCTTTACAGACATCTGGTGAGGTCAAAGTTGATGAAGCAGCAACTTCAGAACAGGTAACCATAGTTACGGCTTCAGAATCAGAATCAATCCCATCGTCAGAAAACAAACATGCCCTTCAAACAGACCAAAATATTGCAACTAAAGAAAATGTTGTAACTGAGAATACAGATGAGGCAAAGGCCACTGAAAAATCTGAAAATAATGTTCATGAGAATAAGGACTTGGTTGATCTTGAATATGAAAATGTGGGTGAAATAGGTATTGTTAAACCCAATGCGGTAGATACAAATGATGTAGAGATGATTAAAACTGGTCATGATAGTGCTAATGAAAATAGTGACACATCTATTAAAGAAAACAAAGACCAAGAGGCTAAGAAAATTGAAGTTGATGAGGAGATATCTGGTACTCAGATCAAAGTAGATCATAATGGTAAGAAATGTGATGATGTTGATCAAATGTCTGGTACTCAAATTAAAGAAGATAATGCTGAAAAGAAATCCGAAGTTAATCTGGCTGAAGTACATGACATGAAAGCTGAAGTAGATGACACAATATCTGGTACTCAGATTAAAGAAGATATTGCGGAAAAGAAATCAGAGGTTCATCTAGCTGAAGTAGATGACAACAAGAAGGCTGAAGTAGATGAGACAATATCTGGTTCTCAGATTAAAGAAGATCATGATGAAGTACATGTAGCAGAAGTACATAAAGAACAGACAGACAAATCTGACGATATGGAGGTAACCTCTGAAACACCTATAGGCTTTGCACTAACATCAATTCACGGTGATCCTCCTTATGTGGATATGGGTTACAGTCTCTAACTGATGTACATTTATGTCATTGTAATTCTGAAAGCATATGAGCCAGTGCGTGAGATTTCCAACAAGGTTGCATTTTGTCATGTTTAGACTCTGATGAGCCTCTGCAGTCTCCTTAAGCTTAGAAGCTCCAAGTGGTGCTCAGTCAATAGCTTAACAATCATAGAATACTCTAGCGACTAGCAAAGGCTCTGATCAGACTGCGCGTATGCGCAGGCTGATCTGAGGCTTTGCTGGTCGCACATACCACATTGTTGGAAATTTCATGCACTGGCTCATATTACTCTTTAAAATATGTTTGTGTTTTCTGCACTGTTTGTGAACATGTTGTGTCACACCTGCTTCTAGCATGGTATGGCATTAACATGTTCAAATTTCCGTCTGTCCATTTGTTTGTCTATCAAACCTTCTGTCAGCAATTTACATTAAAGTCTGTATTCTCTGCAGTAGTGATAGCTGGGAGTGCCAAACCTTGCATAGTAAATTTCCTTGGCATACACTTCAATCACACACTGTGACCATGACCTTTATCTACATGACTTTGAAATGGAGTAGGTGTGACACCCTATTCTGGGGAGTTCTTGCTGCAAATGAAATGTATATAAATGTACATGATCAATAAGTAAAATGACATTTTTAATTTTGATGAAAAAGAGAAAATAAAGAAAAAATAATAGAACAACAATAACCCAACAACAACGACAGCAAATAACGCTAGAAATATTACAAGTAGAAACATTGCTTTATAATATTTATAAGAATAAATAACAGAACAACAATAACCCAACAATAACGACAGCAAATAACGCTAGAAATATTACAAGTAGAAACATTGCTTTATAATATTTATAAGAATAAATAACAGAACAACAATAACCCAACAATAACGACAGCAAATAACGCTAGAAATATTACAAGTAGAAACATTGCTTTATGATATCTATAATAGTAATATTTGTTGCACTATAAGAATAGAAGAGCAGCTAGATAATATTTTATAATAGAATCTAATTTACTTTCATAACAAAGAAGTTAATCAGAAACAAAGCACCTGGTAGCTGATTGGAATTACTAAATGCTTATTAGACTCAGGGTTGGGAATCACAGCGTTATTCAGAGCTCTCACTAACTGCTGATTTGCAGTCCCAAACTCCAAATTTTTAGTGCTGGGACTCCCCATTTTTTGAAGGGGGCTACATTCTTTTGTATTGTGGGACTCCCACTTTTTGGAAAAGAGGGCTCTGGGACTCCTGTTTTCAAAATCCTGGTGAGAGCTCTGTTATTGTTTTGATACACTTTGCAGAAAAATGAAGACTCATGTCTTTCTCAGTGAAGGTAAACATATCCATTGACACATGCACTTTCCAGTCCCGTTATGTATGTCTAGATCTTATCATGTCATATTCTTCTTTGAATGATTCATAATTTGGGCAACCCCTATCTGAAAAATTCCAGTGTCCAACTTGAACATGAACAGTGGCTCCATTGGTAGAGTGTTTGACTGGGGGTCAAAAGGTGGCTTAGGCTGCTCTCATTTCTAAGGCGGTGGTTCTGTTGTTGTTGATCTACTTTTTAATGTACTTCCCATTATTTGTGGGAGTTCTGTGTTTGTCTTTGTTTTGTTATGCATTACTTTGTGTTCCTTCTAGTTTTGCAATCATCTGGAAGAGGAAGAGAAAGCTGGTTGCTTTGCTATTATTGTCTTACAGATGTATTGTTACTATAAATATTCTGAGACTTCCTCACAGTGCCGTAGGTTGGTCTGCAGTGTGTGATTGTGGTATTTCCTGATCATACTCATTTACTTTTTGCTAGTTTGAGGCCCACTGGAGTCACTGTGTTGTGTCTTTGAGCAAGACACTTTATATGCTGCTTAGTGCTGGTTCAACCCAGGAAGACAGGAAATCATCCCGACATGAATGAAAAAGTGTTGACTATGAAATAAGGCATCAACATTAACAAAAACACATAATTCCCAAACATGATTCACAAAAACACATGATTCCCAACCATGATTCAAAAGATACACTGTAAATTTAGAAATTTTTGTGAAAATTTTATTTTCGCGAATAGTGTTAAAAGACATATTTGCCATGTTAAAAATTTGCAACGAGGGCATGATTTACCTATATCAGTAAACGAGAGAGTGATTTTGCAAGGGTTTTATTTTCACGAAACTTCGTATTATGGGAAGTTTTGCAAAAATAAAACCCTCCCAAAAATTTCCAAATTTACAGTAGCAATGCAGGTCTGCCCTTTGTGCAGTTAGAGTTGTAATATTAACAGGTGAAAAGAAACACTTAATAATAGTCTAACTCTAAGACAAGATAAGTCACCAGTAGTTATGTATCATGCACAATATATGAAGCCGCATTTAGCCCTTTTCATTCAGATGGATTATCCCATACATATTGATAGAAATAGTATGGAATTGTCCATTTTATATCTTAGAGGAAAAAACTAGATAGAATTTCTATAAAACATTGCATTTATGTACCAGAAGATTCTATAAAAATGATGCATTTCTGTCTCGGAAGATTCTATAAAATAATGCATTTCTGTCCCGGAAGATTCTATAAAATGATGCATTTCTGTCCCTGAAGATTCTATAAAATGATGCATTTCTGTCTCGGAAGATTCTATAAAATGATGCATTTCTGTCCTGGAAGATTCTATAAAATGATGCATTTCTGTCCCGGAAGATTCTATAAAATAATGCATTTCTGTATCGGATGGTTCTATATAATGATGCATTTCTGTCCCTAAGATTCTATAAAAGTGATGCATTTCTGTCCCTGAAGATTCTATAAAATGATGCATTTCTGTCCCTGAAGATTCTATAAAATGATGCATTTCTGTCGCGGAAGATTCTATAAAATGATACATTTCTGTGTTGGACAATTCTATAAAATGATGCATTTCTGTCCCGGAAGATTCTATAAAATGATGCATGTCTGTATCGGATGATTCTATAAAATGATGCATTTCTGTCCCGGAAGATTTTATAAAATGATGCATTTCTGTATCAAACGATTCTATAAAATGATGCATTTCTGTCCCGGAAGATTCTATAAAATGATGCATTTCTGTCCCGGAAGATTCTATAAAATGATGCATTTCTGTATCGGACGATTCTATAAAATGATGCATTTCTGTACTGGAAGATTCTATAAAATGATGCATTTTTGTAGCGGAAGATTGTTTAAAAGCTTCCTTTGTTTTCAAGGAAACTATTGAGGCGATGCTTAACTTATGTCTGACTGTATATAAGCCACCAAAGAGAATGTAGGCATATAAATCACATGCTTTTATAAGCCACATAATGTAACACAGAAATTAAACCCATTCCAACTACATTGTAATGTTCAAGGTGTGGAAAAACTTAAATAATTACAGTTATAACATACTTTTATATGGACAGTTCTTGGCAGTCAGGTAAATGGACATTGCAAAATTTGAACCCTCAGCCTTCGTAGAGGGATAACGATAAAATGCTATTGTATTTCAGGCTTAAAAGTTAAAGTATACATGTATGGAATCATCCGCTACAGAAATGCATCATTTTATAGTATCTACCGCTACAGAAATGCATCATTTAATAGAATGCAAAAATTACAAACACACGATTAACTATCTCTATGATCAATTATAACTGACATGTAACAGAGAGTTGGACGGCATCAGTTTGGTACTATTTTGAAAAATAGGTCTGATTATTTCTGCGTTTATTTGAATTCAAAGTAAGTGCGTTTATTTGAATTCAAAGTAAGCACTTTTTGGGTTAAGCTGTGACACTTTTTAGGGTATACCCCAAAAAGGGGGTTGGTGTATACAGGACACCGTAGAAATTTAGCAAAATGACCAAATTGCATTCTGATATGCTCAGCAGACCAAGAAAAGACTTGGGTACCAAAATGTTACAAACTGGTTGTTCTTCAGAACCAAGGATTTGTACACGAAAAACGTCTCTGAAATAATGTTTGGGTGATGCTTACCCTATGTCTGACTGTATATTTAGCTATCTTACTATGCATTGTTAACAGATTACTTTTTCCAACTGTTTTCATTTATCGTAAGTCTTTTAAAGCCGTGAGGAATCTAAGATATATAAATCTCAATTCATGTTATTTGTTGTTACGTAACCCATGTATGTTAAACTTGCACTTTCTGGGAATGGATGTGTAATATTGGATACTGAAGTGTATTCTTGTAATATGTTTTTATGTTTTAAACAACTCGTTTTTTTTTTTTACCCTTGTCTACAATACATTTAGTGTGTTTTGATCCTCTCTGAATCCATAGTTGATCCACTTACATAAAAAAGCCCGTTATACCATTATTTCAACATCTGCAGACAAATGATATAGATAAGTCTGTGAAAATACATGAAGGCTGTTCATTGCTTGATATTGTTTGTTTAATTTGCAGTTTTATAGTCAACACTGTATCACATATCCTAGACCAAGCCTTTAGAATGAGTGTGTACCAAAATAGTTCAAACAATTAATTTCAATGAGACAGTTCTTTTGACCACCCAAAACAAATATTAAAACTGATAAGAAAGTATTCCAAATTTTACGCTGAATAGTTGGCTTATCTGGACCTATGTTACTGCATGTGCTTAAAATTTCTCTTTAAGCTATCCGGTGTGGCTAGAGGTCTATCTTGGTTGTAGCCTTCATCTACTCACATTGTGTATGAAACAGTGAAGGCTTTGGCTAGACTGCATCTGCCTATATATACTCTTCTGAGCCTCAGCTGCTTGACTAATAAATGGCTATGCAATTAGTACCAAAAGTGTGTGTGGTGGGGTGGGGGACAAACTGTTTTTGGTGTGGATCCTGTCAGCGTCAGCAAAGCTTTTTGTCTGCACTCTAACTTGTGAACTGTTGAATGGATATCGACTAATTATTTGGCACAGGCAAAAAGAATGATTAGATTTTCATGACCTTGACATTATTGTCACCAGGGTATATAACTCTATTAAAGATGCTTGTCTGCACTCTATCTTCTAAATCAACAGCCAGTTTTTGACCAAATTGGCACAGATCCATCATTCAGAGGACCTTAATAAATAATTAGGGTTTGGTGACCTTATTTTCAAGGTTTTCAGGGTCATATAACACTATGAAAATATCTTGTCTGCACTCTATCGTCTGAACTGGTGGTCAGTTTTAGACCAACCTGGCACAGATACATCATACGAAGGACCTTAATAGGAGAATAGATTTTGTTGACCTTGATCTAATTTCAAGGTCACCAGGGTCAATGGAGTGGGTGCGGAACTTATGTTTTCTTCTGAAAACTCCATCTAGTTGGTTTTAAACCAAAAGCTGTCTTGAAATATATACACTGGAGCGTCATTATACCGCATACCCTGATTTAGCACACAGATAATTATAACACAATTACAATTTAGCTGTAGGTGTTTTTATAACAGAATGAAGCAGTACTGTCCTTTGTTGAGTCAATGTTACTATATATAGTAGCTGTCAACATTTAATTATTGTCAAGTGAAAAAAAAATATTCAGAATGTGCTTTAGTTTTTAAGTCTGTTAATCATTGTAGTTTTATTTACAATACACTAAAGCAAGGTATAATACAGGGTAGTTAATGATGCTACAAAGTAAGCACCGTGGGTGGGCAACAGCATTACCGAATTGTAAAATCATTCTGATTAATAACGATCTTGGTCGCTTATAAGGTGGTCACTGAGCAGAGCAGACTAATCTGGATCATTTATACATGTTGTCTCCTGTAACTTGAACACTCTCACAGGCTCTTTGTAAATGTCAGGTTCCTATAAATGTCATCTTGTGGATCAATCCTAAGTTTTATTTGTCTTTTTCTTGTAATACAGTAAAACCTGTGTAAAGTGTAAAACAGCCACTCTCAAAAGACAAAAAATTGGTTTTCAAGACCAAAAATCGCTTAATGCAGGTCAAAAGTATTGCAGAATGCTTCTAGGGGACCTAGGGGAGCATTCCTCAATACTTTCGACCTTCATTAAGCTACCATTTGTCATTTGTCTATTTTAGAGTGGCCGTTTTTCACAGGTTTTACTGACTGTGGTTTTACTAGATTGTATGTGTATATGAGCTGGTATCCAACAAAATGTCAATTTGGCATATGCCTCCCTCGAAGACTCAAATCAGCCTGCACATCTGCACAAAGTCATCGATAGGCACTCTGTGGGTAGTCAGGTGCCCAACGTTTCTTCAGGCAGAAAACTAAGACTCAGATCAGATTGTGTGGATGCGAAGATTGATTTGAAACTTCCCTCTATGTACATGCAAACTTGCTGGATACCGGCTCATATGGGCCTCGACGTGAGAAAACCTGTCTTCGGGGGTTTGCGAACAACAAAAGTGCAGACCAGCCTGCACTTCTACGTAGACTGATCTGCGCCTTTGTTATTCACATCTTTGGAAAGTATCATATCTAAACTTGCTTCGAACTTTCACTAGTTTAGCTAGTCTCTGTAGCTGGGGAGACTGGTTTTGTCACTATGAGGCCCATATAATATATATGATAAGCCACATCAAAAATAACAACTCTTTGTGACTCTTTTATTTATTTGTTTTCATTTGGCATAAACAGGTTTGTGATGATGTGGCTCAGTCAATTCCAAAACTGCATCTATGTTATGTAAATCACTCCTTAACACATTCAAACTTTTGATTTACTGATCTTGTGTTTTACATGTTTTTGTTAAATTTAATGTACTGTAATTTTGACAAGTTTAAACTTTGGAATAAAATGTGTGCTGATTTTAAATGAAAATAATGCTCTAACTGTCATGGGCCCCAAGTAGAAAATTGTGGATAATTCCATGGTTTGTACTGATAAAAAAGTTTGTAACTTAAGTCATCTAATATTCACAATTTATAGTATATGAAGTGCATAATTGATATTACAAGGCACAGGGGCCAGTCCAGCTTAATAATGTACCATCTCCGATAATATACTGAAATAGACTATAAACTAAATGTATTAATTTGTAGCATACTGTAGACACTGGACTGGCCCCTGTGTTACTAGGTATATGTACAGTCAAATCTCGCTAGATCCAAATCACACGCTTGTCTCAAACCTGACTTCCAGTCCCAGCAGTTTACTATACATTTTAGGAGAAAAAAGCCAAATAAGGAAGGCTTGAACCACAATGTCTTGATCTCTCAAACTCATCTCAAAGATCCTTAAAGCATTTTTAGTGGATAATAGCATGGATTTGTTGAACACTATTTTCCTTATGACAGATCATTTTGGCACTTGACATTTAACTGTTTGTTGCCAAAAGCCCCCATGAGGAGCATGATGGCTCTGTGTTAGAGTGCTTGACTTGAGATTGAGAGGTTGCAGCCTCACCAGAGGCACTGCGTTGTGTCCTTGAGCAAGACACTTTAGCCTCTGCTTAGTACTGGTTCAACCAAGGAAGTCCCATCCCAACATGACTGAAAATATGTTGACAGGAACATAAAGAATCAACACAAACAAAAGCACCCAATGATTATGATCAATTTATATACCTAATAAGTTATCTTGCTCTAAAATAATTGTTTTATGTTTGTTAGCCTAAAGAAGAAGTGAAGATTAATGGGGTAGATCTAGACACATCAACAGAACAGGAGCCAGAAATACCAGACTACCCACCTCCACAGCCTCCCTCATCAGAACCACCCATAGAACAGAAAGGTGAGACTGATATAACAGTGTCCTATCATTTAGAACAGATAACCCTTTGTATGGAGGAGTGTGGTGGTTCAGTGGTAGAGTGTTAGACTGGAAATCGAAGGGTCACTGGTTTGATACTCACTGGAGGCATTGCATTGTATCCCTGAGCAAGACACTTTATATTCTGCTTAATACTGGTTCAACATTGGAAGAGAGAAAATTGTCCAGACATGACTCAAAAATTGTTGACTGTAATGTCAAGCATCAACACATTCAAAACCCTTTTGTATACCCTTTGTATACTAATGAATTCTTCCATCTGGTTTGATGCGATGGGCCTTGGATGGTTCCTTCCACATATCAATTAAGTCCCTATTATTTTGGCATTGCAAGCAGCAATGACTCTGGCGAGGCTGTGTTTATGAACACACTTGTCTGTGCCAGGCCCCCAGATAAGAATGTGTGAACATTATTTTCTTATTTCTCAACCAAAATAAATGTTATGGGTACTGAAAAGAACCGTCTCAATGAGACGGTTGTTTTGAGCACCCAAAACATACGTTCAAATTGATGGATAAGAAAATAATAGCAATTTTACGCTTAAAATTTTGGCTTAACTGGCCCTATGCTGTGCCAACTGCCTCCATATGGGATAATTACCAAAATCTTATGGACTGGCTCATTTACTCTTTCCTTACCAGTGGTGACTTTTGTCCTCTGCTGATAACCCTTGCAAACAGTTTGGACCCAGTCCTGATCTGGTTCCAAACTCTTTGACACTAATGGTATTCCTGTGAAGTGTAATATTACCTGCTAAATACACTCTTGCTGGCTCTGGGGTGAACTCTTCTTTAGTCTTTGGACAGCACCTCAGAGCTCGGTAGATCCGTCTGTTCCGTTCAACGTCTCAGGACAGAATCCCTGCATCATGCTCTCTAACAGCATCAGCTGTTCTCGCCTCAGCTTCCCATTGGTCAGAACCTTGGGTCCTATCTTCCAGTATTCCAGGGGCTGTCTTCGGGATACTTCGGCTATCTCCGTGGTCCTTCTAGTAGAGGAGCCAGGGTTCAAAAATGTCAAAAATAAGCATTTAGGTATGTCCCCTTTTTAGCAGAATTTTCACTTGTTTTATCTTTTAGTACATAGTATAGGCAGTATGAAACCAGATATTGCACTCAATTTAAGTCTTGCAAACATACCTGCAACAGTGTGTTTAATACGTTACCCCTCATTTTCTTAAAAACAAAAATATGCAATTAAGTCTATTTAGGTAGAAGTTAAAATATTTAAACGAACAAAACATTTATGCAATCTGTAAGAACATGCTATTCTCTACACAAATTGATGTTTTTAAAAGTTGTTTGGGTCCATTATAATGTTATTTACGTTACATTTTCAACTATACCCTTAAAATTATTGATATTTTGTTAAAAAGTTTCATTTGACAAAATTTTTAATATGTGTTTAACTTCAGGATAACATGTTTTTAAAAGAGCGTTCACTGACCATTTCAAAACTGCAAACAGATACGTTCTAACATAAATACTTTGTCAGTTATAAGCTGTTTAATTAGATGACCATAGATAAGACTTTATATAAGTTAAGAACATCTTAAGTTTCAAAAATGCATGCATTTTTTTTCTGTAAGCTTTTAAACACCTTATGATAATTGTTTTGGTATCACCGACTTCAGAATAATACTACACAACATTTCTGAGGTAAAATATCATTTTGTTGTCCGATTTTCAATATGTAACGTATAGAACAAAGTTGAAAACCAACAAATATTGCTAAATAGCTTACATAACACATCACTGGAAAGTTTCTTTCATTAAAAAGGGGAGGGCTGTGTTTGATAGGCATAAAAAGAGCATTTGTTCCAACATAAGAAGTTATCAGTACTAATTAGGATACTGTGTATATAGTTGTAACTTTTTCTTTTAAAAAATGGTATACTTCTTGACTTAAAACATAACACATTGTTTGCTAATTTTTGTATGTTATGTTATGCAATTTATAAACTTATAAAATGATAAGTCCGATGCAACATCTAAACTAGGATACATTCCCTTAAGCTAGTTCAGTCAAATTTGCTAAAGTTACATATATAACTATAAATAAATGAAATATATCATAATTATATATTTGTCTCAACCGTTTTCCATATACAACTGAGCCTGAAAACCTAAAACAAATTTAGATATGTGCACATTTTTTCTTTTAATTGAACAAAACAATCTAATAAGCTATTCAGAAGCAGCCAAAGCTTTGTGTCGAACCTGTTCACACTCATCACAATACATAAAATAGTAAATAACATATCTGTTCTATCAAATCAGATTCATTTATGATAAAATATCTAAGAATTTCTGAAATGATGTGTGGGTGTTGGAAACTTTGTTTGTTGTTGTTCCTATTGGTTTAGGGAGTTTTGTATCAGGCGTTTGTTTTCTAATTTATTTCTAGTTCAGCAATCATCTTGACTAGAAGGAGAGCTGGTTGCTTCACTTTAATTAAATTGTATGTAGATGTGTTCTGTGTCCCTTCTTTAAGATGCAGTGGGTTAGTCAAGAGTCTGTGATTGTGACATTTCCTAGTCATGTTCATTTATAGAAAGAAGACGTTTGCTGGCAATCTAGACAGCATCACTCCTTTATGAATATATATAATAAAATGTTATTTATGTTACATTAAATTTAAGGAAACATATGTGTTTGTTATCGTTTATTCTTTAAGAGAGTGGCTCTGTTGTGCAAATTGTTTAAGCCACATCTATATATGCATATATCAAAACCCAAAAGGTGACTTTTGAATTTATTCTAGCTATGAACTTTAATTTTAGCTTATTTTTAACATGGCTTTTATTGTTTGATTAATATTACTGATAGTCCTTATAACTTAACACTACTAATCATTTGTCAAAGCAATGTAAATTTTAAAAATGAATGGGTTACTCAAAATGAATTATTGCCGTTAAAATTGGAGAAATCATCCATAAGGATGGGTTTTACATGGCCAGGCAGTGATCATATCCAAGAAATCTATATAGCAATTATCTAGATATAATACGATAGCAAATTTACTATATAAAATTTCAACAGAGAGAAAATGTTTAAGCCAAATTTAACTAAGACACATTAAAATTACCGTTTGGTTGATTATTTACGTTAATCAGAATGTTGATAGGAATAGCAATATCTTAGAGTAAAAACAGCAGTCGTAAGTAAGTAAGGTTGCAAAGATCAGGAATCGATACAATCAAGTACCACACCTGACCCAGGATACCAATGGGAAAGTGACAAACTCACAGAAGACACCACAAACGAGAGCCAAGAGGTCAGCCCTTTCCCAGCAGGTGACCACGAAGCACATATAAACAGACGCGCACAAAACATAGCAAACACAAGACAGAACAAAAACATAAAAGATCCACAAAAGAAGTACCGCCTTGGTAAGATCAAACTTAGTTTAAGAAATTAGCTGATGTTAAGTTCTATCATTAAACCATAGCAGTCATTGGACCCCATTTTAAACAAGCTGTTGCAGGAATCCTGTCACTTGATTCCTTTTATGTGCGTTAAATAATAGATGAGTTGTAAACACATCAGGGTAAAGAGATAAAAAGGCATACAATAAATTATCTACTGTGCTACTGAAATAATAATTATATGGACAATAGAGAAGGCACAATAGTTAGTATCATTACTTACACAAATAATAGATTTGCACGTTATGTTAAGGAAGTATGCATAAACTTAACGTAACAAATAGTATGTATGCCTACAATTTATCTGTGGCTCTTTTTTATCAATTGTCTGCATAAGATATTGTATTTCTTTCGATTTGTAAAAGGATCTTGATACATCTCAGATAGTGATAACACTGTCTCTATTGCAAATTGCACTATATGTAAGTATGGTACAGCATAGCATTTGTTGAGTATACTATCTGAAAGTATTCTTTGAAAGTAGCATGAGTATGGATTTTGTTTCTATTACAAGGATTATCAATATACCATAAATATAGCATCGTTTAACAAGTTGGTACATGTTTTATGGGTATTAATTAGTTAGTTTTAAGGACTGAATGACGGTTGTTATGATTACTTATTGTGGGCGTAAAAAATAAATAGTGTCCTGCTGAATAAAACAAACATTAAAGCAGATTCTATCACATATGCTGATGAGCTATATAGCTAAAAAGCTAACGTCTGCAAACATTCTGGAATATATGATCAATCAAGTCCTGTTCTAGAAAGGTGTTTGCTCAAGATCCTGATTATCGAAGTCAAATCATTTAAAAATGTCCACAATGCTAACAATGCAGATGAGCTTTTCCAACTTATTAAAACACATGTGTCTGTTTCAAGAGTATTAAAATGGTAATTTAGAACAAATGCTGTCCTGTTTCATTGCTTCACAAATGTGTTCCATTGCTTCACAAACGTGTAGAACCAGGCAACACAATGATTAAAGTAATGATCTTTATATTTTATTTATATACGTTACCAACATAAATAATACTCTTTTTCCAAAGTGGACACGCTGTAGATACTAAAATATAACCCCAAGGATAGCTAAGGCGGGTGCTAAATCAGAGACAGAAATCATCACAATTTCAACAAACTTCAGTTTTGTTTCATATGACACCGATGAAGGTATCTTTAATGTTTCACGTCTTGATTTGAACTTCTGCTTGGAATATCTTACATTTTTTAGAGTTTCAGGTATATTTTGTGCCTTATTGTTTAAAATATAGCTGCTGTAACGAATACCTGTTTATAAATGCATATATTTGATGGCTTTTACAATGTCTGATGGATCTGACTATGTTACTGCGTGCTTTATATTTATTCATTAAGCTGTTGGTGGCGAAAGAAAATGTCTTGTATATGTCATTTAACACCATTTGATGCATAAAAAGAAGCAAATACATGGTAGTGGCACAGATTTTAAAGAATCATTTAAGCTTTTTGAAACAATTTAGTTATGAATAATAAATAGGTATCAATTATCCTATTTATATGATTCCTAAAACATATACTTAATGGCATTTATGTGCTTTATTTTCAAGTTTACCCCTTTAAACCAAATATGATTTTGTTGATGTTGCATTTCATTCATATTAAATGTTTAAAAATACAATATTTCCAATCTAATTTTGAGCACTAAAATGGTAGTCAATTTCATTTTCACCTACTAGCTGTTTGAACGCAATTACTCATAACATTGCACAAAAATATTGTTTTAAAAGAAAGTAACATATATAACAGAACTCCAGGTGTCTAAACTAATATTATTATTCTGCTATTAAGCTTCATCTTATCAAAATATCAATCATAACGATATGTAAGAAAACGATGCAAATGATAATAACATTATAGTAGGAGTTTCCTTATTATCTAAAGGTAACGTATAAGACTTGGCTATTGTATGGTAAATGCACATGTTCATCAAAAGCTAACAGACATTTTATAATATATAAAGTAGCTAAGAAAACCTTAATGTACAAAAATCTCCCTCCTCAAGTCTTTTGGCAGCCCATGGCCAAGTAAACAATAGTAATATATTTGAATGTAAGTACGGAAATAACAATTACGTAAGCGTAAGTCATTTAAACTTATTGTCAGTTGGTGCTTTTCATTAAGTTACTGTAAAGCAATATGCAGATAGTAGGAAATGTGACCTATCTGGTCTGAATAACTTTTCTTTTTAGCAATGTAGCGAATAGCCTACTACATGAAACCTGCATGAGGGTAGCTATGGTTACCCCATAAATAAACATCTTTTGCAAGACTTAAAATTTGTGCAATATCTGTTTTCACACTTCTGAAACATCATACTAACACAGGATATAGTCTAAAATTCTGCTACTTTCCGGCCACTTTTTTCCAATTTTTGAATCTCTGGCTCCCCTACTATTCCGGTTGCAATAGAATAGAATACTCGCCTACCACTACACTCCCCCCCACTTTAATTTGAAAGTGATTGATCCAGGGGTCAAATTAACAGACAACGGATGCGAGTATTCTTTTGACACATAACCATAGCCCCACGGTGAGGCGTATTCATATCAAACACATCTCTCATGTCAAAGGGATCCGGAACCACATAGCAAACACCTTGGAAGATAGGATAAAGTCAGCATTGCTTCAGGCCTCCAAAGACCTGAAGCCGTCTAGATGAAAAATCTTCAGCTAGACGCCAGGCGAACTAGCATGATACACCTATAAGCACTGGATCGGGTCAGGGCGCCTAGCACCCAAAACCCTCGTGCCACTGTAACGCATCTGGTCCATGTCTCTCCAATGACTATCTAAGGCTAATAGTGAACTCTGAAGTAACACTTCTTCTTCCGGAGTCAGACGATACAAATCACACAGTGGCTGTAGACGATTAAGGGGTTGAACTCTGGCCAATAACCGCAACACCACCTGCCAATGGACCAGGACCCATTCTTCATTCCCAGCTTGGGACAACACAAATGACGATGGGGGTTTCGTTTCCATCTCTATACACATATCTATCATAGCACGCTGCTGATCCTGGGTGACGCTCTCGTCAAATGTAGTACTCACATCCATAAGGTGATAATAGTTCGCTAACGAACGGAGAGTAGCGCGGTCTCCTGAAAGCCATGACGCGATCATGGATAATGCACCAATCCGACGAACGGTGATCTCCTGACCATGGAGCTCTTCTCTGAATATGGCAGGCAGATGGCATTCAAACGCATGTCTTTTTGATCCATCACCGGAACAGTTAGGAATGGGACACTGTGCCCCACTGGATCCTGGTGCAATAGTAGGACCCGACGAATCAAGGAGTGGCATCTCCACCCTCATCTGCTGTTCCCTTGGTCTAACTACCGTTTCAAATTTTGGTGCTTTCTCCAGGTAATTGTTACCAGTCCTCTCCTGACGACGACGTCTCCTACGTCTACGCTGACGAGCTCTACGTCCACCACCATGATGTGGACCACTAGACATGGATGTATTACTTCTAGTACCTCGGACGGTACGGACCAGCGGCTTGGAAGAAGTAGTACCCTGGCTGGTACTAACTGACGGTCGTGAAGTAGTACCCTGGCTGGTACTAACTGATGGTCGTGAAGTAGTACCCTGGCTGGTACTAACAGACAGAACACGGGCAACAGGTGGTGGCTCCACCCTGCCCTCTGGCCTTGGGAATCTATCCCGCCAGCAGGTACTCGAAGAAGGCCTAGCCTGGTCTTCGGACCTTTCTCCACGATTGGGAAGCTGCAACCTCCGTGGCTGCAGCCTTGCATCTGGGTTAATATATTGGTGAATCCAATCCTTGTCCCACACATTTTTGGATCTCGCTTCACGCACGGCAACCTTTATCCACCGATTATCTAAACGACCACGTGCTAAACGGACTTGCCCAAGTAAAGCCTTATCGCGTCTTTCAAAATTATGCCGGCGGCAATGCCCAAGTTGATCTACGACCTCACGAGCTGGTAATAGTCTACCAAAGCTGTTGGCGGACTCAATGGAAGTGAGGTGATCCTCCACCAGCCTCTGGAAATTCACCTTATTAGCATCTCGACCGATGCTAATCTGATTAACGGATTTAAATTGACAAACCTTAGGGGACCCAACCCCCCTAGAATCCATTAGGATGGGTCGAGCACGTATTTCCCTCAAATTGGGCTGATCTGGAAATTCCCTTGAATTATCCCGATGACTGGGTCTAGGATTGGTCCCCACTCCCAACCCTCTGTCGGTTAAATCATTGTACCCATGGGGAGTTTGTACTGTTATGCAGTCCTTGGCAAAATGCCCCTTTTCCCCGCATGCATAACATTCCTCATCTTTTATCCAATCCCGACCACCCCCACCAGGCGCCTTATCCCTTCGGTAATTACCTCCCTGATGGTGCTGTGGACGGGGTTGAGCCAACTTTAACAGCTTTTGTATCGCATTCTCGAGCTTATCAATTTTCCCCTCCATGGAATCGAGATGGTTCTCGCCATTACTAACGGGGGTTTTCGGCGCAGGTTCCGTAACACTGCGTACCGCGGTAGTCTCTCTATTAGACTCATTTACATACTGATCCAGCTCCCTTTTAATATCTCTAATTTCTTCCTGGAGATTAGCCAGCTGAGGTGAGGCAGAGAAAGACTCCGCCCCTCCTCTGGTGGGTGTCTCCGATACCTGATAGATATTAGCTGGTTCAACGTACTCGTGACTTTGGCTGTCTCTACGTGTCCCAGTGTACATGGACTGGTGTACATACTGGTACCACTTAATACCATTAAGTGCTTGTTCCATAGATTTCGGTTCTTGGATACAAACATGATGACCGGCTTCTTTATCAGTCAACCCTTGACAGAACCTCACAACAGCCTGGCTGTTGGAGTAATGCTCCGGTAAATCTTTGAACGCGCGTGTGGCTAAAGTCATTATCCTATCAGCCCAGTCCTCCAGAGTCTCTCTGGGGGCCTGGGTTGCTTGCTGGAATAATCCCTGGGCCGTGGCTGGGAGCTCTTTAGCCCCAAACCTAGACTCAAGCTTATTCAGCAATTGTCTGTAATTGAGGGTATGTTTCTGTTCCAACAGAATGGCGTAAAAATCAGCCGCCTTCCCCGTAAGACTCCAGCATAGACAATTAAAACAATCTTCCGGCGTCCAGCCAAGCTGAGACGCATACAACGAAAATTTATGCTTAAAAGCAAACCAATTGCTTTTCCCATCAAAAATCAGCCCTTTGGGCAAGGCCTTCATTACATCCATTGTATGCTTTCTTTGTCTCTCAATGGCTCTCATATCGGGCATAGGGGCTATACCACCAATATCACTTACCGCCGGTTCACCCAAATCAAAGCTTACCGTTGGTGCCGGCTTTGGAACCTGAGGATTAGACCTGTCCTCAAACTGCAGCCTCCGTCTTTCTGGCACAGTAAAATTACGCGCAAAATTACCGTCACGCGATACCGGTATTTTGGGCTCAAGGGGTGGGACCGTGGCACCCGCGAACACATCAGGCCTAGACAGATATGAAGCCGAGGTAGCCTGGTGGGTTAAACCTGACTCGGCTGGCTTAGTTCTTACATCTGGGAAGGGTGTGAGACTTATTATCTCTTGCGCTTTGTGAAGTTGGCCAATTAAATTGTCCAAATCGCCATGAGTCACCCTAGGTGTCTCCGCGGCCGTTGGCGGAATCGGTTTCCTCATGCTATATGAAGAACTCATGTCCGGTATAATGTCTTCCTTGCTAGGGGTAGTGAACCCCCTCAGCGTACCGAGATTTTCACTAGCCTTATGGGCTGACGCGAAAAGTGAAGCTGCACCGCCCCACTGCGCACGTAAACCTTCCGACGGGTCCTTCTTGACCGTGGACTCTAGCGTCTCAAACAATGAGTCTTCCTCGTCGGCGAGGGCTTCATCAAAAGTGAAGTCAATATTGTCAATGACATTATACGGTATTTTACCACGCGTGAGCGTCAACAAAACATCCGGAGTTATATTTCCGCTGTTCTCCCTAACAGACAGAATGGCTCTGGCCAGTTTCTCTTTCACTCCCGGAATTGTTTGCAACTGGTCGAGAGTTGCAAAGTTAATTGCAACAGCAGACATGTTTTCTGAACTATCAGACACTAATCAAAACGAACCGAAAGCCTCGAATGTGGCAATGTCACGAAAATAGGGTGCCACGAAATTCGAACACAGAAAAATAAACACAGTGAGAATTTATTTCAACCCTTAGTTTGGGAACACAATAAACAACACAAGGCCACTTTATTTAAAACACTGTGGGCTAATAAAAACGCGCTCTCCAGCGATTTCTTCTAGAAAATCCAAGCAGCACGATGCATCATCAATTTTCGAATGTGTCACAACTGCATAATAATCGCTAATCTCGATTAAACAACACTATTCGACGATCGCGCTGGTGGGGGGATACATGACGACAACTACAAGTCGATTGCTTTACTAACAACTACCACAGTTTGGCCAATAAAGTACAAAAAATTCTACGGACCTGTTCTTCTGTGATTTTATTCCTCCATATCCGCCATCTTTACAAAGGATTCTGGGCTAAAAAATGGCGGACGGCTGTTCCGTTCTATTCACTCACTGGCCCTCCAACGAGGTTCAACCACGTGCTTTCCCTGAGACCGCAAATCCACAACGATCGACTTTTTCTCTCTCAAAAGTTCGCTCTACCGCTATTTATGCTCTTTAGTGACTGTGCATTAAATTGTTTGGCTGTTTTTACTAATTTGAGACTGCAGAGCCAGCTACCATTGCCTCAAACGATCGCTAAATAGGCGGAAATTTCAGACACTGCTCGCGGAATTTGCAACCGCGAACAAAATCAGCAAAGGCCAAAATTTACAAAATCAATCAAATTTCCACAATTTCAGGCCTGGGATCGCATACCAGACACTTTCTGACACCAGTGAAGTGTAATATTACCTGCTAAATACACTCTTGCAGGCTCTGGGGTGAACTCTTCTTTAGTCTTTGGACAGCACCTCAGAGCTCGGTAGATCCGTCTGTTCCGTTCAACGTCTCAGGACAGAATCCCTGCATCATGCTCTCTAACAGCATCAGCTGTTCTCGCCTCAGCTTCCCATTGGTCAGAACCTTGGGTCCTATCTTCCAGTATTCCAGGGGCTGTCTTCGGGATACTTCGGCTATCTCCGTGGTCCTTCCGGTTGCAATAGAATAGAATACTCGCCTACCACTACACCTGAAAGGTTTTTGAAAAAGTTAATTTTGAAAAACTTCAGCAGACGGCAAAAGCATGAAACATTGCCCAGCATGCAAAGAGTTAAGTAAAATATTCCATGTTTTTCTTGTAGAATCTCCGAAGGAAGAACCAGTGGTTGTTAATGATGATGTCCATGCTGATGATGATGACAATGTTGATGGTAACACAGAAAATCTGTACCAGGTTCCACCACCAGCCAAATCAGTTGAAGATCTACCTCGAAAATATATTAAAACTGTATGTATTACTGTAACAGGCCACATAGGCATATCAATATGTGTCTGTTTTTCAACATCATTCTTGTCATTCATATGGATATAGAGAATAATTAAATCTGCTTACTATTATCATCTGTACAGGGCTGCGTAGGGCAGTCTGTAACGTGTCTGGCTACAGATGCATGTCTGATTGCAGATCCAGGGGTCGCAAGTTTGATCCTTGCCCGGTCCCATACTTTCATAGAGATCGATGATGAAATAATTTCTATGGTCATTCTCCTCCCTTCCGCTGATTCATTCAAGAAGGGTTGTTGTCAGTTACATTGCCAATAATAGACATAAGGACAGTACACATCAAGCATAATGTTTTTCTTTTCCCTTTGGGATTCACGATAACTTTGCAAGAGACCCGAAGTATTTATGATTCCATGAACCTTCCAAAAATCAAATTTATGCTTATATTGAAATTTTATTATAAATAACTAATATATAGTAATGATTTATAATTAAGGAGATAAAACAATTTTGTATTAAATATTTAATCGTATTTAATGGTTTTGTTGGAGTGCAAAATGGAAAAGCGGAACTGTCAGTGTGAACATGGACAGCCAATGGAGCAAACAAGAAATTTGTTTTGCACATGCAACTCAGGTGTGGCTCGCTGTCAATCACAACACCAATGTCACATCTGGCGAATGAATTCGATGTTAGAAGTGAATTGCAGGGGCAAGTGAGCTTGGCAGCTGTCAATTAAATTTTGTGTAAGTCATGAGGCTATGAACAGTTGCAAAAATCTAAAGATTCATTAAAGGATTGCTTCGGAAATGTAAGTATTAAAGTATGACTACACAGTATATGATGTTGATGCTAACATTGTCCAATGAATTTGTTTCAGGTTATTTCTACTCACCCTTATAGCGGCGAAGATGATGATGAGTTGACGTTTGAAGGTGGAGAAGTTATTTATTGTGTAGAATATGATGATCCAGACGAACAGGTAATATAGCTATTTCACCCAAGATAAATATAGAACAATCCATGAGATAAATCTACTTATCCCATAGGCCTAAGGACATGGCTTTGCTCTTTAATTGCTGAATTTCTAAAATGGCAATAATCTGTATGATGGTTTGGATTAGTCCATTGTAGTAAACAATACATTATTTGCTGAATGCAAACAAATAGTCTCAGATCAGACTGCTCCTAGAGCAGTCTGATCTGGGACTATTTTGTTTGCACATGCACTTCCTGTCTGAGTAAGTTGGCTTTGGTACCCAGATGTAACATGTAAAGTTAAACTTTTACAATATTATTAATTGGGACATTAAATTCTGTGTAAAAGTTCAGAAGTAATGGAAGGAAAATTAATTGGAAGAAAAAGGTTAATCATGATAGATTCTTATATTCTCCTATTGAGTCAATTCACAAGATTTTGGTACTTATCACATATGGGTCACGGATTTTCCTCATTTTCTGAAATCAGGGTCAGGGGCCTGTTGAATTTGGAAAAATATCATTTGGATAATCAAAATTAGGAAAATTTGAAGCAGTCTAAAAGAACTGAATGGATTAAAAGCATATATGTAAAGCATTTGTTGCTTAAATCGCCCTTCATAAAAATTCATGAGAAAATTTGCATAGAATGCATTTTATGCAAATTTTCATGCATCTGTAACTTTGCTATTTTTGTTCACATTTTCATGAAATTTACATCATAATGTAGAACTAATAAATTGGTAATGATAAACACCATTTCGGGAAGTTTTTGCTCATTTTTGAATTGGGAAGGGGCCGATATTTGGCCCCTTATCAGGCCTAGGAAAATCCCTGTAGGTAAAATGTTTTTATACATGCATGCCCAGTTATCTAGTGGGGATAAAGATAAAATTTTGGCATGAGATTTCATTACGTATGTCTCTACTTTGTGTATGAGTAGTAAATGCTCTGGCGAAACATTGTCTCAACCTCTGTGCATGTTTATGCAGGCTCTTCACTGCTCGCATATGAGATAAGTACTGAAATCATGTGTAGTGGCTCAATTGTGTATCTGACAGTTAATGGGATGAAATGTTGTATTCTATGAAACCCGGAACTAATAACTAATAATTATTCTCTAAAAACTATTTTATCACATGACATCGCATCTAGGAGTGATAAAACGCCATGCGATTAAATTGATAAACCACTAGTGGTTTACAGATTAGTAGGGTATCATAATGATGTCCATTATTATAACGTTGTGTAACAGATGGCAAAATCTTGACGTATTCAGGTCAAAAATGTCAAAAAAGTCATTTTAATGTAATCTGATAAATAGAATCTTAACATTCGTGCTCATGTTTTATTGAATTTATTAATCTTGTTGCGAAAAAAAGATAAAATGCTCGATGAGCCTCACATTTTATCTCTTCCTCAACTCGTTTAATAAATTCAATAAAACATGAGCAATCATGTAAGATCCTCTATATAACCATCCTCAACTGAAATAAACTACAATTGTAAATTGAATGTATTTTTAAAATAAATGAAATAGTCAGAGAGACCCCTATATTGTTTAAGATTCTCATGTGTAAGAGGAGCTGCTTTGTTCTCTGTTTTCTTATAAGGATGACTATGATACTGGTCTTTGGTATAAGTAACCTTTGTCAGAGTTATCTCATGTCCATTCTTTGTTATTAAGTGACCAAAGATTACTTAGAGATTTTTCTTCCTTTTTCAATCTATGGGCTAGGTGTCCGTGAATTTGGGAAAATTGGATTAATTATTTCTACCCTAGAAATCTGTTTAAGTAAGAATTGTAACTTTAACATATGGCTACCATCATGCAAAAGGAACATTTTAGTAAAAATCAAAGTCCCTGATTATTTGTGCAGTCTGTCCTGACAGGACCTTGGTGTGTAATTATTTGGAGGTATAGACTCCATAGAGTGATATAGGGAAGAGTAGCATTCCCCTGTTTCACGTTTAATAGCTGCACTTGGGTCTTTGCTTTTTGTATCTTTGTAAAGTTACCTTTTACATGATCCTGGTCAAGTAAGGTCATACTAACATTTGGCATTGCTCTGTAGCAGTTGATTGAGAAGAAGAAAACAGAAAAAGTGAGTTCAGTAAGAGCCAGATCACACAAAATATACCTTAACATGATAATTATGTTACACCAAGTGCTAAGCCTTAAATCTCAAATGAGCCATGACATGTGATTTCCAACAATGTAGCATTTTGACAAGTGTAGACTCAGACAAGCCTGTACAGCCTCCTTTTAATCTTAGAAACTTCAAATGGTGTTCGGTCAGTAGCTTAACACTCATAGAATATTCAAGCGGCTAGCAAATGCTCTGATCAGACTGCCTGTTTGCGCAGGCTGATCTGAGGCTTTGCTGGTCTCATATACCACATTGTTGGAAATCTCATGTCCCAGCTCATATGTACTTATGATTAGTGGAGCTAGAATGGAGTAGACCAGGCTCAGTTTTTGTTTTCAAAGTTTTATCTTCAGCAAGTCTGAGCCTTGCTCTTCATCAGAAACATAAAATTTGATAGATGCAAGATCTTAAAAAACTGATTTGTCTTTGCCTTATCCAAATCACCTTTAAATACAGTAAAACCTGTGTAAAACAGCCACTCAAAAATAGACAAAAAGATCTTAATGACAAATGGTAGCTTAATGAAGGTTGAAAGTATTTCAGAATGCTCCCCTTGGATCACTCTGCAATACTTTTGACCTGCATTAAGCGATAATTGGTCTTGAAATCAATTTTATGGTCTCTTTGAGATTGGCCGTTTTACACAGGTTTTACTGTATGTCTTTATTAAAAAGCAGATGTTATTTTGATAAAGGTGAGGAACATTGTGAAAATTTGCTTTGAAAAAAGAAAAAGAAAATAAAAAAGATCAAATCTGTTATAGCTTTACTGGTCTGAAGTATAGCTTTGGCCAAAGTGTTTGGTGTTTGTCAATGACGGCCATGTCATTCCAAAAAACAAAGATAACATTCTGTGTTTCTTGGTCAATGGCAATAGCCTTGTGAATACTGCTATGTCACAGTCAGACTGAGGGCTTCGCTCTTTATGTTATGGTATGTTTTGTGGTGATTAGGCTCAAATTATAAGGATGAACTGAGGACTTTATTTTGTGATGCCTTCAAATTCTTTCATCAAAATTGTGTGTTGTCCAGATTTAAAATAATGTAAGCTGCAACTGAAGAGACTGTCCTTTGAGCCCAAGTTGAGAATTATGACCCAATCTGTCTTGATGCCTGTATTTCCATCCGTCCATCATTTTTGTGGCCACAATTACTAAGACATTTGATCAATGCTTTTTTTGGCCTCAGGAAAATATAACCGCTAAATTTGCTGCATATTCTAGTCAGTCTCTGTATATAAGCAGATTGGTTTGAGTCTTAATTGGTTGGACTCCCTGAAGACAGGTTTTGTTACATCGATTCTCATTTGGTAACTGATTTCTTCCTATTCATGTACAGAATTTACTTTCATTAAAACTTAAAGCAATTTCCACCATTCAGATTATAGCCCCTATTCAACTTAGGGCATTATGTGGGCCCTTTGTTGGAGAATGAAAGCTCTGTTTTTTTTATGAACAGCAAAATGCAAGTTCTCTATTATAGTACCTCTTACTTACTTTGATTGTCAGTTATGGATCCAGGAGTTCTCAAGGCCTCTTTTCTGATGTTGTGGCTCACATATGTATATCATATAGGACACATTGACATAGTGAACATTTGGTGATATCTCAAAGTTTAAAATTAGAGTCATAACTCGGCACATCCTGTAATTTTTCTGTTATATGTAATGATAATGTAACATTAAATTTTTTAAATATTGCATACATGTATAATGTGCAAATTATATTAATAAAGACACTTTGATAGAATATTATAACACATTTATTATTATGTACTTTTTATAGCTTTTGGTTGTCATTCAATTATTTCTGTTAACAATATGTACGGTATTATACATAATTGATAGCATAGCAGGGTTTTAGATTAATGATTACCCATATTAGATATGTTTATATTACCATACAGGGTGTGCAGTGTTTTTCTTGTCAAATTTTCCAAAGAAATTGTCAGGATTTCGGTTTCATTGATGTTGTTATATAGGCCAATATGTATGTGTCATTTCACTGATAGAACAATGCTGGGCTTGATTTGTGTATGCAATTTTTCAAAATTTACCGTGATATAATAAACTTAACAATTAGACAGGGCAGCTTATTAAATATTGACAGCTCTAGATACTGTCAGACATGCGTTAAACTGACGTTAGACAAAATTTATGAGGAATAGGGAGCTATGAATGGTCCGCGTCAAAAAATGGATGCCACAAGACCTCACATGGGACACCAGCAGAAAAAACGAGCGAAACATCACAGCAGCTTTATAATGTTTCTGTGGTATAACGATCAATCTAAGGACACTCCAGTGTATATACATGTATTTAGGCTAGTTAACTGCCTTTGATTGTCCAAAATAATATACATGTATTTAGGCTAGTTAACTGCCTTTGATTGTCCAAAATATTTTTGTTTAGCTCTATCTTTATACCCCCCGCAAACTTTGTTTGTAGGGGGTATACTGTTTTCACGTTGTCCGTCCGTGCGTCCGTCCGTCCGTCCGTAACGTTTTGTTTCCTTAATAACTCGAAGAGTCATTGCTAGATTTTCATCAAACCTTGCAAACATGTTCATATATGCAAGACAAATACTTTAGACAAAAAAGTAAGGGCTAGGGGCCAATTCTATTTGAGTTATTTACCTTTGTAGTTCTAAATGGCTTTTAATATAGGGCTTTATGCTTATGCAAACATGTTCATATATGCAAGACAAATACTTTAGACAAAAAAGTAAGGGCTAGGGGCCAATTCTATTTGAGTTATTTCCCTTTGTAGTTCTAAATGGCTTTTAATATAGGGCTTTATCATCATGCTTATTCTATTATAGGCCATACATGGGCCGATCAACTCCTACCACAGCTTTTGATGGAACAATTTGATACTTTGCCTATACAATGTAGACACAATGAACATATGCATGAAGGAGTTTGGTTCAGAAAAAATAATTTTTGACTAAATGACAGCTGTGAGAACTTAGACCAATTTTCCCTTCTTGGGCTTTTGTATATGCATAGATGGTGCCTTCATGGGCCGATCAACTCCTACTACAGCTTTTGATGGAACAATTTGATACTTTGTCGATACAATGTAGACACATTGAACATATGCATGAAGGAGTTTGGTCCACAAAAAGTAATTTTGACAAAATGACAGCTGTGAGAACTTAGACAATTATTCCCTAATATGGCTTTTGTGCCTTTATGAGCCAATCAACTCCTACCACAGCTTTTGATGAAGCAATTTGATACTTTGTCAATACAATGTAGACACAATGAACATATGCGTGAAGGAGTTTATAATTCTTGTTGAACTTAGACAATTATTCCCTTATATGGCTTTTGTATATGCATGGATATTGCCTTTATGGGCCAATCAACTCCTACCACAGCTCTTGATGGAGCAATTTGATACTTTGCCGATACAATGTAGACACATTGAACATATGCATGAAGGAGTTTATAATTTTTGTTTGCACAGATTCTACAGAAATCTTCTTTTCAAAACTAAGGTCTTCTTGTTCGAACTATAACTTGCCAAGTTTTTTCACTGACTCTTACTGTGCGGGGGGTATCTAATAAGCATTGCTTATTGACTTTTTTCATTTAACATGTTGGATTTTTTTGACGAAGCAATAATTAGTCTGACTTGCTCTGATTTTAAGTTATATATGGGCAAAAAGAATTAATTGACCAAAGTGTCAAAATCTTCGTGGACAGAAACAAAATTTGATTTACAAAATTCTAACCGAAGATTCTGTCACTCAAGAATGAGTTCATCAAGATCCTTTGATAGGCATGCCCTTGAGGACCTTTTGTGGAGCTACTTCAAAATATACAGTAAAACCTGTCTTAAGCGGCCACTCTGAAGTAGAGCTAAAATTGGTTTTCAAGACTGACTATCGCTTAATGCAGGTCAAAAGTATTGCAGAATGCTCCGATGGGAGCATTCTGCAATACTTTCGACCTTCATTAAACTACCTTTTGTCATTTAGACCTTTGTTTTTGTCAAATTTGAGTGCCTGCTTAAGACAGGTTTTACTGTACCTCCTAATTTCTAAAACCCTGTGACTGCATGAACCCAAATTCTTTAACATTAAACCTTATTATCTTGCATACAGGGTAGAATTTGCCAGGATTGTCACTAGTGCTAGCCTAACGTAATTACAAATCTTTATACTACCCATGTGATGAATAAACAGGCAATCAATACATTATGTCACTCGGACTGTATTGGAGTATTTAATTTTGTAATGTCAACATCATTACAATAGACAGTCTAACATCAAAGATTAGGTTTGCGACATAATCAACGACCAAAATGATAGCAATTTAAAAGCAATATGTAATAAAAAATAGTGCAAAAGATAGCTGATTGAAAAATAACGTATGCAAGAAAAGTATTTTCTATGGCTGTTTTGGTGTTGATAGAAACATCCATCCCTTTGGATCATTGTTAACTGATGAATTCATACAGTGAGCCTCGGGAAGGATTTCCTAGCCACATCTCACATCCATGAAATAAAGGATCTTACAAGAGTGCTCATGTTTTATTGAATTTATTAAACGAGTTGGGAAAAAGAGATAAAACGTGAGACTTGCCGAGCATTTTATCTCTTTTTGGCAACAAGTTTGATAAATTCAATAATACAAGAGCAGGAATGTTAGATTCTATTTATCATATGACATTAAGGTTACTTTGAAATTTCATTTCTGCCTTAAAACGTTATAATTTTGTCATTATGAATGCAATGTTGTTATGGATGTCATAACATTTCCCGAAAATTTGTAAACCACTAGTGGTTTATCGATTTTATTGCATCGCATTTTTCACTCCCAGACGCGACGTCATATGATAATAATATTTATAATCTCCTTTAACTGCCAAATTAACTTTTACAGGTTTACAAGGTTCAACATGACTAAACATTTCAAGGTAGAATTATAGTTTTAACCCATACATGACTGAATTCTTCTAAATTGGTACTTTAGCAAACATAATAATGTGGCATCTGAAATGTTTGTACTGGAATAAGAAACATTTTGAAATCTAATGTAATATACTGACAGACTTTAAAAACGCAATACTTGGATAACAGCTTAAATTAATGTCTCGAACAAGAAGGCAGAACAATAATTTTGTTTGTATGTTAAAGAGCATTTATTTGTAAGTAAAACATGGAAAACTTCTCCAACCAAGAGGAACTTAACACATTAAAATGTAAACCTTTTGAGATAGGGGTCAACAGTTTCATGTGACCAAATGATATGAGTGAAAGATTCCCTACTTCTTTAAATCAAGAAACATTAAAAGCATCAAATTTGTATCATGGACTTTGTTAGTCATCGAGGGATCACTCTCATATTGATTGGCGGGTCTGCGATACAGTTTATATGACGTTTATCTGGGTGTACCCTTTCATTTAAAAGCTTAAATTTCATCTACTTAAGAAATTTTTAAATGGCTAAATTTATACTGAGCAAATAACGTTGTCCAGTTATGTTGTACAATTTAAACTAAAGCGTTTAATTAAGTAGCCAGCTTAGGTTGACATTATCGAAGCAAAGGAATTTTACATACAACTGTATTTTGAAAGATATAAGGGGAAGTTCGTGTTGCGTTTTTAAAGTCTGTCAGTATATATGACACAGTCTGTATGCAAATAGTAATCACCTCAAAGGTGATAAGCGAAGGCTCAAACAAGCCTGCACTGCATCAAAGTCTTGCAAAAGTATTTTTAATGAAATTATCAGACATAGACTAGACCATATAGCCCTACTGTGGCTAAATTGAAGCCAGGCACCCTTAAAATTGAAAAGGGACCAATCAAAAGTCTAAGGGTTACCTTGATGATTTGGGTTAAAACTGTAGTGGGATCTAATCCCTCAAACTTGGAGGCAGCATCATTTGAGTCAGCCAATGAGATTTTGGTATTTATAGCATAGGGATCAAGACTTTCTTTAAAATGTACATGCAAAACTAGACAATATTTTGAACTGAATCATTGTCTACATTCACATACAGTAAAACCTGTCTAAAGAGGCGACTCAAAAAGACAAAACAAAGGTCTTAAAGATAAATGGGTAGCTTAATGAAGGTCAAAAGTATTGCAGAATGCTCTCTTGAAGCATTCTGCAATACTTTTGACCTGCATTAAGTGATAATAGGTCTTGAAAACCAATTTTTGTTCTACTTTTTGAGTGGCCGCTCAAGACAGGTTTTACTATAGGTCCAGATAGGCAAAAGAAATCAGCCTTAAGTGTGAATTAATCTTATTCATTAGTTTTAACATTTGTTTTGGATGCTCAAACAAATCATCTCATTGAGATGGTTCTTTTGGTTGAGAAATAAGGAAATTAATTTCGGAATATGCACTCTTATCTGGAGTCATGGGTTTTTGACATTATGTGTGTATGAGCAGCGAGGGCTCTGGCCACTAGGTGGGGATGTGAAGATTTCACTCGAGCCTTCACTGGCTGCATATGCGATCAGAACCAAAATATCATTAGCTGGTCTATTTTAGCCTCTATTGTAGTTAGCATGTATCAAGAGACTACATGTAGGTTATATGTAGCCAAATACAGATTGAAAATGTTTTTACTGAATATGAGGTGGCTGAAAAGTAAAGCTAGTTTATATTGCATAGCTAAAGCCTTGCACATGCCTATTTTAATGGTAAATTGGTACATATTTCATCAAACATTAGTTTGTTTACATAGTGGGGCATCTTTTTTTCTGATATGGTCAAACAGGGCTCCCAGTACATAGAGCAGTGTAATCTAAAAGCCCAAAAGTTATTGTTGATAGTACAGTATAGTATCAATCATTCAATTTCTGGGACAAAAAAGATACAATGCACTAAGTTATAAGTGAAAAGGTCAGAGACAGAACTATCAAAGAATAGCAGTAAATGTAACTTTGTTTTATTTTTATCCACATGTTTGCTTATCAGGATCAGTGTACTGAGTTGTTAACTGTTATTTCAGTCTTTACAGCCTCTCAAATAGTTCAGTCGGATAAACAATTATATGAACACACTCAGAGGATGAAACGGTCACATAGACCCAGAGGTGTAGATCTGCACTGATGTTGAAAGGCACACATATCTGTTTCCAGCAAAGTGTAAAAGCCAAGATTTTTTTTCTCATAAACCATAAAACTTACTCTGCTGCATGAGCATGCCACAATATGCTTTATTAATTACATGAGCCACAACATGAGGAAATGTACCTTCATGTGTGTGAGTTGACAATAAATGCCTAGATCATTCTCAATCAGTATAAATTAATTATATACCGGGCTGCGTAGCGCATTCGGTAACGTGTCTGGCTACAAATGCGTGTCTTACTGCAGATCCAGGGGTGGCAAGTTTGGTCCCGGCCCGGTCCCATACTTTCGTGGAGATTGGCTATGAAATAATTTCTATGGTCATTCTTCTTCCTTCCGCTGATTCATTCAAGAAGGGTTGTTGTCAGTTACAAGGGAAAGTATGTGCACAAATTACTAGTTAACCGCTTGTTCAAGCCTGCCCAGGAAAAAGTGTGGTTAGGTGAACTGACCGTCCAGCCATGACCATAGCTGTTGACTTGAGACTTAAAGCAACAAAACAAATAAATTAACTATGCATGATGCGGTGTAGAATGCTTGCTGAGTAGGTGTCAATGATGAGTCAATTATTGGCTAACTTCTTAGACTCCCTGCTCAGGACTGTTGAAACTTTGAAATTCCGACTGTTGAAACTTTGAAATTCCGTGCCTTGTAAAATATACCAAAAATTCATGATCCTGGAGATTCTTTACCACATGTGGGAGGGTGGGAGATTCTTTCCCCCTTGAGAGAGGGTTGGAGACTGACCCTGAATGTGGGAGTCTCTTACATGATCCGGGAGGCATCACATGTATGTATGCCTAGAAACTCAAAGAAAAATGGATTTTGAATATGCAAGGAATAAATCACACACACTTACGCTAAAAGGTACATCTCTTCCTACTGAGGCTCATTTGTTGTAGCTCCAGCAAAGTCATAAAAGTGTAAGTTCTTGATACATGTATACAGTGAAACCTGTGTCAAAAAAGACCACTCAAAAATAGACAAAACAAAGATCTTAATGACAAAAGGTAGCTTAATGAAGGTCAAAAGTATAACAGAATGCTCCCCCTTGGAGCATTCTGCAATACTTTTGACCTGCATTAAGTGTCTTGAAAACCAATTTTTGGTCTACTTTGAGAGTGGCCGTTTTACACAGGTTTTACTGTACATGTTTATATTGTTCCGAAGATGGAGTAAAATTACTGAGTCCATATAGATAAACGTCTGCACATTCTCTTGTATTTTAAAACGGACACAAACAGAGAAAATGACATTTTCTGTAGCTGCAAGGTGATTGCAATTTTTTAAATTATTGGTCTTTCTCATCTATGGGGGGCCGTGGGTTCGAGCCTCACCGGCGTCACTGCGTTGTGGTCCTTGAGCAAGACACATTTATCCTAGCTTAGTACTGGTTCAACCCAGGAAGAACCGTCCCTATATAACTGAAAGACTGTTGATGGGAGGTAAAGAATCAAATCAAATCATCTATGGGGTACTGGTATGTTTTTTATCAGGTACGGTAAATGTTCTAAAATTTTGAACACGTTTCACTTTTTGATCTCAATCAAATTGTGGTTTATCAGGGTTATAATTCAAAAAAATACTTGTCAGAATAGCAAAAAGGGAAGACCCTGATCAGACTGCTTCTTCAGAAGCAGTCTGATCTGGGTCTACACTGCTTATCTAGGCCTTTTTGGTAGGCAACTAGTGTTTGAAATTTTATAACATTTACCGTAACTAGTTTTCAAAATTAATTTTAAAAAAGTCTATGTTAACACTGTGATGAAAATATGGATTGTTTTTCTATTTTGAGTAAATAGATGACATTTTGGGATTATTTTACCAGAATATGATAACTTGAGCCAGTTAAATAATGCCCTTTTATGTTAGGTGGCAATCAGCTCACTTACTTGTGTGGAAATACTTTTGTACTTTTATATGAGAAAAAGTGCTCCTCTTACACATAGTGAATGTTATACAATAGTATAGAAGAATTAGGTTACTTAATAGTTTAACGACAGCCTATCAGGATGTATCTTGATACTGTGAAATATATTGGAGCCATTTTGACAAAAAAAAAGAAAATGATCTGGTGTCAGTTTAACCCTTACTATGTTCCATGTTTAATTGGAGATATCCTGTTTTGAAACAAGACAAAATCCAGATCAGCGAAGCCAGCTGATCATGATTCACACTTTTTTCCACTCTGCTTGAAAGTACAATGTTTAAAACAACTGGAATCCTGCAAGTTAATGGATAAAAATTTGGGCAGGAGTGCAGTACATAAAAGTATACTACATGGTAAGGGTTGATGCATTTTCACTATATTTTCCATATACTTGAAGCAAGAAAACCTGACTTTGTTACATGAGACCAACAAAGGCGCAGATCAGGTCCCGAGGTTATGAAACTTTTTTCATGCTCAACTCAGCTGAGCACGAAATTTATCCTGCTCATAAATGTTGAAATGACAACAGTTGTTGGCATTTTAACATTTATTAGCATGATGAATATAACATCCAAGAAAATTCTTTATTGACTTTTATTTTAGTCTTTATGAGCAGTTGAAATTTCCTGCTCAGTTGAATTGAGCATGAAAAAAGTTTTATAACCTGCTATTCACTACATGTATTTGGAAAGTACATTCCAAAATATTCCAACTAGCGCCAATTAAAATTTCAATATTCTGGCTAGTCTTTGTAGCTGAGCTGGCGGGTTTTGGTCCTGCTTGGTCTGAAACCCCAAAGACAGGTTTTCTCACATCAAGGCCCAGATAATATATAACTTTTACTTAAGATAATTCATTCATATGTTAGATTGTATTTCAGGGAAAATAATACTATACCTTGAATGAACTTGTATGGGTTTTCTTTTATTGGACAATGAACCATTGAGTAAAATGTTAAAACTAGCAGATGATTCATATGAAATATTAATCCTTATTTTATTCATAAAGAAACAACAAAATTTGCTGTAAATGTTTGTTTTTGCTTTAAAATGGGTTAATTATTTATTAACATCTGCCACATCCTTAGGAAGCTGAAAACAAGGCCTAGCGACCTCCTGTTTAAGCATGTTCAATTCCAAGAGATCCAAGTGTTAATGCGATCTTACAACAAGTGTGATCACAATTGATAGTTTCCTCTCAATCAATAGACACTTTCCTTTGGAATATAGGTCAGTCATCTCATAGGTCAAAAACCGATGGGAAATAGGCAAAAAATAGATACATGTATACCTATTTTTCTAAAAACCTCTGCATCCTTGTTTTGTAACATTCGCAATGATTTATGCATACATGAATTTCAAAATAAACATGTTTGTTTTAACATGAAGAAAAAATAGTCTTACTAAAGTAAAAAAAAAAAAAAAAAGATTTCTGTTTTTCCCTAATGTGGTCTATTGATTTTTGACCTACAACATGGCTAACCTATTTTTCAAAGGGAAGTAACTATTGGTTGTGTGGTAACTATCAATTGAGACTTGCATTTAAATTCTCTGAAAACACATACAATTCAGGCCTTTAGTTAAGAGTGCCTACCAAAAAATATTTTTCTTATTTCTCAACTAAAACATATGTTGTGGGTACTCAAAAGAACCGTCTCAATGAGATGGTTCTTTTCAGCACCAAAAACATATTATTGAAACTGATGGATTAGAAAATATTTACAATTTTATGCTCAAAATGTATGTTTATCTAAACCTATGAATTACATGATGTAAATGCTTTTATTTAATTTTAACATTTTATTAGATATGTTTGTTAATTTGAATGCCATATACTTACTGAAAGAAAAAGGAAACCCTTGTCTTATCGTTATGTTTGTTAAAACTTTGTTTGATGACCCTCGTCTGGTTATATTTGCAGGATCCTGGCTGGTTGATGGGTGTTCGAAAAATAAACAATCAGAAAGGTGTGTTCCCAGAGAACTTCACTAAGCCTGTGTGAATAGAAAGGAACCAGACTATGTACAGCTAGGAACCAGGAGGCTCATATGGGTTATATATGGGTTGTATATGGCCATTTGAGGTGCTTTGCAGGAAGGAACCAGCCACTTTTCCCTTAGAAAAAGCTAAATGCCTGAACATGTCTGTAAATTTACAATATTTCAGATACTCATACATATGCATCAAAATATACAAGCTAGGTCTGAGAAAATATGTTCAGACCTCCAGATAATAGTGCTTAATTGAAAATTATTTTCCTTATTTCTCAACCAAAACATATGTTGTGGGTACTCAAAAGAATCGTGTCAATGAGACGGTTCTTTTGAGCACCCAAAACAAATGTTTACATTGATGGGTAAGCAAATAATTGCAATTTTATGCTCAAAGAGTTTCCGTATCTGGACCTATGTGTGTTCATGCCCTTTTTGAATAACAAAGTTGCAGATCAGCTTAGGTGGAAGCTTACAGGATCATACCTAAAATTCTGAATTCAGGAATCATTTATAAGTCTCCTTATTCCAAGATTTGAAGTCTAGAGAGAGTTACTCCCCTTTTTCCTAAATTATGCATAGATGTTGGCATATTGATTTTTGTTGGATTTTAATACCTAGATTTCAGGATCTGCAGATGACTAAAAATAACGTGCAAAATTACCCATCATGCGAAGAGTTATTTGAGAACAGAAAGAAAAGTGATTGAAATTTGAGACTATTGGCTGTAGTTGAATGAAAATTTTGAAATTTGAGTAGACTGCAGGTGCTTTGAAGATTGGCTTACTTTGTCTAGATGCTATTCTGTTTCATGGTGTTGGTAACTCGATTTCTCCACATTGCACCTTTTTTGTCTTTCTTAACTCTTGTCATGCTGAATATATTTTTATTAACTACACTGCTACTAAAGATTTATCTTGCAGCATTCCTGTAAGCAATTAGCATGTACTTGCCTTCAGAGTGGAAAACTGTGGATCCCGGTCAGATGCCTTCGTCAGAAGCCAGCTGATATGGATCTACAGTGCTTTCAAAACATAATGAATCAGGGTTCAGCAGGACAAGGGTTTTGACTTGGACAGTTTGGTTTGGTTTCAGATTACATTTTACAGATAATATATATAATGTTTATTGATGATAGTTATAAGCATGTAGACCAGTCCAGGCCCGAGGTTATAAAACTTTTTCCAGGCTCAACTCAGCTGAGCACGAAATTTATCCTGCTCATAAATGTTAAAATGCCAACAATTGTTGGCATTTTAATATTTATTAGCATGATAAATACAACATCTGAGAGACTTAAAGCAAGAAACTTCTTCATTTGTCGATATTTTAGTTTTTATGAGCAGTTGAAATTTCATGCTCAGTTGAGTTGAGCACAAAAATTTTTTTTAACCATGGGGCCAGCTTTACAATATGACATCTCAGTTAATATACTGAAATAGACTATGAAATATACTTATTAATACTTTGTGGCATACTGTAAATACTGGGCTGGCCCCTGTGTTTATGAGGTCATGGAAGAGGGGGGCATCATCTCTTGGAATTGGCTTTCACTGAGTTCATACAGGCTTGAAAATAATTGAATATGAAAGGCTGTCTTGAAAAGTCCTCGAAAGTGAAATTTGCTGTGAAAAGTACTCGCGATGAAGAATATCATGTTCATACAAAACCATGCATAAATTTAAGTGCGTTCTTTTTTGGGTTGCATTGCTTTTATATGAATTGACCCATAATCTGACCTTTAAAACTACTCAGTGAGTCAGTATACAGGTGTATACAAAATTTATACAAATGTTATAAATCTGTTGTTATAGTGTATTGCTACATTTATTATATACATATATGTGTAAAAATATATATTTTACTCAGCTTGGGAAATAAACTGTATGTATTGTAATGCATTGTAGCAGTTTATCCTGTAAAATCTAAATATAATGCTGTTATTTCATTTAAATTATAAAAAGATATTTTTTACTTTGTAAATTGTTATTCATTTACCTTATAAAACTCAGTATTTCTTAATGTTATACTCCATGTTGAATGTTTTATGTAAATACCTTTAATATATTTATGTGCCATGTTTGGGACGAGTACCAGCAAACACAAAAAGGTCATTATTTATTTTGCATAAAATTGGGACCTCAAGTACTAACCTATTTGACTCCTCCTTCACTGATTGATTTTTCCACGCTGTTTGATACAACCAAAGTTTGGACCAGTGTATGAGATTTTGGTGCTTTTCAACGAGATGATTTCATTCGTGAAAACATCGACCTCGGATATGACGATGCAACAGCATTATAAGGTTCGAAAGCTTACAGCTGGCGCCATTTTGTTTAGAGAAATTCAGTGTAAGGAAGGGATATTTTAATGTTTTATTTAGCAGCGTTTTAAGTGCAATTTTGTTTGGAATCTAGTAAAATATGCAAGAATAACAAGGACATATGATCTGTGACATGAGATTTCCAACAATGTGATATGTGCTACCAGCAAAGCCTCAGACCAGCCTGCGCACATGCCCAGGCTGGTCTGAGACTTTGCTGGTCGCTTAAATATTCTATGAGTGTCAAGCTATTAACAGAACATCATTTGGAGCTTCTAAGCTGAATGGAGGCTGCACAGGCTCATCTGAGTCTACACTTGTCAAAATACCACATTGTTGGAAATCACGTGTCGCGGCTCAATTATGTTTTTTTTCATAACGTGAACACTTGCCTGGTCCTTTAGGAGATGTTTGAATACTCGGCCTCTCGACCTCGTTTTCAAGACGGCAAATAGTAATGTATGATAAAGCATGTGTGATCCCTATATTAACCCTTTGTATTCAGGAAACACCTAAACAAGTACTTTTGCAAACAGTGAAGACCCAGATGAAATGCAGCATAATGCTGCATATAATCAGGGTCTACACTGTTTGTAAAGGTAAAAAAGGATCTTCAGACAAAAGAATACAATATTTTTTTTTAAACTATAACCTGACACCCCTAGATATGTACAGTGGACTACCCCAAGTTTATTGTATCAAACCAGATGGAAGAATCCATTAGTATACAAAGGGGTTAATAATGAAATTAGACCACTAGAAGGACTGGAAATTAGAAGGTCATATGGTGTACACAATCCTTAAAATACCCAGTGTTTGCTTATAAGTATTTATAAGGTGCCACATGCGAATTGTGGGATTTGTTTGGCTATACAGTTACTTCAAGATCAATTTTATCTTAAACAGTTAGACCCCTATTTATGGGTCCCCATTAAAAATAGGATTTCTGAGTGACATGTTTGCTGGTTCTCAGCTCATGTGCAAGAAATGTTTTATATGCTGGACTTTGGACTACTTGTATACCTGATCTGCAATGTTTGAAAATAGGCCCTTACAGCGTTATACATGACTCGCTTTTTTATGTTTTTCACGTTGATTTTTCCCCTCATTATATTTATAATGGACCATCCTGACTTAATTGTATTAAACTTTATGCCTAAAAAGGATTAAACAAGATGATTTGAGCCTTGAATGTCTGTACAAGCTAGGAATGGCATTTTCAAACATTGTAGCTCATATGGAGTGTTGAACAACTGTTTTAAAATACTCATACTGAACTTATCTTATATCTTGTTATGTACACCTTTTATAGAACTGCTATTTTAAGTGTCTTCCATTGTTCAAACACCCAAGTTCACGCCTGCATGTCTACCCACCAATAATACTTGGATAGGAGAGTTTGGTAGATCTATATGATACAAATACTTAATGAGTGTAGAAATTGGAGCTTGATTATTTTATCTTAAATCAAATATATACTGCAGGCATTCCAGAGAACGGCCTCTATTGCAAGGGCAACATAGATATCTTGAGTATCTGTATCATAATATGGGCCTCGTTGAAAAAAAAACCTGACTAAGTAGCATGATAGTAACCAAGCCACAGACCAGCCTGTGCATCTGCACAGTCTGATCAGCAACTTTATTATTTGTTGCATGCTAAGTATGATATCTAAATTTGCTTCGTGCAAAATTTCCACATTCTAGCTAGTTTCTATATCTGAGCAAGCTGGTTTGTTAATGATCTGGCCCGGAGGTTATAAAACTTCTTTATGCTCAACTCAGCTGAGCACGAAATTTATCCTGCTCATCAATGTTAAAATGCCAACATTTGTTGGCATTTTAACATTTATAAGCATGATAAATACAACATCTGAGAGACTTAAAGCAGGAAACTTCTTCATTTGTCGGTATTTTAGTCTTTATGAGCGGTTTAAATTTCATGCTCAGTTGAGTTGATTGTGAAAAAAGTTTTATAACCTCGAGGCCATGTTGGAAACCATGCATGAAGACAGTTATTCTTGCATCAAAGCCTATATTGAGATGTCTTTTGAGTGCCAGTCACACATATATTACGGTTGAGAGATAAGGCAAATAATTCAATACTTAATCAAAAGTACCGGTTATATGACTCCTATAAAAGACCTCCTCTGATTGGCTGAAACTAGCGTTTATGGCTTGTGAACCATCTTGATGTCTACCAGTGATGGGAGAGGTAGACATCAGATTTGTCAATGCTGCCAGACAGCTAAAAATAGATATTGAAAACTGACATCAGTTATGAACTAAATTTAGCCCAGGACAGGTGGACATCACTTTAGTCACTGCTGCCTGACAGCTAGATATTGGAAAACTGACCTTAGATTTTTCAGTCAAGAGGGATAAAAATAGACTAGCATGATTTCTCATTTTCAAATGTTTTGAATTTGGAATTTTGATCATTTTATGAGAACAGTAATTTAGAAAATGCTATTTTTTGCACATCTCATAAGAGTTTCAGAAACTTGAAAAGCAATCATTGAAATAAGCTTGTTTTCAGTTCACTATGAACATCTACCTTGAGTAAATTTATATGAAAAGACGATATAAAATTAGAAAAATAGAGACTGTGTCATATAACAAACAATCGGTGCATTCTTTTCCTGTTAACATCAGGATTAGTCAACCCTTGAAAGTGATGTTCACCTCGGCTTTGCCTCAGTCAACATCACTGTTCTTGAGTTGACAAATCCTGATGTTAATTTTGAACAAATGCATCAATTGTATATTGTATGGTTGATTTTATATGCCTGACCTGTATGTTGTCAGAGAATAACCTTAAGTTAGTTCTAATCTCACAAGACTTTAAAATAACAAGTTAAAGATAAGAATCATTCTACGCATTTTTCTATGCATGTTTTTTCCCGAACTTTTACCATTTCTGCATTTGAATTGTCATATCAATTGAATACTTAACCCATAGAGCCTAGCGTCCATTTTATGGGACATTGGCAAACAGTGCAGAACCAGATCAGACTGATCATGTTCTGCTCTGTTTGCTTACAAAATGAACTTTTTAAATTTTGATGAAATTGTAAATAACTACACAACCCAACAACCCTTAAATTCAAAGTGGATTCATCCTATTGATATGATTTTGAAATTCTATTAGGCATAAATGGGTTAATTTTGTTGTATTGCAAGTACAGGAAAACCTGTGTGAAAAACGACCACTCAAAAATAGACAGAACACATGGTTATGACAAATGGTAGCTTAATGTAGGTCGAAAGTATTGCAGAATGCTCCCCTTGGAGCAATCTGCAATACTTTTGACCTGCATTAAGCGATAATTGGTCTTGAAAACAATTTGTAGTCTTTTTGAGAGTGGCCGTTTTACACAGGTTTTACTGCTTAATGACAAATGGTAGCTTAATGAGGGTCGAAAGTATCACATAATGCTCCCCTTGGAGCATTCTGCAATACTTTTGACCAGCATTAAGTGATAATTGGTCTTGAAAACCAATTTTTGGTCTTTTTGAGAGTGGCCATTTAACACAGGTTTTACTGTAGATCATATCATTTTCATAAGTTTCACCTGTCCTCTTCATCTTCATTTTTTTTACCCTTTCCCCATCATTCATGACAATTGTGGTCTGCTTTCTCATCTGCTTATGCAATCAGGTAGCTTATATTGCAAACAAGCATTAGAATGGGGATCGAAGGGTTGCTAGTTCACCACTCACTGCTGCCGCAGTCACTGTTTTGTGTCCATGAGCAGAACACTTTATCCGCTGCTTAGTACTGGTTCAATTTGGGAAAGCCGGTCCCGACATGACTGAAAAATTGATAACTGGGACGTAAGGCAGCTACAAACAAAATGTCTATCGTAGAAGTATTCTGGAGCTCATTTAAACATATGCAGTAGGCGTTATAAGCAGACAACATTTTCATGACAAATATTGGCAGGATAAGAGTTAACCTTATTGTACCATGGGCGGATCCAGAAGTGGGGAGGGGGTGGACCCCCCCTGAAAAATCACAAAAAAGGGTTTCTTAGCAATACTGGTCTGTATCCCCTGAATAATCACAAAGCAGCATTCAATGTTGGGCCATCATTGGCACGCCAGCAAAACGCCATTTAAATGGCATTTCCCTGGCTGGCCAATGATGGCCCGTTTATAGTGGTATTTGGATCTTGACTCTCTCCCCTCATCAACATAAAAAACAAAAGCAAAAAAAACCTGTCAAAGTTGGACCTCTGACAAAATTTTCTGGACCGCGCATGCGTACTAAGTTTTTTTTTTTTTTCTCATTCTGTGTGCATTAGTGTTAATGTCATACACAGCAGCTGGTTAATTGTCTTGTTACAATTATCTACTGTGGAGAAAGAATTTTTGATCAAAATGTCCATTTTATAAGCATTCCCTTAAACCTTTATTATTGTTGTGTGTGACTGTTTTATATGAATTTTTGACATGTTTTCTTAAACTTTTAATCATATTTCTCATGCATTCATAACTGTGTTTGGTCTTTTGATTGGATAAGATTGGAAATTTGTTACAGTTTATTTCATATCTCCACAATGTTTTTTGACAGCTCCGGATATCAGACATTGACTAGTGAAACGTGTGGGGATAATAATCTTAAAACCCACACAACTTTTATTGAACTTGGTCATTTGTAGGAAATTCATAATTTTCATTTGGGAAGGTATATCGTTGGATATACCGTTGATAATAGTTTTAAAGCGACTCACAGAGCCATAAAACATGATTTCAGAAAGTATCAGACAATATATCTCCTCAAATGAACATTTGAATATGGTTATCTCCATTCTAATGCACTCATGCGCTTTTTTACCGTAAAAATCTTTGTTTCGTCTCAAATCAGAGCATTGCAAGCTGCATATTGTGATGTAATAAGAGACGTCAAACTATTTCCGACAGTATATTGCAGTATATACTGTCGCAAATGGCTGACTAGCATTATACAGTCAGATGTCCTGTTACATTAGAAAGTGCATTAGTATAGTGATTTACCTCTGAAAATGCTAAAATATAAGATGACACAATTCACCTGTTCATGAAAGTTTCTTGAAGATATGGAATATGAAATTAAAAAAAAATGCTTAACTCTATCTCCTAGTGCCGTCTACTCATAACCTTTGCAAACAGATTGAACCCAGATCAGGCCCGACAAAATGGCCTGATCTGGATCCAATCTGCTTGACACTCAGATGGTATTCCTGAAAGAATTTTTCGAAAAAGTTGATTTTGAAAAAAAAATCAGCAGACGACAAAAAAGCATGAAAATATCCCAGGGGGCAAAGAGTTAAAAGTACAGAATACTTTAATCCCTTATTTTACTCCATTCCCTTTGAAAGCAGCTATAATTAAGTTAGCATTGATGTAAATATTTCTTCAATACTGTTATACAACGAACAATTTGTCTTGATAGCTATTACAAAAGTGCAATGTAGTTTTAGGTTAATGAGTTCTGTTCTACTTATGGCGTTTTCAGAAAAAAAATGTAGATAGAATTTAAGTTGGCTTATTAAAAATTTGGCAATATTGTTTCTGCAGGGTAAAGAAGGAAAAGTAGATTTGCTTTATTGCATGGGTGAAAGTTTTCAGGATTATTCCTGAATTCAGGATTTTGAGGCTGACTTTCCATAGAAAGTCAGCCTCAAAATGCTGAATTCTGGGTTATTAATAGGTTCTCTGATTTTTATTCAGTCTGTTTAAAAACAATTGACCATTTAAACTTCAAATTGTGAGTATTTAGTGTGTATACTGCATGTTTTAAGATCCGAGTTTTGAAAGTTCAGGATTTTGGAAATTTAGAACTTTCACCAATGTTTAACAGTAAAATATATGCTAGTTGCTAGGATGAGATAAACGGTCTGTTTAGTCAGTTCTAAATGATACTTCATACAGACATGTTAAGCATCACTGGTTTTCAGTTTGAACACCGAGAGGATTTTACTCAAGTGATCATTCGATATGAATTTAATGAAACGACTTGTTTCATAAATAATAATTTCATATGAAATAACCACAAGTATAAAATTCTGTTTATCATATGACCGTTTGATCCAGGATTTTTACTTTTAAAAAGGCAACTATTTCAATAGAAAACAGAATTATGCAGAAAAGTGTTATTAAACATGTGGTCACATCATATGATATGCAGTAATACACTGAAAAACAGCACAATTATTTGATAGTTGGCCTATTTCATACTGTAAATTTTCGCGAGGGTTTTATTTTCGCGAAACTTCGGGGATGCGGAGTTTCGCAAAAATAAAAGCCTCTTGAAATGGCGAAAACTCTTTGTCCTTTACTGATGTAGGAAAATCATGCCGAAGTTGCGAATTTACAGTACTGAAAATTCTCCATCATTTTTTTGGTCTGATTTTTTCAGTCACACTGAGTTTTTAAAATGTATGGTTCATAGCCATTCCATTAAGATGAGTTATCTTGCCAAAAGAATAGATTTGTAAATTTTGTTAATACATGTATTTAATTGAGCTAAACTTATTATGATAATACCTAGTATTTGTAATAATATTGGAATTTATGGAAACAACATGGAAAAATATCCATGATGTGTATATTATGTGTTGACCAGGCAAAACATTTTTTTTTATCTTACTTATTGTGTGTGTTTTTTAAGCCTGTTGTACTTCATTGTACATGTATTTTATAGGTATCCTACTACTTGATTGTATAGTGTGATTTACCATATCTACTTGGCTGTAAGGCTGGGCTTTTTCCATTTCCAAATTACCTTTATCACACACAATGCAGTACCTTTATAATGCTATGTTTAGGGTCCATAGGATTGGACAGTGTTGTTTTTTAGGAGGCAGTGACTCAGTGGTAAAGTATTAGACTTAGGATGGAAAGGTTGCTAGTTTGAGACTCCATGACTAGTTTGAGACTCCCCGGAGGCATTGTGTTATGTCCTTGAGCAAGACACTTTATCCTCTGCTTAGTACTGGTTCAACCCAGGAAGACTGGAAAATGTCTTGACATGACTGAAAAATTGTTGCTAGGATGTAAAGCATCAACACAAATAAAGGGACAATTTTACAAAGCAATAATAGGAAAATGACCGTTTTATGGTCATAGGAAAATGACCTATAATTCCTTTGTAAAATTCCACAGTAAAAATTTGAAATCTGCCACAAACTGGAACAAAATCGAATGGAGAGTAATAAAGTTACAGATAATTGTATAGTAGAGAAAAGAAAGCAATGGAAGGCAGCCATATTTAGGCTGTGTGATGTCAGACAGCCCGAATTAAATATGCATAAATAGAATAACTAATCGATTTTAACTTTGCATTTTTATCGATTCCTCTATTGAAAATGGTTGATTTTGACCAAAATCTGTGCTGTTTGCCGTAAAATTGGGGATTTCTTTAGACTTTCAAAATGTACAGGAAATTAATTAGTTTACATTGGCTTGTTCAAACTCAGATTTTAAATGACATCGCCAAGGTTTGGAAATCACACTTACATCTGTTTTATTTAATGTATCTAATAATTTGCAAAAGCATAGAAGTGCGTTAAGATAATCTACACAAGGAGGAGTGCCAAGGAATTCTTGTTGAGAATGAACCTACATCTGTTAAAGGCCCCCTAGATAAGAGTGTAACTGAAAATTATTTTTCTTATTTCTCAACCAAAACATATGTTGTGGGTACTCAAAAGAACCATCTCAATGAGACGGTTCTTTTGAGCACCCAAAACACATGTTTGGTCTGATCGATAAGAAAATAATAGCAATTTTACGCTGAAAATTTTTGCTTAACTGGCCCTATTTGTTAAGAGGCATATCATAACCGGATGGTGGATATGCATAGAGTGTGGTTCTGAAAATGCTGAGAATTCTGGATGGAAGATATAACTTGATACACCAAAAATATATTTGTATGTTAAGTTGTACTACACAATAAAATTATATCAAAATCTGTTGTATTGGTACCTTATACAAACTTTTAAGAGCTGCAAAGCGGCGAAGTTGTCCTTCAAGTAATATGAGGAAAGCAGAGGCCCAGATCAGTAATCAGCCTCACATTACCAAGAATAGAATAAAAGACCCTGATCAAGCTGCCCTGTACAGGAGAAATATATCATGGTTCACAAGTTTGTTATTGTAACCAGCTATGCAATCTGGACATAATTAATCAGAAGGAAGCAAAATCACACCATATGAGCCAGTGCGTTAGATTTCGAACAATGTGGTATGGTCGACCAGCAAAGCCTCAGATCAGCCTGCGCATATGCGCAGTCTGATCAGAGCCTTTGCTTGTCACTTGAGTATTCTATGATTGTTAAGCAACTGACTGAACACCACTTGGAGTTTCTAAGCTTAAAAGGAGGCTGCAGAGGCTCGTCTGAGTCGACACTTGTCAAAATGCCACATTGTTGGAAATCACATGTCACGGCTCATACATCATGGTTTACAAGTTTGTTATACCAGCTATGCAATCTGTACATGATTAATCAAAAGGGAGCAAAAACACCATATCCCTTGTTTTGCTGAAACAAGATGTGGGTCTCCTCACGACCTGTCTTTGTGGCTTGCAACCAGGTCATACTCAAACACGCCTTCTCAGCTAGCTACAGAGACTACTTAGAATATTGAAATTCTCTATGAAGAAAGTGCAGAGAGTGAATAACAAAGATGCTGATCAGTCAATGTGGCATGTGCAACCAGCATAGGCTCAGACCAGCCTGCACATACCAGCAGACTGATCAGAGCCCTTGCTAGTCGCTTTGGAGTTTCAAAGCTTAACAGGGGGCTACACAGGCTCGTCCGAGTCTACACTTGTCAAAATGCCACATTGTTGGAAATCGTGTGTCACGGCTCATAATTATATGTAATGAGGTAACCTTGTTGTGACGGAGCAGCTAAAACAGTTCTACATGTATATGTATTCCTTGTTTAGGAAAGGGATTTAGGTCATGTAAGATGTAATTCGATGTAATCATCATTACAACTGAATAAAAATGTAAAACAGTTCAGTCTTCTTGTTTTAAAGCTGAAAACTACACCTGACTATACTGGCAAGTCTCTTAAGAACATGTAAAAAAAAATACTCCATAAAACGAGTGGACCAAGATAGCCCTATATCACTTACCTGAGTTTAACGGTGTCACCTTTCAAAGTGTATGTATCATTGGCGTAGCTCCCATTACGCAGTTACGCATGTGCGTAATAAAAATAGTAACATTCAAGGAGGTTACCTAATGTGGTAAAAGTGATTTTCCATACCATTAGGAATTGCTCTTAAAGGAAAGAATTTGATTCCCGTGGCAATTGAAGTTTCCATTTCGAAAAGGGGCGCAATTGAAGAGAACCACTGCTTGATCCAGTAGTCTTCCTTTGATGTGTGTAACTTTTTTGGCGTTCTAGCTACGCCACTGTGTATACATGTATGGATGGTCTATTGTCTTCTTGTTGTCCATCTTCTCACATTTTCAAAGTGGTATATCTTAAAAGTCAGATGGCCAATTGTGATAAAATTCCATGTAAAGCATCATCAGGAAAGGCCACATAAGAATTTTGGGCTGATTTGATTGGAACACTGGTTGCGATGTCAACATAAAGCTCGCATAGACTTATGGGAAAAATCTTTTGAAACCAGGAGCCCCATAGCTTTTATATTTAGTGTTTTGCAATGTCTAGTGGTCTACATAAATCCTGCAAATCAAGCCCCTGGGGTCTAAATTGGCCATGCCCAGGAATCAAGAGCATTTATAGGCTTATAATGGGAAAACTTTAAAAATCTTCTCTGAAACCATGAGTCCCTCAGCTTATATATTTAGTATATAGCAATGTCAAGTGGTCCCCTACAAACCATATCCCTTGGGTCCGAATTGGCCACACCACAAGGGTCATTAGCCTTATAATGGGGAAAAACTTCTCAAAAACCATGAGACCCACAGCTTCTATATTTAGTATGTGCATGCAACATGGTTCCCTATGAAAATCCTGCCAACCATTCCCCTGGGGTCCAAATTGGCCATAGATTCAATAGTAAATAAAAACAAGAGGACCAAGTGGCCCTAAAGCGCTCACCTGAGTTTTGTTTAAAGCTTACATATAGGTATGTGTAGAAAGCTGACCATGTCCCTGGCGACCCTGGTGCGGGGCCATTTTGGCCACAGGGGCATAATTTGAACAAACTTGGTAGAGGTCCATTAGGTGATGCTATAAACCAAATATCAAGGCTCTAAGCGTTATGGTTTCAGACAAGATTTTATGATGTTTTTCCCTATTTTAGCCAATGAAAAAAATGTGACCCCGGGGATAGTCCACAAGGTGATGCTACAAACCAAATATCATGGCTCTAGGCCTAATGGTTTCAGACAAGAAGATTTTTTCATGTTGCTCCCTATTTAAGCCTATATAAAGCATGTGACCCCCAGGGTGGGGCCATTTTTGGCCCCAGGAGTATAATTTGAACAAACTTGGTAGAGGTTCACCAGATGATGCTTCATACCAAATATCAAGGCTCTAGGCCTTGTGGTTTCAGACAAGAAGATTTTTTCATGTGTTTCCCTATATAAGCCTATGTGAGGCAAGTGATCCCCGGGAAGGGGCCATTTTTTGCCCTAGGGGCATAATTTGAACAAATTTGGTAGAGGTCCACAGAGTGATACTACATACCAAATATCAAGGCTCTAGGCCTTATGGTTTCAGACAAGAAGATTTTTTCATGTTTCTCCCTATATTTGTCTATGTAAAGCATGTGACCTCCGGGGCGGGGTCATTTTTGGCCCCAGGAGCATAATTTAAACAAACTCGTTAGAAGTCCACAACGTGATGCTACATACCAAATATCAAAGCTCTCGGCCTTAAGGTTTCAGACAAGAAGATTTTTTATGTTTCTCCCTATATAAGTCTATGTAAATCATGTGATCCCTGGGGCGTGGCCATTTTTGGCCCCAGGGGTCTAATTTGAACAAACTTGGTAGAGGTTCACCAGATGATGCTTCATACCAAATATCAAGGCTCTAGGCCTTGTGGTTTCAGACAAGAAGATTTTTTCATGTTTCTCCCTAAATAAGCCTATGTAAAACCTGTGACCCCCGAGACGGGGCAATTTTTGGAACCAGGGCTATAATTTGAACAAACTTGGTAGAGGTTCACTAGATGATACTACATACCAAAAATCAAAGCTCTTGGCCTTGTGGTTTCAGACATGAAGATTTTTATGTTGCTCCCTAAAAAAGCCTATGTAAAACATGTGACCCCTCGGGCGGGGCCATTTTTGGTCCCAGGGCTATGATTTGAACAAATTTGGTACAGGTTCACTAGATGATACTACATACCAAATATCAAGGCTCTAAGCCTTGGGTTTCAGACAAGAAGATTTTTTCATGTTGCTCCCTATATAAGCCTATGTAAAACATGTGACCCCCGGGGCGGGGCCATTTTTGGTCCCAGGGCTATAATTTGAATAAATTTGGTACAGGTTCACTAGATGATACTACATACCAAATATCAAGGCTCTAGGCCTTGTGGTTTCAGACAAGAAGATTTTTTCATGTTGCTCCCTATATAAGCCTATGTAAAACATGTGACCCCAGGGGCAGGGCCATTTTTGGTCCCAGGGCTATAATTTGAACAAATTTGGTACAGGTTCACTAGATGATACTACATACCAAATATCAAGGCTCTAGGCCTCGTGGTTTCAGACAAGAAGATGTTTTCATGTTGCTCCCTATATAAGCCTATGTAAAACATGTGACCCCAGGGGCAGGGCCATTTTTGGTCCCAGGGCTATAATTTGAACAAATTTGGTACAGGTTCACTAGATGATACTACATACCAAATATCAAGGCTCTAGGCCTCGTGGTTTCAGACAAGAAGATGTTTTCATGTTGCTCCCTAAATAAGCCTATGTAAAACATGTGACCCCCCGGGTCGGGGCCATTTTTGGCCCCAGGGCTATAATTTGAACAAACTTGGTACAGGTTCACTAGATGATACTACATACCAAATATCAAGGCTTTAGGCCTTTTGGTTTCAGACAAGATTTTTTCATGTTGCTCCCTAAATAAGCCTATGTAAAACATGTGACCCCCCGGAGCGGGGCCATTTTCGGCTCCAGGGCTTTAATTTGAACAAACTTGGTAGAGGTCCACTAGGTGATGCTACATACCAAATATCAAGGCTCTAGGCCTTGTGGTTTCAGACAAGAAGATTTTTTCATGTTGCTCCCTATATAAGCCTATGTAAAACATGCGACCCCCCGGGTCGGGGCCATTTTTGGCCACAGGGCTATAATTTGAACAAACTTGGTAGAAGTCCACTAGATGATAGTACATATCAAATATCAAGGCTCTAGGCCTCGTGGTTTCAGACAAGAAGATTTTTTTCATGTTGCTCCCTATATAAGCCTATGTAAAACATGTGACCCCGGAGCGGGGCCATTTTTGGCTCCAGGACTTTTATTTGAACAAACTTGGTAGAGTTCCACTAGGTGATGTTACATACCAAATATCAAAGCTCTAGGCCTTGTGGTTTCAGAGTAGAAGATTTTTAAAGTTTTCATCTTGAAAATCTATTTTTAGCCTGTGTGACCTAGATATGCAATGGGCAGGAACCATTGGAACAATTTTAAAAGAGAGTCATATAAGGATCATTCCTACCAAGTTTGGTCAAAATCCAGTAATTTAGGAGGTGTCGTTTGAAGCAATTGTTGACGAGGGACGACACACCTCAGACATCCAATGATCACAATAGCTCACTCTGAGCCAATGGCTCAGGTGAGCTAAAAGATTAAAAACATCTCTGAATTCATAGTCAACAGCCATGGTGAGTGGTTTAGGCTCATTGAGCCTCTTGTTGTGTTCTTAAATTGGCCTTCCTGTGTAATGAGATGAGATGTCAGAGTGATACATCTCATTGTGTGCTGCACTGTTTGCCAAGTTATCAACAATCTTCAGTGAAAATGAACAGTGCAGTCCCTTTATAACACAAATCGTTATAACATGGATTTGGATATAACACGGTCACATTGTGGTTCCCAAATTTTTTTACCATGGAACCATACAAAGGAATTATCTTGATGAGGAAGAGAGAGCTGGCCTTGAGGTTATAAAACTTTTCATGCTCAACTCAACTGAGCATGAAATTTATCCTGCTCAAAAGTTAAAATGCCAATAATTGTTGGCATTTTAACATTTATTAGCAGGATAAATACATCTGAGAGACTTAAACCAAGAAACTTCTTTATTTGTCTGTATTTAAGTACTTATGAGCAGTTGAAATTTCGTGCTCAACAAGTTGAGCAGGTAAAAAGTTTTATAACCTCGGGGCCTGGTTGCTTTACTTGGTCTTCCTGATGTCTTGTGACTGATAGTGTTCTGTGGCTCTTCCTCACGGTGCCGTGGGTTGGTCTGCTGTGTGTGATTGTGGTATTTCTTGATATATATAGGAAAATGACAATTTCGTAATTCCTTTGTAAAATTGTCCCTTTTATAACACACTTCAGTTATAATACCAACCATTCCTATGAACCACAAACATAGTGTTATAAAGGAACTGCAATGTTTGTTTGATTTGATTCTTTACGTCCCATCAACAATCTTTCAGTTAAACAGGGACAGGTCTTCCTGGGTTGAACCAGTACTAAGCTAGGATAAATGTCTTGCTCAAGGACCACAACGCAATGACGCCAGTGAGGCTCGAACCTGCGGCCTCTAGGTCTCGAGTCAAGCACACTGGGCTCCCGGGATTGCAATGTACTTGAAAACTGTCACCTGGAATCCCTCAAAATAAAAAAGTTTCTCCAAAAACTATATACCAAGCTGGATGGAAGATTGAATCAGCATAAAAGAGTTAAAGCCAGCCTGATACATACATATTATTATAATAGTAACTTGATCTGGCGTACTGTATCACGTCGAGTTGATGAGTTCATACCATCGGATCACCCAACACGCAAAGCATCGAGGGTGATCCGATGGTATGATCTCATCCACGAGACATGAAACAGTACACCAGATCACCTTACTATTATAATAATATGTTTATTATGTTACCTTTCTCCGACGTTATTCTGATATTATAAATTGTTTTGGTCTTTAATCCAGAAAAAAAATTAGGGAATGATTGCCATTACGTTTTGTTTCTTGATGTTACGTCATCATGTTTTCCGTCGCTGGTTCAATGCTTGAAATTTACTTTACACAACGTCGCCGCAAAAACAGGTAACCGACGTTAGCCTCATTTTAAAGGATAGTGATACGGATTCAGAAAATCTCAGTTCGTTGAACCGGCTTTCTAAATCAGATGACCAGAAAACAGACTGTTCAAACGTTGTATCATTTATAGGTATATAATAAAGTACAGTAGAACCCGTGTAAAACAGCCACTTTCAAAAGATCAATTTTTTTTTTCAAGACCAATTATCACTTAATGTAGGTAAAAAGTATTGCAGAATGCTCCAAGGGGAGCATTCTGCAATACTTTCCACCTTCATTAAGATACCAATTGTCTTTAAAAGTTATGTTTTGTCTATTTTTGAGTGCCTGTTTTACACAGGCTTTACTGTAGTTAAAGAAACATAAGAAAAACTCTTTGCTCATTTCATTTTGATTTTACTGACAATTAAATGTATACTTACAACATAGAGTAAGATTCTTACAAGACAATGTCACACATAGCTCTAGATAAGCACCTTTTGTGTGAGCAAAATTGCAATTATTTTTCATTCATTAGTTTAAACGTGTGTTTTTGATGCTCAAAAGAACCATCTCATTGATTTTGTTTGTTTGATTTGATTCTTTACGTCCCATCAACAATCTTTCAATTAAACAGGGACGGGTCTTCCTGGGTTGAACCAGTACTAAGCTAGGATAAATGTGTCTTGCTCAAGGACCACAACGCAGTAACACCGGTGAGGCTCGAATCCGCGGCCCTTCGGTCTCTAGTCAAGCACTCTACCACTGAGCGACTGGGCTCCCACAACCTCATTGATACAGTTCTTTAGAGTACCCACAGCATTTTGGTTGAGAAATAAGATTTTTTTTTTTCAATTACACACTCTTATCTGGAGGTCTGAATGTGTTCGGCCACTGCATGCCGACTGAGGAAACACAATCAGCAATCATCAGTATATTTTATCAGTATGACAGAGATGAACGTTCATTAATAGCTTATGTTCTATTTGAAAAACCACAACAAAATTGTCATTTGGCATACAGTAAAACCTGGATAAAACGGCCACTCAAAAATTGACAAAATAAAGATTTCAATGACTAATGGTAGCTTAATGACAGTCGAAAGTATTGCAGAATGCTCCCCTTGGAGCATTCTGCAATACTTTTGACCTGCATTAAGCGATAATTGGTCTTGAAAACTAATTTGTGGTCTTTTTGAGAGTGGCTGTTTTAGACAGGTTTTACTGTTTATGGAAATGAAAACAAATGGTGGAGCTTTGAGGTCCACAATGATGCCCTCTGACAAATTCAGTTGTTAAGTATGAGTGATGATTTTGTTGTTACATTATGTGACTGATCTAACAATGATCCAAGGTGATTATGAAAGTGCCATCACATGACACAAAAGAATGATTGATGGAAAATAAACCGGTATCCAGGAAAGATACAAGTTGGAATGTGCACCCATCGAAGACTCGGATCAGACTGCGCATCCGTGCAGTCTGATCTGAGTCTTGGATGGCTGCTCTATTGGTAGCCAAGGGTTAAATGTTTCTTCCAAGCAGACTCTGATCAGACTGTATGGATGCACAGACTGATTTGATTCTTCATTGTACGCCCATGCCAACTTGTACCATATGCTGAACACAGGCTCATTAATGATGATGACAAAATATTGTATTATGAAATTGATAACCATTTTTTCACTTGATGGTAATTGGTATGCTACACATCTTAACCAGATAAAATTGATGAATTCTTAGATTTTAAGTTGATTTTTTCTGTTTGTTTTTATGATATCTTAGTCAACATTTTTTCAGTCATGTCAGGAAGATTTCCTATCTTCCTGGGTTGAACCAGTGCTAAGCAGCGTATGAAGTGTCTTGCTCATGGACACAACACAGAGACTCCGCCAGCGTTGATTCTCCAACTAGCAACCCCTCTATCCCAAGTCTAACACTCAACCACTGAGCTACTGTACTCCTCACACTTATTACCATCAAAATTCACTTTTATTTAAGCCATGACATGTGCTTTCCAACAATGTGGCATTTTGACAGGTGTAGACTCAGACGAGCCTGTGCAGCATCCTTTTAAGCTTAGAAACTCCAAATTTTGTTCAATCAGAAGCTTAACACTCACAGAATATTCAAGCGACTAGCAAAGGCTCTGATCAGACTGCGCATGTGCGCAGGCTGATCTGAGGCTTTGCTGGTCGCACATACCACATTGTTGGAAATCCCATGCCACGGCTCAATTTTGATTGCATTTCTACTATATCCATTAAACTTGCTAACGCCCTATGTGACTTTAACCAATTCACCCTCAAAGGGGCCAAAACCTCATCTGATTCTGGCTCTTACGAGTGCAATAGGGTTTCATAACTCACTACAGCCTTTCCCTGCTGTCTATCCGGATGGCAAAATAGGAAATTTCCAGAACAATCTGCTTTCTCATAGTCTCTGACTACTTCACTGGTCTAATGGTGCTTCACTGGCTAGCCAATAATGTCCCATTTTATATGGGCCTTGACGCGAGAAAACCTGTCTTCTGGGTTTGTGAACAACAAAGGCGCAGACCAGTCTGGGCATTCTCACAGCCTGATCAGCCCCTTTGTTGTTCGCTCTTTGGAAAGTATCATATCTTAAGTTATCAGCAGACAAAACTAGGAAGTAAAGAGTTAAACCCTTTAACCATTTTCCCGCTATTCATGGTACTATTAAAATATCATTTGCTCTAACTTTTCACTCTTTGTCTAAGTGGTGACTTTTGTTGTCTCCTGATAACCTTTGCAAACAGTTTCAACCCTGATCAGGACCAACAAAATGTGACTGTCTGCCCTTATTTTGATCCAAACTGTTTGACAATCTGATAGTGTTTCTGAATTTTTTTTTTGAAAAAGTTGATTTTAAAAAGTCAGCAGACGACAACAAATGCGTGAAAAATTACTCAGCATGAAAAATGTTAAGGCTCAGTTCAAGCACTTGACTGTTTGTGACTGTAATGGAGATGAACAAAGACGGAGATTCTGACTAAGATGTAGTTGAGACAGCCGCAGATGGCGCTGAGGGATCAGCAGGACTTTGTGTATCCATGGCCTCTGGGGTCATCCCTGGCTCACCTTCACCTGAAAATACAGTACATTAATAACATAACTTTCTCAGATTTTGAAATAACCCAATGCCCCTTTCTTGTCTGGTGGAATTTTTTTTGTCCATTTCTTTTTTAGAAGAAACCCATTAGGTAGGGTAGATGTACATTAAACCCCCCCCCCCCCTCCGACAGAAATGCCTATCAAAATGCATAAAATTATATATATTGTATTCATTCTTTCTCAAATTTTTGGCCTTGGTGGGCCTTCTTTAGGATGTTAGAAACAATTTTCACAGGTAAGTAGCATCCATGATGACCATTATGGTATATGGTTTGAGTGAATACAATTCATTGATCCACATGCCTGGTTCATTCCTTTCTGACCTGTTCTAAGATCATTCCAAGTTAACTCACCTGAAACGGGTACCGGTGTTGCTGGTTTCCCCACTGAAGGGACCGGTGGTATACTTTGTGAGGCAGGAAGTGGTTGTGTGGCTGGCGGGGCAGGTGACCCCTGCTGCTGTACTTGTGGTCCCTGTGGGGTCAACGGTGACCCGGGGTATCCTTGACTAACAGACGTGGCTAAACTGGCAGGGCTAGCGCCAGACACTCCACCTGAAATAATAGAAATGTCACCCTTAATGCGCCAATTGCAACAAAAGTTGTCTGCTTTTCACGTCTGCTTAAATTTTTAAGAAGCCTCTATGGCAAACAGTGTGGACCCAGATCATACTGCTCCTATAGGAGCAGTCTGTTCTGGGTCCACACTGTTCGCTTCTATACCTAATTTGTCAGTTATTTTAGGCAATTATTTGCAGCAGACGACTTCAGCAGACAACATTTTCAGATGCATTTTTTCTTGGTGTTTTAAGGGTTAAGAGCTGTCACAAGACAGCATAGCTCACCTGGACGTGTCGAGGACAAAATGACATTATGATTGATAAGATGTATGCCACTGTGATCTTTACCTGTATGAAGAACACTCAAGAGAGAGCAAAATTATTTACCTATGAAATTCATCATAACATACAGATTTATAGATACATACATAATTTTAAAGTACAATTATTCCAACTCAATGTTTTTATCGTTTTTTCGGCTATTTTGATTGGTCCGTTGGTAAAATTAAATGGTTTTTACACTTCAATAAAAACCTGTGCGTATGAATATTTGATATCTGCCTTGATTTCAGAGTGCTAATAACATACTAGTAGGGTACCCTATTGTTGTGTCTGAGATAAAACATTCACCAATTTAAATAAACATGTTGAAAGCTCATTTGAAAACCCTTACACCGTATGAGGGTGCATCTTCAAAGCAACAGGAGGAACTCTAAGAAATGAACCCGATGATGTGGTTATGTGACGTCACTTAACACAAACAGTCACGTCATCGAAGAGAATCGGCATGAAAACAATGGCTACATCAACCGAAATGTTTCAATACAGTTTGACAGCGCCAAAACGAACTTTTTAGGTTAACACTTATGGCCTACTAATGTCGGGCTTTTAGGCAGGGACTTGTGAAGGTAAACTTGTGCTTTTTAAAACCTGTCATTCCGCGGAAGGGCCTTAATCTAAATGCTCTTCAATGAGCCCAGCAAGCTAAAGAAAACAATTCCAACTAAATGGAGTTATTTTTGAGCTCATACTCATATACTCGCTCCAAATAGAGTGCAATTTTAATCATTATTTAGCATAGCAAAGTTTTGAACTGACATAATTTTCGAGATGGCTGTCCCATCTTTCATAGACAGCGGTTATGAATTATTTTCCTTCAGTGGGCTTTTAAATTTGAAATGTTGTCAACCACCCTTTACAAATGTGCTGTTTTGTTCCAAAATTGGAATTAGAAGGAATTAAATTTAATTTTTTGGTCTTTAACGATGTGTAAACTCCGGCAAATTACTGTCAAATTGAATAAAGCCCAAAGGGCTTTATGTTAAATTTGCGAGTGATTCGCCGGAATTTACACATCGATAAAAAACAAAAGTTAAATTTCATTCCTATAGTAAAACAGTCACTCAAAAATAGACAAACAGATCTTAATGACAAATGGTAGCTTAATGAAGGTCGAAAGTATTGCAGAACGCTCCCCTTGGAGCATTCTGCAATACATTTGACCTGCATTAAGCATTACTTGGTATTGAAAACCAATTTTTGGTTGGTCTTTTTGAGTGGTCACTTCAGACAGGTTTTACTGTATATGTAAAAGAACATCCTCCCTGAAATTGTAACTTGCTCTGCTGAAATTACAGATGACTATGTTGTTAAGTTTACTTATCTGGTCAGACCTTGGGGATAATCCCCCCAATTACAGACCCTGGTGAATGATTGTCAGTCTTGGCCTTTCACCAGTTAACACAATCCCAATCCTATTCCTGATCCTGACTGTTTGAGTTTTCTTACTCATTATCGCTAATATATTGAACAGACTTCTAGGTACAATGCAAAATCACTGAACCACTTAATATTTCATATGAAGTGAGGTAATTTTACGCCCCTTGCAGGGGACAAAAATATTTAAATATTGCACTTGTCCTGCAGGACGGGTGACTTACAATTTTCACTCATCCTGCAAACACATGCATTTGTCCTTTAAAAGTGTATGCAATAAAGAAAATAAGGCAGTAATATGTAATATGAATTCCTCGAGTAATTCTTTGAGAAGAATTACTCGTCCTTTCTAGATTTCACTCGTAATTACGAGCCGACAAGTGGAATATTTGTCCCCTGCTTTGATTTAGAACAATTTTCCAAAACAACTTAAGATTGCTAAAGTTTTCATATCTCAGAGGGTCACCATATTTGCTTGCAAATAGAATGTATGGTACCTTATTACCAAGAGTCAGGGACAATGCCACTGTCAAAAATTAAACTGAAGTATCAAACATAGATAGGAAGCTCGGCAATCCCGAAGCATAAGTATCCTGTCCTTTGCTGAGCTCATTTTTTTAAAAATTTAATACATTTTAATATTTGTGATCCTTTATTGGTAGATTTGAGAACTCTTCTTCATCTGAAGTGTCAAGTAAATTCTTATGAGAGTTGGCTATAATCTCTGTTTCATTATTTGCCTTACTATTTTAACCCTTAAAGCGCCAAGAAAAAAATGCATCTGAAAATGTCGTCTGCTGAAGTCGTCTGCTGCAAATAATTGCCTAACGTTACTGACAAATTAAGTGTAAAAGCAAACAGCGTGGACCCAGAACAGACTGCTCCTATAGGAGCAGTCTGATCTGGGTCTACACTGGCTTCTTAAACATTTCAGCAGGCAAGAAAAGCAGACGACTTTTGTAGCGATTGGCGCATTAAGGGTTAAAATTATTGTATAGTGTATCTAGGCTGATTTATGTATCTTCTTGCTTTTTATTTATACTATTTGTAACTTTCCAAAAAACTTTGGGGAATTTAAATTTATAAGTTGTTTATGCTGTTTGTTTACACTTATCTATATGCAGGTTAAGCATCTGTTTGTGTGCAAAGCTTTCAAAAAATTGCAATGAGATACCCTGAGTAAGAATGGAGAGGTTGTGAATATGAACATCTCAGACACTGTGTACATATTGAGATGTCTTGAGATGCCCTAAAAGTGTATGGCAACAAATATTTTCTTGCACACCGGATAAGGATATCTGAGATTTTACCCTGGGATAGAAAATCTTATCTTACCCATGCTATCTTACCCAGGCTGTCACGTGAGGGTTGTATTGGAACTCGCGCACATTGTCGTCAAGTGCCGTCATTGTTGTGTTAAAGTGACGTCATCATGTGAAATTACATCTTAGTGTATTCAGGGACTTCTGGAAGCTTATTAATAAAAAAAAAATAGTGGTGAGCAAGAAAAAGAATCCATTATTCGTGTGAGAGTAGGATAGAAAAATCCGTCCCTCAGGATCACCGTTTGTCATCACTCGGCAAGCCTCATGATGCCAAACGGTGATCCTTGGGATGGATTTTTCTATCCTACCCTCACACTCATAAAAGATTCTTATATTCTTTAAGAAATACCCCTTTTTCTGTTGTGAGAATTGTCTGATCTCGGGCCGTGTAACAAGAAAACTTACTATCTCCAGCTCCCTGTGTGGTAGGTTTTTGTTCTGTGGCCATTTGTTGCATGGCTATCTGTCTGGCCCTATACTCTGCTGCTCGGACTTGTTCCATGTGGAACTGCTGTCTCTCTTGTAACAACTGCTGTCGCTGATATTCAAGCTGTAAAAGAAGACATCAAACAAGCTAATTATCATAGGTTAAAGGGTGTTTATTTCTTTGTCCATCTGTTTAAACATATGAGCCACGACATGTGATTTCCAACAATGTGGCATTTTGGCAAGTGTACACTCAGACGTGCCTGTGCAGCCTCCTTTTAAGCTTAGACACTCCGAATGCTGTTCAGTCAGTAGCTTAACACTCATAGAATATTCAAGCGACTAGCAAAGGCTCAGATCAGTCTGCGCGTATGCGCAGGCTGATCTGAGGCTTTGCTGGTCGCACATACCACATTGTTGGAAATGTCCTGTCACGGCTCATATGCGTTGGGTGCTCAAATGAACTGTCACACTGAAATGGTTCTTTTAAGCACCCACAACATATGCTTCGGTTGAGAAATAAGAAAAAGATTTTTTATATATATTTGATTTCTTAGCTCTCCATACAACAAAATTTAGAAATGTTTTTGTTTTTGTCCAGCCATTGGATTTTGTTATGTTCATTTTCCCTTAACATTATGTGTGCTTAGGACTGGGGAAGGGATGGAAGAATATTCTGCTGATATTATTTTTTTTATAAAGTTTCTGCTTCAAAACAAAAATATTATTTGTCAATATCATTGCAAACATAGATTTGTACATTGTGAAACATGAAGTTTTATGATTAAAAAAAATCTCCATGAAACAACAAACAAGAGGGCCAAGTGGCCCTAAATCGCTCACCTGAGTTTTGCTTAAAGCTTACATATAGGTATCTGATGAAAGCTGACCATGTCCCTGTTGACACCTGGGGCGGGGCCATAATTTGAACAAACTTGTTAGAGGTCCACTAGATGATGCTAGTCATTCCAAATATCAAGGCTCTAAGCCATATGGTTTCAGACAAGAAGTTTTTTTCATGTTTTTCCCTATATAGGCCTATGTAAAACATGTGACCCGTGGGTGGGCCATTTTTCGCCTCAGGGACATTATTTGAACAAACTTGGTAGAGGATCACTAGGTGATGCTTCATACCAAATATCATGGCTCTAGGCTTTGTGGTTTCATACAAGAAGATTTTTTCATGTTCTCCCTGTATAAGCCTATGTAAAACATGCGAACCTGGGGCGGGGCCATTTTGGGCCCCAGGGGCATAGTTTGAACAAACTTGTGTAAAGGTCCACCAGGAGATGCTACATACCAATTATCAAGGCTCTGGGCCTTATAGTTTCAGACAAGAAGATTTTTTTTCAATGTTTTTCCCTATATAAGCCTATGTAAACAATGTGACCCCGCAGCGCTGCCAATTTTGGCCCCTGGACCATAATTTGTACAAACTTAGTAGAGGTCCACTAGGTGATGCTACATACAAAATATCAAGGCTCTAGACCTTATGGTTTCAGACAAGAAGATTTTTCCATGTTTTCCCCTGTATAAGCCAATGTAAAATATGTGACCCACAGGACGGGGCAATTTTTGGCCGAAGGGGCATAACTTGAACAAACTTGGCTGAGGTCCACTAGGTGATGCTACATACCAGATATTAAGGCTCTAGGCCTTATGGTTTCAGACAAGAATGTTTTTCCATGTTCTTCCCTATATAAGCCTATGTAAAACATGTGATCCCCGAGGTGGGGCCATTTTTGGCCCCAGGGGTATAATTTGAATAAACTTAGTAGAGGTCCACTAAGTGATGCTACATAACAAATATTAAAGCTCCAGGCCTTGTGTTTCAGAGAGAAAGATTTTTAAAGTTTTCATCTAAAACTAAACCTGTGTGACCTAGATATGCAATGGACCAGAACCATTTGAAAAATTTTGTAGAGGGCCACCCAAGGATCATTTGTGTGAAATTATTACGAAATTGGACAAGGTGTTTAGGAGGAGGAGTTGTCATTTAAGTCAATTGTTAACAGACTAACGACGGATGGACGAAGGCTGATCACAAATGCTCACCTTGTCACCTCGTGACAGGTGAGCTAAAATCTAAAGCTTTTGAATGTCCTGCTGAACCCAAACATACTGACCTTTGGAAATGGGGTAGTTCTGATCAGAAGCTCAGAGATGGAGTGCTCATCTTGTGATCATGAGACCCCAGGTTTGAATCTCACCAAAGGAATTGAGTTTGTCCTTGAGATAGGCATGTAATCCACATTGTAATAGTAATGGTTACCTTCCAGTGAACCATCCTACAATGGCCATAACTGGTTGACTTGGACGATAACCAATAACTCAGCCGAATGAAACATTGTTTATCATATGACATTGTGTCTATGAGTGATATAAAGGCTTTTAAGCCATGTATTAAAACAGACTGTGTTAACATGAAACGACACCCATAACAGCATCACGTCTATATGGAAAAATTTTGATGCTTTGATGATTTCACGCTAAAAACATGATTTCAAAGACATTTTAGTGTACTAGTGATGAATAGAATCCAAACATTTGTGCTACTGTATTATTGATTTTATTAAACTTGTTGCGAAAAAGCCTTACATTTTATCTATATTCTTCAACTTGTTTAATAAATTCAATACGATCACTTGTGTAATATACTCTATTTCCATTCTGGCAGTTTAGGTCCACGTTTGAAATGGATGGAGCAACTAAATTGGCTGAAAATCGTAGTTAGGTTAGTCTATTGATAAAGACAAGTACTTGACCCTGTCTCAGAAGACAATATCTACCAGGTCATCACACAATTCACAGTATTGCAGGCCCAGACAACAGTGATGCCCTGAAGTATTCTTTTTTCACAAGGACTATTCCCCATTGGAATAGTCTCTGTCTCTGACTGTGGTCGCAGCCTAGACCACAGAGTTCAGGGTACTTATTGAGATGACTCAGCCAGAAGGATTTTTTTCTTCTCAAATTTCATTTTTTTTACACTTACCTAAGATAATGATCATATTTGAGCTGCAACATGAGATTTCCAACAATGTGGTATGTGCGACCAGCAAAGCCTCAGATCAGCCTGCGCATACGCGCAGACTGATCAGAGCCTTTGCTAGTCCCTTGAATATTCTATGACTGTAAAGCTACTGACTGAACACCATTTGGAGTTTCTAAGCTTAAAAGGGGGTTGCACAGGCTTGTTTTGAGTCTACACTTGTCAAAATGCCACATTGTTGGAAATCACATGTCATGGCTCATATATGATCCCTTGAGTATCAGAAGATAGATAGTCTACTTAGAAGGGTTAAAACAAAGCAACATTAACCCTTAATGCGCCAATCGCAACAAAAGTCATCTGCTAGACTCGTCTACTGAAATGTTTAAGAAGACTGTATGGCAACCAGTGTGGACCCAGATCAGACTGCTCCTATAGGAGCAGTCTGATCTGGGTCCACTCTGCTTGCTTCTATACTTAATTTGTCAGTAATGTTAGGCATTTATTTGCAGCAGACGACTTGAGCAGATGACATTTTCAGATGCATTTTTTTCTTGGCGCTTTAAGGGTTAAAATGTAACTTACAGCTTCTCTCTCTCTGTCCATGATAGCTTCTAGCTCATCAAAATGTCGGAGTTTTATTTCTAGTTTCTTCATCTGTGTCTCTACCAGCAGAGCCACTAAACTCTTGATTTTCCTCTCCTCCACAGCTGCAAGGTGCTACAATATATAAATTTTAGTTTTTAGTATATTCGAACACCTTGCCTATATAGCCAATGCTAAAAAATTGTGTTATATGAAACAACAGTCATAACTTTGAAAGTGTGAGGAAAGTGTGTGCTAGCAGACATCAATTGCCACTGCAAAATGAAGCCAGTCATGGCATTAAACAGTGTAACATCTTTTTTCTGCTTGAAAGACCTTACAAAAACATTAGCCTTAGTACATGTATATAATGGTAGATCCACTAATCAGGTTTGTTGAGTTTGAATTTATGTTTTGATAGTCTATGTTTAGGGCCTAGGGGTCACCGACTAGATTTTTCAAAATAAAATTAGTTCTGTCTCTGAAGATTGTTTTCATTGATGGACAACAGATACATAGATGAATGCTTTGAGCCTAAGGATCAAAAAGCTTAAATCACTACTTAAAATCAAATTTGAAATCTAACAACTTATGCAGCAAAATGCAAGTACATGTATATTTGATAAATTTGATTTCTGAGCTGGGCTTACAATGGTTGCATTTTAAATTTGGAACTTCTTGAAAAAAAATTTATATGAAAATTGAAAATCCAGCAATTGAAACTATGCAATGCAAAAACCCATTTAATAGAATACACAGTAAAACCTGTGTAAAACGTCCACTCTAAAAAAGACCAAAAATTGGTTTTCAAGACCAACTATTGCTTAATGCAGGTCAAAAGTATTGCAGAATGCTCCAAGGGGAGCATTCTGCAATACTTTTGACCTTCATTAAGCTACCATTTGTCATTAAGATCTTTGTTTTGTCTATTTTTGAGTGGCCGTCTTACTCAGGTTACACCAATTATTGCTTAATGCAGGTAAGAAGGATTGCAGAATGCTCCAGAGGGAGCATTCTGCAATACTTTCGACCTTCATTTAGCTACCATTTGTCATTAAGATCTTTGTTTTGTCTATTTTTTAGTGGCTGTTTTACACAGTTTACACCAATTATCGCTTAATGCAGGTCTAAAGTATTGCAGAATGCTCCAAAGGGGAGCATTCTGCAATACTTTTGACCTTCATTAAGCTACCATTTGTCATTAAGATCTTTGTTTTGTCTATCTTTGAGTGGCCATTTTACACAGGTTCTACTGTACAGGGTTACTAACCTTAGCTTTCACAGCTGCTGCTGCCAGTGCTGCTGCGGCTGCCGTGGCAACATTTCCTTCCCCTTTCTCTGTCACTTTCTTCACCACTTCATGTCCTTCTTCTGTCTTCTCTTCATCCTTCTTTGCTTCTTCCTATAACCAGTGATTAACATTATAAGCCTCATCTATGAAAATCGGTTTGCTATCATTACATGTATGATTCAACATAGTCTGTCCTGCCACAGTTCAGTCCCTCTATAACGCTATATTTGGGTCCACGGAATAGACCGTATTATAAGCAAATCGTGATAAAGGTACAATCATACAAAAATGGTCATTTTCCTATAATTCCTTGGTCAAGTTCTATGGTTTTGTTTGGCTTGATTTTTTACATTCCAGTCAAAAATTTTTCAGTCATGTCGGGACTGGTCTTCCCGAGTTGAACCAGTACTAAGCAGCGGATAAACTGTCTTGCTCAAGGACACAACACAGTGACTCCCCCAGCGGTGAGGCTTGAACCAGCAACCCTTCGATCCTCAGTCTAACACTCTACCAACTGAGCCACTTGGCTCCTATTCTATGGTGAAAAACATGATTGTGTTACATCCTAATTTGTGTTATAAAGGGGCTGCACTGTAGTTAGAACTTTGAAAATTTGATCCTTCAAATAAAGCACTTCATTATCCAAACAAGACAAAAGATTGCTGAGGATCAATCTGATCTGCGCAACTATTATTTGTATACAACAATGTCAGCGAAAAATATCCAACCTGACCCAGCCGGGAATCAAACCCGGGTTGCTGGATCTACAGGCAAACACTCTACACTGAAGGACTTTAAAAACGCAAAAATCGAAATTCGTAAAATTAACAACTTTTTAATGTATCAATTTTATTGAGATTTGGCAAAAATAAACATCAATATGTCAAGAAAAAATGATTTAAATTCCATATCAAAATAATAAATAGTTTCAGAGCATCAGCCCATCAAAAGACAATACCCTTAGATTCTAAAACTGCAATTTGAAATTTTTCTAGAAATCGGACGTGATTTTAAGTAATTGGGCTAAATATTTTTATTAAAAATCCGGATACAAATTACCCTCGGAACCCCACTTTTCGGCTGACACTGATGGTAGCCAGCTGGAACGGATATCGTCGATGTAAATATCGTCGATGCACTCGACGTAAGTTGCTGTCTTGACGTCGGGTCATCATTTTGGTAAAAGGGACCTGCATCTGATATTTATCTGTCCCTGTAGCCTGATACCGATCTCTGAGGCGCTGTACAGTTGATGAAAGGCAATTATAATATCATGTGACGTCAGAAACACGCACCCCAGCTTTTAAAATTCCAATAGCGCCAGGTCGTTCATGTTCAGACAAACGTTGCATGAATAATACAGCTATAAAACTTAAGCTACTGTGTTTTTATACATGTATACCTACAAGCTATATGTGAAATGATAAAATATTTTGCTTCATTGATTCGTGGGGACGCCACATGCAAAAAATAGTAAATAGTAAATCACGGATGCGTAGCTGGTGGTGGCCATTGTCAATAAAAACACCGGTTTTAGGTGTAGATAGAGGCAGAGTGTCGTTTCCAGTCGATTTAACTTGTTAAAGAAGACTAAAAATGTTCTGGGTTCAAAAAAGAATAATTTTTAATTTTTGCGTTTTTAAAGTCCTTCAGTGTACAACCTCCCTGTGAGGATATCTTTTTGATAGCATAGTTCTTTTAAACACCCACAACACAAAAAATCTTTCGAAAGGGAACAGTCCCAATAAGTTTAAATGGAGTTAATTTTCAACGCCCTATTCCTGACATCCTACAATGTATATTATCTCATACCTTATCTTTGTCCTCTGTCTGTTTTTCTTTGTCCTTTGTGTCATCTTTCTTCTCACTCGACTCATCTGTCTCCATGGATTCTTCAGCCTAAACATAAAATGAAAAGATACTTTGTACCTCAAGGATCTTACAAGAGTGCTCATTCAATATGATTTATTTTTATCATATGAACTTTTTAACCAGGATTTAAGAGTATTGTTTAAAGATCAACAAGGCCTATGAAATTAATACTAAAACCTCATGAGCAGGCATAATTATTTTGTGGGTTTAGATAAACAAAAAAATCAGAATAAATGTGAATATGTTCTTACCCATAATGTTTAGCATATGTTTTGGTTGAGATGTTTCTGTTATGCACTCTTAACTAAAGGCCTGGTTGGTATTCTATATTATGTTTATCAACCATTCTTGCATAGATATCTATTCGTATAGCTATTTAAACCCACTGTCAAATGAATAAAAATCCATGTTCAAATCAGATTCACGTGCTGTCGAACATGGGTTTGAACTTGAAAATACTTAAAATGAGCCCTGCATTATTTGCATAGAAAGCTTTGCGGACCAGACTGATCATTTCGCCAATGCTTTTGTTGGCTAAAATGTAGCGTACGGTTATGACGACATTATGACATTCGAAAGTTTACAACCAATGTCATTTTGTTTAGAGAAATCCAGTGTAAGAAAGTGGACAATTTGATGCTTTAGCAGTGTTTTCTGTGTGAATTGGGTTGGAATAAGGTAAAATATGCAAGAATAACGATCACACATGTTTGTTTCATTGCATTGACACTTGCCAGGTCCCTTTGAACACTCGGCCTATCAGCCTTCTGTTCAAACAGCTTCCCAGGGACCTGGCAAATGTTAATGCATGAAAAAAGGTGTGTGATCACTAAATTCTTGCTTGAAACAATGTGAACTCTGAAATGTAGACAATTATTCTGCAAGACTTATTTTACAATGTTTACCTTTTCATCTTTCTTGTCTTCAGTTTTCTCGCTTGTTTCTTCCTTTATTTCTTTCTTTGTCTCTCCTTCCTTGTCTTCTTTCTTCTCGTCTTCTTTCTTCTCTTCTGCATCATCAAATAATTGTTAACCTTTATTTCCAAGAGTGGAAAACAGTGTGGATCCTGATCAGATGGCTTCCTCAGAAGCTAGCTGATCTGGATCTACAGTGTTTTTTTTAAAAAACAAACAACATAAATCAGGTTTAGCAGGACAAGGATTAACATATAAGCTAGTACAATAGATTTTGGTATTGCATCAATGAGCAATGAGCAGACCCACTGGAGCCTTCCCTGCTCGCATACACAAAGTATGGATGAAGATGAAGACTCAGACAAAAATTAAAACCTCTAGCCCTACTCGATAAATTAGCATAGGCATTTAAAGGAGTTTGTTTGCACACATGTGATAATTTTGTGAGCTGGCCCATACATGACTCAATATGGGTCATGTATGTTTTGGGTCCAGGATTTAATGTTTAGGCCTGACTGGGGGGCAGAGGCTTTGAGCTTTGACAGAGGGCTGCAACAAACCCATAAAATCTTTTCAAAAGAAGCATTTTTCATCTGACATAAATACTGGTACCGGTAATTAAACAGTCATTTGGTATCATTAATATGATCATTAGTAGAACATTGATGTTATATTTACATTAGTTTTCCACTGTGAGTCTTTTCATTTGAGATGTCATTCATACATTTATGAACAGATACGCGCCATTTGGGTGGACCAACGTCAACTCCATTAAATAACGTTGTTTGTTTACTGACATTTGTGTGATGTTGAACACCTTTTGCCAAGACTTTAAGTGCAGAAATTTGGCATTTTGGATATTCCGAAACCTCCGTTATGTCTGATTAGATTTAAAATATCTGGAAAACCAGCCAAGTTTGGTTTAAATTGTAAATTGATACTTGACTGATAATATAAAATGTAAATATAAGTAATAAATTCAATTTTTGGGTTTCACATTAACTTTTCAAGAAACCCGACGTGTTCCTGATTCCATGGACAGACCAAAAATTGAACTGATTCCATGGACAGACCAAAAATTGAACTTATTTCTTAAATGAACAATAAAAATATTAACAATTTTACGCTCAAAAATGTGTTTATTAAACTGGGCCTATGCAACAAACCTTCTTTATCTGGTACTGTTCCAGCAATACCACTCTGTTCTATTCCAAACTCAGGACTAACACTCTTCCCGTCAGCTTCAGCTGATTCTACCATCTTGACATGAGATTCTATAAGTGCTGGGGGTACTTCATCTTTCATCTTAGAGAACTCATCTGCAATATGTTCAATTACATGGTTCAGACAGTTGACATTTAACAAAACATTTTCTGGTATGGGTTGAACCAATACTAAGCAGTGGGTAAAGTCACTTAAAGTGTCTTGCTCAAGGACAGAACAGAGTGACTCTCCCCCGGCGTTGAGTCTCAAACTAGCAACTCTTAGATCCCTAGCAGGGGACAAAAATTCCATTCATCTGCTTGTATTATGAGTGAAATCTAGAAAGGATGAGACATTCTTCCCAAAGCACTCGTCCAGTAGGACAAGTGTTTTGGGGAGAATAACTCGCGGAAGAAGTATAACAAATTACTCCCTTATGTTCTTTATTGCATACACTTTTAAAGGACAAGTGCATGTGTTTGCAGGGCAAGTGAAAATTGTAAGTCACTGGTCCTGCAGGACAAGTACAATATTGAAATACTTTTGTTCTCTGCCTAGTCTAATGCTCTTCTAACTGAGCCACTGTACAATGGTTGTATCACAAGATTTATTAAAATCAAAAACATTTAACAACATTGACACTAAATCTGAAGCAAACAGATACAACCAGCAGGCCTTTAGTTAAGAGTGTGTACTACAAAAAAAAAATCAATCTTATTTCTCAACCAAACATATGTTGTGGGTACTCAAAAGAACCGTCCCAATGATTTGTTTGTTTGTTTGATTTGATTCTTTACGTCCACTCAACAATCTTTCAGTTATGCGGGACGGGTCTTCCTGGGTTGAACCAGTACTAAGCTAGGATAAATGTGTCTTGCTCAAGGACCACAACGCAGTGACGCCGGTGAGGCTCGAACCCGCGGCCCTTCGGTCTCGACCGTCCCAATGAGACGGTTCTTTTGAGCACCCAAAACATATGTTGAAATGGATGGGTAAGAAAATATTTACAATTTTACGCTCAAAAAATATGTTTACCTAAACCTATACAGCCAGTGAGTGCTATATCTCTACAGCATGGTTGAAAGTTTAAAATTTCCCAGGGCTCACATTTGCCAATATTTGGGGCCAAATATCTGCCCCATTCCAAATGGCAAAAAGTATCTTTTTTCCCAATCTACAGTCAAAAATTCCCACATCCCATCCTCCGACAAACTTTATTTCTCATTTGTTGTGCTGAAGTGCTATCGTCATACCATAAAATCTCATGCCAGTTACTTACCACGGTAACCTGTGATTAACTGACCGCAATTAAACATTTCTTTGACATGAAAGACAGAAAAATGGAGATTTAAATTGGCCTTTCAAGTCATAATGTCAAACCTGAATTCAATTTCTTGTCAATAAAAAGATCGCAAAATCATGAATGTATTTTGAAATGATGTCACAATTACTTTTCCTTAAGATCACAAAATCATGAATGTGTTTTGAAATGACGTCACAATCACTTTTTTCCAATCTCAGATATAACTTTACTAATATTCCCAATTTTATTGGCCCCAGGCTCCAGTCTAAAATCTGTAGCAAGAGTCCTGTTTCTAAAGTACTGAATTTTGGAAATCCAAATCTTAAAACATTCATTATGCATACCCATTTTTTAAAATGTCAAGTTTAAATGGACTACGAGGGCTGTTCAAATATGAATGCATGTAGCTTCATAACTTTCTTCACATATATGCTACGACAAAATTTTATACCTTTCTGGAAAGAACTATTTATCGCCTTTAAAATGGCACCAAATATAAAGAAACACTTACCATATTTCTCGAGTTACAGACCCTTATATAAAGGTCATTCCTGTATACTGACGTTTTTCTGAAGCAAGTTGCAATGCACGTTTTGGTACATGTGCGGATATAGTGTCATATCTTTATTAGTTTTAGACAAACTGGCACCAAATTTTAGATGCAAGTTTAAGTAACAATCCTGAAGTTGCTTGCAGGAAAAAGTTTATATTTTCCTGTCCAAATTTCGAGTAAACAGGCACGTTTGTGACGTCATTAATTTTAAGAAAAACGTCATTTTGAGTTATCTACTGGTGATGTAATAATGAACATCGCTGTGGCGTTTTCTTTGCGTTTTGCTGAAAACATGCTAAATATGTCATACGGGAGTTTTCAAAACGCGCCGTCCTCTATTTACAGAGTAATCACATTTTATATTATTTTTCAAGCATTTTTCTGCTTCTTAATGACGTGTTTACATTTATTAAAATATGCTCAATCCGTCTAGTCTTCAAGACCTCGTGAGTAATTTTATTGTAAATAATGCCTATAGTGGTCAAACTTAAAGTTTACGTTCAAATTTAGAATAAAGCCGCAATGTTTTGACAAAAAAAATAAGTATAAATTCTATCACCCCTTCACTTAAGGCATTTTTGACTTAATAAAAATGCTTTTCAGCGTTTAAAAATTACCCACTATCCATCAATAATTTGTAGCAACAACTCAGCATGAGCAATCAACATATTGTCTTTGAGTTGAAATTTGTTTAAATGTTGCTTCGTGCATTTTGTTAGAGATAAGTTTAACTGAAAACTGAAGGGTTGTGTTTTGTTTACCATGTATTTGCAAACATAAGGAGACTTTTAGTGAAAACGATTCGTTTTAATTTAACAAAAGCATGTCCGATTTTCGCAACTTTCACAGAATCATTATATAAGAATATTGTGATACTTCCTTAAAAATTTCAAGAAATTTCACCTGTTTATTGAAGAATTATATGCTCGTCTATATCACTGGTATATGTTCGTAGCATTGAGTTTGTTAGTATACTAACGTGACCTTCATTTGAAGGGCTATAGCTCAAAAAGTATACTGTATTTTTCTTTAAGTCTGATGCCAGTTTAAAGGTGATATATAGTTCTTTATCGAAACGTTTACCATTTTGTCCTAGCATATATGTGAAGAAAGTTATGAAGCCACTTGCATTCATATTTGAACAGCCCTCGTATTGTCTGTTTGTTTGTTTGATTTGATTCTTTACGTCCCATCAACAATCTTTCAGTTAAACAGGGACGGGTCTTCCTGGGTTGAACCAGTAAAAGCTAGGATAAATGCGTCTTGCTCAAGGACCACAACGCAGTGACGCTGGTGAGGCTGGAACCCACAGCCTCTCTGTCTCCAGTCAAGCACTCTACCACTGAGCCATTGCGCTCCCCAGGACAATTGTCTGTATATGAGGTTAAATAAATCAGAGAAGCTAATAGCAATCTGCCTAATTTAGCATGTTGAGGCTATGGAAAGTCAGCCCCCAAATCCTGAATTCAGAAATAGTCTAATCCTGAAAACTTTCACCCAATGCTACAGAAGAGATTATTCCTAAAATTGAAAATGTACCTGTCCAAAATACAGGTAAGAGATTCTAGTCATGTAAGACTATTTAAACTTTTTTTTCATTCAGATGGATTATCCCATACATAGGGATACAATAAGTATGGAATTGTCCATTTTGTATTTTATGGGGATGCCTGTCAAAATTTCTATAAAATGATATATTTTTGTCCTTGAAGATAGTTTTTTATCTTGGCAAACTGTGGAGACCCTGATGAAATGCTGCCGTATGCAGCATTTCATCTGGGTCTTCACTGTTTGCTAAAGTATCTGTTTACTGGTATCCAGAATGAAATGGGTTCATCCTTAATCCGCCAATCGCAACAAAAGTCGTCTGCTTTTCTCGTCTAGGAGCAGTCTGTTCTGGGTCCATGCTGTTTGCTTCTATACTTAATTTGTCAGTAATGCTAGGCAATTATTTGCAGCAGACGACTTCAGCAGACGACATTTTCAGATGCATTTTTTCTTGGCGTTTTAAGGGTTAATTAGGAAACTCCTTACCTAAAGCTGATTTTGCTGCAGCACTGGCTACTCTAGGATCCACTGTTGATGCAAGGAATGCTACGGTTGACATGACAGGGTTACCACTCTGAGAGAAAGGCAATGGCTGGTACGCCAAGGGACCCATGTGACCAAAATCTTCATCCAAGTAGGGATCTTCAATGGGTAGCCGCAGGAACTGGAGAATACACTCGTCCTGTGTTCGACTGCCGACATGTTCACTGACCTTGTTCCAGTCGTCTTTGTACATTTCTAAGGCTTCCAGGAGTAATAGAGTTTCCTGGTCTGTCCAGTCTCTGGTCCTAGTAGCTGCACCTTTGTCCTTCAAAACAACAGTCATACAGATCAAGTTATTGAATAAGGAGTATTTTACTCTCGCATATAAAATTCAACAAGTATTTTACTTCAGATGAAATGGAAGAAATTTCTCGCATCTAAAATTGTGATTATTTTCTTATACACTAGTTTTACGATTTGTTTTGGGTACTCAAATCAACCGTCTTATTGGAATAGTTCTTTTGAGTACCCACAGCATATGATTTGGTTGAGAAATAAGAAAATAATTTTTTTAATTATGCACTTGTCCAAAGGAAAAAATTTGAATGCAACAACAAAATCTCTTTTTGGAGAATCTTTTGAAATGTTGTACTATAAACAAATATAAACATAAAGCACTTAATCTAAAAGTTGGAAAAGTATTGCCATTCCTGAAAACAATACAGTTCTGTATTTATCATAACTAATCAGACAGATAAACCCAAATCAGACTACTAAGTATGATCAGTGTCTACTCTGTCATTTTATTTTCTATTTCGCACAACTCTTCCAATAGTAAAATTAACTTGTTCAAATTTTAGCAGTTATGCAATTTCTATGTTTTGGAGTTAAGGCATCTAATAATTACATGCGTGAAAGTTCAAAATTTCTAAAATCCTGAACTTTAGAAATTCAAATTTCTAAACCTGCTAGATGCCTACAAAACTGAATAATTTCATGTTTAAATGGTTAATTGTATGTGTTTAGATAATCTAAAAATTAATCAGAGAAGCTACTATTGTCTCCCTAATTCAGCATTTTGAGGCTGACTTTCTATGGAAAGTCAGCCTCAAATCCTGAATTCAGGATTGATCCTGAAAACTTTCACCCATGTAATTACACAATATAATATCAGTAAGCCCTGATATACCTCTTGTAATCAAAGGTTCGCTACTGCTCCCTACCTTTTGAGATTTCTTGGCATAAATATCTGTTTTGAGACCAAAGTTGGTGAGATCTTTCCTCTCCTCCCCATCCCTACTGCTGTCATCAAAGCTCATGATCTGTTTAGCAGCTGATGGCTAAAATAGAGGAATTATTCTACATATGAACAACATTCAGTTTTTTATAAACTTGTAGCCAATTTAACCCTTTTCATTCTCCATACAAGTAAACAGTTTTATTTTATGCTTAGCAGTGAAATCAATGCATATCAAAAACAAATAAAAGTGATATCAATCACTGGTGATTGATATCAGCCTATATTTTCACTGTAGCGTTTTTTGGATCACCTCTGACTTTTCCATTCACTTAATGCAGCGCACTTCGAAAGTTCAAACGCCTATAACTTTCTTAATTGTGAACAAAAACATCAAGTGTGGGTAGTCATTTTCTTAGTTAGAACTTGAGGAACATTTTGGTACCAAAATAATTCAGATTTGCTGAAATTTTTCGATTTTGAATTTTCAACACGTCCCGCTTCAGTGAGTGAGGCAATGCATGTAACCTATGCCAAGCGACGTCATCAACAAGTTATGACGTCGCTTATGACGTCATTTGTCCAGCACTTTGACGCTGAATAAATTTCTTTTTATCTGTAAGTCCTGATGGCTATAGATCATGTAGATTAATCCAGGTATTCTGTCACAAATACTCATTTGTCTTCTTTTGCATTATTGTGATTCGGCTTGAAGCAGGGTTAACAAATTAATTAACTGTAAATCTTCTAAAAAAAAGTATAAAATATAAAGAAAATTTACTTTTTTGAGGTGAATACCAAATATATTTCATCTTGTGAGTTGAAAACATCGAAATTTTCATTCGTGCTGCGCACTCATGAAAATTCTGATGTTTTCAACACACTCTATGAAATATATTTGGTAATCACCTCAAAAAAATAAATATCCTCTATTTATCTTTCTATCATTGAATAACCCTTAAAATGATGTCAAAGCAAGTTGGGCACTGCAAATTCCTTTCCAATTTATTTACTGTTGTAGTTTATTATACTAAAATGATGATTGTATATCTGAAAACATTCATAGAGGATCTAACATGAGTGCTCATGTTTTATTGAATTTATTAAATGAGTTGGGGAAAAGAGATAAAATGCGAGGCTTGCCGAGCATTATATCTCTTTTTCCCAACAAGTTTAATAAATTCAATTATACAAGAGCATGAATGCTTAATTCTATTTATCATATGACATTAAGATTACTTTGAAATCTCATTTCTGTCGTATAAACGTTATAATTTTGTCAATAGGTACGTTGTTATGGACGTCATAACAATTCCTAAAAATTTGTAAACCACTCATAGTTTATCGATTTTATTGCCTGGCGTTATTTCACTCCCAGACGCGGTCATATGATAAATATTGTTATCAGCCAATAGGATTTACCAAAAAATCTGAAATTTGTGCTTCTATTTCCTAAAAGTTTTGCTTTCAACAATTATGCTTGAATTTATCTGCCATTGGTTTCAGGTCTTTCTGACACCAAAATATGATTTTCCTATTTGGGCACTAAAACAGGGCTTTTTCCAGCAATTTTGGGAAAAGGCCTCTGGCCAAAATTGGAAAAAAATGATGGACTTAACATCAAAATTGGGAGATATTTACGACATAGAACATTACAAGGGTAGCAAAATATATCGTCAAAATCAAGCTTTTTTAGATTGTATTATGCCAAGCATACTCCTTTAGCACAAGTGTTTAAGTATCATTCTGATATGGGTCATTGTTTCTCATAAGTAGTAGTGGTCTCTAAAAAAAGTAATAAAAAAAATTTTTTTTTTATATTTTTTTTTACTTTTCTTAATTGGGAAAAGACAGACATGGTATTGGGGAAAAGGTGGCTATTTTCGATTGGTAATGGGGCCAAAATTCGGTCCCTAGAGAAGGACAGAAAATCCACTGTAAAGTCTTTTGATTTGAGATTTATAGAGGGTGATTAACACAACTTTATGATTATGTCCTCATATCTTATCATCTCAGCTGAAATATATATCTAGAAAATATTTTTTCCACAAAATTAAATAATTTCTTTTAAACATGTGGCTTTAACTATTGCCATGGTTAACCTGGATGTATTCTATTTTGAAAAAAGTGTAGATCCAGATCAGCTGGCTCATAAAGCCAGCTAATCAGGATTCCAGGGATGAGAACAGTCAGCCATTCTCAATCAGGAAAATATGTTGGTTGACTCCAAAATGGAGAAAAGCAATTTTTAAATCACTTATTAAAGGTTTAAAATCACAAAATATCAGTAGAAACCAGTCAGTTTATGCTTAATATATATCTAAAATTGAGTTTAACTTCATTCAAAAATAAATTTCAGCAAAATCAACTGGCATTTTTTAAATCATATGCCAGTGCTCAATCAGGAAATCCTGATCAATCCTGAACTTTCTCATGCCTGGGATTCACACTGTTTCCACTTTGCTTGTAAATACATGCTAACATCTGGAACCCTGCAAATAAACTTGATAAAAATTTGGGAGAAGTGTAGTACATAAATATATCCAGCAGTACAGGGAATATGGTGAATGTTCTAAAATTTTAAACATTAGTTGGCTACAAAAAAGTATAGACAAACAGCGCAGACCCAGATCAGACTGCTTCTGAAGAAGCAGTCTGATTAGGGTGTTCCCTGTTTGCTATTCTGGCATATATTTTTTTAATTCCAGCCCTGGCCCCGAGGTTATAAAACTTTTTTCATACTCAACTCAGCTGAGCATGAAATTTATCCTGCTCATAAATGTTAAATTGCAACATTCTTTGGCATTTTAACATTTGTTAGCATGATAAATACAACATCTGACAGACTTTAAGCATGAAACTTCTTTATTTGTCTGTATTTTAGTTTTTTTATGAGCAGTTGAAATTTTGTGCTCAGTTGATAGCATGAAAAAAGTTTTATAACCTCGGGGCCAGATGACCATTTTATTTAAGAACAGAAAGAGAAAAAGTGTTTCAAAATTTTAGAACATTTACCGTAACCTAAAATGATTATTAACCTGATTCATTCTAGGCGGGTTGACAGGTTGCAGTCCAGATGGAGTGTCGGCTAGAATGTGGAAATGGGAGGTTGTCGGTGGTCCCATGGCTGTGGGTTTGTTGTCAACATCAACCTGATAGTTAATCAGACCCCACTGCTCTAGGAAAGCATGAACTCTGAAATTGAGGAGAGAATACGTTCAGCTATACAGACCTCTTGTTCAAAAGTTGAGCTCTACCACTGAGCCCCTCATTGATTAATCTTAGTTTATCCTTAACTAAAACATATACGGTCCATGCCTAAATTGGTTGGTTGGTTTTGTTGCTTTACGTCCCAAGTCAACAGCTATGGTCATTGCTATGGTTGACCTAACCACACTTTTTCCTGGGCAGGCTTGAACAAGCGGTTGACCAGTAATTTGTGCACATACTTTCGCTTGTAACTGACAACTGAAAGCTAAAGTTCAATGGATGGAAAGGCAGTCCAAAACACTTTCAAGCTGCACATGCACAATACAGTCAAATCTCAGTTATCCGAACGTCGATTATCCGAAACTACTGGGTTATTCGAAGATGACGCACAGTCCCGACTTTTTTCTCTATTATTTATTGCAATAAAACTACCGATTATCCGAATTTCGATTATCCGAAAAAATCAATTATTCGAAGTGATTTGTCGGTCCCGATAAAAGAAATTGTTAATAAATTACCCTTCAAAATTCGAAGTCCAAATGTCACGCATGGTGATCATGATTTCTTTGTTTGGTCGAGTTCGATTGCCACACCCGAGTGATTTATCAAACAAAGTTGCAACAGGTAATTGACACCGGATTAACGTTCACACTATTGCGTGATGAACCGTTAAGTGAGTAAATGGTGTCTTTAATTAGGGTCATCAGCAATGATGGTTTTGTTTGATGTTTTTTAAATGTCTAATTAGAGGCATAAATGAGATAAATTGATTTTAATTTGACCGTCTCTCATCCTTTGATTTATTCTTGACCATAGTGTTCACTTTAAGCGAACACACCAAGCGCACCGACTTTGATCTGTTCAATTAAGTTTTGGCTAAAAGAAAAGTTACCATAAAAACACACAGCGTCGGGCCACCAACGGCCTGCATATCGCTGGTGGGCCGTTGATGGCCCGACGTCGTGTGCTAGCTAGGCGGAGACTCGTACAACCTATCGGAAGATGAAACGGGTGACAACAAAAATAAAAATAACAATTTCGATAATAGACGAATATCACGGACACGTGTTTTGGGTGCTCAAAAAGAACTGTCTCATCGAAACACTTCTATTAAGTGCTTAAAAACAATTTTTTTGATTGAGACAAAACAACCAAAACCTAGGGTTGGATGCTTAAAGGGGCCCTCTCATCGAAACGGTTCTTTTTAACACCCAAATCATATGTTTTGGCTAAAAGAAAAGTTACCAAAAAAAGCACACAACGTCGGGCCACCAACGGCCCGCCAGCGATATGCCATCTCAATAGCCTATCGCTGGTGGGCCGTTGATGGCCCGACGTTGTCAGCTAGCTTTGCGGAGACCTTATGACAGTAGGGCGATAAGAAGGGGGCAATATTTCGTCAGTAAATATGGTTCGTCATTTAACCTTTATTTTCATTGTTGTTATCGATGTTGTTACATGTATATAGTGGATGTCAATAAAGATGTAAGCTCTGATTTTCTTTTCTTTTCTGCGTTCTTAGACCTGTAAAGCATAAGAGACGATGAGGACACCTCCAAGGAGCTCATTTTCTTTAATGCTTTGACAGATGTTCTGATTGCTTCACGGAAAACACCAGTCAGTGAAGCAAACAATGACGTTCTATGAAAGCATCCGAGCATTCCGAAAATGACCGAAAACTCCCGATTTCGATCATTCGAACTACCGATTATTCGAAAGGATTCCTGCGGTCCCTGACACTTCGAATAATCGAGGTTTAACTGTAATTTCTATGTGTATGTGTATGCACAATGTGTATTAGCTTTCAGCTGATGTATATAATAGTTCTACAAAAAAAACTGTGCTCTGATATGATATTCTAAACAGTGATTCAAGATAATGACAAAAGAGTAATTGCCCTTTTGGGGAGAAATCTGATAGAAATTTGGTTCAGCCTACATAGGGATGGAAACACCGAATCAAAAACACTGAAGATACCCTGAAACCAACTGCTATATCCCCAGACCCAAGTCTTGATTGTTTGCATTTTGACTAATAGAATTATTCTCTAAAAAATTACTAAAATCTCTGACTGACTTACTTGCAGATAAGGATTAATTTTGAGCTAAACTCTATGCTGGCCAATATTTTTTTTGCCCCGAAATATCTGCTTTTTAAGTTTGTTGATTAAGCCCACTTTATTCTAGATCTGATCATGAAGGCAAACACTATGAGCCCTGATCAGATTGCTCCTTTGACTGGTGGAAAAAGTGTTAATTTTCATTTTTATCTTTTATTTAGGGGATAAGTGTATTCAAAATTTTCATTTGGGGAGGTATATCGTCGGATATACGGTCGGAAATTTAGTTTTACGGCGACGCGCGAGCGGAGCCGTAAAACGTGATTTCCGAACGTATATCCGACAATATATCTCCCCAAATGAAAATTTTGAATATGGTTATCCCCATTCAATGCACTTCTGTAGTTTCGTCTCGAATTGGAGCGTTGGAAGCGCATAAAGCCGCACATCATCCAACGAGATGTGACGTAATTAATGACGTCAAACTATTTCCGACAGTATATCGCAGGATATACTGTCGCAAATTTTTGACGTTATCCAATCAGACGTCGTGTTACAAACGTAAGTACATTAGAAATCAGTTTTAGGCGCTTATTGAGACAGCTCTTTTGAGTAGCCACTACACATGTTTTGGTGAAGACAAGAAAATACTTAGTCACCCTCGTTTATTATTTGTAGGCCGGACTGAAAATCCTCACATCTGTAAAATACATTCAACCCTTTGCATGCTTGGTAATTTTTCATGAATTTGTTGGCGTCTCCTGACTTTTTTCAAAACTCTTTCAGGAGAGATATCAGAGTCTAAAACGGTTTGGATCCAGATCAGGACCGACGTTCTGTCGGTCCTGATCTGGGTCCTAACTGTTTGCAAAGATTATTAGCAGATGACAAAAAAGGCTGCTAGCAAGTAAAGGGTTAAGAGCCTTTAAATTGACTGACCTTGTTATGGCACAGACATCTCCAGCCAGATTTCTCCGACAAGCAGTACTTGTTAGGTATTCCATGGGATTCAGTCTATATGTGTCTATGATGAAATTTCTATAAGCCATATACCTGTCAAAATATTCAGCAAATGCAGTATGCTTATAAAAAATTACAAAATCATTATCATATACTATTTTTTAACAATTATATGTTATTTATATTATATTTGATGAAGGCAGGCCTCTTGATATTAGAGAGTTAGTTTGTTTGTTTGATTTGATTCTTTACATCCCATCAACAATTTTTCAGTTATAAAGGGCCAGGTCTTCGTGGGTTGAACCAGTACTAAGCTAGGATTAATGTTCTTGCTCAAGGATACAATGCTGTGACGTCGGTGAGGCTCGAACCCGCGGCCCCCTCAGTCTCGAGTCAAGCACTCTACCACTGTGCTCCCTTTAAAGAGTTTGTAATTAAAAAAATTGACTTATTTTCTAAACCAAAGTATATAACAACAACTATTTTACTCCTTTAATAATTTATAGTTGACACAACAAACAAGCATTAATTTATCATTTTAATATAAGAGAGAGTTTAAAAGCGAAACTAGAGTTTCTACGGGCGGAAATAAACACAATACCCTATAAACATTTCCTTGACACAAACCAATTCCCCTGGTTTGTTTGCTTGATTTGATTCTTTATGTCCCAGTCAAAAACTTTTCAGTTATGTCGGGACAGGTCTTCCTGGGTTGAACCAGTAGTTAGCAAGGATAAATGTGTCTTGCTCAAGGACACAACACAGTGACACTGGCGAGGCTCGAACCCGCAGCATTTAGTCTCGAGTGACACACTCTACCACTGTGCTCCCACCAAATTCCCCTGGCATTTTTCTCAGTGTTTTGGTTAAATGACAATACTTTGTATCTCCGATATTTACGTTTAATATGTGTTAATACCCATAATTTCACAGTTCATTGATTAAACTTTGGGATCCAGTTCTATACTTTGAACTTTGTCCAAACATGAAGAAAACTACTTTAACATTTATTTCATCTTTGCATGAAACTGAAAAATTCCCTGACATTTCCCTGAAATTATGGCTAAAGTTTAAATACAAAATTCCACGACAACTCTCTGTCCTTGAAAATGTTTGCAATTCACTGACATTTCCATTACCTGAAGAAACCCTAAAAACACTATCTTTTTTATGTCTCGAAGAAGCCCTTTGAACTTCAGACATTAAAAAACCAAATTTTTGCATCATGCAGTGCAAGCTGAAAATTTAAATTTCAATTGTTAAATGAAAGCAACATTATCAAACTTATCCATTTTCATTCTGGATACCGTACTTTGGCAAACAGTGAAGATCAAGATGAAATGCCGCATTATTATTATGCGGCATTTAATCAGGGTCTGCACTGTTTGCAAAGATAAAAATAAATTTTCACGATGGAAATGCATCATAATCTATAAATTTCTACCTGTGACCCTTTAAAACACAAAATAGACTATCCTATATGTAGTGTATCAATATGTTTTGGAGAATCCATTAGAATGAAAAGGGTTAAAGTAAATTCAGAAGCTATTTTCCCTACTTACACTTCCGAACTCTTAGACTTATTCTTTCCATTGAAGAATTCCGGCAATGCCCGTCTCTCTATGGCGTTGATTCCATTATAATCGAACCAGGAAGAGTAACTTGGTATAATGATATGATGTGTTTGCTCAGTGACAGAGTCCTCTGTGTCAATCTCCTTCTTGTCTTCACCCTCATCTTTATTCTCTGTCTGACCATCTTCTCCAGCCTTAAAAATATTTGAACAGCTCATGACAGTTTGGTACTTATATCAAAAAGGTGACCAAAACTTTAAAGTTTGCTCTTCTATTTTGCGCAAAGTATGGAACAGGGTTCATACAGTAAGTTTGTGTAAAATTTAAAGACTTTTCACAGACTTCTTAGACTCTCCTACTGTTTTGAAGGACTATAAGCTTATGAAAATGAAAAAGTCAATAAGCAATGCTTATTAGATACCCCCTGCACAGTAAGAGTCAGTGAAAAAACATGGCAAGTTATAGTTCAAACCAGCAGACCTTAGTTTTGAAAAGATTTCAGTAGAATCTGTGCAAACAAAAATTATAAACTCCTTCATACATATGTTCAATGTGTCTACATTGTATAGGGAAAGTATCAAATTGCTCCATCAAAAGCTGTGGTAGGAGTTGATCCGCCCATGAAGGCACCATCTATGCATATACAAAAGCCTTATTAGGGAAAAATTGTCTAAGTTCTCACAGCTGTCATTTTGTCAAAAATTATTTTTTCTGAACAAAACTCCTTCATGCATATGTTAAATGTGTCTACATTGTATAGATAAAGTCTCAAATTGCTCCATCAAAAGCTGTGGTAGGAGTTGATCCGCCCATGAAGGCACCATCTATTCATATACAAAAGCCCTATTAGGGAAAAATTGCCTAAGTTCTCACAGCTGTCATTTTGTCAAAAATTATTTTTTCTGAACAAAACTCCTTCATGCATATGTTCAATGTGTCTTCATTGTATAGGAAAAGTATCAAATAGTTCCATTAAAAGCTGTGGTAGGAGTTGATCGGCCCATGAAGGCACCAATGAAGGCACCATCTATGCATATACAAAAGCCTTATTAGGGAAAATTGTCTAAGTTCTCACAGCTGTCATTTTGTCAAAAATTATTTTTTCTGAACCAAACTCCTTCATGCATATGTTCAATGTGTCTACATTGTATAGGCAAAGTATCAAATTGCTCCATCAAAAGCTGTGGTAGGAGTAAATCGGCCCATGAGGGCACCATCTATGCATATACAAAAGCCCTATTAGGGAAAAAATGTCTAAGTTCTCACAGCTGTCATTTTGTCAAAAATTATTTTTTTCTTAACAAAACTCCTTCATACATATGTTCAATGTGTCTACATTGTATAGGGAAAGTATCAAATTGCTCAATCAAAAGCTGTGATAGGAGTTGATCGGCCCATGAAGGCACTATCTATGAATTATACAAAAGCCCTATTAGGGAAAATTGTCTAAGTTCTCACAGGAGTTGATCGGCCCATGAAGGCACTATCTATGAATATATACAAAAGCCCTATTAGGGAAAATTGTCTAAGTTCTCACAGCTGTCATTTTGTCAAAAATATTTTTTCTGAACCAAACTCCTTCATGCATATGTTCAATGTGTCTACATTGTATAGGCAAAGTATCAAATTGTTTTATCAAAAGCTGTGGTAGGAGTTGATCGGCCCATGTATGGACTAAATTAGCATAAAGCCCTATATAAAAGCCATTTAGAACTACAAAGGGAAATAACTCTAATAGAATTGGCGCCTAGCCCTTACTTTTTTATTTAAAGTATTTGTCTTGCATATATGAATATTTTTGCAAAGTTTGATGAAAATCCAGCAATTACTCTTCAAGTTATTAAGAAAACAAAACGTTACGGACGGATGCACGCATGGACGGACGGACGGACAGACGGATGGACAACATGAAAACAGTATACCCCACCACAAACAAAGTTTGCGGGGGGTATAAATACTGCTTTACATGTTAAAATTCTATTTCAGAAACTAGTATAAAATTGTCATGCATTAGGGGCAGCAGGAGTAAGTTTTGACAAAACTGATCCTTGCACACAGTATGGGAGTACATAAGGCAAAAAAAAATCTAGCCTCACTGGATAGCTGAGCATTAATATTTAATGAGACTTTACACATATAAGTAAGATTTATAGTTCTAACTGTAAAAATTGCACATGCTCCTTAACTTATTCTATAAACTTACACTATGAACAGATGTTAATTTTACATTCCGTTTTCATAAATTGCTTATTCATGGATGAAAGTGCAAATTTTCTGAAATCCTGAACTTAAGAAATTTTAAAAAATCTTAAAACTTGCAGTATGCCTACAGTATGTCAACAATTTCTAGTTTAAATGGTCTAACAATTGTGTTCAGATAAACTGAAAATAAATCAGTGAAGCTATCATAATAGTTTTTTAGGCTGACTTTCTATGGAAAATCAGCCTTAAAATCCTGAATTCAGGAATAATCCTGAAAGCTTTCATCCATACTTACAGATATGATATATTTATTTCCTAATATATTTTCACAAAGCAAAAATTTTGATAGAACTACAACATACCATCTGAGATTGTTCCTCATCCATATCAACTACAGAACCTCCTTTAATAGGCTGAAGTTCGCTGTCTTTGGTACTTCTTGTTGATGCTGAAACAATCAGAATGAGGATTGACAACAAAAAATGAAAGGTTATTCATGTACAGTACTGGTCTATAGCCACACAAAGCCTGTTACCCAGTGGGTCTCGAACCCGCAACCTCATTGTGGTTGCAATATGACGTAGTTTGCCGACCACTTTTTGTTAATGTCGACAAATTCCTCAAAATGAAAGGTCTTAGGGCCACTTCCGTAAATTGATGTTCATATACATGTACAATATAAAAGATTTTCTCATGAAGGTACCTTTTTTGCTTAACATCACTAAATTAACAAGTAAGCTACAAGGGGTAATTTGGGCTGAGACCGGAGAAAACCTATCTTCAAGGTTTGCGACCAGGTAAGGTTCAATCCAGCCTGCTCAGCTACAGGGACTAGCTATAATATTGCATGAAGGAGTTTAGATGATATACTTTTAGGAAGGCAAATAATAAAGGTCCTGATCAGTTTGCGCGAATGCACAGGCTGGTCTGCGCCTTTGTTGTTTGCATGCAACAAAGTCGAGTTTTCTCGTGTTGTGGCTCATTTAAAAGTGACAACCAAGGAAAATCAATAACAAGAGCCTGCACCACTCAACTCACATGGGAAGTACTGGAAATCTGAGCCACAGTATGCCCAGTGAAGATACAGATCTGCTCACTTAGATGCCCAGCTGCTATTAGTTTTGTCATACAGTGACTCAATTACAAATGCATGGGTGAAAATTCAAAATTTCCAAAATCCTGATCTTAAGGAAAATATAAGCAATTTCGACTTTAAATGATCAATTGTATTTAGATAAACTGAAAATAAAGCAGAACCTATTATAATCTGCTGAGGCTGACTTTCCAAAGATTAATCCCGAAAACTTTCACCCATGGAAGTGGGGAACTTGACTATGCTTACAGGGGACAAAAATTCCACTCATCCGCTCATAATTATGAGTGAAATCTAGAAAGGACAAGTAATTCTTCCCAAGCACTTGTCCAGTAGGACGAGAGCTTTGGGAAGAATTACTCAAGGAAGTCCTATTACATATGACTCCCTTATGTTCTTTATTGCATACGCTTTTAAAGGACAAGTGCATGCTTTTTCAGGGCGAGTGAAAATTGTAAGTCACTCGTCCTGCAGGACAAGTGCAATATTGAAATATATGTTTGATTCTTTGGAAAGTCAGCCTCAAAATCCTGAATTCAGGATTAACCCTGAAAGCTTTCAGCCATGGAAGTGGGATACTTGACTCTACCTTTAGCAATGAGAGGAACCTCCTGTATGTTAGTTTCAGGAGTGGGATCTTCCATATCTTGTGTCATATCTTCCTCTTCTTCATCTCGGTAAGATTTACCCTTCTTTAACGAAGTTGCAGCTGCCCTTCCACTGTAACAGAAACAGTGTTATCATGTTTTATTACTCAACCGTGTATATACAGAGCAATTGTCTATTTTTTGCTATGTCATGAGTCACTGAACTATGCCACTGGTCAATAAATTTGACTATTGACTGGCACTATACCATGACCTGGTTACCCGCTTCCCTGTTATAAACACACAGGCGCTTATCGACATGCGCACAAACGATGCATGTACAGTTCGTTTATGAATGGAGACATTATGCAACAATGGTGAAAATAAGGCATGGTTTAGCAACTTTAAACTCCAATATCTCCGTTGTTTATGGTCAGAAACAAAAAGTGTGGGTACTCGTTTTCTTAGTTAGAACGAGCGGAACATTTTGAGACCAAAATTGAGCAGATTTGGTGATTTTTTTTGTGTTTTGCAACAAAACCGCATCGTCTCTACAGCAAATCCATTCAAGGAACGCTGCTAAGTATTTCATGAAAAGGGTTGGGAAATTAAACAGTTATTTCATGCCTGTTTGTAGTATAGTCAAACTATTACCCCTTGGTACCGTGGACGACCTGATGCACTATTGCACTCTGCATATGGCCTTGTGCAATAGTGCATCTCATTGTCCTATGGCCTTGTGCAATAGTGCATCAGGTCGTCCACCGCACCTCCGGGTAATACTTTTGACTATACTACAAACATGCATGAAATAACTGTATAACATCTATCAACCCTAAAAATTCTGACCCGAAGACCTGGCCCCTGAGGTTATAAAACTAATTTCATGCTAAATTCAACTGATCATGAAATTTATTATGTTCATAAATATTTTAAAATGCAATTAGATTTTAACATTTTTAGCATGATAAAAACAACATCTGAGAGTTTGAAAGCAAAAGTCTTTATTTTTTAGCATTTTAGTTTTTATGAGCAATTGAAATTTCATGCTCAGGTGAGTTAAGCATGAAACAAGACCAAACTCTGCTCTGGACCTGCGTTTCTGGTGCACATCTTCAATGTGTGAACACTTATCATGCAAAGTTTGAATATAAAGGAATGAAATCTGTTTGAATTACAGATTACACACAAAAATGAACAATGTATTCACTTCAAAGGTGGTGTAGACGTAATAATGTCTAAGTTCAACAATCCCAAAAGTATCATCAAATGTGCCCAAAATATAGGGTGCCCACATGTTCAATATGTGAGCTATCATAACTTTTTAAGTTTGTATATGAAGGAATGAAAACTGCTGCAGTCACGTACACCCCTAAGCATTTTGGATGGGTAAAATATCTAAGTTCAACAGCCCTAAAAAATAAGAAAATATTAATCAAATGTGCACAAAATTGGAGGTGCACATGTTAAATGTATGAATAATCATTATGCAAAGTTTGAATATTAAGGAATGAAAACTTTTGGAGTTACAGATTACACAAACCAGACACTCTCTTAGCATTTTACAGAAAAAAAAATGAATAAGATCAAGACCCCCAAAAATGAATTAAAAATTCATGAAATGTATACAAAATAGAAGGTGCACATTTTCAATGTATGAACAATCATTGTGCAACGTTTGAATATAAAGGAATGAAAACTGTTGGAGTTACAGATTACACAAACCAGACACCCCCTAAGTATTTCGGATGGAAAAAATGTCTAAGTTCAACACCCGTAAAAAAAGAGAAAATATTTATCAAATGTGCACAAAATAGGAGGTGCACATCTTCAATGTATGGACAATCATTTGGCGAAGTTTGAATATAAAAGAATGAAATCTGTTGGAGTTACAGATTACACAAACTAGGCACCCCAAAAGTGTTGTGGACAGACGAAAGGATGGACAGACGGAGTGGACCCACTACTAGACCTGCTTTCCCTAAAGCGACGCAGGTAAAAAGTTTAGGATAAATGTGGTACTAATAATAATAAAACAAAATAATAGATGAAGTATTCCCCCCACCCATTGAATGTAAAATTTCTTCAAAGGCCTAAAATCTTTCATCTGTACATGCAGTGTTGTGCCTATGACTAGATTTCTGAGGGACACCTGTGTCCCTGCATTTCAGGGGGACATGTACAAATTCTGGGGAACAAACCAAACCTTTCAAATTTTTTCCTGTTAAATTGAATTGTATTTATCTGGAAATTTCTGTTCATTTTTTATTTAAATTTGAGCTCGATGTCAATAGTTTTGGCTTGAGAAGGGGTGTAGATGACAGTGAAGTAGTTTCTGCCATTGCCCTGGTTTTGAATTCTCCAACAAATTTACTATTTCTAAATCAAAATAGCTTTTTCTGGCCTTCTGCTATGAAATTCAGGTTTTCCGCCATTGATGTTGTGTATTGGACTGGTTGAGAAATCAATATCCAATGCGACATTTATCATATGTAAATACCATGTGCCAGTCTAAATTGCGCTATTTACTTCCCTTTATTAGGTTACATTAAATACGGAAATGGTAGTAAACAGCGAAAAAATAACAGATTTTCGAGGTACGCCTTTAGGCCAGCGCTGGGTGCGTTTTTAAGGGACATCGGCGGTAAAATCGCGAGAATAACACTCTAGGCACAACACTGAATCATTTCTATTTTTTCCCTATCAATATTCTAGTAAATGATCAAACTAACAATCTGATGACAGCATATGATTGTGTCTGATAGAAAATGTTCATCTTTATTGGATAAATCATTGTTTAGACCACATTTGTCAGACAATGGACTCTTCCCTAATACAAAACAGGAGAGTCCACTTGAGAAACTCTGGTATGAAAGGATCAAACTCACCTCTTTCTTTTCTTCTTATCTGGTACTGGACTAGGTGATCTTTTCCTTTTACTTTTTTTACTTCCCCTTTTCTCTTCCATCAACTGAAAGTCATGATACATAACTACTAGTCACTTTTCCAGTTTTATAACTATAATCTCCCTCTGTTCCTTATATCAATTCCTTCAATAAAATATTTTCACCCTATATGTAACAATAGCTTATGGAAGCAAGACTTGATTAATGTAAAGCAATAAAAATTTGAAATCAGTAAAACCTGTTTCAAGCATCCACTCAAAAATAGACAAAACAAAAGTCTTAAAAACAAATGAAAGCTTCAATGAAGGTGGACCTGTATTAAGTGATTTTTGGTCTTAAAATCCAATTTTGGTCTTCTTTTTGAGTGGCTGCTTAACACAGGTTTTACTGTAGTGCTTTCCATGCAACAACTTGCCCCAATTCTGTGCATTTTAGAAGGCTCACATGAGCCTTAGCTGTTTGACAATGCTATAAATACCTAAATCTCATGTGCTAGCTCAAACGCTGTTTCTTAGCCTCTTTGATCTGCTTTTGTTGACTCTTATAACAATGTTCACTTATCACCTGTACAGCATCTCCGCCAGCCAAGGATACTTAGTCCACTTCATTTCATAAGTATGAAAGGAGTGGACTTAGTACCCTTGGCTTGCGAAGATGCTGTACATTGTGGAAAATCAGAGCTCATTATATGAAGGAAGAACTTTTTATTTTTGCTGTTCCTTTTTGAAAACTTTAAGTGTACAGTAAAACCTGTCTTTAGTGGCCACTCCAAAATAGACAAAACAAAGATCTTAATGGCAAGTTGTAGCATAATGAAGGTCGAAAGTATTGCAGAATGCTCTCTTTGAGCATTCTGCAATACTTTTGACCTGCATTAAGCAATAAAAGGTCTTGAAAACCAATTTTTGGTCTTCTTATTGAGTGACTGCTTCAGACAGGTTTTACTGTATATTAAACATAGCTCTAAAGAAGGAGTTTTTTTTATATTTTTACAATAAACCTCCAGATAAGAATGCAAAATAAAAAATTGATTTTCTTATTTCTCAACCAAAACATATGTTTTGGGTGCTTAAAAGAACTGTCTCGATGAGACGGTTCTTTTGAGCACCCAAAACAAATGTTTGAACAGAAGGATAAGAAAATAATCTTTTATTTTTTAAATAAGAACTTGCTCATCTGGACCAATGCACATGCATGGGTGAAAGTTCAAAATTTACGAAATCCCGATCTTCAGAAATTCAAATTTTAAAAATTGCAATTTGCCTACAAATACTAATAATTTTCAGGTTTAAATGGTCAATTGTCCTTAGATTAACTGAAATATATCAGGGAAGCCAATATAATCTGCCTAATTCAGCATTTTGAGGATGACTTTCGAAAGAAAGTCAGCCTCAAAATCCTGAATTCAGGAATAATCCTGAAAACTTTCACCCATGCACATTTTACTATTTGATGAAGAAAAAGACATGCTATGATAGATCATGTGAATTGTCTGCTGGAATTCACAGGAAATATCAGGCCTGATTTGTCCTATAAATGTAGATTCACAATTTATTTTTGCTGCATTTGCAATTAGAACTTTCATAATGATTTTTTCTCATCTAAATTGCTCCAATGATTCTATCTGCACCTGAATGACATTTTTTCACAATTAGAACACAAATTATCCTTATCCGATTTCTAATAGACAAAACAAGATTAGAGCTTTTTATCATTTACTTTATCTATCACAGAAAATAGGACTTATGAATTATCACTTGGTATGAATTGTCAAACACCGTTTCCCACAGTTACTATGGAAATAAGTAGGAATGTCGTCTGCTGTTGTGTCTATATTTAGCATGGTGAGAGTTAATTGTCACCAGCACTGCTTCCTTATTTGGAATCAGGAGACAGAAGAGAAAATCAATAGCATGCCACCTTGGGAGAAAACATGTTAACCCTTAAAGTGCAAATCATAACTGCAGCAGACAACAAATTTTCCGACATCTTTCCTTATTTTCAAAAAAAAAATAAGGTATGATATTTCATGAGAATTGTCAGACAATTCTCATGCAATATCATGCTTTATTTGTTATTTTTGAAAAAGCAACAAAATTTGAAATTGTCGTCTGCTGCAAATTATAGGTGGCGCTTTAAGGGTTAGGCCAAGCTAGAACATTCTGTGTTTCCTTCGATACTATAAATAATTAAATTGTGTGTCCTTTTTTTCGTTTTTTTTTTTTCAATTTGGGGCCAAAAACACTAAATTTGCATTTTGCTTTAAATTTAATTAGCTATAAAATGAACAAATATCCAAATAAGCATAAACAAGATCAAGAATGACATATGAGCCAGTGCATGAGATGTGGTATGTGTGACCAGCAAAGCCTCAGATGAACCTGCGCATACGCGCAGTCTGATCAGAGCCTTTGCTAGTCGCTTGAGTATTCTATGATTGTTAAGCTACTGACTGAACATCATTTGGAGTTTCTAAGCTTAAAAGGAGGCTGCACAGGCTCGTGTGAGTCTACACTTGTCAAAATGCCACATTGTTGGAAATCACATTTCATGGCTCATATAATGTTTGTTTGTTTGATTTGATTCTTTACCTCCCATCAACAATCTTTCAGTTAAACAGGGATGGGTCTTCCTGGGTTGAACCAGTACTAAGCTAGGATAAATGTGTCTTGCTCAAGAACCACAACGCAGTGACGCTGGTGAGGCTCGAACCCGCGGCCTTTTGGTCTCAAGTCAAGCACTCTACCACTGAGCCACTGCGCTTCCCAACATATAATGTAATTTCGAGGATCCCTTGATAAAAATGTAAAATTAATCGTACACAGTAATGTGACAATCCAACAGTTCAAGTGTTCCATGTTCAGAGCTAGTTACAACATAAACTCACCTCTTCAGCAGTCAATTTCTGTGGGAACTTTTTCTTGATCTTTTTAGCTTCATACTGAAATTATTCAAAGCCCATGTAAGGTCATGTATTTTCCCATCACAAATTCTTTGCATGCTGGTTATTTTTTCATGATTTTGTTGTCTGCTGACTTTTATCAAAATTGATTTTTTTTCCAAAAATTCTTTCAGGAACACTATCAGTGTCAAAAAGTAAAGGTCGCTTATTTAACGTGGGTAGTCTACGAAAGTCCCCACCTGGTATGGATGGAACGACTTGTTTCCAGCAGAGCCCACGGTGCGTGTCAATTACCTCCCCGATCATCCAGTCTAGGCTGATACTGCTGTTAACACTTCCCGGTTCGGTTACCACCCAGCACTGTATAATCAGTCGATAGTCCCACAGCTACTGGGGATCGAACCCAGGGAGCCAGCTTTGTAGTCCAACGCACTAACCACTTGGCCATGGAACCATCTAACAATTTGAATCCTGATTAGGGCTGATGAAATGTCGGTCCTGATGACCTGATCTGGGTCCATATTGTTTGCCAATGGTTTATATCAGCAGATAACAAAAATTGCTGCTAGCAAGGAAAGAGTTAATAGTATTTACCCTTGTTCTCCTGAAAAATTAATACACATAAGCCACTTCTATTTACCAGCCAGTTCAGTTACATAATTCACTGTTACAGTATTACAAAGGATTAACAGAATGAATAGAAACAATGTGGATCCTGATCCTTTTCAAAACAGTGTAGATCCAGATCAGCCAGCTGATCCAGATCTACACTGTTTTCAAAAGAGAAGGCATCTGAGTTCAGCAAGACATGGGTTAATACCTAATGAAACAACACACTAAAATGTATCAAAAGATATGTTGTTGATTGGTCTAAAGATCAGCAGTCACAGTTTGCTGAAAAATTGTATGCTAAACATGCGGAAAATGTCAATGAGTAGAGGATGAACACACAATGAAGTTTAATTATGAAAAAATCCCCTTGCAAGACCACATCCATATAATTAATCCTTTTCCCACCATTCACAACAAATGCCATCTGCTTGCTCATCTGGTGATGTATATATGAACCCAGATCAGATTGTTTCCCAAGGGGCAGTCTGATCAGGGTTCACGGTATTTGTTTCTATGATAAAAAATATTTGATGTTTGTCTGATTTGTTTGATTTGATTCTTTACATCCCATCAACAATCTTTCAGTTATGTAGGGATGGGTCTTCCTGGGTTTAACCAGTACTAAGCTAGGATTAATGTGTCTTGCTCAAGGACACAACGCAGTGACACTGGTGAGGCTCGAACTTGCGGCCCTTCGGTCTCGAGTCAAGCACTCTACCACTGAGTCACTGTGCTTGTTTGATTTGATTCTTTACATCCCAGTCAACACTTTTTCAGTTATGCTGGAATGGGTTTTCCTTGGTTGAACCAGTACTAAGCAGGAATTAAATTATTTGATGTACATTTGGGTTTATGCAGCAGAGGTTATAAGCAGAGGATTAAACCCTACCACAAACTACTACGAGAAGTAGCGTTTGTGACAGGAAGAGATTGGGAGACAGCAACAGTTCTCCTACCTCCTCCTCCACGACATAATCTTCTTCATTCATCCATTCATTATACTCTTCTAGGTCCAACAACCATCTCGCATTGATCTGAAATTCAACATTGCACACTGGGACAGTGTTTTAAGAACAGAAATATATATCTCTCTGACATAATTGCACATGATCCTTTTAGAACAATCTAGAGTAGTTTGTGAGTTGTTCACACAATCAGTATATGGACTTCTGTTTTCCAGTCAATTCAGGATTGCAATTTTATTTAAGAAATAGATCAACTCTAGCAGTGAATTGTTTTATAATAATTCACTATTTGGCGGTCAGTTGTAAAGAAAATCAAATCACAAGGGTGCAGAATGAGTGATTTATCTTTGTATAACTGACTGACAAACAGTGAATTATTACTCAACAATTCATGCACTAGAGCTGATCTATTTCGATTCTATCACACAATAAACGACGAAAACTGTTCTGCCATTGCACTGAAGAAATCTGAGAATAGTTGGACTGTGTCACATACGTTTACATGAATAAGTTATGTCTTTCAAGCGTAAAAACGATGAAACACGGTTTAACACCATGATTGACGTCATTTTGCAGTAACAAATGACGTTAGCTAGTTTCCACGCCCTTTCAAAACTGTGACTATATTGTTTGATTTTTTTTCATCAGAAGCCAGCTGATCTGGATCTACACTATTTTCCAAAGACAGGATAGAAATTTGGAAAACGTTATGCAATATTGTGTTTATTTAGTTGAATATGGTATTTTATCTTTCCACAAGTTCTGTCCTTGAATTATATGATCCTTTTGGTTTTGGTTTGGTTTGATTCTTTACATCTCAGTCAACAGCTATGGTCATGACGAGATGGTCAGTTCACCTAAACACACTTTTTCCTTGGCAAGGTTGACGAAGCGGTTAACCAGTACTTTGTGCACATACTTTGGCTTTAAACTGACGACAACCCTTCTTGAATCAGCAGAAGGAGAATAACCCTAGAAATTATTTCATGATCAATCTACGCAAAAGTATTGGACCAGGCCGGGGTCAAACTCCCGACCCCTGGATCTGCAGTCAGACTTGCTACCGACTGCGCTACGGGGCCCGTTGAATTATATGATCTATACATTAACTGAATCTTTCTTGTGTCTTTATCCAAGTGCAAAAATCAGCAAATTAATTAGTGAAACTTCTATAAAAATAAGTAATTTGTTCATACCTCCCAAGCTCCTGGGGGAGACCATGGTGTATCTGGTTCACTTTCCAAGTTCAAATCTGTTACCCAGCAGTCATAACTGAAAAAAGATTTCTCAAATGAATTTCTCTTAAAGCTGCATACTCTGTAACTATGAACATTTTTTGAAAAAAAATATTTTCTTTTTAAATCATTTGTAAAAGTAGAATTAAGCTACGTTTTCACAATAAAAATGTTCAGTACAGCTGAAAATTGCATGGAAAAGTGAATTATCTTATCAAATAGGTGTATTTTTCTCTTGTTGGTAATTATAAGCGTCCCTCCAATAATTATAGACCGTTGAATTTTAACATAAATGCAGTTGTTTTGATAGTGATATCTTATTAAGATTTACGAAAATGGTAAAATGTTTACCTGAATTTGAGTATTTTTACTGCGTTCTTGAAAAATAAAAACATTATTTTTAAAATTAGAAGATCAAAAGTTACAGACTATGCAGCTTTAACTTTTTACCCACTCTTATATTCTGCCGACAACCATTGCTAAAAGTTCGGACCCAGCTCAGGTCTGGATCCGAACAGTTTGGCACTCTGATGGTAATTTGGAATTTCCGTAAAAGTTTTAGAAAAGTTAAAACAATCAGCAGACTATAATAAAGCATGTAAAATTGCCCAGCATGCAAGTTATTTCAGCAATGTCTGAGTTTCTAACATTATGTCACGTGATTGGGCTTTTCTTAGATAAAGGAAATTCCAACTCTATATTATCATGTTGATTTTGCGGAATCTGAATGGTTGGGAGAAAAAGTTTCCAGCAATTGATGAGATGCCAGCTGGACTTGGACTTGTAAACTATACTTAAAATCCTGGCCCCGAGGTTATACAACTTTTTTCATGCAACTCAACTGAGCACGAAATTGCACTGCTAATGAAAACTAAAATGCTGAAAAATGAAGACTTATATTTCTTTCAAACACTCAGATGTTACCCATGTTTATCATGCTAATAAATGATAAAATGCCAACAACTGTTGGCATTTGAACATTTATGAGCAGGATAAATTTTGTGCCCAGCTTAGTTGAGCATGTAAAAAGTTTTATAACCTCGGGGCCAGGAAATTTCACAGAGATTGAAAGCATGTGTATTTTGTTTTTGCTTACATTGTTTATCAGGGCTTTAAAATTCCACTCTCCCGCTCGCATTTGCGAGTAAAATCTTACGCAGGGCGAGTAAAAGTTTTGACAATTTGTGTAGTAGTTTTCTAATTTACAGCATCTCAGAGAAAAATTTGGGACATAAGGGCGAGTAACTTATTTAGAAATTTTACTAGTGTTGTTCGATTATTGGATTTTTTATAATCGATCATCGAAAATAATCAGTCAGGAGGTTTCGATTGATGATCGATTATAATCGAAAATTATCAAATGAAAGGGAAACATAGGTTTTATCCCAAGGAATGTCTATCCTTGTACAGTTTTATAAAAAATCATAAGCGTCAGTTTAATGCTATTTTATGAACAGTACCTTACCACAACACAGGTCCTGAAATCAAACTTAATTCAACAGCCATTGACATATTTACCCTTTATGCACTTAATGGCTTCTTCCTTCTGGATTGAAACAATAAACTTGGGAAGATTCATTGTATACATCAATGGGTCACAGGTTAATTTTTCCAAATAAAACTGTATTTCTTTCTCTGAAGATTGTTTTCGTCCTAGCAAACAGTGTAGACCCTGATGAAATGCTGCATTCTAAGGCATTTCATCTGGGTCTTCACTGTTTGTGACAGTGTCACAGTACACATTTAGGAGTCATCATACAATGTTATTTACATGTACAAAGGGTTAAGCTGTGCACTTGCTGTAATTACAGTTTATATCTTTATTTATATTCTATAAACCTTGCATTTTCTTATATCAAATTTGCCAATTTAGAATAGCAGCTTACAAGAGAGTCAGGTGTGAATCTTTTCGATTATAATCGATTATTACTAAACACAATCGATTAGTAGAATCTAAAGAAATTTTCGATTGATCATCGATTATAATCGATCATCGGTACAACACTAAATTTTACACCACTGTTTATGTCTACATTTTCAAAAGGGAAATCAGAGGTGGAAGCTTTTGCACCATCACCTAATGGGGTTCATTCTTATATGATAGAATTTTATCAAGTCAGAATTGTCATGTTTTTTTTCACTATTGCTGCATGGAAACATATGTTGTGGTGCTCAATGAAGTATCTCATACAGGCCCCCAGTGCGTAACTGAAAATTATTTTCTTATTTCTCAACCAAAACATATGTTGTGGGTACTCAAAAGAACCGTCTCTTTTGAGCACCCAAAACACATGTTTAAACTAATGGATAAGGAAACAATCACACTTTAACGCTGAAATTTTTTGCTTAACTGGCCCTATGTCAGAGAGATGCCTCCAACAAGTACCCGCAACATATGCTTGATTGGACAAATAAGGAATTTAGACCTATAATTCTTATTGCGAGTCTGATATACCAGGCCTCCAGATAAGAGTGTGTATTGGAGAACTATTTTCTTTATTGCTCATCCAAAACATATGTAATGGGTACTCAAAAGAACCATCTCAACGAGACGGTTCTTTTGAGCACCCAAAACACATGTTTAAATTGATAGCAGTGATTTTATTTGGCCATTTTTACCGCCTTATATGGGAGTCATTCCCAATCCAAAAATGGCCTTTATTTTCCCAATTTCATGTATTTTAGCACTTATTTTCCCAATTTTTATGAAATATATTCCCAAATGTTCAGGAAAAGGTAGCTTCCCAATATCTCAAGTAAAACAAGCAAATTCAGAGAATTTATGTCCCCCGCCATTATTGTTTATTATTTAAATGAGAAAAAATGACTGTCAATAAACTGTATTTGGAAATAAATTGTGAATTTAATCATTCTAGCATTGTTTTAAATCAAATTCCACTGTTTGTAAGAGAAACTTTTTGATAACTCATTGTTAGCTTACATAAGCTTATGACCCAACCCACATTAAAATCCAAGCTAGGCACTGATCATTTCCTGTAGTTTGGTTGTTGTGATAGGGTTTTACGTCCCACTAACATTTAAGGTCAGATGGGGACGGGACTTCGGTTTAAAGTTTCATCTGAAGGACTGGATCGAACTCACGACCCCTGATTTACAAGGCGATTAGCTTTACCACTACACCACAGAATCGGCATAAAACTGTAGGAGGAGTTGCGCACACAAGGTACCCAGTATCCATTAACTTTGACAGTAAAAACGCCAGAAAAATGCCTAAGTTAAAATAGCAGAAAAAGTGATAAAAAATAATTTGAGGATTATATCCAAACCACATGCATATCTTCAGACCATGTCCAAAACACCTGTGAAGTTTCAAAAGAATCAATATAAAACTGTAGGAGGAGATGCGCACACAAGGTACCCACTATCCATTCACTTTGATAGTAAAAATGTCAGAAAAATGGCTAAGTTCAACTGGCGGAAAAAGTGTTAAAAAATAATCTGAGGAATATATCCAAACCACATGCATATCTTCAGACCATGTACAAAACACCTGTGAAGTTTCAAAAGAATCGATATAAAACTGTAGGAGGAGTTGCGCACACAAGGTACCCACTATCTTTTCACTTTGATAGTAAAAACGCCTAAAAATGACTAAGTTCAAATTGCGAAAAAAGTGACAAAAAATAATCTCAGGATAATATCCAAACCACATGCATATCTTCAGACCATGACTAAAACATCTGTAAAGTTTCGAAAGAATTGGCATAAAACTGTAGGAGGAGTTGCGCACACAAGGTACCTACTATATTAGGGGGACGGAAGGACGGAAGGACGGACGGAAGGACGGACGGAAGGACGGAAGGACGGAATGCCGAAAACTATGTCCCTCCGCTTTTCTTCGAAAAGGCGGGGGACAATCACTGGATAGGTAAGAAAATAATAGCAATTTTGCGCTATTTTTTTTTTTTTGCTTAACTGGCCCTATGATATACTCTATCAAAATTCTCACCTGTCAGGATAGTACCACCAATGAACCATTGCACACTTGTCCCTCTTTAATACTGGTCTCAAATAGTCTTCTCCTGAAAAGTAAACAAGAAAACAACTCATTATCTATTGTACTAAGCAAAAACAAGTTAAATGTGTTACTAAAATATTCATTTGCTTCAGAAATGAATTAGCTGCTAAATCACTATTCAAGTGTGATACCTTGTTGAAAAGAGTGATTTTTTTTTTTATAACTCAAGAGCGAATATTTGAAAGCAAATTATTGATGCTGGACATTGAGTGAGCTCATGTTCTCATTTTGTGCCTTCCAAACTAAAAGGAACCATTTCAGGGGCGGATCCAGGATTTCTGGAAAGGGGGTTCATATGTATAAAGGTGTTTGGAGGTTCGCTTTGCTGATTTTTTCTTAATTTTCTTAAATATCCCATGGAAATGAAATAGTTTGGTGACCAAATCATTTCATTTTCATAGAATATTTAAAAACAGGGTGGGGGCTTCAAGTGAATCCTATGAACCCCCCCCCCCCCCCCTGGAACTGCCACTGCATTTGCATGAGGGGCAGACAGATCAAAGTTATCCTTTAATTAGTAAATTGGACTACAATCAGATTATTGATATTTTTTTTTAATTATCCCTTATTTGAAAGATAGCCCAGGACAAAATAAGTTCCCAAATTTCAACAAAATATATGTTGTATGTACTCATAGGAAGCGTCTCTCTAAGAGTACCCCCAATATATATGTTGTAAAAGAAATAAGAAAATATCACCAATTTAGATAGAAAATAGTGCCTTATTTACTAGCGCAAAACTTTGGTGCCTAGTAGAAAAATTATATTTTCTGATTTTTCTATCAGCTTTCTAATAAATGATAATGATTTGGTGTCTGACACCTAACCCTTAATGCGCCAATCGCAACAAAAGTCGTCTGCTGAAATGTTTAAGAAGCCTCAATAACAAACAGTGTGGACCCAGATCAGACTGCTCTTATAGGAGCAGTCTGTTCTGGGTCCACACTGTTTGCTTCTATACTTAATTCGTCAGTAATGCTAGGCAATTATTTGCAGCAGATGATTTCAGCAGACGACATTTTCAGATGCATTTTTTTCTTGGCGCTTTAAGGGTTAACACTTGAATTTAAATGAATAGATTACCTTCTTGTCCATGATTAGCTGGCAGTGGATGTATAATATGTGTGGCATCATCAAGAGACTCAGCCAGGTTGCCTTGGTGACGCTTTATGATGTCTTTTAGTCTTTGTAACAGTGGTTTCTCTAAGTTCGTCTTGAGAAATATACATGGTGGAATATAACATTTGTTCGAGACAAGTGATTTCTCAATCTGCATGAACATTTCCACGTTACGGTCCATCCTTGATGGTGACTGGAAGTCAAACCTCCTCCTGTAAATTTATAAGATGAAATTAACGTAAATGTCCTAAAATTTCAATCACTTTAAATACTCTTTCTGTTCTCAATGAAATGTTGGTTATCTAGTCTCAAGGTTATAAAACTAGAGTACAGTCTCAGACTCAAAATAAAGCACAATGATTGGCTGCTTGGGGACATGTGTCCGCAAGCAGCCAATCATTGCGCTTTATTTTGTTTCTGAGAATGAACTCAAGTTTTATAACCTCCAGGCCTGGAATTCACAAAATGCTTGTCAGAAAAGCTAACATGGATGACCCTGATCATATTGTTTTGATCGTTTAACCCTTAAAGCGCCAATCACAACTGCAGCAGACGACAAATTTTGTGATATTTTTCCTGATTTTCGAAAAAATAAGGCATGATGTTTTATGAGAATCGTATGCCAGCAGGTGATTCTCATGAAACCATGCCTTGTTTGAAATTGTCGTCTGCTGCAAATTATAGGTGGCGCTTTAAGGGTTAAATCCCAGTCAACATTTTTTTAGTAATGTCGGGATGGGCCTTCCTGGGTTGAAACACTACTAAGCAGCGGGTAAAGTGTCTTGCTCAAGGACACAAAACAGTGAATCCACCGGCAGTGGCTTTCAAACTAGCAACCCTTCAATCCCCAGTCAAACGCTCTACCAACTGAGCCACTGTGCTCCACAGGTACCTGAACAGACTGTTTCTTCAGAAGAAGTCTAATCTGGGTCTGCGCTGTTTGTCTGGGCCTTTTCGGAAGATGCATTTTAAAAGTTACATAAAAATTTACTTTCAAAACTAAAACATAGCCTCTAAGATGAGCAACACTGTAATGGGCAACCATTCAAACTGAAATTGATAGCTGACAATCTTTTCTTTTAAATCAATATGAGCATCTTTAAAGTTATTTTTTAATCCTATAGCACTGAAAACTGGAAAAATCATGAGTGTTTTGGCTTTTTTTTCTGTGCAATAGATTAAAATGTGTATGTGCAGCTTTAACAGAACTCAAGCAAGTAGAGACCCGGGACACATAGTCTTCTTTATCTGAACAACTTCTGTTTTTCACCCCTGGCAGAAATTCAAATGTATGTAACAACAATTCCAACCAAAACTTCTCTTGATGTAGCTAGACTCTAGTTGCATGTTGGGTATAAAATAAGATTAGACGTCCGCCAACCTCAGTTATTTACTCTATGGGTATAAATTATGCATGTTTATTGTCATCTAATCTTTCTTAAAATAATTTTTTTTCAAAAAATTCTTTCAGGAATGCCATCAGTGTCAAACAGTTTGGATCCAGATCAGGCCCGACATTTTGTCAGGCCTGATCTTGGGCCAAAATGTTTGCAAAGGTTATCAGCATACCACTCTAGCACTGAGGCAAAGTTTGTTTGAATTGATACTTTACGTCCCAATCAACAATTTTTCTGTCATTTTATGACCGGTCTTTCTGGGTTGAACCAGTACTAAGCAGTGAGGCAAACCTTAATTATTTTACTCACCATCCCTGGTCACTTTTGAACTTGAACACAGCTACTAAGATATGACATAATGCCCCTCCAGCCTTGAAATCCTGGAAGTATCGAATCTGAAAAAAAAAAAAGCACAAAAGTTCTCCGATACTCTCTAGTAAAAATACAATGTAGCCTATAAAAAAGTTGAAACACACTGGGCCGGTCACCAACAGAACTCTTCTGGCAAAACAAACCACAAACAGCTATTTAAGGCCCTACGCAGTGCAGTAAGCTCGAGGTACTAGCTTCGGTCTTTATCGTTGAAAGATGCCAACTCTCAGCTAAAATATTAGTGTAATAAAGAATTTCCTAATACAAACCAAGTAAAAGAATTAAAGAAAAGGATATTTTCTTCAGCAGAATTCAATTGTCTGTAATTTTTCTTTGCTGATTTTTTTATTTTTTGTCAAACGAAATTTTCAAAAAATAATTTAGTCATAAGGATAAAAACCAAGGGGATCTGAATTCATCACCTCACAGTAGTAACAATATTGCAGCTGTTAACAAGTGTTTGTTTGGTTTGGTTCTTTATGTTCCAGTCAATAGCTATGGTCAAGTTGGGATTGTCAGTTCACCTAACCACACTTTTTCCTGGGCAGGCTTGACTAAGCGGTTAAGCAGCACTTTGTGCAAATACTTTTGCTTGTAACTGACAACCCTTCTTGAATCAGCAGAAGGGAGGAAAATGGTCGTAGAAATTATTTCATGATAAATCTAAAGTATGGAACCAGGCCTGGATCAAACTTGCGACCCCTGGATCTGCAGTCAGACATGTATCTGTAGTCAGAATATTGAAATTTTGTATGTGGCAAATTAAGATATTATGCTTTCTTGGAGAGTGAATAATACAGGTGCTGATCAGACTGCACATGTGCATTTGTTGTTCTGATGCTACAAAATTGGGTAGTTTTGAGATAAGACCAATATAACGTAAAAGTGGTATATGCTTCATGATGTACTCACCGGCAGTTTAGTAAGTGGTGGGTTACTGACAGATTTCCCAAATGCATCTTCCTGGAATTGTAGTAGCTGTAGAACTAGAGTAGACAGACTTTTGTTGGTTGGTGGGTCCGCCTGGGTGTACTGTAAAATACAAACACTTTTTCTTCAGATTTTCTTAGATGATGGAATCTTCCACATTTTAATGACAGTTTTGATGGCCAGTTCAGTGTTAGAAATAAGCCAGAGAATTCAGCTTGTCCGGAGGGCAACCTAAAGACAAATGCAACTTGCCCCCCACAATTATAACTTGCCCTGCACGAATCATTCATTCATTCATAAAATTCCTAAAAATGCTGATACATGATAAATTTGTTTGAGACTTTACACTGTCAACAATTTTTCAGTAATTTTAGGACAGATTCCTGGGTTTTTTGTTTGTTTTTTTTGTTTTTGTTGCTTTACGTCCCATGTCAACAGCTATGGTCATTGAGGGACGGTCAGTTCACTTAACCACACTTTTTCCTGGGCAGGCTTGAGCAAGCGGTTAACCAGTAATTTGTGCACATACTTTCGCTTGTAACTGACAACAACCCTTCTTGAATAAATCAGCGGAAGGGAGGAGAATGACCGTAGAAATTATTTCATGATCAATCTCCACGAAAGTATGGTACCGGGCTGGGATAGAACTCGCGACCCCTGGATCTGCAGTCAGACACGCGTCTGTAGCCAGACACATTACCCACTGCGCTACGCGGCCCGGTTCATTCCTGGGTTTAACCAGTCCAACTGAGATAAGTGCCTTGCTCAAGGTTAAAATCCAACCCGGGACCTTGTGATCAAGGGTCCGACACTCCCCCATGTAAAAGATTTGCTGTAATCAAACAGTGTTATTTTAACATGTTCAGATATGGCTCAAAATATGGAGACACAATGGCAAACAGTGAAGGCCCTAATTAGTCTGATCTGGTGGAGAAGTCTGAAAAGGGTCTGCACTGTTTGTGACCTGAACTTCTAAAGAAAGGTTCTTAGTTTTAGACTGTTAAGTTGTTTTAAGCTGGCAGCATGCCAACGTCTAATTATTTATTAATTTGCAGTGAACATGCAATACTTTAAGAAAGACATGAAAAAAATAATATTTCAAGTTCAAGAAGTTCAGATTGCCCAGGGGGCAAGCTCCAGAGACTCTCAACTTGCCCCCAGCAAATTCAACCCGTGGGGGGCAAGTGGGCAATTGCTTATTTCTGACACTGCCAGTTATTTTGAAATTACTGTATGATTTGTATGATGAGACAAACAGTGCAGATCAGATGTGATACATGTAATATCATAGGGTTCTGCACTGTTTGTTACATTTACAGCAAGGTTCATACAGGCAAGTTTGTGTAAATTCAAGGACTTTTTAAAGACTTTCCTGCTGTTTTCAAGGTCTGAAAATTTATAAAAAATACTGATTTACACTAGTGTTGTGACGATTAATCAGAATAATCGATTAATTAGTAAGTAGAGCTGATATCGGTAGATATCGATTGAAATTTTTCACAATCGATTAAATCAAAATTCTATCATAGGTTTGCAAATAAAAGGGACCGCCTGCATAAAATGTATGTAAAACAACATTTTAATGTCTAGAAACATTCTTACACATGTCTGTATTGATTAAGGCCAATATCACATTCATAATAAGACCTTAACTTACACCGATCCTGATGACTTCATTAAATAGACTTGGGGCTCTTTAATATGCCAGGCAGTATATACCTAATGCAATGGAACAAATATGCCTAAAAGTAATACATAAAGCACAAAATAATGCTATAGACTCGAAGGGACTATATCATGGCAATGTGCAAATGTAACAAGTTTGTTTTATGGAAATTATAGTTTTATCATATCATAATCAGATTTTTTATTAACGTGCAGGTGCAGGAGCAGCATCCACATCAGTGGGCCCCTTTCCAGGTAACTGGCTAGCTGCACACATAGCAGATCTCACACCTGATCTCCAGGTGCTCCTTTCTTGAGGGTCAACTGTGGTAAGCTTCCACTCACGGCAGTCTTTCTCTGTCAGTTTCTTCCATGTTTGCTTGGGCCTCCCTGCCCCCGCTTGCCGTCAATCTGCATATCATATGCTGTTCTGATTGCACCACTCGAACGCTCCACATGCCCAAACCAGCGAAGCCTTCTCTCTCTCAAAATGAGGTTGAGGTCCTCAAGCTGAAGCTTTGCCAGTAGCTCGCTTGACCTTACCCTGGCCACATCCTCTGGCTTGATACTGCAGATCTGTCTGATCATGGCCCTATCAATGCGTTGCAAGCGCTGCAGGTTCGTCTTGGTAAGTGGCCAAGTTTCACTGGCATGGAGCATGGCGCTCTGCAAGCAAGAGCTGTACACATGGCCACGGGTCTTGTAAGAGAGGTGGCGGGATGGGAGAACTGGTAGTAGCTACCTGAACTTCTTCCAGGCGGTTTTCACACGAGAAGTGACCACCATTTCACAGCCTCCACTAGCAGAAAGCAAGTCACCTAGGTAGCAGAAGGAAGCAACCACCTCAAGCTTATCAGGTCCGACCTGGACTTCACTCTGTGGTCTGCCGTCAATAGGGCGAGCATTTCCCATGCACCGTGCACACCTATAATCAGGATTTGGTGTCAGTCGTTGTAGCGCACTGCATTTCTTATGCACCCAAAGTTTGCAGCCATAGCAGTAGATGCTGTTGTTGCCTACTCCTGTACGACAGACAGCGCATGGGTATTCCCCTGAACTCTGCAAGAGGTCCAGGCCTGTACCACAGATCATGACCTTTGTCTTTCCTGCATTTACCCTCAATCCCTTCTTCTCCATGGCTTCTTTCCATATCAAGAGCCTCCTGACACATTCCTCTAGGGAGTCAGCAATGATGACAAAATCATCTGCATATAGGTCCTCCCAGGGAACACCAGCCTGAAACTCACATGACAAGGCCTCCAGCACTATGATGAAGAGCAAGGGACTGAGTACGGATCCCTGATGGACCCCGACCTTCACCTCAAACTCTTTGCTGAAACCCTCGCCAACACGAACCCGGCTTCGTGCATTAGCGTACATTCCCTGGACTAACTGCACAATCCATTCCTCAACGCCTAGCTTTCTCAGGGCTCACCAGATAACCTTCCGAGGGACACGGTCAAATGCTTTCTCTAGGTCCACGAAGGCCATATAAAGCCTCTTGTTCACTGCTAGGTATTTCTGCTGCAGCTGCCGGACCACAAAGATTGCATCTGTAGTGCCTCTTCCTGGGACGAAGCCAAACTGGGAGTCGTCAATAGACACCACCTGTCTTATGAGACCATCGACAATCCTCTCTAGGATCTTCATGGCCTGCTCAGTCAGCTTGAGGCCTCGATAGTTGCCTCTATCCAAAGCATCACCCTTGCCCTTGTAGGCAGACAATGAAACTCTCCTCCCAGTCAGTTGGGACCTTGCCATGACGGATAATCGTAGTAGCAAGATCTCGGATCATGGTGGCACCTGTATCACCTGCTGCCTTGATCATCTCCACCACTATGCCTGATTTACCTGCAGCTTTGCCCGACTTCATCTATGAGATGGCCTTCTTCACAATGTCAATAGTGATTGGGATAGGCGGGCCTTCTAACGGAGGTTCATGGACAGGTGATTAGGGTCCCAGTCAAATTCAACGTTATGTTAAGTGAATATAGTTTTCAATTGTATAATCGATAATCAATCATCCGGGGTATTCCGATAATCGATAGTGATTTCCTGTCCGATACCAGACACTTATTTACACATTAAAATACTACTTCGGAAATGTTGGACTGTTTAACTTAAAATATTAGATTTAGAAAATATATTAATAAAATTGTGGTGCCTTTATTTGGTGCAGCATATGCTGCACCAAATTAAGACACCACAATATAATACATATGAGCCGCGCCATGCGATAATGTGTCTTCGGGAGATTAATTACGTCATGAGATATGACGTCGTAAAGTCTGACGTATTAATTATTTCGCGCTGTGCGTAATTAAAGAGAGCGTCATCAATGATTAGGACAATTTAGATAAGTCAAGTTTCTAATAAAATGCGATTGAAATCAAGGAATTTTAGGCCGACTGTATTCTGTTGTAAATTAGTCATGGTCTGATCCAGCACGGGTTCCTGGTGAAAAATAAACTGTCCAAAAAGATGCGGCTTGGTTAACGCTAATTGACCCTCAATCCTCAACATCTTTGCACTCCACAGACATTTTAACAAAAAAAGAATTAAATAAAATAAAATAAATTAAAACTAAAAAATTAAAAAATAAATAGATAAATAAATAAACGCCGGATACATCCCAGCTTTCCTTTATCGACCAACCAGTGTGTCTGAACCTTTCGTACATTTTGTATTTGGACAACAATTCTGAATGAAAACAGTTTCCAGTACACAAAGCCGCATTTACGATTAGGCAAAGGCTCCAACGAGTCTGCTAGATGCGTAGACTTGTTTGAGTCTTTGCTGAGTGACCGTGCGTGAAATAAACTAAAGTCTCACGAGGTAGCTCTCATGTATAAAAATGAAGTATAATACACGATTAAGTCTCACACGAGAAACAATATTTATTATTTGTCACCTTGTTACATCGCCGTTTAAATCAATGTATTACCAGATTTCTTGCAAAAATAGTTGTCGCAAAACTATTGAAGCTACACTGATGAAAAAAGCACACAAAAAAAAGCAAATTGATATACGCAATAAACATTTTTATTGTTGTTTCCTTGTGTCTGTTGATTTCTTATGGCAGTCATTTAAACACACAGACAAATTAAAAATGTAATTCTTTCGATGACGTTAATGTTGCGCCAATGAGAATTGTGATAAAAAATCATTAACTATTAAACGTTTTTCTACTTTTGAAGTGTAATTATTTTCATGTTTATTGAGTACTGCTTTTTTCTATTTGCTCTTTATACCTGTAAGTTTTGTAAAATTGCATCCATTAATTTTGTCATGGTAGTTTATACCAAAAAAAACATCTTGAGGAGCACTGTTTGAAACGGCCACATCACTGATAAAATTAATTGTAGATTCTGCTGTTACAATGCGAAGGACATGCCCTGTCAAATGCCCGACAGGGCGTACATAGTATACAAAGTATCAAAACCTGCTCCAGGTCCCGAAGTTATAACATCTTTTGGTGCTCAACTCAACTGAGCATTGATTTTATGCTGTTCATAAATGTAAAGAAATGTTGGCATTTAAACAGTATATTTAAAATCGGAGAGTTTTTCCATGTAAACAAGAAAACATTTTCGTTCAAGTTAACATTTTAGTTTTCACGGGCAGTTGAACATATAATGTCGCTGCCAGGTTTTTCCGATTTTCAAATTTTTTTAAAGTCAATGTGCAAATTTGTGCCCAATTTTATACGGAGATGTGTCCGTGTTGACCCATTTTTGTGCTGGCAAAATATTGGTGCAGGGAAATATCGCACCAGTCGATTTAGTGCACATTTTCAAACGAAGGCTGACATGGCATGGTACCTCAAGGAATCATTTATATGTCAAAATTGAAGAATACGCAGGAAATGAAGTACGTTTGACTTACGATTAAATTCAATTATATTGTTTAACCAGCATCAGTAGGGGTAAGCTACGTCGCTACCCAGTTTCATGTTAGTTACAGCGATGGTCGGATGTCTAAAGGCGTAAAAACTTCGCAAAGTTGTGAATGACTCATCGTGACGTCACGCAACGTTAGTTCTTAAATCAACGTCAAGCCGTCCAAAGTTCAAATTCCAATATCTTTTCTAATGATTTGAATAATTTGATCAAACAAAAACGAGTTTACTCTTCATATAATGACCTGTATAAAAATCACAGAATCTCAAAATGGCCAAATTTACCCCGAAGACACATTTTCCCATGGCGCGGCTCATATTTATGTCTCCAAAGACAGTGTTGAATACTCCTGTAAATGGTAAAATTCAAGGCATTTTCAAGGCCTTTGAGTGTTTTTCCAGTACTTGTCAAGGTTACAGATATAGGAGGTTTTATCGTGACGTACTTCCGGTGCTATAAATAGATATGGGATATACTGGCCGTCAACCATGTATTGTCTAGATAGGGAAAGCCATAGAATTTTCAATATATTCCGCCGATTTTAAGTTCCCTTGCTATATATTTTTATATAAATGCGAATTGTAATGTATCTACAAACACTTCGTCAGATAATATTAACATTTATTGAGATGATTTGTCTGTCGTTATTGCTTGAAGTAAATAAAACGGGTGCCATTAAAAAAATATTTCTAGATATCTAAATTCAATTTAACACAACAAGAATTAAAAGGCCAGCTGATACGCATCATACAAGACTGCACATGCGCGCATTACCGCAAGAACATTTGTCAGGTTTGAACTGTTTTCAAAGGTTATCAGCAGACGACACTTGTACAGTTGATTGTGGACATAAACTGCGGACGCTGAAAAAAACATAATGGTCTCTTTATTCTCGAGTAGCGATCCAACGGCTCATGAGTGCAGTCTCGCAATGATGCCCAATGCTATACAATAACAAATAAAAGCGAGCACACAATTTGACAGATCTTGGCCCTAAAACGTAATAACATTTTCCACTCGAACAGCGAAGGCTCATTCGAGACTGCACGATGTCATGTTATTTTTCTGTCTGTTGTATTGCCGAGCAGATTTACGGGAGCATAAGTAAGATGAAGATGGAGATTCAGAGGAAGCTATGGACCCCTAAATACGAAAAAAGGGGCGTTAACTGTGGATTTTGTGCATAAATGCGCATTAACAGCATGCGCGGATTCAGAAGTTTTTGTCAAGGAGGTCCAGGCCCGACAGCCTGAAAAAAGCCTGGACAACGTTTTTTTATTGTTGTTTTTTTGTTTGTTTTTAGTCCTCAAATTGCTAAAGTCAACGTTAATTCAACAATTAACATTTCAAGGTTAATTCACCAGTGTTGATTAAATTAGCACATCAATATAGAATTGCATAGTTATTTTCAAAATTCGAACCCAAATGTACAGGAGGGGATCCATTGGTTTTATTACAGAGAAAAGTATACTTTTCCAAGGATCCAGAGGGTGTCCAACATTTTCCGGGGGGGGGGGGGGGGGGGGGGGGGGGGGGGGGGATCCGCACATAAACACAGAGGTAGTAATACTGATAGAAACAGGAGTTTCGAATATGCGGACAGACTGATAAAATCTACAAACATGCGCATTTACAGACAGGCAGGCTGAAAGAAAAAATCATGCGCATGTTCAGACAGACAGACGTATAGAAACATAAAAATACATGTCCTGACAGACAGGCATGCGGGCGGACAGAAAGAAAAATTTGTTCGCGTTAAGCACGACAACGAATTATAATTCGTTTCATTGCATTGGCCATTATGTCAGACTTGTTAAAATGTGTTTTGAAACCGTCGGCATCCTTTAATTGATCTTTTATGACCTTAGTGACACATTCTTAAGACATACGTGTGAAAAACATGATGATACGCGGGGAATGTAGTCCATTTATTCAGCAGAGGTGTGTTAGGATAGTGTCAACCGCGAAAAGTAAACATTTAACGTGTTTAACATGGAATTATAGTTATTTCTTTCGGACAATTATACGTAAGTCAACTGTTTTAACCTATTGAAGCTACATTTTGGACGGCTTTGAGGTGATATCACGGGTTCGTGAGAGAGAGAGAGAGAGAGAGAGCGAAAAATGGCTGACAAGCAGGTGGATTCACTTTGTTAATCCTTATATTGCATAAACAAACCAAAATTTAAAATGTTTGAAGTTTTTATAGGTTTTATTGTGAGAAATATCGGCGTTCTGCTTGACACTTCTGCACTTCCCGCAGCCTCATGTTTTGCCTTTTAAATGAATAAACGTTTGTTTTTCGGAACCTTTATTTATCGGAAAGATGGATTTTGAATGAATATGAAAGAAAACAAACAAGTTTTGAAATGACTTCGGCTATAAAACCCCTTTTTTTCTCAAAAAATTAACCCACATTTTACACAGATTCAATGCGGCTGGCCTATGCGTTGACGGCCACCGATATGCGCATGCGCGAGAATGACGTCATTTTGGGAATTCCTAAAAGCTCCTATAAAAGTATTGCCTTTTCCAATTCAGCCCAAGACTTTTCGGTTCCCCCAACGTTCATTCTGGTCCCAAACCTTAAAAACACACATTAAAAATACACAGAGGCGCTCAAAATTTTCTAGGGGGAGACCCCCAAACCACCCCCCCCCTCCCCCATAAATAATGGGGGAATAATCCCCCCTCTCGTGCTCTCCCTCCTTCAGCGGTTCCAGGTCATTTCGGCCCATAACAAAATCGGCCCATAACAAAATCGGCCCATGTCACTTTCGGCCCATAGCAATTTCGGCCCATAAATTTTGTCAACCTGGATTTCTGCAAAAGAGATTATATATTATTGATAATATTTAAAATTGATAAATAGAATTATATTGAGAAAAAACTGAAAATAGATTGACTTTACAAACCAGTAAAGACTATAAAACGCTTAGACTGGTATTAGAAGTAATAATCATAAATCACATATATTCCATTAGCAAATACAACTTCTTCAGTGAGTTAAACTTGATTAATTGGATTAAGAAAGAATCGCTTGCGTTCGTATGCGAGCAGGAAACGCCCTGGCTAGAGTGCGCAGGCTCGTCTGAACCTTGGCTGCCTGTTGCCTATTTGATGAACTCTTCGCTTACATACAAACTCCTAATCAATTAAAACGAACCATTCTTATTAATCATTATGTTTGTGTGGATAATTACAGGTAAGCCGATCTAATTATACCAATTATAGACAAACATACCAATTTTACATTATTATACCTGTGGGCCGAAATTGTATAGGCCAATTTGGTTATGGGCCGAAATTGACATGGGCCGAAATTGTTATGGGCCGAAATGTCCAGTGACCCCTTCAGCTAGGTCTAAGATTAGGCCTAAGAATGGATTTTCTGTTATGTCCCATTCTTAGGCCTAATATTTTGGGTCACATTTTGTTCCAATAGGAACACTCTAACATTTGACTCAAACTCTTATAAAAAGACCAATTTGTCTGGTGTAAAAATTGTTGTAATAGTAAGTCCCTTACCTCTAGTTGATGCTCACACAAAAATATGTCCAAAATATTGAAAATCCACTTTTGCAGAAGCAAATAATGATTTGTTTACAAAAAAGTCTCCAAAACACATATGTTCAACACAATGACATCACAGTTTTATGAATGGCTGAGTCCTCCATGAAAAAAGCATGCAGTGACCATTGGCTGTTTGGGTCACATGTTAAAATCTGCTGAGTTGGCATGTGACATGTGACAGGTAAAACAGCCAATGGTCACTGCATGCTTTTTCATGGAGGACCTCACCCATTCATAAAACTGTGATGTCATTGTGTTGAACATATGTGTCAGAGCTCTCACTAACTGACGATTTGCAGTTCTGAACTCCCGTTTTTGGTGCTGGGACTCCTATTTTTTTAAGGGGCTATATTCTTTTGTATTGTGGGACTCCCACTTTTTGGCAAAGAGGGCTCTGGGACTCCTGTTTTCAAAATCCTAGTGAGAGCTCTGTGTGTTTTGGAGACTTTTTTTGTAAACAAATCATTATTTGCTTCTACAAAAGTGGATTTTCAATATTTTGGACATATTTTTGTGTGAGCATCAACTAGAGGTAAGGGACTTACTATTACAACAATTTTTACACCAGACAAATTGTTCTTTTTATAAGAGTTTGAGTCAAATGTTAGAGTGTTCCTATTTGAAAAAAATGTGACCCAAAATATTAGGCCTAAGAATGGGACATAACAGAAAATCCATTCTTAGGCCTAATCTTAGACCTACCCTTCAGCAATCGATTGTTTTCTCCCCCAGACCACTTTTAAATACGTGGCGGGCCCTGTTTTTACGGGTAATTAAACGTAAAGCACTAGTGGATGTGTGACCACGTTGTCTGTGAAAGATACAATAACTCTACAATCTCTTCAACTTGTCAGTGTTGAATATCATAACCGTGTCGAATTTAGGACTCAACTTCAGACAAAAACAAAGCATTCAAATGCCGGTAACAAAATTCTTTGGTAAGGATGCCGAACTTTGAAAAAAGAATGCGCTGTATGCCTAGATACCTTTTTACAGTTTTTATGCAGCCATGTTCTGACAGAATCAAACTGGGCTATGGTTTCAACGGCTTCAAAGAATTTATAATTTGGCCCACCGTCTTTCTTCTTCTGCAACGCCATTTTTTCTGCGTATGATGTGCCGCAGTAAATGCATTAATTATTCAAAAATAGATTTAATAGAAAAAATGTCTTAACGCATTGATATTGCAAAAAAAAGAAATTTGGTATTTCAACATTTTTTATTAGAGTTGTTATTTTGGAAACCTAGGTAAAATTCGAAATATTAGTGTAATTTTATTTTATTGAAACAGACTATAAGCGGAAAAAGCACGCGCGATACAAGGGCCAGAACTCTCTTCGATAGTGCTGTCAAAACAAATGTTGAACTGAAATTTCTTCCTAATTATTTATGAAATAGCAGAGATCAAGACGAAAATGGCTGACAAAAGGACCACAGGACTTGCATTGAATCAATGTGGATCGAACACAGACACTCCAACAATTCCCAAAAGGAGGTTTGACGATATCTTATGCACATTTTTTGTGGGTGGGATCGCAGGCTTACATAATACAAGTATAAGCTTTCGTGAAAAACTTGGTCCAAGAATTGGACTTTTTTTGGTTTGGTTAGTGGGTTTTTACTTCCAAGTCAACAGCATCAGTCGCATCGAGACAGCCAGTTAACCTAACCACTCTTTTCCCTGGGCAAGCTCCTTGCTTTAGTGTCTACAAGTGGATGTTGTCGATTACACCCATTGAAGTTAAAGCTTGCCTTTAAGCAGTTAACCAGAACTTCAGTGTCTTCCTGCACATACTTTGGCTTGGCTAACAGACAACAGCCCTTCTTGAATCAGCCAAAGAAAGAGAATGACAGTAGGAAAAATTAATGTAGATATGCTGAATCGCAAACCTAAGGTTGCCCTAAAGCCACCTATGGCTTTTTGATAGACATGCAGATCTCGACTGATAGATTTTGCTGCCTGAGTCACAGCCATTGGAATGCTGCAGAGTTCACTAGGATTTTGAAAATAAGAGTAAAAGTGTTGTCTACAGAAAAAGTTTGGAGTTTTACCATAACTTTTGAAAAAATTGGAGCCACAATAAAAAAGTTGGAGTAAAATAATCCCAACTTGGATGGGCTGCTTTATTTGTTTGTTTGTTCAATTTGATTCTTTACCTCCCATCAACAATCTTTCAGTTAGACAGGGACGGGTCTGTCTGGGTTGAACTAGTTCTAGACTAGGATAAATGTGTCTTGCTCAATGACCACAACACAGTGACGCAAGTGAGGCTCGAACCAGCGGCCCCTCAGTCTCGAGTCAAGCACTCTACCACTGAGTCACTGCGCTCCCAAAGGGAGGCTTTATATGATTTCTAGTCTTGTTTATGGTGCTCTTAAAGTCTTCTAGGGTATACAGCAATTTTAAAAGGATCTGATTAAATCTCTCAACCATTTCATTTCCCATAGGGTGGTATGGAGTGGTCCAAGATTTATGAATACCTGCAAAACTACATAATTCCTAGATAATAAAACTTTTGAAATTTCTTCCTTAGCCATTATGTCTCCTAGCCAGAAAGCCATATTGAACAAAAAAGTTTTCAAAATGTATTCTTTCTGTTGTCTTAGCCAACTTAGTTCTTGTTTGAAAGGCCTGGGCATAACAGTAAGGAAAAATTTTAGTGACCACTAATCTGTTTCAATGCCCACCCATGGAAACCTAACAATTCCATTGGCTGTGATCTGGTCATATATTAACTAATTCTGCACTAGGCTTGACAGGTGTTTTACGCCTCATCCACATAATGTTCCAAAAGTATGTGAGTATGACCAGGAAATGCCACACAGGGGACAAAAATTCCACTCGTCCACTCGTAATTACGAGTGAAATCTGGAAAGGATGAGTAATTCTTCCCAAAGCACTCGACCTGTAGGACGAGTGCTTTGGGAAAAATTATTCGAGGCAGACATATTACATATTACTCCCTTATGTTCTTTATTGCATACGCTTTTAAAGGACAAGTGCATGACTGTGTTTGCAGGACAAGTGAAAATTGTAAGTCACTCGTCCTGCAGGGCAAGTGCAATATTGAAATATTTTTGTCCCCTGCCACAATCACAGACTACAAACCAACCCACGGCACTGTGGGGAAGAAACACTGAACACAGATAGCAACAACAGAAAAAGTAAAGCAACCTGGCAAGATTATTGCTAAACTTGAAACAGCATCAAGAACCATACCACAAAACAAGGGCCCAATACAAAAAATGGAAACAGTGGAAACAATGGAAAACAATGAATAAGGTAACCTTAGAACAGACAGCAGCCTAAGCTACCAAGGGGGAGTGGGGGCTTAAATTGGAATCTGGAACGCACTGAAGATAGTGTGCAGTCTCTACTTTGATGACCAAAATCATCATGCAATTGTCTTAAAATAATGGTTCTGTTGTTGTTTATTCGTTGTTTATTGTTGCTGCTGATGTTTGTGGCGATTTTGTGTTTGGTTCTTTTTGTTAGTGCAATACTTTGTGTCCTGTCTAGTTTTGCAATCATCTTGCTGAGGATAAGAAAGCTATTTGCTTTATTATCCCCACGCTTTTTTAAAAAAGCGAAGGGGATATTGTAATCGCCTCCGTCTGTCCCTCCGTCCGTCTGTCCGTTATGCTATCTCCTCCTAAACCATTGGATGAAATTCAACCAAATTTGGTTTGTGAGTTACTGACATAAATGGGGCGTGAAACGTCAAACTTTTTTTGGCCCCGCGCCCTGGGGAGGGGTCAATAGGTCAAATATCATTTAATTTCAATTACAAAGTCAATTTCAAAGATTTTTGTTCCAAACCTTTTGTGTGCTCTCACAATTGAACATACCAGAAGGGATTTTTATTCTGTCTCCAGGGTCATGCCCCAGGGGTGGGACTTTTGGGCGCTGGGGGTGCCAAAGGGGGTCAATTTTTTTTTCAAACATGGTCATGTGGTATATCAAATCGCCGGGGATGACAAGCAGAACAGAATGCAAGTAAAATTTTCATCCTATGGTCAAACTGGTGATCTTGGGGTGAGGGCAAAGGTCAAATATCATTAATTTGGTTACCATGTCAATTTCAAAGATTTTTATACCAAATTTTGTGTGTGTTCTCACAAATGAAAGATACAAAACATATCAGACTGATTTTTATTCTGTTGCCTGGGTCATGCCCCAGGGGTGGGACTTAGGGGCACTGGGGGTACCCAGGGGGTCAAACAATTTTTTTTTCAAATATGGTCATGTAGCATATCAAATCGACGGGGATGACGAGCAAAACAAAATGCAATTAACATTTTCATTCTAGGGTCAAACTGGTGACCTTGGGGCGAGGTCAAAAGGTCAAATATCATTAACATGTCAATTTCAAAGATTTTTATACCAAACTTTGTGTGTGTAATCACAAATAAAAGATCGAAAACATATTGAACAGAATATTCATTCTGTTGCCAAGGTCATGCCCCAGGGTGGGACTGTGGGTTACTGGGGGAGTCAAAAAACTTTAGCATGGGGATTTGCAATGGCGCCCCATCGACTGTGCGCTCTAGTTTTAATTGTTTTCTTGCTGTTGTGTGGTTGTAATAAGTGTTGTGTTCTCTTTCTCGTGGTGTCGTGGTTTGGTCTGTGTTTTGTGATTGTGTCATTTCTTGGTCATTCTCAGGGGCGGATCCAGGACTTCTGGAAAGGGGGTTCATATGTACAAAGGTGTAGAGGGTTCGCTTTGCTGATTTTCTCTCATTTTTTAGCTCACCTGAGCCGAAGGCTCAAGTAGAGCTATTGTGATCGGTCTTTGTCCGTCGTCCATTTTTGTTTGATTTGATTCTTTACGTCCACACAACAATCTTTCAGTTATGCGGGATGGTTCTTCCTGGGTTTAACCAGTACTAAGCTAGGATAAATGTGTCTTGCTCAAGGACCGCAACGCAGTGACGCCGGTGAGGCTCGAACCCGCTACCCTTCGGTCTCGAGTCAAGCACTCTACCACTGAGCCACTGCGCTCCCTGTCCGTCGTCCATCCGCTGTGTGTCCATATTTTTTTTCTTTGAACGACATCTCCTCTTAAACCACTTCTCTTAATTTCATATAACATCACATGAATGTACCCCATGATGCTTTCAAAATTGCATGAATGGTTCAGCTCAACAGAACAGGAGGGCCGCCAGAGCTCCAGATAAGAAATCTTTTAAACAGCATAGATCCTGAACCATTGACCCAAATTCATAATTAATTTCACAGAATTGTTCCGTATAATACCCTCTACCAAAATTGCACAAATGGATTCACTCCGCTGAACAAAAGTGCTGCCAGAGCTCCAGATAAGAATACCTTTAAACAGCATTTCCTCCTGAACCACTGGTCCAAATTCAAAATAATTTCACAGGATTGATCCTCATGATGCCTTTTACTAAAATTGCACAAATGATTCCAGTCCCCTGAACAAAGGGGCTGCGAGAGCTCTAGAAAGAAATGTATTTAAACAACATCTCCCTCTGAACCACTGGTCCAAATTCCATATAACTTCACATGAATGTTCCCCATGATGCCCTCTTTCAAAATTGCATAAATGGTTCTGCTCCACTAAACAGGAGGACTGTCAGAGCTCCAGATAAGAAATCTTTTAAACAACATCTCCTGAACCACTGACCCATTACATGTTCAAAATAATTTCACAGAAATGTTCCTTGTGATGCACTCTACCAAAATTTAACAAATGGTTCCACTCCACTGATCAAAGGGGCTGCCAGAGCTCTAGAATGTCTTTAAAGGAAATCTACTACTGAATCACTTAGTCCAAATTAAAAAATATTATAGGAATCATGTAAGGGAGACAAATCTTGCAAATGTGACTGTCTTGTTTGTGGAGAGGTTTTCCCTTGATTCTGGGAAGATTGATTTTTCCACACAAATAGCTATGTTTGAAGGTGTCAAAGGTACACTTTTTTAATAAATGTGTACTTCAGTCTCTGAATATTGCATTTATCGTAGCAAACAGTGCAGACCCTGATGAAATGCAGCAAACTACCAAACTATCCTTTCAGGATTTCCAGTATTACAAAGGATTGATCTGCATTATCAGACAAGTTCAACCGAGTAATGTCCCTGGGTCTGAAACCGCTAGAGCTAGAGCCTTGATATTATGTTTGTCGTATCATCTTTTGAACCTCTACCAAGTTTGTTCAAAATATGCCCCTGGCGGCCAAATATGGCACCTCCACAGATGCCACTGTTTTATTTGTTGAAGTTCTACATCCTGTTAATTTTGTCAACATAACCCATGTTAAGTCTTAATTAAACTGCTCATCTATCAAAATTCATAGGTGGACATTGAGTGGAGCTTTGCTTTCCTATACCTTTATAAACAGTCATTCTCAGGTGAGCGACCCAGGGCCCCTTTGTCTTAAATATCCCATGACAAGAAATACTTTGGTCTCACTGAGACCAAATTATTTCATTTTCATAGGATATTTAAAAATGGGGGACGGAGAAGGGGGTTCGATTGAACCCCCTGAACCCCCTCTGGATCCGCCACTGATTCTCGCTTGCATTTTCTTGCGACTTGTAGTAAAGGACCTCTGACGGTGGTAATGGGAATCACTGTGTATTGCTGCCTATAATTTTGATAAAAATTAAAGTCAATCAAATGCTTCCATCTTCATATATAAGCTCGCTGTTGGTCTCTATTTTATAATTTTGCATTTGATTTCCTATTTCCAAAAATGTACGGGGCTGAAATGGTCATTTTTGTAAATACATTGTCATCAAGGTTGAATATGGACTATAGTTGCACTTCAAAATATTTCTTAACAAATCAGATAGAAAAAACAACAACAAAAATAATCATTGAAATGCTCACCATTTTGATCTTTACTGTGATTTGTAATTGAGTATTGATGATATAATACCCTTACACATGAAAATAATTGATTTCTAAATGTTTTGGTGAAGTCAAATTTTGCAACCCCTACCCCCTTTGGTAGCGTCTCCTGTTTTGTCGTAGGGATCTGCCTGTCTAATTATAACCTTAATTTGTCCCTAATACATCAAGCGTCCTATTCAAAAGGATACTAGTGATATCTTATGCATAGGGAAGTTTTGGGAAGCATCTGAAAAATAGGCAGATACCCTATCAAAGTGTCAGAGGTCCTTAATTTTCTTATTTGTGTCTCCCTTTCAGGCAGGAGGCTTTGAAATGGAATGGCTGGGGATACAAAGATTCCAAGTTTATATTGAACAAAGACAACCAGGTTGAATTTACTGGAGAAAGGTACTTTTTTCATAGGACTTTAAAGAACTCTGTGTAAAAAATACACTAGATAAAGCCCTGATTTCACACTGTGTTAAACTATATTTACCATATTTACAAAAATGTGAACAAAATTGATAATTCAGTCTAGAATATAATGCTGAATACCTCAAATAGGTAGAAATTCTGGTTGCTCTTTTTCTGAGTATCAACTTGTCACCTTGAAATTGGTTCCTGCTGTAAATTTAGTTTAGACCACAGAGAAAAATATCATTGCTGGTCAAATCAGTTTATAATTCTTTGTAAGAAGGACATTAGAAAAAAGAAAAAATGTATGCAATGATCAGTTGCATGAAAAAATACATTCTATGTCTTGTGATAACAAGTGCTTTGTATGCAACACTTTTCTGATCCAGATATATCTACAATAAAACAAATAAATAATTAAGATTGCATCGTTGTTAAGACAAATGTGCTTTCAAATGGTCAGTATATACAATCTTGAAAATGCTGGGAGAAAATTGAAACCTTATCACCTAATCTGCTTTGGTTTGTAGAAGCAAGAATGTGTTTCACGATTGACTCTGGGGAAAAGGGGTACAAGTTGCCTGAACAAATTCTGTTCAATTTGCTGGTATTATTTGCTACACTGAATTACTCATAGGTCCAGATAAGGATAATGTGTGCATCTAAAATTGCATTTATTTCCTTACCTTTCAACTTTAACATGTGCTTTGGGTGCTCAAAAGAACCGTCTCATTGAGAAATAAAAAAAATCTTATCAGGAGGCCTGATTACTGCTTTGTTTAAATTACCCTCAGGGTGTTCTCTTTGAAGCAAATTCTTTCAGGGAGTCACTTCTCTGTGCTGGTGGTTCCAAAGTGTTGATTAAGGGTCTTCAGTTGATTTGCACATCAAATGTATGATATCATAGATTTTATTCTAGATTTTATCTGATTTTGAATTCTAAATTCTATCAAGCTTTCATTCTAGCTATATATTTTTTTTTAAATCTGTGAATACTTTGCACTCAGTGCAGAATCTACTTGAAAAAAGTGAGTATGATCAGGAAGTTTTATGGGGAAACAATCCAAGATTTTGTGGTATATTATTTTGTTACACAAAAAATGCTTATTGAGTATATTAAGCTAAAGCACTTACCTGGGAGCTCAAGTGGGCCAAGAATTTGATTTTATATTTTCACCAAGCTTTCATAGCTATTTTGGGAGCTTCAAAATATTCACAGGTTTTTTTGGGCTTCTGATACAAGTTCCAGGGAGCAGGAGTCTATACCTCACACACATACATGTAATATAGCCCTTTTCTTCCTTATCTTTTAATTATTTACAAGGACGCAGCCAATCTTGTTAACCTCTCAGAAATACAGTTTTCATGAAACAAGCCACGACATGAGATTTCCAACAATGTGGTATGTGTGACCAGCAAAGCCTCAGCATACGCGCAGTCTGATCGGAGCCTTTGCTGGTCGCTTGAATATTCTATGAGTGTTAAGCTACTGACTGAACATCATTTGGAGTTTCTAAGCTTAAATAGAGGCTGCAGAGGCTCGTTTGAGTCTACACATGTCAAAATACCACATTGTTGGAAATCACATGTCACTGCTCAAACTGTTTTCTTTTCTTTTTCCAACATTACCAGGTATCAGCTGAGTGGTCATGTTCTACCCCTGCTACGTGACTGGATGATGGATGCAGTTGGAATCAGTCTAGATCACAAATCACCTCCACAGGTATTTGGGCCATGACGCGAGAAAACCTGTCTTCGGGGTTTCCAACAAAGAGAGATTCAAACCAGCCTGATCAGCTACAGAGACTAGCTAGAATTGAAATTTCGCTTTTGGGAAGTCTTGATATGATACTTTCCAATATGTGTATTATAAAGGCACTGATCAGACTGTGCATCCGCGCAGGCTGGTCTGTGTCTTTGTTGTTCACAAAGCCCCCGAAGACATGTGTTCTTGCGTATACGTAGAGGCCCATTTGATGTAAACCAACAATGTGACATGTGTGCTCAGCAAAAACATAGGTCCAGATAAGGAAATTTTATTTACTCATTAATTTAAACATGTGTTTTGGGTGCCCAAAAGAACAGTCTCATTGAGACAATTCTTTTGAGCACCCACAACATATGTTTTGGATGAGAAATAAAGAAAATTATTTTCCAATGTGCACTTATCCAGTGATTTTGTTACCTGCGCATCCTGCATCTTTTGCGCATAATTTTGTCTCTGGGATGCAAATTTTTAATTTCAGCGAGTCCCAGGATGCAATAGTATTGCGGACTTGTCATTAAAAATAGTGCTCTGGACTCATAAGTTTGCAGTTGGACTCATTGATATGGGAAACAGCGAGTCCCAGGACCCATAAGCCCAAAATTGTAAATGAATCACTGCTTATCTGGAGGCCTGAAAAATGAATTATAAATTATGTTTGGTTAATCATCAAACCGTTGTTGTATAGCTGTCTGACCAAGAATTTTGCTCAACACTTTCACCACAAAATTTTATAATCATTTTAAATGTTTATGGTAGAATATATCTGTACACAAAGTAGACCTTGATTTGACAGCAGGTAAAAGACTTAAAAATCTATTTACTTTGAATAGATTTGTGTAGTGTATACTGTAGTCTGCCATAGGAAAGAGCCAATGCTTTTACATCTGTCTGACACCCTTCCAAAATGAGCAGCGACATGTGGTTTTCATCACTGTGGCATTTTGACAATTGTAGACTCAGACTAGTCTGTGCAGCCTCCTTTTAGGCTCAGAAACTCTAAATTATGTTCAGTCTGACTGTCAGTAGCTTAACGGCCATAGAATATTCAAGCCACTAGCAAAGACTCTGATCAGACTGCGCGTATGTGCAGGCTGGTCTGAGCCTTTGCTGGTTGCACCAACCACATTGTTGGAAATCTCATGTCACGGCTCAAATATAGCCTACCCAGTGATACATACTTCATACAGGCCTTTAGCTAGGGTGAGTATCAAAAAATAATTTTCTTATTTCTCAACCAAAACATGTTGTGGGTACTCAAAAGAACGTCTCAATGACATATGTTTAAATTTGTTGGGTAAGAAAGTATTTGCAATTTTGCGCTCAAAAAATGTGCTTATCTAAATAGCTTATTTGCCCTAAATATTTAACTTATAGGTCATATAACTTTTTTCATGCCCAACTCAACCATGCATGAAATTTTAAATGCTTATAAAAATTTCAATGCTGAAAAATAAAGATTTTTCTAGCTTTAAAAACTCATTGAGATGTTGTATTTATCCTGCTAATAAATGTAAAAATGCCAACAATTATTGTTGGCATATTATCATTTATGAACAAGATGAATTTCATGCTCAGTTGAGTTGAGCATGAAAACAGTTTTATAATTTAGGTCCTGGTCAATATCATAAACCTTGACCAGCCTGCTTTTATTGGAGTATTCTAATCAGGGTTTAGAATGTTTGTAGCGTATGCTTACAACAAAGGCTCTGTTGAGACTGTGCAAATGCACAGGCATACAATTGGCTTCAAAATACATGAGTGTACAGTAAAACGGCCACTCGAAAATAGAAAAAACAAAGCTCTTAAAGACAAATGGTAGCTTAATGAAGGTCGAAAGTATTGCACAATGCTTTTTGCAATACTTTAGATCTGCGTTAAGCGATAATTAGTCTTGAAAAATAATTATTGGTCTTTTTGAGAGTGGCCTTTTTACACAGGCTTTACTGCAATGTTTTAACCTAGCTAAGCCATTTTTACTTACAGCCCGAGATTACTGCTAAAGATATGCCAACTCCAGTGAGAAACGAAGACTATCTGGCTGATCTCCGACGTACTGGAATATCACACTCTGATGACTGCCAGGACAGACTCTTCAGAGCTCATGGTATACTGACATTATTTCTATATCAAGTTATATAGGGTATACCCAATGTTTTCCCTGGTGCAGGATACTTAGTCTCAGACTCCCAAAACCCTTGATGGGACCCCCTTTAAAAATCAATCTGTGCATCCTACATGGACCTGATCTGGATCTGGGTCCAAACTGTTTGACACTCTGATACTGTTACTGAAAGAATTATTTGAAGATTTTTTTTCTTAAATATCAAAACAGGACAACAAAAGCATGAAATATTCCCAAAATTCATGAGCCATCCCATATGCTAGTTATTTTTCTCAAAAGGTATGATGAGGGTTATTGAACCAGCCATTACACTTAATATACAGCTCTTTATGGTGGAGACATTAATAAAATAAGCACTTTTAATTCAAGTAGCTAGACTTTTGCAATCAGTGTAAACACAAATAATTGTCTTCATGGTTTGCCAGGCCCTAGTGTCATTGCTGAATAGACTTTAAAAATAAATTAGGTTAAATATAGAAAGGAAAATAAGAAGAAAGTGACTGCGGGGTGGTCGTCTTGATCCAAACTCATCTTGACCCATTTAAGCCATTGTAGCTGCTTAGTACATTTGGCATTTTACGTCTGTTGACGTAATGGTTGCTAAGCAGTCTCTTCTAGCCCATGTTGGTTGTAGGCCACGAAAGTATAGGAGATTGAAACTTCCGTGGACAGAGACATGCTGCTTATGCCTGCTGTACTGGAAGAGCACATGCTAATGTATGGGGTTTCTCGTTTTTGACAACTGGGTGGCAGGTCCTGACCAGACTGAAGTGGTAAATGTACAAGGACGTGACTGAGAAATCTAGCCAGGGCTGCCACCACTATGGCTCCTGGGCTTTGTCCATGGCTTGAACACGACTAACCCGACCTAGGTTTCGACTATAATAAGACTCTTCAGGGGTTTCCTGCTATGTTTGGACTCTGTGGTTAAGAATCCAATGATGCCTGAACAGCAATCATTAGTGCTTTATATAGTCGTGTGAAGCGGCTCCAAAAGCGGCTCTAGGCTCCCAAAAACGGCTCCTGGAGCCGTTTTCAAAGTGAGGCTACATGGCTCTCTGGCAACAGGCCAAAAAACGGCTCCTGGCTTCCAAAAGTGGCTTGGGGAGCCGCCTCAAAGATGAGGCTGTATGCTCCCAAAAACGGCACAAAATCGGCTCACCAGCTTCAGAAACCAGCTCAGGGGCTGCACCTACGACCTGCCTTTCTTTGCAGTAGAATTTGCAGGGTGGGGCCTTGCTTCTGGAGTGTATTCCTGGAGGTTGGCGGGCTGTGTCTGGCCCCCATCTTACCAGTTCCCATGACAATATAAACGCCTTTTGTGACCCAAAATAGGAGGCCTACAGACACATAAACAACATTTCCAATCCTCTAAGAATGTCACGTTAGGTTTATGATGGACAACATTGCTGAACTCCCCGGCATGTGGATAAATTATTTGGGACCAAGGTGAGTATTCACCGTTTAAGGAGTTCTATTTGGAGTATGAAAGATGTTGTCTGCAATGAATCTGGGAAGACGTCCGTGAGTGAACATTAAGAAGAAAGTGACTGCAGGGTGGTCGTCTTGATCCAAACTCATCTTGACCCATTTAAGCGATTGTAGCTGCTTAGTACATTTGGCATTTTACGTCTGTGGACGTAATGGTTGCTAAGCAGTCTCTTCTAGCCCATGTTGGTTGTAGGCCACGAAAGTATTGGAGATTGAAACTTCCGTGGACAGAGACATGCTGCTTATGCCTGCTGTACCGGAAGAGCGCATGCTAATGTATGGGGTTTCTCGTTTTTGACAACTGGGTGGCAGGTCCTGACCAGACTGAAGTGGTAAATGTACAAGGACGTGACTGAGAAATCTAGCCAGGGCTGCCGCCACTATGGACTCCTGGGCTTTGTCCATGGCTTGAACACGACTAACCCGACCTAGGTTTCGTCTATAATAAGACTCTTCAGGGGTTTCCTGCTATGTTTGGACTCTGTGGTTAAGAATCCAATGATGCCTGAACAGCAATCATTCATGCTTTATATAGTCGTGGGAAGCAGCTCCAAAAGTGGCTCTAGGCTCCCAAAAACGGCTCCTGGAGCCGTTTTCAAAGTGAGGCTACATGGCTCCCTGGCAACAGGCCAAAAAACGGCTCCTGGCTTCCAAAAGTGGCTTGGGGAGCCGCCTCAAAGTTGCTTCTGGAGTGTACGAGGGCTGTTCAAATATGAATGCAAGTAGCTTCATAACTTTCTTTACATAAATACTACGACAAAATGGTAAACGTTTCTATAGAGGACTGTATGTCATCTTTAAACTGGCACCAGACTTGAAGAAGCATACAGTATACTTATCGAGTTACAGCCCTTTGAATAAGGGTCACGTTAGTATACTAACAAACTCAATGCTTTAACATATACCAGTGATCTAGACGAGCGTATAATTCTTCAATAAACAGGTGAAATTTCTTGAAATTTTTAAGGAAGTATCACCATAGTCTTATATAATGATTCTGTGAAGGTTGCGAAAATCCGACGTGCTTTTGTTAAATTACAACGAATCGTTTTCACTAAAGTCTCTTTAATTTTGCAAATAAATGGTAAACAAAATACCACCTTGCAGTTTTCAGTTAAACTTATCTCTAATATAATGCACGAAGCAACATTAAAACTAGTCTTAACTTAAAGACAATATGTTGATCGCTCATACTGAGTTGTTGCTACAAATTATTGATGGATGGTGGGTAATTTTTAAACGCTGAAAAGCATTTTTATTAAGTCAAAAATGCCTAAAGTGAAGGGGTTATAGAATTTATACTTAATTTTGTTTTCATTATAGTGCGACTTTATTCCAAATATGAACGTAAACTTTAAGCATGACCACTATAGACGTTATTTACAATAACATTACTCACCTGGTCTTGAGGACTAGAAAGATTGAACATATTTGAATTAATGTAAACATGTCATTAAGAAACAGAAAAATGCTTGAAAAATGATTTAAAATACGATAACTCTGTAAATAGAGGATGGCGCGTTATGAAAATTCCCTTATAACATATTTAGCATGTTTTCAGCAAAATGCAAAGAAAAAGACACAGCTATGTTCATTATTGCATCACCAGTAAATAACTGAAAATGACGTTTATCATAAAATTAATGACGTCACAAGCGTTTCTGTTAACTCGAGATAGAAACAGGATTATATAAAAATTTTCCTACAAGCGACTTTGGGATTGTTACTTAAACTTGCATCTAAAATTTGGTGTCATTTGTCTCAAACCTTCAAAGATATAGCACAATATCCGCACATGCACCAAAACGTGTGTTGCAATTTGCTTCAGGAAAACTTCAGTATACTGGAGCGGCTTTTATATAAAGGTCTGTAACTCGAGAAAAATAGTAAGTGTTTCTTTATGTTTGGTGCCATTTTGAAGGCGACAAATAGTTCTTATAAGAAAGGTATGACAGTTTGTCGTAGCATATATGTGAAGAAAGTTATGAAGCTACTTGCATTCATATTTGAACAGCCCTCGTATTCCTGGAGGTTGGCGGGCTGTGTCTGGCCCCCATCTTACCAGATCCCATGACAATATAAACGCCTTTTGTGACCCAAAATAGGAGGCCTACAGACACATAAACAACGTTTCCAATCCTCTAAGAATGTCACGTTAGGTTTATGATGGACAACTTTGCTGAACTCCCCGGCATGTGGATAAATTATTTGGGACCAAGGTGAGTATTCACCGTTTAAGGAGTTCTATTTGGAGTATGAAAGATGTTGTCTGCAATGAATCTGGGAAGATGTCCGTGAGTGAACAATAAGAAGAAAGTGACTGCAGGGTGGTCGTCTTGATCCAAACTCATCTTGACCCATTTAAGCCATTGTAGCTGCTTAGTACATTTGGCATTTTACGTCTGTTGACGTAATGGTTGCTAAGCAGTCTCTTCTAGCCCATGTTGGTTGTAGGCCACGAAAGTATAGGAGATTGAAACTTCCGTGGACAGAGACATGCTGCTTATGCCTGCTGTACTGGAAGAGCGCATGCTAATGTATGGGGTTTCTCGTTTTTGACAACTGGGTGGCAGGTCCTGACCAGACTGAAGTGGTAAATGTACAAGGACGTGACTGAGAAATCTAGCCAGGGCTGCCACCACTATGGACTCCTGGGCTTTGTCCATGGCTTGAACACGACTAACCCGACCTAGGTTTCGTCTATAATAAGACTCTTCAGGGGTTTCCTGCTGTGTTTGGACTCTGTGGTTAAGAATCCAATGATGCCTGAACAGCAATCATTCGTGCTTTATATAGTCGTGGGAAGCGGCTCCAAAAGCGGCTCTAGGCTCCCAAAAACGACTCCTGGAGCCGTTTTCAAAGTGAGGCTGCATGGCTCCCTGGCAACAGGCCAAAAAACGGCTCCTGGCTTCCAAAAGTGGCTTGGGGAGCCGCCTCAAAGTTGAGGCTGTATGCTCCCAAAAACGGCACAAAATCGGCTCACCAGCTTCAGAAACCAGCTCAGGGGCTGCACCTACGACCTGCCTTTCTTTGCAGTAGAATTTGCAGGGTGGGGACTTGCTTCTGGAGTGTATTCCTGGAGGTTGGCGGGCTGTGTCTGGCCCCCATCTTACCAGTTCCCATGACAATATAAACGCCTTTTGTGTCCCAAAATAGGAGGCCTACAGACACATAAACAACGTTTCCAATCCTCTAAGAATGTCACGTTAGGTTTATGATGGACAACATTGCTGAACTCCCCGGCATGTGGATAAATTATTTGGGACCAAGGTGAGTATTCACCGTTTAAGGAGTTCTATTTGGAGTATGAAAGATGTTGTCTGCAATGAATCTGGGAAGATGTCCGTGAGTGAACAATAAGAAGAAAGTGACTCCCGGGGTGGTCGTCTTGATCCAAACTCATCTTGACCCATTTAAGCCATTGTAGCTGCTTAGTACATTTGGCATTTTACGTCTGTTGACGTAATGGTTGCTAAGCAGTCTCTTCTAGCCCATGTTGGTTGTAGGCCACGAAAGTATAGGAGATTGAAACTTCCGTGGACAGAGACATGCTGCTTATGCCTGCTGTACTGGAGGAGCGCATGCTAATGTATGGGGTTTCTCGTTTTTGACAACTGGGTGGCAGGTCCTGACCAGACTGAAGTGGTAAATGTACAAGGACATGACTGAGAAATCTAGCCAGGGCTGCCACCACTATGGACTCCTGGGCTTTGTCCATGGCTTGAACACGACTAACCCGACCTAGGTTTCGTCTATAATAAGACTCTTCAGGGGTTTCCTGCTATGTTTGGACTCTGTGGTTAAGAATCCAATGATGCCTGAACAGCAATCATTCGTGCTTTATATAGTCGTGGGAAGCTGCTCCAAAAGCGGCTCTAGGCTCCCAAAAACAACTCCTGGAGCCGTTTTCAAAGTGAGGCTACATGGCTCCCTGGCAACAGGCCAAAAAACGGCTCCTGGCTTCCAAAAGTGGCTTGGGGAGCCGCCTCAAAGTTGAGGCTGTATGCTCCCAAAAACGGCACAAAATCGGCTCACCAGCTTCAGAAACCAGCTCAGGGGCTGCACCTACGACCTGCCTTTCTTTGCAGTAGAATTTGCAGGGTGGGGCCTTGCTTCTGGAGTGTATTCCTGGAGGTTGGCGGGCTGTGTCTGGCCCCCATCTTACCAGTTCCCATGACAATATAAACGCCTTTTGTGACCCAAAATAGGAGGCCTACAGACACATAAACAACGTTTCCAATCCTCTAAGAATGTCACGTTAGGTTTATGATGGACAACATTGCTGAACTCCCCGGCATGTGGATAAATTATTTGGGACCAAGGTGAGTATTCACCGTTTAAGGAGTTCTATTTGGAGTATGAAAGATGTTGTCTGCAATGAATCTGGGAAGACGTCCGTGAGTGAACAATAAGAAGAAAGTGACTGCAGGGTGGTCGTCTTGATCCAAACTCATCTTGACCCATTTAAGCGATTGTAGCTGCTGTACATTTGGCATTTTACGTCTGTTGACGTAATGGTTGCTAAGCAGTCTCTTCTAGCCCATGTTGGTTGTAGGCCATGAAAGTATAGGAGATTGAAACTTCCGTGGACAGAGACATGCTGCTTATGCCTGCTGTACTGGAAGAGCGCATGCTAATGTATGGGGTTTCTCGTTTTTGACAACTGGGTGGCAGGTCCTGACCAGACTGAAGTGGTAAATGTACAAGGACATGACTGAGAAATCTAGCCAGGGCTGCCACCACTATGGCTCCTGGGCTTTGTCCATGGCTTGAACACGACTAACCCGACCTAGGTTTCGTCTATAATAAGACTCTTCAGGGGTTTCCTGCTATATTTGGACTCTGTGGTTAAGAATCAAATGATGCCTGAACAGCAATCATTCGTGCTTTATATAGTCGTGGGAGGCGGCTCCAAAAGCGGCTCTAGGCTCCCAAAAACGGCTCCTGGAGCCGTTTTCAAAGTGAGGCTACATGGCTCCCTGGCAACAGGCCAAAAAACAGCTCCTGGCTTCCAAAAGTGGCTTGGGGAGCCGCCTCAAAGTTGAGGCGGTATGCTCCCAAAAACGGCACAAAATCGGCTCACCAGCTTCAGAAACCAGCTCAGGGGCTGCACCTACGACCTGCCTTTCTTTGCAGTAGAATTTGCAGGGTGGGGCCTTGCGTCTGGAGTGTATTCCTGGAGGTTGGCGGGCTGTGTCTGGCCCCCATCTTACCAGTTCCCATGACAATATAAACGCCTTTTGTGACCCAAAATAGGAGGCCTACAGACACATAAACAACGTTTCCAATCCTCTAAGAATGTCACGTTAGGTTTATGATGGACAACATTGCTGAACTCCCCGGCATGTGGATAAATTATTTGGGACCAAGGTGAGTATTCACCGTTTAAGGAGTTCTATTTGGAGTATGAAAGATGTTGTCTGCAATGAATCTGGGAAGATGTCCGTGAGTGAACAATAAGAAGAAAGTGACTGCGGGATGGTCGTCTTGATCCAAACTCATCTTGACCCATTTAAGCGATTGTAGCTGCTTAGCACATTTGGCATTTTACGTCTGTTGACGTAATGGTTGCTAAGCAGTCTCTTCTAGCCCATGTTGGTTGTAGGCCACGAAAGTATAGGAGATTGAAACTTCCGTGGACAGAGACATGCTGCTTATGCCTGCTGTACTGGAAGAGCGCATGCTAATGTATGGGGTTTCTCGTTTTTGACAACTGGGTGGCAGGTCCTGACCAGACTGAAGTGGTAAATGTACAAGGACGTGACTGAGAAATCTAGCCAGGGCTGCCACCACTATGGACTCCTGGGCTTTGTCCATGGCTTGAACACGACTAACCCGGCCTAGGTTTCGTCTATAATAAGACTCTTCAGGGGTTTCCTGCTATGTTTGGGATCTGTGGTTAAGAATCCAATGATGCCTGAACAGCAATCATTTGTGCTTTATATAGTCTTGGGAAGCGGCTTCAAAAGCGGCTCTAGGCTCCCAAAAACGGCTCCTGGAGCCGTTTTCAAAGTGAGGCTACATGGCTCCCTGGCAAAAGGCCAAAAAAGGAGGTGGTATCTCATAATAGTTAATAGTGTTAACCCTTTCCTTTATGAATATTCATGATAAGCTTCGCCCACTATGAATAATTATATAAATAAACTTTCACATTTGTACATAGAACAAAGAAATTACTTTTCAGGTCCACTAGTGTAGGATCATATCTAATTGTATTTCCATAAGCAAACAGAGTAGACCCTGATCAGGCAGCTCTTACAAGAGCTGCCTGCTCTGAGTCTGCTCTGTTTGCAAAAGTGTTAAACGGCGCCTCTATGAGGTAATACTAAAGGGTTAAAACAGCACTGCTGAAACAATTTGTTCTGAACATTTCAATAAAATGTGTCTAAAGTGTATATTGTTGATGACCTGTGGAAGTAATTACTTTTGTTTTCAATTTCAGGTCACACACTCTCTGAAATCTTTGTTTTGAGAGAGGGAAAGTTCCGAAGAATGCCAGATTTGGTTATATGGCCAGGTATAAATCTTGATTTTACCCATTCTGGAAATATTTCACACACATATGATTGAAAACTAGCTCAGTAAAGGTATCAGAAGCACTGCTGCAAGATCAATGTCATAGCAGGAGGTCAAAGGTCACATATTCAGAAGTTGTGTCCACTCTGTATCTGTGGAGCCGCTGTGGTGTAGTGGATAAACCGCTTGCCTTGTAAACCAGGGGTCGCAGGTTCGATTCTCCGCTTTAAGCCATGGCCCCGTCTCCATATGACCTTAGCTGTTGGTGGGATGTTAAACACAAACACAACAACAACACTCTGTATCTCCTGAACCTCTATTTTAATTCAGAGAATATTTCATACACATGATAATCTTAATCAGACAACTTTGAGAGCGAAAGTGTCAGTCATCATGCTCCAAGGTCATGGTCACAGCAGGAGGTCCAAAGTCACACAGAATTCTTCTTGGCTCCATATATCCTGAATGTTCAGTTCAAATCCGAAAATGTTTCACACACATTCCACCTCATTAAGATGTCAAATGTCACATGAACATGAACAGCTATTTCATACAAACATGTCCACTTCAGTGAGCCAACAAGCAGAGTGAAGATCAAGGTCAAAAGTGGGAGGTCAAAAGTCTTATGTGTCTGGCCCTGCGCCAGCATAGCCGTAAAACGTGATTTCTGACCGTGTATCCGACGATATACCGCCCCAAATGAAAATTTGGAATATGGTTATCCACATTCTAATGCATTTCTGTAGTTTTGTCTCAATTTTCAGTATTACAAGCCGCATAAAGCCGTATGTCATCTAACGAAATGTGACATAATTAATGATGTCAAACTATTTCCTACAGTTTATTGCAGGATATACTGTCGCAAAATTTTGACGTTATCCAATCAGATGTCGCGTTACAAAAGCAAGTGCATTAGAATTTTCAATCGGATGAGAGAACCAGGGCCTTCATCTTTGTTGTCATTAGATAGGTTTGAAATTTCTAGTATAACATTTGTTGAATTGTCTATGATTTCAGCTTGTCACAATGATGTTGTAAAAGTTGTTGAACTGGCCAACAAACATGATGTTGTCATTATACCATTTGGAGGTAAGGTTGGTTTTTGTCTTGAAATGCATAGCTATTTCAGAACTACAGTAAAATCTGTCTTAAACGGCTACTCAAAAATAGACAAAACAAAGATCTTAATGACAAATGGTAGTTTAATGCAGCTCGAAAGTATTGCAGAATGCTCCCCTTGGAGCTTTTTGCAATACTTTTGACCTGCATTAAGCGATAATTGGTATTGAAAACCAATTTTTGGTCTTTGAGGGTGACCGTTTTAGACAGGTTTTACTGTAAATATTTTTGAAATAATTCTCACATTAGAATGACATGTAGAAATAATGATAATCCAACAAATAATTATTTTTGTACAAGAACATTATGAAACGAATCAGGCTTTTAGTTAAGAGTGTGTAACAGAAAAATAATGTTCTTATTTCTCAACCAAAAGATATGTTGTTGGTACTCAAAAGAACCGTCACAATGAGACGGTTCTTTTGAGCACCCAAAACACATGCTAAAAGTAATGGGTAAAAAAATATTTACAATTTTACGCTGAAAATTTTTGTTTATCTAAACTCCTGACTAATAAAATGGCCAGTCTGATCACTCATTGACACAGTGCAGTAAAGGATCCACATAGGTCGAGATAAACAAAGAATTTTACAGTAAAATTGTGAATATTTCCTTATCTATCTATTGAAACATATGTTTTGGGTGCTCAAAAGAACGGTCTCATTGAGACGGTTCTTTTCAATACCCACAACATATGTTTCGGTTGAGAAATAAGAAAATTAATTTTCAATTTTTCATCCTTATCTGGGGGCCAGGATCCAACATATCTTCACACTGATGGTGAAGGCTCTCATAATTCTAGGCTCTTCTGAGTCTTAATTGTACACATATGCCATTTTGTTGCCTTTTTCATGCTATGACTCCTACATAAAGGCAACTGTTCTAGCATCCTCAGCAAATGCTTTTAAAGCATTTGCTGACCATGCTAGAACAGTTGGCTGGGGAGCACAGTGTCTCAGTGGTAGAATGCTTGACTAGAGACTGAGGGGCCGCGAGTTCGAGCCTCACTGGCATCACTATCAGTTGTGTCCTTGAGCAAGACATATTTATCCTCGCTTAGTACAAACGTACTGGTTCAACCTAGGAAGACCCGTCCCGACGTAACTGAAAAATTGTTGACTGGGATGTAAAGAATCAAATCAACCAAACAAAAGTTGGTTACTTGTTGAATTGGATACATGGTATCAATTGATTTAGTACCAGTTTTGTATAGGTCTGTATAGTAGGAAGAAAGACTGAAATATTTTGGGGGGATTTTGTATCAATAATAACATTCAATTACTAGGTTTATGGTGTATGTTGTTTGTTGTGTCAAAGTTCACATCCTTCGCTCCACTTTGACCCTTATCACTGACCAAGGTTCATAACAAATGTTAAAAATTTCAACCCAGTAAATAAATCTTTTATTATGGTGATGAGGCTGAATTGAAACAGTGCCTGATGTTTCCTTATTCTCACAATACTTTCTTTAAAATTTTGCAATTATTCAGACTATGTTTTTCATGACAAAAAGTCATTTGGGATGTGCTGAAAACCACTGTCACAGTCTTTAGTTTCATCACATATGGATGATTTGGTAAAATTTATGTTGATGAAAAACCAAATTTGACCATTGTTTTTTTTTTGATATCCTTACAGGTGGCACAAGTGTGTCAGAAGCTTTGGTGTGTCCAGAAAACGAGCACAGAATGATTATCTCCCTTGATACATCACAAATGGTAAAAATTAATATTTCTGATTGTTCGTAGTACACAATGATGTTGAGTTGTGTGTTGTCTTTGATTTTTCAGTAGTTTGAGTTTGTTTTGTTTGTTTGATTTGATTCTTTATGTCTTATCAACAATCTTTCAGTTATAAAGGGACCGGTCTTCCTGGGTTGAACGAGTAATAAGCTAGGATTAATGTTCTTGCTCGATGACACAACGAAGTGAAGCCGGTGAGGCTCGAACCCGCAGCCCTTCCATCTCTGTCTAGCACTCTCCACTGAGCCACTGCGCTCCCCTAGTTTGAGTTAAAAGGAGATGGTCTGTAAATAATAAACGAAAAAATTCATCAAACCATTTAAGCCAAATGGAATCTTCCTACTCTTATCAATTGGACCTGTCCATTTCCATTTTCATGGTTGTTTTGGTGGTATTTTTCATTTTTATTCAAACTTTAATAGAACATTCTGTGAGCAAACAGTCAATATTTTTTCAGCCATGTTCACATTTTCCCCTTGGTTCATAGGACAAGAAATGCAAACATTTTCAGCTTACAATTGTGAATATTTTCTTAGCTGTGAGTTTTAAGGTGTATTTTGGGTGCTCAAAAGAACCGTCTCATTGAGACGGTTCTTTTGAGTACCCACAACACATGCTTTGGTTGAGAAATAAGAAAATCAAGTTTTGATTACACACCTTTATCTGGAGGCCTGGTTGAACCAGTACTTAGCAATGTGGATAAAGAGTTTTGCTTAAGGATGCAACACAGTGTCTCTGGTGAGGCTCAAGCCAGGGACCTCTCAATCTCAGTCGAGCACTATACCACTGAGCCCACTGCACTCCAAAAGACATGTTGTGGCCCTGTGGGTACATAACGCAACCATTACACAGATATAAGAAACTTCTCCATAGGGCCAGTTAAGCAAAGGTAATTTGCGTAAAATTGTGATTATTTTGAACCATTGCTTTTTGAAGAAAAATCAACATATATGCAGAGAAATAATAGAGATTTTATCATTTAATCTTAAACATATGTCAGTTTTGAAAGCTCCGCCTTGACAACGTATTTACAATATATACATTTACCTGTATGTCAGTTACCAGTCTGTGTATACTGGGTCCAAGGTATAACACAGCTCATCAGTCTAGGGACAAGATGCCCCCTGTACTTTAAAAGAATCACTGCAGTAAAATTACATATATCAACACTCTGTCAGATTTGCTTTCAAAATAAACAGCCTAGATAAAATCTGTAAGCTTGTCGTATCTCCATGCATGTAAAACCTGAGGTCAGTGATTGATTAGCTTTGGATACAAGTAAACTTCATTTAACAATGAAGACCCAGACATAATGCTACATCTGGCGACATTTGATCAGCGTTTGCTCTGTTTCCCATTAAAGGGCCAGCAAAACGCATCTGAAAATGCCGTCTGCTAAAGTTGTTGGCTGTATATTTAGTACTAGCTAACATCCCATGTAGATGGAAGATTCAATTGGAACATGGGGGGGGGGGTCAATAGACTTACCTATTTTTATTATGTATGTGGCTGTTTGTCGCATACTTTGCTGTTTTTATACAGTAGAAACTTATTAAAATTAAGTTAGTTTCTGGAACAGTCTAGTTTGGGTTTTGATAGATAAAATAGATTCAACAAAAATAAGGCAATGATAAATATATTATGTTTTGCTGTATGCATGGAGCTATCTTATGACCCCAGTTAAATAAACAATTAATCTCAGAGTGTTGATAACACAATTACAGGCGAAATTTCGGATCCGAGTTCCTCAAAAGCGCTTGTCCCTAGAGTGTCATTATAACACATACTCCCATTTTTTTTACATGAAATTTCGCAAAAGAATTATAGGAAAATGACCATAAAATGGTGATTTTCTTATAATTTCTTTGTAAAATTGTCCCTTTATAAAACAATTCTCTTAAAACACGGTCAATTCCTATGCAGTATGGGCTCCAAACATAGAGGATGTTACATGAGTGCACATGTTTTATTGAATTTATTCAACGTTTTGGGGAAAGGCGATAAAATGCGAGGCTCGCCGAGTATTTTATCACTTTTTCGCAAGGAGTTTAATAATTTCAATATTACAGGAGCACGAATGTTAGATTATATTTATCATATGACATTAAAATTAATTAAAATCACATTTTTGGCGTGAAAACGTCAAGATTTTGTCATCTTTTACGCAACGTTAAAATGTACGTCATAATGTAACGCTACTAAATCTGTAAACCACTAGTGGTTAATCAATTTTATTGCATGGCATTATATCACTCCCAGACATGACGTCATGTGATAAATAGTGTTATAAGGGACTGCACTGTACTCTGAGTTATCAGTATCAGCTGTGTATTGGAGTATTTTTTATTTCAGAACAAGATCCTGTGGATAGATGAGAAGAATTTGACAGCTCACTGCGAGTGTGGTATTATAGGACAAGACTTAGAAAGAATGGTAGGTCATATATAACTTGGCTCATGATAACAACTACAGTTTTGGTGTCATTCAGCTAGTTCTTCTGTTGATACTATGCTCTTTTGTAAGGGGTGCAGATTAAAATTAAGAAAATATTTCTGACTTGGAGTAGCTATGATGTTAAGGCCAGATTACAAATGAGTTGTTGATTTTATATAAAAGATTTTAGTTGTTACATTCATCCATTCACAAAAATGGGGTAATATACAGTTTCTTTCATCATTAGGAGAGGTGAATAAAATAAAATCATATCATTTGTGCCAATAAGCAAACAATTTTAGGGAAAAATTGTATTTGTTTTCTTAGCCATCAGTTTAAATGTGTGTTATGGTGGTTCAAAAGAACAATCTCATTGAGACGGCTCTTTTGAGTACCCACAACATATGTTTTGGCTGAGAAATAAGAAAATACTTTGAAAATAAGTACTCTTATCTGGAGGCCTGAAAATCCATTGGCAGTTTATATAAATACAAAGGTGTGACATTATGACTAAATTATGATCGCAAACAAATTATGGGTTATTTTAACCCATATATGCCGAATGGACTTTCCCACTGTTATCAATTGGACCTGTCCATTTCTGTTTTAGGGGTTGTTGGGGGGTAGTTTTAATGTTCATTCAAATTTTGGTAGGACATTCTGTAAGCAAATAGTGAAGAACATGATCATCGGCGTCTGATCTGGTTCTGCACTGTTTGCCTATGTCCCACAAAACAGACGCTAGGCTTATATGGTGGTTACAGAGAAGCGCTAAAAATTCATGGCATGTTTATATTACAGCTAGCAAAGAAGGGATTCTGTACAGGTCACGAGCCAGATTCCATGGAGTTCAGCTCTCTAGGTGGCTGGGTAGCTACCAGGGCATCAGGGATGAAAAAGAATATTTATGGAAATATTGAAGATTTGGTAAACTATTAACTCTCTACTCTATCCTTTATCTCACCATTTATATTCTGTTTCAAGATAGTCTTAGTTATTAAGTGAAACTCTTTAATTGCTGAATTTCTAAAGTTGAATCTTCAAGTTTTTAATTATTAAAATAATCTGCTAAAGGAAGTAAACAAATAATACCTGGCCCCGAGGTTATAAAACTTTTTCATGTTCAACTCAGCTGAGCGTGAAATTTATCCTGCTCTTAAATGTTAAAATGCCAACAATTGTTGGCATTTTAACATTTATAAGCATGATAAATAGAACATCTGAAAGACTTAAAGCAAGAAACTTCTTCATTTGTCAGTATTTTATTACTATGCTATTATTATTTTTACTATATTAGCTTTTATGAGCAGTTGAAATTTCATGCTCATTTGACTTTAGCATGAAAAAAGTTTTATAACCTTGAGGCCAGATCTGGCAATTTTCTGTAGCTTTTCATGTCGGTGTAATTTTAATTTGGTTCAAGCATTTAAAGAATTAGATATAAAGGACTTGAGTCCACTGCCCATAGCAATAACTCTTACTCTAAATCATCAAGGGAGGTAATACTTTGTAGCGTTCGATTATGACAAAGTGTTATTTTACGCAACTATGATATGTTTTCTACAGACAGTAATGCCCATTACACTGCACGTTGGTAATAAAATATTGAGCAATAAACTATTTAAAATTTTACACTAAAATTGTTGCTAATCTCCAAGTTGACTTTCATTTGACATGTTTCAGCCGAAAGATGTCCGTCAAGGGATATATAGATCTAATAGAAATAATCCTCCTCTGGTCAAGGTCTGGCCTTGCTTCGTGGTCGGGCATTAGTATGTACTTTGAAATAGCACTGAAATGAAGCCAAGTCAACATATCTGTGCATTTCCATCAGTGTCCAGTCCGATTATACTTGGTCCGAGGTTGTATGTGAAATTGCACGATATTTCAGGTAGTTCATGTAAGATGTGTTACCCCGAGAGGAACGTTAGAGAAATCCTGTCAAGTACCTAGAATGTCCTGTGGACCAGATATACATCACTTTATACTAGGATCAGAAGGTTTGCTTATATCCTCATTATCTCCCGACGAAGTCGGAGGGATATAGTTTTGGCGTCGTCCATCTGTCCGTCCATTCCTTCCGTCCATCCGTCCGCACTTTTTGTCTGTCCGGAACCATATCTCAGTACCCATTGGTCAGATTTGATTCATTCTTGGTACAAATGATAAGTACCAGTGTTCGCGTTTACGCCGTAATAATATCTAAATACGCAACGAAAATCGTTGGTACGCAAAAAAGACGAGTAGCTCGCGTCCATGGAACGCAAGATCAAACGCAGTCGACTTTCAACACATTTAAGCCAGCTCAATAGTGAAGAGAGTTAATACCCTTGAATATCGGTCTTTTCTTCTTTGCAACGCTTCAAAATCACAAAGAGACTGCTATAAATAGTATTCAGTTGTGGTTTTCCGACATCCGTTGTTCATAGCAACGGTTGAAATCAAAACGAGGCTCAGCTAAAAATAATGATTCACGGTTTTTCCAAAATCGATTTGCTGGGTAAAAATGGCGTTTGTCTCGAGGAATCACACTAGAAACATTTAAATAACTCAATAAAGTGTATTCTGAAGCCAATACTATCACAATTGGATGTTTTATCCGTTAAAAAATGCGTTCATGGACAGGTTCAGCGATTTTCAACAGGCACAAGTAAAATAATCTAGGTCTAGAGCGTCAAGTTAAGACTTTTTAAAAGCGAAAAAGTTTAATGGTCAAAGACTCCATCACTGCTAAGTCTGCTTCTTTCTTGCTTTTTTTAATTGATCGTCAATCACTTAGTGTAAACTGAAAATGTTTCAGATTAAAGTTAATTGATAGTTAGCTAACTTCTCTGTTTAATATTGCAAAAAAATAAGGTTGGGAAACTTTCTGGGACTCAGTAAAATTTACATGGGACTCAACTTTTGTTGATGCCCTGGGTCCCAGGGACGCAATAGAAATCAAGCCTAAATCTAACACTGCAGTACCATGGACTCTCGATATCCTATAAGTTTGGTCGAAATCGACCCCTTAAAGGTCTTGTGAATCTTCAAAAACATTTTTGATACTCTTCATGATTTAAATGACAGTGATGAGAAAACCAACATGCTAAAAACTCCGTCTTAAAATTCCAACCGAGCCAAAAGTTATGCAAGTTTTAAAATTATGCAAATTAGCACATAAGCCCCGCCCACATTATTGTTTCGAGATGATTTTTTCAAAATGTCATATTTTACGTAGTGCTATTCCTAAGCAATTAAAAACAGTACAATTTGGCTTTTATATGCAAATGTTGTATTTTATCATATTGAATCATTTTCAGAAAATAAAATATTAAATAATGTTAAAATAAATGAAATATGTTAAATTTAATATTTCAAAAAGCTCAAATGACGTCATATGAGCCTCTCGCATATTTTCATCTAATTAAATTTTGAAACCTTCATAACTTGGTTACTATTTTGAATTTTTTGATGGGGCTTTTGGCATTCTGTTTCTCTCATTACTGGCTTTTCAATCAATAAGAGTTTAAAAAAAGTTTTTTTTGAAGGTTCACAAGACCTTTAACACTTGAGTTATTGCCCTTGTTTTAGTATAGGCAATTATAAGGCAAAACCTATATTAGCTTTTTTGTGTGATGATCTTCACATTTCCTCAAAGCTTTTATATTTAACAACTTCTCACTATTAGACCATGATTGCCAAGTGCCTGTAGATAAGCATGGCAGTGTCAAAGTTTTACCCCACCCCCTTTGACCCCACATAAGGGGTCAAAGGTCAAATATTTAAATTTCGCAATAACTTAGGCAATTGTTAATATTTTTTGCTGAAATTTTGCATACAGGCAGAGCAGCAATAGATATGAAACATATCAAACTGGATTTTAGTTTGAAGGCCTGGGTCCGGGCCTGTTGGGTGGACTTAAAGGGTGGGGGCCGATGTCAAAATTAAACTTTTTTAGAATATGGTCATGTTGCATATCAAATTAAAGCTGACGACGCTGGCAACAACATGGTAGCAAATATTTTGCCCACAGACACACCCTCGACCCAGGGGGTGGGGTCAAAAGGTCAAACTATATCTTTTTCTGAAAGTAGTCATGTTGCATATCAAATTAAAGCTGAGGACGCTGGCAGCAATATGGTAGCAAATATTTTGCCCACAGACACACCCTTGACCTAGGGTGTGGGGTCAAAAGGTCAAACTATGTCTTTTTCTGAAAGTAGTCGTGTTGCATATCAGATTAAAGCTGACGACGCTGGCAGCAACATGGTAGCAAATATTTTGCCCACAGACACACCCTCGACCTAGGGTGTGGGGTCAAAAGGTCAAACTATATTTTTTTCTGAAAGTAGTCGTGTTGCAAATCAAAGTAAAGGGAATTGAACACAGAGCACCATGAAAGCAAACATGCTGTCATTACACGCACAAACGACCCCTGGGGTGGGGTCAAAAGGTCATTTTCTTTTTCTGTTCTAAAAGTGGTCATGTTGCATATCAAATTAAAGTGGAAGAAGTGCAGACCTTCATGCAAGGTAACACTTTGAATTTACTCACACCCTTGACCTCTGGGGTTGGGTTTAAAGGTCAGATATTGAAATTGTGCAGATGTAAGTATATTTTTTATTAAACTAAGCACTAAAACATACTTGACAGTGTTTTTTATGATCTGAATAATACTGAAGGTGAACTAATGGTTAGATAAATGGGATTTATGTTTTGTGATTTACATGTTTCTCTCTCAAATAACCCTTCGTCGGGGGATATAAATTCGTCGAATTTGTCTTGTTATTAACCCATATAAGCCTAGTGTAGTCTATTCTGTATGTGAAATTGCACCATATGTCCTGTGGACCAGATATACATCACTTGATACTAGGATCAGAAGGTTTGCTTATAAGGCCAAATAAAAAATACCTGTGTTTAGGGTGACTCGATCCTACCTAAATTTACTGATGAAACCTAGATTTTTTTCAGGTTTTCTAAAAAAAATATAATTTTGTGCATTTTGAAAGGTAAAATACATAACATTGTATTTTTTTCAGAAAAAAAATAATTAATAAAATATGTGTGCCTACCCTGCCTAAAATTTTCAGACCTGTTACCCGAAACACACTTATTTTTTATTTGGCCTAATATCCTGATTATAAACACATGTAAGCCTAGAGCCCATTTTATGGGACATCTGCAAACAGTGCATAACCAGATCAGACACTGCACAGTGCAGCATCTGAGCAGGTTCTATATTGTTTGCAGATTGTTCTATTAAAATTCGAAAACATCTGTCATCATCTGTAAATAACGACCCAACAATTCTTAAATATGCGATGGATTTGTCCAGTTGATAAGGGCAGGACATTCCATTAGACATAAATCTAATGGGTTAATTAAACAAGCACCTTGATTAGCAAAGGTGCGAATTCGGCCCTGTCAAATGCATTTTTTAGGTCAAGTATTTTTGACCTCAATGAAAATTTAGTGTCAAATGAAACTTAAACTACATGTGAATTCATTAGAAATGATATGTTTCTTCTCTGTAGGAGGGTAACTTTAAAAATGTATACTCAATGTCAATGAAAAGGTATCAGTAAGTCCCATACACTTAACATACAACAATATTAAGTTCATTCTGAACGAAGAACTGTGAATACTTCAGCACTCAATTTTGTGGCATAGAGTCCCATGCATCACCACTATGGAAACCGTATCCATCACATCAGAATGTGTTATACCCATTCATTGACGAACCTCAGTTCATATAGTTTCCATTGCATTGTATAGGAAAATGCAAAGTTTTGGTGCTACTGTAAAGTTTGATCCTCATTATTTGTGTTCAATGGGATAATTTAAACCATTTTGGTGGGGTTTTCAGTGAAAATGTCTAAGGCATGTACTGGCATGTTGTCTTCTGAAAATAATGATTTCATATGCTTACAAACTGCAAAGAACATGAAAAGCATGTGTATCACGTGCACCAGGGCTCCTGAAACTGTTTTATCTTTCTAAACCAGTCTGTCGTTGACCAGAATCATGAACGTAAAAGTAGCCATGGAGATGTGTTATTTATTTTCCAACATATCAAAATTTTAGTACTGGTAACTTTTCACTGACACCGAGTATATGTGCCAAAGTTCACCATGGCCTATTTTATGGTTTTTTATATTCACTGTTTTTGCTTGGTTTTGCTGATAATTTGATGATTTTAACTAAAATGCCATTTTTCGAAAATCTGGTATGCTATAAACCGGTATACTACAGTCAAATATGTAGAAATGGTCATCTCTTTATACCCCCGGTACGAAGTATATAGGGGGTATATAGTTTTTGCCTTTTCTGTAATTATGTTTGTTTGTTTGTCTGTCTGTCTGTTTGTCTGTCTGTAAACTTTTTTTCCGTCAAAGATTTCTTAGCAACTACTTGGGTTAGGATTCTGAAATTTGGTACAAAGCTTGATAGTGATGAGTTGTATTGTGTAACAAAAGAACAGCCACATATTGCTTATCAGTTCCTTTATTTGTTCATTTTTCTTTCTCTCCAATAGAAATTTCTGTCACATATTTCTCAGCTCCTATTGGAGCCAATGTTTTCAAATTCTGTGTACATCTTCAGGAAGGCAAAGTGTACTGTGTGAATGGAAATTAAGATGCTAATCCTCATTTTGCCTTCTTTTTTCAAAATTTCATTTTTTCCTTCTTTCTCTCTTATATAATACATATGGACATTTCTGTCAAAGATTTCTCAGCAACCACTTGAGTTAGGATTCTGAGATCTAGTACAAAGCTTGATAGTGATTAGTTGTATTGTGTAACAAAAGAATAGTCACATTTTGCATATCAGTCCCTTTATTTGTTCATTTTTCTTTCTCTCCAATGGAAATTTCTGTCACAGATTTCTCAGCTCTTATTTGAGCCAGTGTTTTCAAATTTTGTGTACACCTTCAGGAAGGCAAAGTGTACTGTGTAAATGGAAATTAAGATGCTAATCCTCATTTTGTCTTCTTTTTAGCTCTTTGAAGGCTCATGGGTGAGCTAATAGTATACCAGTCACTCAGTTGTCCTTCCGTCCGTCCGTCGTCCGTCCGTCAACATTTTCAAACATCTTCTCCTCTGAAACCACTGGGCCAATTAAACTCAAATTTCATATGGAGACTCCTTAGGACGCGGGAACGAAAGTTTGTTCAAATGGTCCTTGTCACATGACCAAGATGGTCGCCATGCCCATATATGGTAAAAACCCTTTAAAAATCTTCTTCTCCAGAACCAGAAGGCCGATGACCTTGGGACTTGGTATGTAGCATTGGGGGTGTTGGGCCTACCAAGTTTGTTCAAATAATGATCCTAGGTTGACCTTGACCTACTTAACGTCAAGGTCAAATTTGCTTCCTAATGCATTTAAATGGGAAATTTTTTGAAAAGTTGATTTTTTTGAAAACTGTTGAAGCCAAAGTCATTATTCTTACGCGTTATGTTATAACTAATGAGACAATGGCTATAAATAAGTTTCAAAGGTCAAGGTTGACCTTGGCTCTTTCAGCCAAGGTCGCTCATATTGTGGTCCAATCAATATATTAAAACTTAGTTTTCTCACAAACCATTGGCCCAATTGAACTCAAATTTCATGTGAAGACTCCTTATGATAAGATAGCAAAAATTTATTCAAAACATTTAGGTCACATGACCAAGATGGCCGCCACAACCATATATGGTAAAAACCCTTTAAAAATCTTCTCCAGAACCAGGAGGCCGATGACCTTGGGACTTGGTATGTAGCCTTTGGGGTGTTGGGCCTACCAAGTTTGTTCAAATAATGATCCTAGGTTGACCTTGACCTACTTAACGTCAAGGTCAAATTTGCTTCCTAATGCATTTAAATGGGAAATTTTTTGAAAAGTTGATTTTTTGAATACTGTTGAAGCCAAAGTCATTATTCTTACTTGATATGTTAAAACTAATGAGACAATGGCTATAAATAAGTTTCAAAGGTCAAGGTTGACCTTTGACCTTTCAGCCAAGGTTGACCTTTGACCTTTCAGCCAAGGTTGCTCATATTGGAGTCCCATCAACATATTTAAACATAGTTTTCTCAGAAACCACTTGGCCAATGGATATCAAATTTCATATGACTACTCCTTATGATTGGTTAGCCAAAATTTATACACATTGTTATGGTCACATGACTAAGATGGCCACCAAGCCCATATATGGTCAAAACTATTTAAATATCTTCTTCTCTGGAACCAAAACGCCGATGGCCTTGGGACTTACTATGTTGCATTGAGGATGTGGTCCCTACCAGATTTGCACAAATGATGAATCTAGGTTGACCTTGACCTACTTTATGGCAGGTCAAATTTGATTCCTAATGCATTTATAATGGGAAAATCTTAAAATGTTCATTTTTCTATAACTGTTTTAGCGGAAATCATAATACCTGTGTGAAATATTTAACCTAATGAGACAATGGTTTTATATAAGTACCAAATGTCAAGCTGACCTGTGACCTTTAATCCAAGGCCACTCATTTGGACCACTACATACCTATCTAAACATCTTTTCTCAGAAATCACTGGGCTGTTAGATTGTTTAGGTTACTGGACCAAAATGGCTGCAACCCCCTTATAAGCTGTAGTTGACCTTGACCAGTTTTACAATTATTAAGGAGATCAGGTGAGCGCCTGAGGACCTTCAGGTCCTCTAGTTTCCATTTTTCATGTTTTCCTTCTTCCACTCTTATATTATACATATAGGCATTTTTTCTGTCAAAGATTTCTCAGCAACTACTTAAGTTAGGATTCTGAAATTTGGTACAAAGCTTGATAGTGACTAGTTGTATTGTGTAACAAAAGAACAGCCACATTCAGGCCCTTTATTTATTCACTTTTCTCTCTCTCCAATGAAAATTTCTGTCACAGATCTCCCGGCTCAAATTGGAGCCAGTGTTTTAAAATTTTGTGTACACCTTCAGGTAGGCTAAGTGTATTGTGTAAATATAAATAAAGATGTTAAAGCTCATTTTGCCTTTTTCAATTTTTCCTTCTGTCACGCCTATGTAACACATATGGACGTTGTTGTTTTTTTGTCATAGTTTTCTCAGCAACTACTTGATTTAGGATTATGAAATTTTGTGTACACTTTCAGGTAGGCAAAGTGTATTGTGTAAATGAAAATTAAGGTGCTAATCCTCATTTTGCCTTCTTTTTTCAAATTTACTATTTTTCCTTCTGTCACTCTTATATAACACATATGGACATTTTTCATCAAAGTTTTCTCAGAAACTACTTGATTTAGGATTATGAAATCTTTGAAAATTTTGTCTTTTCTCTGAAAGTGTTACAACCTCTGATGGCTACCGCTGGGGGTATGTGAGCTTTGCTCACTTCTTGCTATATTTTAAGCATGTACTGGCTAAAGTGGCCAGTTTCATCCCCCTTCCCCCTAAGTGATTTATTATGGAAAAGTACCTGTATTCAGTGTGCACCCGCTTAAGGTTGCCAGCAAGCAGAGAAGACAAGGATGATTTGCCTCATATACATTTCTTCATGGTCTACACTGTTAGAGACTAAAGAATACATTCCTTCTATTTCAGGAACCCTAGGTGTTGTGACTGAGGTCACTTTGAAAATCAGGCCCATTCCAGAGTGCAAGAAATATGGTTCCATTGTGTTTCCAAACTTTGAACATGGTGTCAATTGTTTGAGAGAAATCGCCAAACAGGTATGATTAAAATGTGGCAACTGATCAGGATCTTCTCTGTTTGCATCATAGAGGAACTTCACAAGACTATAATGAATGCAAATACCCCTAAATTGACAAAAAATGGGTCCAAACTAATATGGGTCCACTAGATTGTCTTGGCGCAGCCACTCGACGCGATCCGACCCATCAGATCAAGTTACTAAAGTAATAATGTGTAAGTATTGGAAAACTATTTTCTTTATTTCTCATCCAAATTCTATGTTGTGGGGGCTCAAAAGAACCGTCTCAATGAGATGGTTCTTTTGAGCCCCCAAAACACATGTTTAAATTGATGGGTAAGAAAATAATTAAAATTTTACGCTCATAAAATTTCCTTATCTTGATCTATGGCACCGTACTAGTCCCTTATTGAAATAAATACTGTAAATTAAAATGTAGATATTAAGTTAGGTAGAATTGATCACTTTTTATCATGATTAACTCTTTGAGTTTCAGGAACCAAATTTCTCAAAAGGGAGTAGCAGGTACAAACAAACTAGTCCTAGATTAGATCAGGTACTATTTGTTTGCTTTCTGCAGCAAAGAATTTCTTGTTTACTACAATGGAGTGCATTCCATCACCTGGAATATTCCATTTTAAAATTCCACCAGTCTCCAATATTCAGGTCTCTAGATAAGAGTTTAAAATATACTGTTTCCTACATTTGGAATAGACTATGTCTGAGGGCCGACTCCAAACTGAATCCCTGACATTAAAATGAAATATCCTCCTTTTTTTTACAGAAATGTGCTCCAGCTTCAGTGAGGCTTATGGATAATGAACAGTTTCAGTTTGGTTGGTATTTTCATATCTTAACAATACTTTTAAATAGGCTTGACCTGAGAAAACCTGATTTCCTGCATGCAAACAACAAAGGCACAGGCCAGTCTGTACCAGGTCTCCAGATAAGAGTCTGTTTTCTTTATTTCTCATGCCAAACATATGTTGTGGGTACTCAAAAGAACTGTCTTAATGAGACGATTCTTTTGAGTGCCTAAACATAGGTAAGAAAATAATTACAATTTTACGCTCATAAAAATTTCTTTATCTGGGTCTATGCTGTACATCTGTGCAGTCTGATCAGCACTTTTGGTATTCAGTCTCTGGGAGGTTTGATAGCTAAATTCGCCTCATGGAAAATTTCAATAATCTAGCTAGTCTCTGTAGCTGAGCAGGCTGGTTAGAGCCTATCTTGTTTGCAAACCCAGAAGACAGGTTTTCTCACACCAAAGCCCATATAGCTACAAATGAACCGACACATGATATTTAGGACTTTAACGCATAGGCAAATACAGTCTACTCTCGATACCTCGAATTTCAAGGGACTGGGCAAAATAGGTCGAGTTATCAGTAGTTCGAGGTAACCAAATCATGACGTATAGCCACCATTTTAGGGCGAAATAATTCACGTTCAACTCTTCCATTAATAGATCGCTATTGGGAGCTATTGCGTACATTAATAAACTGTGGGATGAATAGACCCAAGAATCAATTGACATTTGGAATTGAAACAAACAAAAAAGAAAGAATAAAAAGGAAAAAAATAAAATTGTTTCTTAGGTACCACTGCAGTCCTGACATTCTGACTATTTTTCTCTTTCTAAGACAAAATAAAATAGACATAGCAATTTCAGTTCTAAGTAAGTATTGGCAACTGGTCCTGCAGTCGCAGGTTTTACCCTTTCGTACGTTGTCATATTTTTAAGCACGCACGTTGTAATTTTCGTCGGCTTGATGTATCAGCCTTTTGTCATGACATGAACAATGTCCGAAAATAGCCTTACACGCACAACTGTCCAGTGCCTGAAATAAAACGCTGCATCTGCTTTCAAAAAAAAATTGGCTCGAGTAACAAGTAAATTATACTTCGGCCTTATTTAAAACAAGCAGTCAATACTCAAGAGATTGCTCAAATATGACACATTTATATATAGCTCAAACTGTCACTTACATATGTACCCGCTTTGAAGTTGTACACAACAGATCAATAGAATTCCCCGACCGCGGTCAATTATGTAATTATACAACACACTAATTTACAACTGCATGTGTCACACACGTCGACCAAGTGATTTTACAATTGGTGGTTTTAATGGGGATAATTAACGTCGAAAGCGTTGGATTAATTGGAGAAAAGGTAATTTCTTATATGAAATGGAAGCGAGTTTGCGATTCTAAAATACACTAAAATTGATCAGCGGGCCTGTTTTTCTAAACGAGTTATCAGTTTTATTGACTTAGCTGTTGTTGAGATAAAGGTTGTGGAATTGCAATAATATATAGGGGAAAATACCGGGACTGGGCCGTCGGGTCGAGATAAGTGATAGTATTGAGTTATGCATAGTTGAGTTAACGAGAGTCGACTGTAGACTCTGACTAGCCTTCTAATCCACACAGTCTTGCCAGAGCTTTTGTTGCTTACACTGTGAAAGTGTTTTAGTAGATGATAGCTAGGCATACACATTTACAGCTAAGCATACACATTTATAGCACAACTTAATGCATGTGTATGCAATCTACAGAATTTTTGCTTCCAACACCAGCAGATGACACATAAAAGAACTGATTACCAGGAAATATCAAAACCCTAGAATATTGTAAGTTTTAGGGCCCGAGATGAGTGCGTAACTGAAAATCATTTTTCTTATTTCTCAACCAAAATGTGTTGTGGGTACTCAAAAGAACCGTCTCGATGAGACAGTTCTTTTAACTACCCAAAGCACATGTTTAAACTGATGGATAAGAAAAAAATCACACTTTACGCTAACTTTTTTTTTTTGCTGAACTGGTCCTATGAAGCTTTGTACCAATGTAGGATTTATTTGTTTGATTAAGCCTCCAGATAAGAGTGCATTAAATAAAAAAGATTGTTTTCATTTCTAAACCAAAAAAAATGTTGTGGGTCCTCAAAAGAACCGACTAAATGAGACGGTTCTTTTGAGCACCCAAAACATATGTTAAAAATGATGGATAAGAAAATATTTGCAATTTTTTGCACAAATGTTTGGTTAATGTAGACTTAAGGAATACAGTAAGCTTTGTACCAATGTAGATTTATTTGTTTATTTTCAGGTCATGCGTTGAAGCCGGAGTCTAAGTCTATATTTTCAAGTTTTGTAGAAGGGATTAAGAAATTATATATTACAAAGATAAAAGGATTTGACCTACATAGAATGTCTGTAGCAACTCTTCTGTTTGAAGGAAACACACAAGTGAGTAATAGTATTTTAATCCCCGACTTTGAAAAAAGGGTCAGAGGTGATATTGTTATCCCCTCTGTCTGTCTGTCCAATACATCTGTCTATTCTTTATGCTATTTTCTAAACCACTGGACTGAATCCAACCAAATTTGTTGAACTACTTGCTTGCTTATACGAGTAGGGGCACTGGGAAGGGGTCAAAAGCTGTTTGAAGCTGGTGTTCTATTGACTACTCAATTCTAGTTTTCTTATGTCATGGTTCAACTCTGGGTTCAAGCTAGTAGTGCCTTTTCCCTCCAGTTGGGATAGGGAGACAGCCATGAAAGGAAAAAAGAGAATGCAATCGAGACATTTTTATTCAAATTTAATAGAAAAGTAGCTCTTATTCATATTATACAATTATTGACTTATGTTGAGGTAGACATGGAGTGTTATTGAACAGTAAACGTCATATTGACCGACGCGGAGCGGAGGTCAATATGATTAAGTTTACTGTTCAATAACACTCCATGTCTACCGAAACATAAGTCAACAATTGTTTTATTATATAATAAATGTATGTTATGCATTTCCTGCCATTTTCGACCATTAAAACGTTGATGTTACGGATGGATCATGCGAAATTACGTGACATTCTAACGTCACTTCCCGTAAGCCAGTCAATATTACCTTGTGCCGTGTGCTTTGCAAGTCACGTCCGGCAAACCATGCAATATGTAGTTGTATTGACTCGAGTGGATATGCATCAGAAGATGTTTAATTATAGATTATATAATAAATCAGAATACTGTATGGGCATTGTTCCGAGAAAGCGCGCCTTAATGGTTTGAGGTTAGATAAAAAACAATCCATACTGTCAATACATTTTAACACATCCTGCTAATATTTTTTTGTTCAGAAAATGTCATCTGCTAATTATAAATGTCTCCTGCATATATTCAAATGCACTTCAAACTAATTTATCATGGAGGCAAACGCTATGAGCCCTGATCAGACTGCTCCTAAAGGACCAACCCTTTCTGTCTAGGAATTTTACCTGTCTATAAAAGACAGAAAATTTGGTCTAATTCCGTTTATTGCAAAATCTTCATATATGTACACAACAATCTGTTTGGGCCACAAAAGTTGAACCTTTTTGGAGCAGTTGGTACTAAGTCTCCTCTGGGTCAACTAAAGGTTTTGTTTAGCTCTGACTACTGTGATTCATGAGCCCTTTTCTTTGTTTTCATCATAGTGTGTTAATTTGATTAGATTGTTTCTCTGTGATGATATATTTCAAAAGTTAGGAAGCCTCCATGTGAGCTTAACATTTTTAGTACTTTAACAACAACAAAATCTAGGGTGAAGCTTTGGTACCAGTAAAATGCATTTAAGCCCCCAGCGGCTTAGGCTGCAATCCATTCTACGGCGGTGGCTCTGTTGTTGTTTATATCTTCCATTATTTGTGGTGGTTCATAGTTTGGTCTTTGTTTTGGTATGCATTACTTTAGTTTTGCAATCATCTTGGTGAGGAATAGAGAGCTGATTGCTTTGCTTTAATTGTCTTTCAGATGTCTTGTTTCTGTTAATGTTCTGTGGCTCTTCCTCATGGTGCTGTGGGTTGTTCTGCGATGTGTGATTGTGGTATTTCCTGATCATACTCACTTATTTTGTTATCCCAAAGCACATTTTGCTAAAATTAAAGATTAAAAAGTTATGCATGAAAATCAATGTGAAAAACGTAAAATATTGAGTTAAGGACTAGTCACTTTTAACTAGTCTATCATGGATGATTAAAATATTATTTAAAAAGGTGTGACTTGTTTTCTTCAGGATGTGGCAGCACAAGAAAAGAGAGTCTATGAAATAGCAGCACAATTTGGGTAAGTTTATATTGAGTAAGATTGTAGGTTTGTCTGAGCACATTAGCTCAGATGGTAGAGCGTTAGACTGGGGATCAAAAGGTTGCTAGATTGAGACTCACCGCCCGCTGAGTCACTGTGTTGTGTCCTTGAACAAGACACTTTAACTGCTGCTTAGTACTGGTTCAACCCAGGAAGACAGGAAATCATCATGACATGACTGAAAAATGTTGACTGTGAGATAAAGCATCAAAACAAACAAAGATTGTAGGCTTATATTGATGATGCAGCAGAGATTGGCCTGTCCCAATTGTGTGCTGATTTTCAAATGAAAATGTGTTTTTATCCCCTGACAAAGCCAGAAGGGTATTTGATGAGCTTTTGTAATGATAAGTATCACAGACTGTCAATACAGTAAAACCTGTCTTAAGCGGCCACTCAAAAATAGACAAAACAAAGGTCTTTAAGACAAATGGTAGCTTAATGAAGGTCGAAAGTATTGCAGAATGCTCTCTTGGAGCATTCTGCAATACTTTTGACCTGCATTAAGAGATACTCAGTCTTGGAAAACAATTTGGGTTCTCTTTTCAAGTGTCCGCTTAAGACAGGTTTTACTGCATCCTATAGGTTTAGTCAAAAGCGACTCACTAACACTTTTAACTGCCATTGACTTAGTTAGAATAGGCAATTCTAAACTTGCCTTTTGTGAATGAACTTTACATTTCCCAAAAATAATATATCTGACAATTTTGCATTATGGGTTTTGAACGCCCCATGCTGTAGATAAGCAGAACAGTTTCAGAGATTTTACCGCACCCCCTGACCCCGTAGGAAACATATCAAGCAAGATTTATACTTTTATAGCCAGGCCCCAAGGTTATAAAACTTTCATACTCAACCATAGCTCCAGATATGGCTGGGTATTGCATATTCACGCAATTTCGTGAACGTGAAAACGCAATTAAATTAATTTCTGTGCGTACAAAAACGCAATAAAAATCCTTGATACTCAATTCCAAACTTTTTCGTAGCGTATGACGCTATTGTATTCAGTTTCTGATTGTTGTTTTTCGCATCTCAAGCTGTTGTTGGGTACAAATTTATAGACGACGTGGCGCCGAATCTAGTTTATTAAATTGTAAACCAGTCCAGGAACATTCTTGGCGCTGTTTAGTTATACAATGTTTACACGATTACAACATTCGTCTCGCTTTACAGTAACAATGGCGTAACGTGGGGAAAAAGCCCCAGAGCAATTGAATAATATCATATCGTAACAAACCCTAATACCGAAGAATCAAATATGACTTGATAGATACGTTGGTTTTTCGAAATAGGTATGAAATAGCGATCTCAGATACACTTATATTGCCAGTGTGCTTTCTGAAAGTGAAACTGAAAATAAACAAAAAAAATCAAGAGAAACAAGGCCCGCTTTCATAGCTTATTTGCTTTCAGATGGATACCCAATACAAAAACTTGAAATACCCAATTAAAAATTTGAAATACCCAATTAAGCCAAAAAGAGGTGGGTAATACCCAATTGCTTCCAATCCTTATTTGGAGCTATGTCAACTCAGATGAGCATGAAAATCCTGCTGAAAAATGTTAAAATTGTTGGCATTTTAACATTTATAAGCATGATAAATACAATATCTGAGAGACTTAAAGCAAGAAACTTCTTTATTTGTCGGTATTTTAGTTTTTATTAGCAGTTGAAATTTCGTGCTCAGTTGAGTTGAGCATGAAAAAAGTTTTATAACCTCGGGGCCAGGGTCTCATCCCCTTGTGATAAGACAGAGACCAAAAATCCACTTTTCCAGAATATGGTCATTTTGTATATCAAATTAAAAGGGAAAGAAACATACAACAACATACAAGTAAATAATTTTTGCTCTTACAAACACCCTTGCCCCTGGGGAAGGTCAAAAGGTCCAAACATTTTTTTCTAAAAGTTGTCAAGTTTCACATAAAATTAAAGGGAATGAAGTGTGCAACATTATTCAAGCATAAATGTTGCCATTGTTTAATAGGAATGAGTACCAAGCATACGGATGAGTAATGTTTCGCAAACACAATTTTTAGTTTTAACTTTTGTTTTCAGTGGCCTAGCTGCCGGAGCAGAAAATGGAGAACGAGGTTACATGTTGACCTTTGCAATTGCCTACCTCAGAGTGAGTATATTTTCACTTTGAATTATCATTAATGAGATTTAAAGAAGTTTATCTGCAGAGAAATATGTGCATGACATTTTGGTACTTATCACATAGGAGACAAGGCAAGCAGTGAAGGCTCAAGCAAGTCTGCAAGTATGGATGTAGATGAAGGCTCAGGCCAAAATTTTGACATCTACATGGTTGAAAGTTTTTTTTCTTAATATCTCTAGAACAAACATTAAAACTATTAAAGTAAACCAACAGTCTGTATTAAATCTTTCATAATTTTACTAAAAATCTGCATAGGACAATCATTTTTAACAGTGTCACTCTCAAAAATACATAGACAGAACCTCAAAAATATTATTTTTTTTTTTTGGCAGATAAAATAAAAAAATAATTTTAGAATTTTTTTTTTTCTACTTTCCGAAAAATTACAGTAGGAGGGTTTGTAAATCAACTAATAAAAAAAAATTCTGGCCTAAGTACCAAAATCTTGAATGCTGGCCTATATAACTAAAGTAAATTATCACCTTCCTTATTGTCAATGAGACATGAAAAAGTTCAGTTTGTCAGGCCTTTAGTTAAGAGTGCATACCAAAAAATTGTTTTTCTTATTTCTCAACCAAAACATATGTTGTGGGTACTCAAAAGAACTGTGTGTTAAAACTGATGGGTAAGTAAATATCTACAATTTTACGCAAAACTTTTTTGTTTATCTAAACCTGTGAGTATGTTATATAACTTCCATACCATGTCAACAATCTAGAATTATTTCTGTTTCATGACTTTCAGGATTTGGGATTTGAGTATTATATTGTGGCAGAATCTTTTGAAACATCCGTTCCTTGGGACAGGTAGGTGCAGATTATTCTTTGGGATGATAAGAGTAATTTATTCAGGGCAATGTATACATGGGTGAAACTATTCAGGATTATTCCTTACTTCAGGATTTTGAGGCCGACTTTCCAAAGAAAGTCAACCTCAAAATATTGAATTAGGCAGATTATAATAGCTTCTGATTTATATTCAGATTATCTGTCGACAATTGACCATCTAAACTTGAAATAATTAATATTTTGTAGGCATACTCATATTGCTTGTTTGAAGATTTGAATTTCAAAAGTTCAGGATTTGGAAATTTTGAACTGTCATCCATGCATATAGGAGCAGTTTCACAAGAAAACTGCTCTTGTTAATGAGAACAACTTTGGTGCAGATCAGCCTGAGCTTACACACATCTTCTTTGGTGCTTTTAATATATGGGCATCGTCTTGAGAAAACCTGTCTTCGGGGTTTCCGACAAAGCGAGACTAAAACCAGTTTCCTCAGCTACAGAGACTAGCTAGAAAACTGAAATTTTGCTTGTTGCAAGCTTAGATATGGTACTTTCCAAAATGTGATCAACAAAGGCGCTGATCAGACTGCACGGATGCGCAGGCTGGTCTGCGCCTGTGTTGTTCGCAAACCCCAGAAGACAGGTTTTCTCGCGTCGAGGCCCATATAAAACTGAAAGAAAAATCAAACAAAAATGTACAAAAATGCTGAAAATAATCTGTTAAAGGGTATTCGGGTTTATTTTTCGACTACAAGTATACCACAGCTATATTTGATCACAGCAAATTTTAATCTACAGTTTGACACAATTATGGTTCAGAACAGCTTTCATCCAATTTATAAAAGAAGTTTTCAAGTTATTGAGCTTTTACTCACTTTTTTGCAATTTTCCGATACAAAACAATGCTAAAATAATAAACAGGGGCAGTAACTCTAGCTGAAATTTGTAGATTAATGCACTTTATTTGCGCCAGGCACACCAAGACCATTTATGTCAGTAAGTTTCAGGTTAATACCGTAACAAATATTGAAGTTATAAGGCAAAATGTGTTTAGTCATGCAAGAGTTATGGTTATTGGTGTCAGTAGTGACCTGAATTATTTCTCTGATTATGAATTTCTGATGTACAACCTCATTTATGATATTGTATATAATTACATATAGGATCAATATGAAATGGCCTCAAGGTTTTAAATATTTTTTCATGCTCAACTGAACTAAGCATGAAATTTATCCTGCTCATAAATGTTAAAATGCCAACAAATGTTGGCATTTTAACATTTATGAGCATGATAAATACAGTATTTGAAAGCTTTAAAGCCAGAAATATCTTTATTTTTTAGCATTTTAGTTAATATGAGCAGTAGATTTCATGCTCATTCAAGTTGAGTATATAAAGAGTTATATAACTTTGAGGCCTGTTGTTAATTTCTTTAACAATATTACTTTTTCTATTTCTAGGTGTTTAGACCTATGTAACAATGTAAAAGACAGACTACATAGAGAGTGTAAGGAAAGAGGCATCCAGTTTCCACCTTACATCACATGCAGGTTAGTTCTTAACATTTTTCAGACCATTGGATTTTTCCATAAAGCAACATAAAATAAAGTCAGGATGGTCCATTGTATATATTGAGGGGTCACATGATATATTTTTTCAAAGAAATATTGTATTTCTTTCTTTGAAGATCAATTTTGTCTTAGCAAACAGTGCAGACCCTGATGAAATGCCTCATTATGTGGTCTTCACTGATTGCCAAAGTACCCTTTTAGTGGTTTCCAGTCTTCAGTGTTAAATCATCAATTATGACTGCAGTAGACAACTTATTTTGTGTTATCTTTCTTCATGCTAGGAAAAAGCAAGACACAATATTTCATATCAGTTTCTCCTTATCCATTTATGGTGTCAGTACATCTATCTGTTGTTTTACACTAAAAGATACACACTTTCCATTGGCTGATACATGTATATGGAAAAAAAGAAAATATTTTTGTCTGAAACCACTGGTTGCAGAGCCTTGGTATTTAATATATAGTTTCATCTAGTGGCCTTCTATCAATTTTGTTAAAATTATGGCCTTGGGGCCAAAATGGCTGGCCGTGGGGAATATTTTATAAACTTTGCAGATCCTCTATCCCTAACCCATACATTTAATTGTTCCTTATGATAAGATGGATTTGAAATTAACAGTGGGTGGCCCGCAGTGGCTCAGTTGGTAGAGTGTTAGACTGGGGTCAAAGGTTTGCCAGTTCGAGGCTCAAACCGAGACTCACCTAGGCGTAGTCACTGTTAGGTGTTGTGTCCTTCAGCAAGACAATTTATCCACTGCTTAGTGCTGATTCAACCCAGGAAGGCCTGTTATGACAAGACTGAAAAGTTGTTGGCTGGGACGTAACAAATCAAACCAAACAAACAAAACATTGACAGTGGGTGCCCTGGCCATCCCTACCCTTCATATAATGCTTATTACCTTGGAAATCATTCATATCCTCACTTGAGGCCATATACAATGCATTCATTGACATAAGCATCAGAGAGCCTTTGGGGCATGCCTAATTTCCTTCCCTTCATATGTGGCTTAATATCTTGAAAATTGTTGACTTTCAAGGTAGCCATTTACTGAGTCATTTACTGCATTCTCGCTTAATAATTTATACAACGTATACAATTTGAACAATGACAAGTTAAACTCTATTGAGTAATTTAGGGCCAAATTATCCTTGTGTATTGTCTGCTGATTTTTTAAAAAATATTTTTATACCCCCCGCAAACTTTGTTTGTAGGGGGTATACTGTTTTCACGTTGTCCGTCCGTCCGTCTGTAACGCTTTGTTTCCTTATTAACTCGAAGAGTCATTGCTGGATTTTCATTAAACCTTGCAAACATGTTCATATATGCAAGACAAATACTTTAGACAAAAAAATAAGGGCTAGGGGCCAATTCTATTAGAGTTATTTCCCTTTGTAGTTCTAAATGACTTTTAATATAGTGCTTTATGCTTATGCTATTATAGGCCATACACGGGCCAATCAACTCCTACCACAGCTTTTGATGGAACAATTTGATACTTTTACTATACAATGTAGACACATTGAACATATGCATGAAGGAGTTTAGTTCAGAAAAAATAATTTTTCACAAAATGACAGCTGTGAGAACTTAGACAATTTTCCCCTAATAAGGTGTTTGTATATGCATAGACAGTGCCTTTATGGGCCGATCAACTCCTACCACAGCTTTTTATGGAGCAATTTGATACTTTGCCTATACAATGTAGACACATTGAACTTATGCATGAAGGAGTTTATAATTTTTGTTTGCACAGATTCTACTGAAATATTCTTATCAAAACTAAGGTCTCCTTGTTCGAACTATAAATTGCCAAGTTTTTTCACTGACTCTTACTGTGCGGGGGGTATCTAATAAGCATTGCTTATTGACTTTTTTCATTTTAACACTTTCAAAATAATCTTTCAGTATCAAACAGTTTGGGCCCAGATCAGGCCTTTCATTTTGTCAATCATGATCTGGGCCCTAACTGCTTGCTAAGGTTATCAGCAGGCAGCTTTTGTGGCCACAGATTGAGAAGGAGTCAAGTAACCACAATATATGTTTTGATAGGATATTTAAGAAATGAACTTTATTTTATGCTCAGCAGTGAAAGCAATGCATATCAAAAACAAATAAAAGTGATATCAATCACTAGTGAAATGATATATCAATCACTAGTGATTGATATCAGCCTATATTTTCACTTTAGCGTTTTTTGGATCACCTCTAACTTTTCCATTCCCTTAATGCAGCTCACTTGGAAAGTTAAAACCCCTATAACTTTATTATTTGTGAACAAAAACATCAAGTGTGGGTAGTCATTTTCTTAGTTAGAACATGAGGAACATTTTGGTACCAAAATAATTTAGATTTGCTGAAATTTTGTGATTTTGAATTTTCAACACCTCCCGCTTCAGTTGATGAGGCAATGCACGTAACCTATGCTAAGCAACGTCATCAACAAATTATGTTTTGTTTGTTTGTTTGTTTGATTTGATTCTTTATGTCCCATCAACAATCTTTCAGTTATAAAGGGACGAGTCTTCCTGGGTTGAACCAGTACTAAGCTAGGATCAATGTGTCTTGCTCAAAGACCACAACGCAGTGACGCCGGTGAGGCTCAAACCCGCGGCCCTTCGGTCTCAAGTCAAGCACTCTACCACTGAGCCACTGCGCTCCCTTCAACAAATTATGACGTCGCTTATGACGTCACTTGTCTCGCACTTTGACGCTGAATAAATTTATTTTTATCTGTAAGTCCTGATGACAATAGATCATGTAGATTGATCCAAGTATTCTGTCACAAATACTCCTTTGTCTTCTTTTACATTATTGTGATTCGGCTTGAAGCATGGTTAACAAATTGAAACCGTAAATCCTCTAAAAAAAGTATAAAATAAAAAGAAAATTTACTTTTTTTAGTAAATACCAAATATATTTCATCTCGTGAGTTGACAACACTGAAATTTTCATTCGTGCTTTTCGAACATTTACCACAAGTTGTATTTCTGTATTTCAGGGTAACACAGACATATGATGCTGGGGCCTGTGTATATTTCTACTTTGGTTTCAACTACAGAGGTATATCTAATCCAGTACAGATGTATGAAGATATTGAGGTAAGCTGCTCAGTTGTTTACTTAGAGGATCTTGCATTAGTGCTCCCCTTGTTGCAGATATAGAGGATCTTACATGAGTGCTCCCCTTGTTGCAGATATATCTAGGATCTTACATGAGTGCTCAGGTTTTAGTGAATTTATTAAACGAGTTGGTGAAAAGCGATAAAATGTGAGGCTTGCCGAGCATTTTATCACTTTTTCGCAACAAGTTGAATAAATTCAATAATACGGGAGCCGAAAATTTATTAAATGAGTTGGGGAAAAGCGATAAAATGCAAGGCTTGCAAAGCTTTTTATCACTTTTTCGCAACAAGTTTAATAAATTCAATAATACTGGAGCAGAAATGTTAGATTCTATTTATCATACGACATTAAAATTATATTGAAATAATATTTTTGGTGTGAAAAACGTTAGGATTTTGCCACATGCGTGATGTTAAAAGCGTTATTTCACAACATTTCCTGAAAATCTGTAAAGCAATAGTGGTTTATTAATTTTAATGCATGGCTTTCTTTCACTCCCAGATGCAACATCATATGATAATATGATTTCTGCAGATTCTTAGATCTTTAATCTGAGATAGTTATAGGTAATTGAATTTATATTATGAAATATACAGCATGAGCTCAAATGGATAAGGGCCTCTCCAATACGGCCAGTTGCAAAATTATTTAGTGGATATGCATTTTATTTTATAACTTTCTTATTCTACCTATAAACATTAAGTGTCAATAAGCTTTTAGTTCAGATATGAAAGTCTTTTTGAGAATTTCAATAAGTATGCTTCAGGGGCGGATCCAGGATTTCTGGAAATGGGGTTTATACGTATAAAGGTGTGAGGGGTTCACTTTGCTGATTTTATCTCATTTTTCTTAAATATCCAATGAAAATGAAATAATTTGGTCTCACTGAGACCAAATTATTTCATTTTCATAGGATATTTAAAAATGGGGGGCGGGGAGGGGGGTTCCAGTGAACCCTCTCTGGATCCCCCATTGTGCTTCTAATTAGTTTTCTAATGCCAAATAATACTTACAAATAGAGATGACAATGCATAAGCTCAATGCTTACAATCAAATCCTAGAAACCTTGTATGTATGTATATATCAAAATGTGTAAAGCTTAATGAATAAAATATTGTTTAAAAAAATATATATATATATATATTTTCATAAGAAAGACCACACCTTAATGGCATGAAATGTTATACGACAATAACAAAGTTAATGAGATTCCAGCATCATCTGTATGTTAGTGTGAAAAAGCATTTCACCGCTTTAAATGTGTATATTTCTCTTAAGAGGAAAGGTAAATTGTAGCTGATTCACATGAAATTTCAAAGCATATTTGTCCTGAAAATTATGAATAGTGACTATTACGTTAAGCACTTTTAGGGTAAAGACTGTTAAGGCCAAATAAAAAAAAAATATGTGTGTTTCTGGTAACAGGTCTGAAAATTTTAGGTAGGGTAGGCACACATATATTTTTATAAAAAAAAAATCTGGAAAAAAATATAATTTTATGCATTTTGAAAGGCATTTCCCCTTTTAAAATGCATAAGACTACATTTTTCCAGTTTCGCCAATAAATTTAGGTAGGATCGGGTTACCCTAAGCACAGGTATTTTTTTTATTTGGCCTTACTAGATACTAAATTTTGAAAATTGGATATGTTTGATCTGTTACAGAGTTGTGCTAGAGATGAAATCCTTGCCAATGGTGGAAGCATATCACATCACCATGGAGGTATACATACAAGTGCACACATTCATGCACACACCCTCACACACACACACACAGACACGTGCTGTGTAAGAATCTACAGTAAAACCTGTCTATACGTCACTCAAAAAGAAGACCAAAATGGTTTTCAAGACCGATTACCGCTTAATGCAGGTCAAAAGTATAGCAGAATGCTACAAGAGGAGCATTCTGCAATACTTTGACCTTCATTAGGCTATCATTTGTCTTTAAGACCTTTGTTGAGTGGCCGCTTAAGACAGGTTTTACTGAATAGTCCTAAAGAAGAGGGACATTCAGATGTCTTATTTCTTCACCAAAACATGCTTTAGTATAACACAATAATGTTATAAAGTAGAATGATAAAATATCATTTTATGGTTGAAACGGTTAAGATAGGACTGCAGTTTCTGATCAGATTTTATAGTATAGTTATATTGTCAAATGACAATCATTCAAATTAATCAGTGCAGAAAAATTAGTTTCTGATATTAGACTGATCATACATGTATATAAAAACAATTGAGTCAGCACATGATAAGCCTACACTTCCATGTAAACTCACCAGGCCTCGAGGTTATAAAACTTTTTTCGGCTCAACTCAACTGAGCACAAAATTTCAACTGCTCATAAAAACTAAAATACCGACAAATAAAGAAGTTCATTGCTTTAAGTCTCTCAGGTGCTGTATTTATCATGCTAGTAAATGTTAAAATGCCAACAAATTTGTGGGCATTTTAACATTATGAGCAGGATAAATTTCGTGCTCAGCTGAGTTGAGCATGGAAAAAGTTTTATGACCTCTGGGTTTAGATTGTGCCATTACTGCAGCCATGTTTTTGTAGACAAAACAACAACAGATGCATCTTTATAGAGATGAATCAGGATTTGAAAGAAGTCACTTCTATTTAAATAAAAAATGGGAGCACAGTGGCTTAGTGGTAGAGTGTATGACTAGAGACCAAGGGGTGCGGGTTTGAGCCTCACTGGTCTCACTGTGTTGTGTCCTTGAGCAAGACACATTTATCCTTGCTTAGAAATGGTTCAACCCAGGAAGACCCATCCCAACATAGCTGAAAGATTGTTGACTGGGACATAAAGAATCAAATCAATCAAAACAAAATTTGAATAAAAAACTCATTTTAATATTTTGATACATTTTAGATGATAGAATATTAAAGAAGAATATTTTTGATATATCATTTATTTTTTACTTTCATTTGTATTATAAGTTGCTTCATAATGAAACATGAAACAAAGTTATTTTCATTTTCACCTCATATCTGTAGGATATGCTGGTTGGATAGCATAGAGGTCCAAGTCAGACTAGCTTCCAAGTTTTTTCATGCATGGGTGGTAAGACATGTCAGGTGTTATGGTGGCTGGTTACAGGTGTACACAGTGGTAGTCTAGCTGCTGTTTATTGTACCCATATAAGTGTATTTAAAAAATGAATTCAATTTTTGGAATGTTCATGGAATCATGAATACTTCGGATCTCTTGCAAAGTATTCATGATTCCATGAACAGACCAAAAATTGAATTTATTGTTTATATTTACATTTTATCATAAATATCTATAATTATTTATAATTTAGAAAACAAAACAGTTATGTATTTAATAAGTAATTTTATTAACGGTTTTGTCAGAATGTAAAACGAAACAGCGGAACAGCTAGCGTGAACATGGACAGCCAATGGAGCAAACAAGAGGCGTGTTTTTCACATGCGACTCGAGTGTGGCTCGCTGTCAATCACAACACCAGTGTCACTTCTGGCAAATGAGTTTTATGTTCTAAGCGTGTTGTACGGGCAAGTGAGCTTGGCTGCTTTCAGTCAAATTCGTGTCATTCATGAGGCAATGAACGGTTGCAAAAATCTAAAGATTCTTTAAAGGCTTGCTTCGGAAATGTAAATATTACATAATGAAGCTAAAATCTTATAATTTTCCGGTTTCTTTTCAGTTGGTAAATTAAGGAAGAAATGGTTACGAAAGACAATTGGTGATGTTGGTCTGGGATCCATGAGGGCTGTTAAACAGTACATTGATCCGAAGAATATATTTGGTTGTAACAACTTGATGGTCGGGGAACCAGAAGACGACCATATAAACCAGGGAACCAGTACAGTTCTACAAAGCAAGCTGTGATATGACAGACAAATGGGCCTCGCGGCGAGAAAACCTGTCTTCGGTGCAGGGCTGTGGAAATACCATGCCCGACTTGTCCGACCTGGTTGCAATTCATTCAGGACAAGTTGAAAATTTCTACTTACTTGTCCTTGGACAAGTACAAATGTATAAAAAGAATACAATTCTGTATTTCATATTTTGATTTATTATTACGAGCTCACATTTTGCATTGTAAACAGTGTGGATCCTGATCAGCTGGCTTCTGAAGAAGCCAGTTGATCAAAATCATCACACTGTTTATCAGGTTTAATACTGATTTCAAAAGAGTAAATTGTTCAAGCAAAGAAAGGTATAAGCTAATTAGTTCTTTGGGACAAGTAAAATTTTCTTTGGACAAGTACATTATGGCCATTTACTTGTCCTTGGACAAGCAAAATTTTTTTACAATTTCCACACCCCTGCTTTGGTGTTTCCAACAAAGTGAGTTTCAAACCATTCTTTTCAGCAACAGAGACTAGCTAGAAGATTGAAATTTCACCTGCTGCAAGTTTCCCTTTGATACTTTCCGAAAAGTGAATAACAAAGGTGCTGATCAGACTGCGCGGATGCGCAGGCTGGTCTGCGCCTGTGTTGTTCGCAAACTCCCGAAGACAGGTTTTCTTGTGTCAAGGCCCAAATAAATCCAAGTTTATGTATTTTAGTGCTTTGTAAAGGTGCTATAATTTTTATACGAACAAAGACAGCATTTTTTAATTAGTTTTCCTTTCAAAAATGTTTCATACACATGGATGAAAGTTTTAAGGATTTTCTCAATTCAGAAAATTGAGGCTGACTGCTGACTTATGTAGATAATGGAGATTTCTCGCCTAATCGTACATTGATTTCTACATCGTAATCTGATATATAAGCTAGTTTCGTTGGGGGATATCTCAAGGTATAAAATATACTGACCGTTCAGAAAGAAAATTGTTGATTTGTATGGGTGAGCTAGTGGTATTTTGGTATTTTATACGAGGCTTGGTTTCCTTTGAATGAACCATGCTATGAGAAGGAAAACATGTTTTTAATTGTACGATGTTTTTTTTTTTTGCACAAACGAAACGCAAAGTGAAGGCTGAATAGCTTGGTATTTTTCGCTGCCCACACATGTACATGTATAATATAATAATCCCTCTAGTGTCTATAACCTTGACTTAGATATTCTGACACAAACAATCTTTTGTTTATTTACAATTTACCTATACCGTATAGGTAAAATAGTAAATAAACGAAGCATTGTTTGCGACAGGTTATCTGAGTCAAGGTAGTATCTTGCATGCCCCGGTAGCTTGGTAATTCAGGTTTGGTAGTGACGTAGCCCAAAATATCTCCCTCGTCATTAGCAAATCCCACATTGACACAAAATGTGCTGTATAAACACAGATGATGGATGGAACCCTGAAAAGTGCATGAAGGGGTTTGTACTATATTAGGGCGATATGAAACAAACGCGCTGATCAGCTATATGTTACTGCACAACTGATTTGCGCATTAGTTTTCGCACATGCAAGACTCAGGTTTGCTCATGACGACTCATTTTGTCAACAGGCCATAAATTACGGGTTGACAGTTTAAGCAGAAGGTTCTTAGCATCAATGGTCTATATTATAAGTCCTCTCTCTTTGCGCCTACAGACCAACGCAGCACAAGACTTCACAGTGGAAGGGAGCATAGTTCCCGGATGTCTCCAAAGTAGACTGACTGATCTGTACGTTTTAAGTCGCCAATGGATTGCTCTACACGAACTCTGTATAGCTTTATCAAGGAATTAAGTTTCCTACATTTATGACATTCCAGTGGCTGTTTCCGAGCCAGCTGTGCAGAGGTATATGGAGTTATAACGGCGCCATGGTTTGGATAAATCTTGTCGCCTAACAGAACTAATTTGTCCCGAAACTGAAGGCCCTTTCCTATCTCATGCATCAGGGCATACTGCTGTGCATCATTTAAATGGCCCTGATAACCGCTCTCAATGTAACGAATTGTTCCATGAACGTCAACCACAACCTGTGTATGTATACAATGAAAGTGACGATGGCCAGAATAATACAGTTCTTGTGGCTCCACCTCTGGTCTATAAATACAATGAGATGTGCCATTTATGGCACCAACGCCGACTGAAGGTAGTTTGGCCCAACCCGACGGGGGTACACCTACTAGGCAGTAAGCAGGACACCCGGACCTACCTACCCATGGAGCTCACCAAACCCTGTATGCTCGAAAATTCCAAGGCTGCTCACCGGAACTTCACATATATCCCCTATAGCATCTACCCTACCCCACTACATCGCCATTTCTAAGCCCTTAAAGCCAAACCCGACGGGGGTACACCTACTAGGCAGTAGGCAGGGTACCCAGGCCTACCTACCCATGGGGCTCACCACACCCTGTATGCTCGAAAATTCCCAGGCTGCGCACCTGAACTTTGCCTATATCCCGCTATAGCATCGCCCGCCATTCGGCTAATGTTGGCCAAACTAGATAAGCTTTAACTTGTTCAAAGAGCAAAGGCAAAATGTTAGTAATTTCTCTACCGACCACAGGCACACTGATGGAAAACAAGTTGGATAAAAAAAAATAGGTCGGATACATTCTTAACCAAATAATAAACATGAGCAAACGGTTCCGTTGATACAGCAAATGCTCACGACTAGGTTGCAAGGAAATAAAAGTAAGCAATTCAATAAAAGTTTCAGGGGTCTCTTAAGTTATCTGATAGAAAGCATATCTATTATCCGCTATTTCAGTGAACACATCCTTGCCATGGAAAACGTTATTATCATCAGCAACGTTCTGGTTTCCGACCATGTCCGATACAAACCGGGCTGTATAGCTACAGAAGATGGCTAGAGGCTTGAAATTTCGTATTTAGAAAGTAGAGGGATTTTAGTATCTATGTAGCGAGAACAAACGCATGATCAGCTTCGCGGTCACCATGACGCTGATCTGCCTCTTTGTTTTTGCATTAGTAAAATGTTTGTTTACTCATGACGCGGCTCAATTTATTAATTTGCAAATCGAGCTTAAGTTGGGCTATGCTAAATGAAAGCCGAAAATCACAACCGAAATCAGAATCAAACGTGTCTCCCAAGAAGTTCGAATCGCTTACAAGCTTAAATATGCGAATTACATTTTAATGAGCAAAAAAAGCCGAACCAAAATCAATATCACCAATACCTTTGGGGGACCAGTCACAAGCTTTTGTTGAAACCTTATACTTGTACGTAGGTACTTTGTTACTATACACCGAGTTACGGAGAAAGCACCATAATGATATAATAAAATAGTCTTGTCCTTACTAGAAAAAAACTACAACAACAAAACAACATTTTTAGATTTCACTAGTCCAAATTCAACTATATATTCAGACAGGCGGGCGCCTGAACATACAGGTTAAACAGTAAGCATCCAAGTGATGAAAAAGGATTTTCTACATGCTGGTAAGTTTATTTCGAGATGACCCCCATTTTAAGTGGCGTAAACCTCAATATACGGTGTATAAATCTATATCAGAATAGGCGAGAAATCTCCAATAATAGCTTCTCTGATTTATTATCAGTTGTCCACAAATATTATTGATCATTTAAACTTAAATTTGATACTTTTTTGTAGTCATACTGCATGTTTTATGATTTTAATTTTCAGTGTTAAGGATTTTGGATTTTTTAAAATTTTTCACCCATGCTGAAACTATCAGAAATTATAGGCTAAAAGTACTTTTTATCAATGAAGTTAAATTCTGGGAGACAGAAGACCTAGGGATAAGCTGAAAATCTAGGATACTTTATACCCCAGTGGGAACATTACGTTGATGATCTCAATTAGCCAAAGATTCCATGTAATAATTTACATGAAACATTTTTATAACCAATAAAGTATATAGTAAATGTTCTAAAACGTCGAAAACTTTTCTTTATCTGTTCTCAAATAAAATCTTGGTTTTCAGGGCTATATTTAACAAAATGCTTGTCAGAATAGCAGGCTCAGGGATCTGGGTCTGCACTGTTTTGTCTAGGCTGTTTTGACAGGCAAGTACTGTTAAAAGATTTAGAACATTTAACGTAATTGCAGTCAGTAATAATTATGATCTTTTTTGTTATGTTTGTCTAAACACATGGTGTTAAAATGAGTCCCAAGTTTCCATCATTCCTTAGTTCACCCATGTATTGTTGGACAATCAACGCCTTGATCAGACTTGCACATTATGCACATGCTGATCTGAGCTTTCATTGTTCACACATGCCAGAAGGGGCATTGTCTCGCCATTCTGCATATACTATATAACATCTGGGGATTGCATTTCAAAACCATGTTAGAAAAATTAAGTATTTATCTCTGACAAATGATTTTTACAGTTTTCAAGTATCTCTAACAGTTAAATTTGAACTAAAAGAAAACTGATCTGTTACTTGCATCCTAAATTTAGAAAAGTACTCAAATTTACCCTCCAAGGTCAGTCATCTTAATTTTACCAGTATAAAGTGAAATAGCTGACAACATTCCTGATTAAATCAAGAGTATGATAATGGAAGATAATAAGGATAGAACTAATTTCATGACCAATCTTTTTATGTCTGCTTGTGTTGTTACATCAAAGATAATATGTCTTAGATATCTCTAAATATAATATTGGAGATACAGATATCTTAGATATCCCTTAATATAATATTGGAGATACAGATATCTTAGATATCATACAGGTAACTTTTATATCTCTTTATATAATATTGGAGATACAGATATCTTAGATATCTCTTAATATAATATTGGAGATACAGATATCTTAGATATCTCTTAATATAATGTTGGAGATAAGATATCTTAGATATCTCTTAATATAGCATTGGAGATATAGATAACTTAGATATCTCTTGGTATAATATTGGAGATACAAATATCTTAGATATCTCTTAATATAATATTGGAGATACAGATATCATAGATATCTCTTAATATGATATTGGAGATACAGATATCTTAGATATCTCTTAATATAGCATTGGAGATATAGATAACTTAGATATCTCTTGGTATTATATTGGAGATACAGATATCTTAGATATCTCTTAATATAATATTGGAGATACAAATATCTTAGATATCTCTTTAATATAATATTGGAGATAAGATATCTTAGATATCTCTTAATTTTGCATTGGAGATATAGATAACTTAGATATCTCTTGGTATTATATTGGAGATACAGATATCTTAGATATCTCTTAATATAATATTGGAGATACAAATATCTTAGATATCTCTTTAATATAATATTGGAGATAAGATATCTTAGATATCTCTTAATATAGCATTGGAGATATAGATAACTTAGATATCTCTTGGTATTATATTGGAGATACAGATATCTTAGATATCTCTGAATATAATATTGGAGATACAGATATTTTAGATATCTCTGAATATAATATTGGAGATACAGATATCTTAGATATCTCTGAATGTATGCAGTTGTGTGAAGGATGACAGTTGATTATTTATACATTTGTATTATATTCTTTTAATCATTTTGTAGCAATTCATACAGGCCTCCAGATAAGAGTGTGTATTGAAAAACTATACTATTTCTCATCCAAAACATATGTTGTGGGTACTCAAAAGAACCATCTCAATGAGAAGGTTCTTTTGGGCACCAAAAACACGTTATTAGTGATGGGTAAGGAAATAAATACAATTTTACGCTCATAAAATTTCCTTGTCTGGATCTTTGTTCATAGCCTATGGTAAGATGGCAATATTTTTCTTACATCAAGATAAAAACATTTGTAATGGTGATCGTTCAAAAAAGTTTCGTAGTGGAAAGTTTTCAGGGTTATTCCTGAATTCAGTATTATTCCTGAATTCAGTATTTTGATCTACTTTAAGACAAGGATGAATGTGTTTTTGAATGTATTTATATGTGAAAAACCATGAAAAGATGATTTTTACGGCGGCTTGCCGCCGTTCTATTATCGCTTTAGATCTAAATTATTCACCAATCAGAAGCATTTTTAAATTGTAATATTCATCACACCGACTGGGAAAAGATGCTCTCATTGGTTGTTACTCAGAATGCCCATACAATCTTACTCAACATGAAACTAAACTTGAAAACATACATGTAAATGGCAGAGAACCAGTCTGTGCACTGGGTCTAAAAATGCAAATGTATAAACGACCTAATCTCGAATATAGGTCAACCCCCGATGTACAGTATTTGTAAATTGCTGTCACTATCATTGTTTACATGCATTGCATACAGTAAAGAAGTGCATTATAAAATAATCCACTAAATCCGAAAGGACTTTACAGTAATATCACGCTGTTTAAATAAAATATTTGTAACTTTTCCAATTCCCCCATATCTGGACATGATTATAGTCTGTTTCATATATTTTGACAATAGTCTTTTTTGGCCGTTATACGGTTATATTCCCAATGGCAAAACGTTTCTTTTCTAATATGTTCAAATGAAAAATTCCCAATTTCAAGTCGGAAAATATCAAAGAAGAAATCATCGTTTTGTTGAGTAAATTGTGTTTAAAATTGTTTGTTTATCGGACATTATCAACCGACTCGACTATCGGCATATCAGTCGTGCTACTACCATGTAAATCCTCTCGTTGCATTATAAGGGCCCCAGGGTGTTGTGCCCTCTAACGATCGGCATATCAGCCGTGGTTTACTTCTTTGCTTCAACAGGTAATTTCCCCTGTAAGTACAACAATCAATTAAAACTTGTTCTCCGGATGCATAAAAAGATAAATACCAACTAGCTGATACAATTAGGTAGCTTAATTTCGTACATCTGCGTGTAAGAATGGAGATGAAAATAATAAAAGCTAGATGTTATTATAACTATCTTATCTGTCTCTTGTCTATCAAACCTGAAGGAGCTGGTACTTTGGTGTAAGCTTCTGTAGTACCAAATGCCCCATCCCACTTCTTCAGTTTTTCTAATTTATTCGCATTTTATGTTGGCTGGGGAAAGGGCTGGGGTGAACGGAAAGTCATAATGTATAAGGGAACCCCTGCCAAATGTTTTTTCAGTGTGTTGACTTAGTCATTTTCATGCAAATGATGTAAAGGGGAGCCCCGCTCAAATTTGTTTAGGGTGGGTTTGCAGAATCACTTTAAGCAGTTTATAGGAAATCTAAGCCAACTCTGCGCTTTCAAAATGCTTAGCTGTCGGAATTTTCAAGGGCCCATGTACCCTCTAAAAATTGTGCCCTCTACATTTTGCCCTATGTACCCTCAGAATATGAGTGGTAGCCCTGGTAATATTCAACATTGTGCAGTCTCATATAATACATCATGCAAGTTAACAGTACAGCTAAATTCAGATTAAATATGATGTGTTTTATGATTTGACAATAAAGCTAACAACACTAAAAATTCTCAATTGTAGGCGTTTTCGCGCTATAATTCCCAATTCCAGGGGTATGTGTCATTGTCCCAAAATGGTGAATATAAACCATTGATTTCTAAAAAAAACAACCTAACAAGTGAATTTAATTTGTTCCATTACAATGGCGTCAAATTAATCGCGAATTTGCACGTAACCTTTGGGTTCAGGCGATTGAGCTTGCCCTAGCCGGCATATGCATTTTCTTACATTGTACAAGAACAGTGTAACTATCGGTAAAGTCTCTTCTATCAATTACGAGTAGTTAAATGAGGGTCTGGATGGGGTATAATGATTAGTGAATAATGGCCTTTTTTATAATGAATAGTGAATAATGAACCAAAAAATTAATGAATAGTGAATAATGGGGGCCTAAAAATAATGAATATTCCTTTACTTTTAATGATGAAGAAAAAACTAATGAATAGTGAATAATCAGATTTATTTGCCATCTTTCTTGCTTTTAATGAATAATTGGTCTTATTTTAATGAATAACCCAAAATTTTAATGAGATGAATAATGGGCAAATTGTAATGAATAGTGAATACCAGCAGACCCCCCCCCCATACAGACCCTCTTAAACGGTCAATGTGCGGATCCAGAGGGGGATATAGGGTCCGCACTCCCTCCTGGAAAATCAAAAGTTCTAAGGGTTTCTAGAATTAGCATTTGGACCCCCAGCCCCCGCCCCCCCCCCCTGGAATAGGTTGGATACCCCCCCCCCCCCCCCCCCCCCCCCCCCCCCCCCCCGAAACCTTGTAAAATTATAGTTTTCTTTGAAATAAACCATTGAAAAGCCACTGTAAAACTGTAAAAGTTGAGGAAAAAAAAGACAAAAACCGTTGTTAGAGCTGCTGTTTTCTGGCAGTCGGGCCTGGACCACCCTGGCAAAAATTCCTGGATTCGCGCATGGGTCAGCCAGCATCCAAACTCGGGCCACTATCGGCCTGCCAGCAAAATGTCATTCGGAAGGCGTTTCAGTGGCGGGCCGATAATGGCCTGATTGTACGTGCTTCCTGGGTGTCGATCAGTTTTGAATCCTACATGTACTGATTCCTCGATCCTGGCTATGTTCTTTTCTGGTGTTCGGTTTGTTTCAGTGAACGTTTAATTTTACATTAATTTATTGTCAACATCCCCCATTTACCTAAAAAAATAGGACTTAAAACATTGTTCCCAAACCCTTGCTGGTGAATGCTTAAAATTAAAAAAAAAGATTCAGATGCATATCGCTCAGCGAAAAGAGTTAGATGTGCACAAAACCAAGCAAAAGAGAGACAGAAACAGGACCACAACTTCGCTGGTTTTAGATTCCAGCATGCAAGGGGTAGATGGGGATTTCGCCTAAACCAGAGAATTTGGTTGCGTTTATCGTCAGTATTTGAGAGCCGCCGAATATCTTTTTTCAAGATATTTCTTGTTTCAACAACTATTGAAGCCAATTTCATAATACTTACTTGATATATTTAGACTAATAAGAAAATGACTAGGTAACCACCAAAGGTCATGAACGACATTTGACTTTTCAGCCAATGTAGCTCTTATTGGATTGTAAACACATTTTCTCAGAAATCAGATGTCCAGTTGAAGTACATGCTTGGGGTGAGACAACATTGTCCATGTCACACAACCAAGATATCTTCTATGCCATGTTAGGTAAAAACTGTTAAAAAAATATTTGTATCCAGAACTAATGGACCAATCACCTTTGATTTCGTATGTAACATAAGGGATAGGGACCTTTCATAGTTTGTTCAAATGATGATCCTAGGTTGATCTTGACATTGTAAAACCAGGCCCAAAGGTAATAAAACTTTTTTTGTGCTCAACTCAACTGAGCTTAACATGTATCATGCTCATAAATGTTAAAATGCCAACAATTGTTGACATTTTAACATTTATTAGCATGATAAATACAACATCCGAGAGATTTAAAGCAAGAAACTTCTTTATTTGTCGGTATTTTAGTTTTTATGAGCAGTTGAAATTTTGTGCTCATTCAAGTCATAGTGAAAAAAAGTTTATAACCTTGGGGCCTGATCTTGACATTGTAAAGCCTTAAAAGGTCATCTACATTCTTCTGACTCAGTGTCAGGTGAGCGCTTCAGGACTTTATGGTCCTCTGGTTTATTATGCCCCCAACTTTGAAAAACTTGAAGAAGCATAATGCTTTGAGCGTGTCCTTCCGTCCCTCCAAAAATAATTTAAGATAGGGATTTTTAAATTACATGAATGGATTCCTCGTCAAAAAATAACTGACCTGTATTTTTTTAAGTCTTAATTATCTCCCTTTGTGGAGTTATGCCCCTTTTAAAGGGTCATAATGATTTTTTTTCAATCAAGATATCTAAAAAACTATTACAGCTAGGAGCTTTAAACTTGGTCAGCTGATAGAAGATAATGAGTAGACTACCTGGTGAAATTTTTTTTTTCGAGTTATTGCCTTTTGAAAATTTGGGCATTGAAAACTAGTATAAAAGATAAGGAATTTTGTAATCAAGATATTTCGAAAACTATTAAAGCTAGAAGTTTCAAACTTTGTCAGCTGATAGATACCTGATGAAAATTAGAATAATTTTTTTTTAGTTATTGCCCTATGCAAATTTCGCCATTGAAAACTTGTATTTAAGATATCTTGGAAACTATTATAGCTAGCAGCTTCAAACTTGCTAAGCTGATAGAGGATGATCAGTAGATTACCTGGTGAAATTTTAGAAAAAAAGTTTTCCTTTTTTTTTTTGTTATTGCCTTTTGCAAATTTAGCCATTGAAAACTTGTAAACGGAATATCCAAAAAATTATTATAGATAGAAGCTTCATATTTGGTCAGCTGATTAAGAGTGATGAGTAGTATAGCTAGAATAGCACCATCCTCATGGGCAAGCAAATGTTTGGAGGAACATAAACACAATTTCTAGTTATTCAGTGCAATGAATCATTTATAGAAAATATCTAATAATACTTGTCCTTGATTAGGGTCATATTTAAGTATGCTTTTTATCCCACAAAGCAGTTTTTGTTAGTGTTTTTGTTCACTTTGACCAATTATGCATGCTTCAAGCAGATTTCTGACAAATTGATGGTGGGGCCATTGCAAGATCAACTCTGATAGACCTAATACATTGTGTAGATGTGCTTTAAGCACCATCCATGCTTTGTAGCAAGACTTAGTGTGTATTTGTTATACCATAATTAATGTTCTAAATTTTGATTTCTACTTGAGCCATTTCCTTATTGCATATGCTATCTTTAATCAAGCATGGAAAAAGCATCTGAAAATGCCATCTGCTGATGTAGTCTGCTTCATAAATTTGCTAACATTATTAACTTTTATAACTGTAGAGGAAAACTGTGTGAACCCAGACCAGAGGAGCAGTCTGATAAAGGTCTATACTGTTTGACAAAAAGGCTTTTAAAACATTTCAGTAGATGGCAAAAGCAGACAAATTTTGTTGTGTGTGGTGCTTCAAGGGTGAAGTGTTTACAGAACACTGCTGACCACCACATTGTGTTGAAGTATCAGACCAATATTTAGACCATATTGTATAGATTTCTGTGGTTTAAAAGATCTCACTAGATATGGTAAGTGTTCTAAAATTTTGAACACTTCTTGTTCTATTCAAGAATAAAATGTTGGTTATCAAGGCTGTAATTTACAAAATGCTTAGAATAGCAAACAGTGAAGAGTCTGATCTGGGTTGGCACTGTTTGTTGAGGCTGTTTTTATCAGACAACTTTGGTTCAAAATTTTAGAACACTTACCTAATTAATCTAATTAGTGAGTCAGTAAGGCCTTGATCAGTGCGGCCAAAAGCTGTAGGCTGATTTTGGCCCTTGGTATCTGTGTTTGCTCAAAATGGCTCTTTTGTTGCATTCTTTTTATAATTATTAATGTATGTCTGTAAAAGTATATTTCTTATTAAATTGATAATTATGAGGTAATATTTATTAAAATTGATATCACTTTTTTCTTGTGTCTTTACATTTTTTTCCAGTGTTAGAAATTTTTAGTGTAGTGTTTGTTTCTTGTCCTGCCTTAGTCTGGGTAATAAAGATAAATTTGGAAATTTTCGCGAGAATTTTTATTTTTGCTAATAGCATTAAAAGACATATTTGCATGAAAAATTCGTGACAATGGGCATGATTTACCTTGGTCAGTAAACGACAGATTGATTTCGCCATTTTGGGAGTGTTTATTAACTTTGCGCATGCGTGAAGTTTTGCAAAAGATAAAACCCTCGCAAAAATTTCCGAATTTACAGTAAACATTTATAAAATCAAGAAATGGGCAAATATAGGCCATGTCATGAGAAAATCTGTCTCCTTGGTTTCTGACAAAGTAAGACTTAAACCAATCTGTTCAGCTACAGACTAGCTTGAAAATTAGTTTTATTTTTTTATCCAAAACAATGGAGAGTAAAGCAAAGCACTGGGTGTTTAACAAAAGATTATACCAAAACCACAGGCACGTCTACAGATCATGAAGAAAACATCTGAAAAGTTTCAAAATGATTGATCTAAAACTGTAGGAGTTGCCCCATCAAATTTCTTCCCATTGCCTATTTACTTTGATTTCTTTTTACGCCAAAAAATGTCACAAAGCTGAAATTGAATAAGTGATAAAAGATAAAATATTAAACCCTAACCACATTCACATCAAGTGACCATGGAGAAAACATCTGAAAAAATCAAAGCGATTGGTGAAAAACCCTAGGTGACCATGTTACTAGCTCCCCACCCCCATCCCCCCAAAGCACTTCTGATTGAAGGACAAGGCAAACACAGTATAGCGCCCTCTCCCCTACCTCCATTTTCAAGGGTGGGGTATAAAATATAAATCTAAGGTTGTGATATGTAAAAATGTTGAAAGTTCAAAACCCGAAAGTCTTCTCAGTCACTGGTGAATTGTTACAATATAGTTTCATCAAAGAGTTGAGAACAATTCCCCACCTTTTCTAGGAACATAGTATTTTGCCTTCCATTATACAGGAAAACAGGAATATTCATAATAATTTTTATGGGTGCTTAATCATTGGTGCCCAACTCCGTCACAACGATTTTCGGATTTTTGCTGATAGGTCGTCGCGAAACAATTCGGCTAACAGAAAGACAGAGAAAAGATGAAAGTAATTTATTTAACCGTTTTATGATTTATAAAGGTCAAACAAGTGCTTTTATTATTTGAAAACTGTCAGATGTATTTACCACTTTGAGTTTCTAAGTTGTTATTGTTTCTAACTGAAAATAGCAACACAATCTTAATCACTGCATTTGCACAGAATTGTGACGGTTTGGACAGCGATTGGAGTTTTGATGTCACGGTCTGTTTAAGACAATGTCACAGCTTGGTTGAGACGGGTAAAATGCCAAGTAAATGCATTTTTTCACTACATAAGCTTTATATTGCTCTTTAACTCATAGTTTTGAGATCAATAACTCAATATTACGAGTAAATAAATAGTATTGCATAAAAAGCTGTTTTGCATGAAATAATAAAAGTAACGTCCTAATTAGCATACACTAATGCATCAAACAAGGCAGGTCACATGCCGTTGATGATCTTTTTTTGTTATACCCGCTTTTTTCTTTATAAAAAAGGGGATATTAATTTCGTGTCAAAGTCGATCTGTGGTCCGTCTGTCCACCCCTTCGTCCGTCACGTTTCTTGTAAATGTATCTCATCCTAAACCATTGGAGGTAGCAACTTCAAATTTTGTAGTTGAATAGGTCACATGATGTAGAGGGTACTGGGCAACAACCTCAAGGTCAAGGTCAAAGGTAAAATAATGTATTTTCTTGTAAATGTATCTCCTCCTAAACAGTTAGACATAGCAACTTCAAACTTTGTAGCTGTATAGGTCACATGATGTAGAGGGTACTGAGCAACATTTCGTGTGACCTTGACCCCAAGTGCAAAGGTCAAATATTGAATTTTCTTGTAAATGCATCTCCTCCTAAACCTTTTGACGTAGCAACTTCAAACTTTGTAGCTAAATAGGTCACATGATGTAGAGGGTACTGGGCAACATTTTGTGTGACCCCAAGGTCAAGGTCAAAGATCAAATAATGTAGAATCTTGTAAATGTATCTCCTCCTAAACGGTTAGACGTAGCAACTTCAAACTTTGTAGCTGGATAGGTCACATGATTTAGAGGGTACTGTGCAACGTTTCGTGTGACCTTCACCCCAAGGTCAAAGGTCAAATATTGAATTTTTCTTGTAAATGCTTCTCCTCCTAAACCTTTGGACGTAATACATGTAACTTCAAACTCTGTAGGTTCATAGGTGACATGATGTGGAGGGCACTGGGCAGCATTTTGTATGACCTCAATAATCATGCAGGCCCCCTAGTGGAACCTTTAAAACCTTAAAAAACCTTTAATTTTGTTGCAATCCTTAAAACCTTTAATTTGGCTGAAAAACCTTTAATAACCTTTATTTGATTAATAAACCTTTAAATTTTGCAAGATCAGTATGAACGTAAGAAATTGAGCATACATGTGTTGACAAGTAATGTCTGTGACATCTTGAGCTGTATACATTCTGCGACCATTGTGTCTATACCTACCTCTTGCACCAGGGTGACTCTTATAGTCAATTTTTTTTGTGGCTTCAGATAAGGCATCAGTAAAAAAGACTGAGGTAAGGTAAATATAAATGCTTTTAGGTTGATTTCTTGCTTTACATCCATCCAAACAGCTGAGGTTATGTGACAGAATGACTAGTTGATTCTAACCACCCTTTTCTTAGGCTGGCTTAACCCAAATCCTTCCACTAGTACTCGATGCTCATTCTTCACTAGTAACTGACAACTAAGGAAAGAATGTGCCCGACCTGGGAAAAGAACCTGCAAAACTCCAGACATTAGGTTGGACACCCTACCAACTGCAATAACTGCGCCAACAAAGATTAATGGATAGCATCTATTGGGTTTGTCACTTTCCCATTGGTATCCTGGGTCAGGTGTGGTACTTGATTTTATGGATTCCTGATCTTTGCACCCTTACTTACTTTTATTGACTTTTGAATAATGTTCTGATTTTTTAATGTCATTGTCTAAGGTTGTCAAATCTAAACAATGTACACCCCAAGACTAAAACAGACAATATGCACATCTGTCTAAGTCTATATTTGAAAAAGAGCATAATAAACGGGAGCAATATCCTCTGAAATTGTTCATTTGCTGAAGGTAAAATTGTCCTTACAAAATGGAGATGGCTTCTCCTGCTTTCTTGATTTTCAATAATTTTCGGGGGAGGACCCCCGTACCCCCCTTCCAGATTAGAAAAGTATGTGGTTTATTTTTCAATCCAACACTGCGCAACACAAGCATTTTAGTCAAAACAGAAGTCAGGCTTTAAACTAGGGAGTAAAAAACAAGAGTATTTTTTTCTGTTGATTTGTGATTGATGGGCTATAAATTCATTGGCTAATGATTTGCTGCACCCCTTTAATACCATCATCTATCATAACATGGATTTAAAGATCAGGAACTGATAAAAATACTAGAAAATTTGATGTTTATTTGCTCTTTATTTTTGTTAGAATTTCAATGAAACAACCTTTATTTTGCCTAAAATAACCTTTATAAAAACCTTTAATTTCATGAGAGTCTGCTAGGGGGCCTGAATAATGTATTTTCTTGCAAATGCATCTTTCCCTTAACCGTTGGATGTAGCAATATCAAACTTTGGTGCATAGATCACATGATGTCGAGGGTACTGTGCAACATTTCGTGTGACCTTGAAGGTCAAGGTCAAATAATGTATTTTCTTGTAAATGCATCTTATCCTTAACCATGGGTTGAGGGACATCAAACTTTGCTGGTGCATAGCTCACATGATGTCGAGGGTACTGGGCATTATTTCGTGCGACCTTGACCCCCTTGACCTTTGGGTCAAGATCAAATAATGTATTTTCTTGGTAATGCATCTCCTTAACCATTGGCAGTAGCAACTTCAAACTTTGCTGGGACATAAGTCACATAACGTAGAGGGCAATGCCTCATGTGACCTTGACCTTGGGGTCAATCAAATATTTCTTATAAATGCATTTCCTCCTAAACCGTTGCACATAGCAGCTTCAAACTTTGCAGGTGCATAGGTCATATGATGTAGAGGATACTGGACAATGTTTCGTGTTTGTCCTTGACCTAAGGTTAAGATCAAAAGTGAAATATGCCTTTTCTTGTAAGTGCATCTCCTCCTAAACGCTTCAAACTTCCCAGATGCTTTGGTTAGCTCAAAAGCAGGTATTTGCGATGGTGTACCATCGACTGAAGTGTAGTTATTTTTGGAATTTTTGGAATTTTAATTATCATGTGCTTTCTGGGCCATCCCAAAAATGATGTCATCAAAAGAAACGTGCATAGAGGTGAACATAATTAAGTTTTAGTCTGAAACTTCATCTACTTCCATGCAACACGTTCGCTACACCTAAAGCAGCGGCTGTTCAGCTGCCACCACATTGGATGCAAAGTAACACTTATTTCACAGTGTATTTGTTATTTTCTATTCCCTGAAGAAAAAATCAGATGATATACTGGCTCTAGCTAGCCTGCACTTTTTGGGCTGCACCATCTGATCCTCGGCTGCTCACAGATATACGGGAAGTATCAATTTTCTTACACTGGGTTTCCCTAAGCAATATGACAATATCATAACGTCGTCACATCGCCATAACCATATTCAACATTTTTGTGAACGAAAAACATCTGCAAAATGATCATTCAGGTCAAGAACGTTTGGTATACAACATCTTGCAAATAATTCAGGGCTCATTTTAAGCTTAAGCACATGTTCAAACCACATGTGAATCTCATGATTTGAAAATTGAAAACCCTTTTCTAAGAATATATTTGTCATTAATTCATATAATTCATCTTGAGTTGTATGATTGGTCAGTAATCAAGAACAATGACAACTTCAACTCAAACCTTTCATGGGTGGGTTGGTATCTGAAGATTGTCTTTAGCTGGGCCCATTCTGGCTTAGCTATTGATTTTCCTTATCTCAAATTGTCAGTGAAGTGTGTGTCCTTTTATATATTTTTTTCATATCAGTATAATTTTTTTTTAATGATACATTGCAAAAGTTACGAAGCCTCCATACCAGATGAACAATTTGTGAAGATAGTACAATAGCCGCCCTCTCCCAATGGGCTTAGCTGCTGTTAGTTTAAAGATGGTTATTCTGTTATTGTTTATCCATTGTTTGATGTTTTTCCCATTTGACGTGGTTGTGTTTGTAACTTGTTTTGTAGTGTAGTTCTTGGTGTTGGTCTATTTTAGCAATTATATAGCAAGTGATAGCGGGTTGCTTTAGTTTAATTGTATTGTGGCTGTCTGTGTTCTACGTCTCTTTCTCATGATCCAGTGAGTTGGTCTGCCTTCAGTGATTGTGACGTTTGCTAGATATAATCAGTTATTGTGCATTTATGCAGACACTTTCTGTTTTCCTTCTACAAAGTACTAGTCAAGCTGTCAGTTTAAAGGTGGACCAAACAGTGTTCATTTTAATGTTGTTTTGATAAGATTACAAGGCAAACCAATATCAGGTAGTTTTAAAAATGTCTTAAATAAACGGTGACAGTTCCATTAGAATCGTTTTCAAGACCGTGACATTGTATCAACCAAACTGTGACATTACATTTTTTTGTTTTCTTGCTTTATGCGATTATACAACAGACATGCACAAGATATTAAATATAACTATTTTATGAATCTATAGAACCATGCTTCCAGGTCAAATTATTCTTGTTTTACTAATCCTACTTATGAAAAGGCCTAGGAAACCTTATTGCCAATAAACACAATGATATTGTCATTGCTGAGTAAATAGCTATGAATATTATTGGTGTGCTGTCCGTTATCACTTTTAAAACGATATCGACGATAAGGGATAAAAAGAAATGACTTACCACAATTATTTCGACCTTATGCGTATCCTGGCATATTTTCGCTTAAAGTCCATGACGTTGTCTTAAAAGTTTTGTCACAGTTGTAAGTGAAAATTTGTGACGGATCAGCGAAAATCCGAAAATCGTTGTTACGGAGTTGGGCACCAGTCTTAATACATCATTCAAGTTAATCTGACAATTAAATGTGAATACTTCGGACATGAAAAATCTTAAATTTTATTAAGAGGGCAACTTAGTTCATGTATGGGTATTATAATCAATTAGAAATCTGTGAGAAGTTTTGTCTTGCAAAATCGAATGGTACAGTATAATGTATTGCATAAAACCTGTGCCGACCTGTATTTACTTGGCATGCTTGGTAATTTTGCACTCTTTTTTGTTGTCTGCTGATTCAGAGGTGAGAAACACTTTAGATCCAGATCAGATTATTTGCCTTTTAATTACTTGCCCTTTAGTAACCCAAATTTTTCATGTAGACCAATAATGGGGAAATGTCATGGGCATACAGTTTTTATTTTCTGAAGCATAGCAACCCACCACATTCAGGTCAGGGCCATAAATTTAGCTAAAGTTATTAAAACTGAAATTTCAGCTGACCCTCTTATTAAACAAATTCATACTTGGCCTGATGTTAGATGTCACCTGAGTGTCAGTTTGGGTGTTTGGTGTTTAATGACGCATTATCCCTTGCGAGAGCCAGTATAATGTTGGGAGACACCATATTTTATGATGCTCAAAGGCAGGTAACCTGAACTTGAAACAGCGATCACGTCAGAATGAAGATCAAATCAAGAATTGCCCTCATTACCTGCAAGAAAGAAGAAGATTCAAGCAAAATTGAAGGCCCTAGAGTGGCCACAACATTTCCCCCATTATAAGACTATGAGTATTTTTCAAGAGGCTCAAGGGCAGCTAACTCCCCGTCTGTGGTCGGATCTGGCCGAATTTCAAACTCATGAAATATTTTATGGCCGTCGAATGAAGATGATCCAATTCAAAATGTAGCTGCTAGTGCGGTCATAACATCAATTTTCAGCAGCTCAATGACAGCCAATGCTGTAGTCGGTGGGGTGTGGCAGAAATTCAAAAACGTAACAAGCTTTTATGGTTCTCGTTACCTGCAAGAATGAAGAAGCTCCATTAAAAAAATTAAGGCGTTAAGAGTGGTCACAACATTTCTTTCATTGTCTTTGGGATTTTCGAGACACTCAAGGGCAACAAATTCCATAGTCTGAGGTTGGATCTGGCCAAAATTCAACTCATCTAAGCTTTTATGATTGTCCTCAATACCTGCAAGACAGAAGAAGATTCAATCAGAAATAAAGGTGCTCAGACGCTCAAGGGCAGTTAACTCGAGTTGTTGGTGGTGGAATGTGACCAAACTTTGAACTAATTCAAGCTTTTATTGCTGTCCTTGTTACCTGCAGGAATGATTAAGGCGCTAGAATGGCCACAAAATTTATCCCATTGTATGTCCATGGGAATTTTTCCAGACGCTGGAGGGCAGCAAACTCTGTAGTCGGTGGTGGGATGTGGCCAAAATTCAAACTCATAACAAGCTTAAATGCAGGTCTGTGTTACCTGAAAAATTGAAAAAATCGAATTGTAACTGGGTGCTAGAATGGCCACATTTCTCACGTTATAAGACTATGGGGATTTTTTCTAGATGTTCAAGGGCAGCTAACTCCGCTGTCCGATGTCGGATCTGGCTGCAATTTGAATTCCTCTAAGCTTTTATGGGTTTTTCCTCGTTACCTGCAAGAATGAAAAAGATCCAATCAAAAATGAAGGCGCTACAGTGTCCACAAGATTTCCCCCATTATAACCCTATGGAGCTATCTGTTGCCAAGGAAACCAGAGTTCTGAACCAATCTAGCGTGAAACCTTATGCAGCCTTTTCCCAACCACAATGATGCTCCAGATGAAATTTGATTGTGGTCCTCCCTCTGGTCTTAGAGATATTTGTGTTTGAAAGTTTTTACAGATGGACGGACGCCAGCTTGAGTCCCATCCTATAAGCTCACCTTGAGAGCCTCTTGCTAAATTAAGCTTAACATCTTTTGGATGTTAACCAAAACTTTGAAATCATATATTTGGTACAGCACTAATGTATTGCTTGCAATTCTGTTACCTGTACACAGCCACCTATGACTTGGGATCCAGGCCTCGAGGTTATAAAACTTTTTTTCATACTCAACTCCACTGAGCACGAAATTTATCCTGCTCATAAATGTTTAAATGCCAACAATTGTTGGCATTTTAACATTTATTAGCAAGATAAATACAACATCTTAGAGACTTTTAAAAAGCAAGAAACTTATTCATTTGTCGGTATTTTAGTTTTTATGAGCAGTTGAAATTTCGTGATCAGTTGAGTTGAGCATAAAAAAAGTTTTTTTAACACAGGAATGCAGGAAATGTTCTGACATGACTGAAAATTTGTTGACTGGGACGTAAAGCATAAACACAAACAAAATTCACTGCCACCTGTGTAGGTCAACTGTTAAAAGGCACAAAGAGGAAGATTCCTGCTTTTTGTTTTATTAACATAACAAGTACAATATGTTAACAACACATCTATATTAATAGCGGTCAGGAATAACTGAATTCTTCCAATGTATTGTATCAACAAATGTATTAACTGTAATGGAGTTAAAAATGTACGAGAAAATGATGTTATGGCAACGCAACTACGCCAACATTCTTATTTCACCTGGATTCATTTACCGTTCTACCCTTAACTCTGCATGCTGGGTAATTTATCATGTGGTTGTTGTCGTCTGCTGACTTGTTTCAAAATTAACTTTTTCAAAATTCTTTCAGGAACATGATCAGTGTCAAAAAGTTTTGATCCAGATCAGGACCGCCATTTTGTCGGTCCTGATCGGGGTCCAGACTGTTTGCAAAGGTTATCAGCTGACAAAAAAAGTCGCTGCTCATTCCATAAGAATTTTTCACAGACACACTTATCCTGTCATTATTTTTTGTTCTGAAAATGTTGTCTGCTTATCACATCTGCTGCATATATTCAAATGCATTCCCGGATTCTTTTACCATGGAAGCAATCCCTATGAACCCATATCAGACTCCCAGGGGGGGGGGGGGGGGGGGTACTCTGATTTTTTCACACATACGCAGGCTCTGACCAATTTTTGGGGTTCAAAATTTTGAATTTCAATATTTTTAGTGTTTTTCAGAAAAATGAATATTTTAGGGGGTATGAAGATTTTGTGGATATTTTTTGTGGTTGTCACGAAATTGGACTAGTTTTAGGGGTTATTTCTATGTATTTTAGGATATTTTCTAAAGGTAATTGTACAGAATGGGGATATTATTTTGAGTTGCAAAAATTTCATATATTTTTTTGAGGTGCTTGATATTCCTCTTATTTTTTGGGGGTAAACAGTAGATGCTGGGTCCAAGCCTACATATGAAGAAAAATGAGAGTACCCCCCCCCCCCACCCCCTGAGATCAGACTGCTCCTAAGGAAGAAATCTGATTGTTTGCAAAAAAGGCTTCTAAAGCACACAAGCAGATACGAGAGATATTCCCGATTTTTTTTGTTTCAAAAAAATTAATTTTGAAAAAAACAACAGCAGACGACAAAAAAAGCATGCAAAACTACCCAGCATGCAATGCTTTAACGCTGAATATGATGAATCACTTGGTGATTAAATTAAGCAAAACTACATCATTTATGCATGAAATCTAAGTCATTATTATAAATATTCAAAATGCTGATTTCTTTATATACATATATTTAATAAAATATAATGAAAGACAAGTTCTATAGCATGTACACTTACAAAAGGCACAGAAAATAATCCTATGACAGAAAATCAGAAATTACTCCAGAAATTCTTCATCATACTCATCTTTTTTTGTACATCATTCTCTTTAAGACAATCTGAATGCAAATGTTAACCCTTTTCCAGCCACTATTTTTTGATATGAAAATGTCTGCTTTTTACGTCTTCTCCATATTCAGACTATTTTTTCTTGAAAGCAATTATATGAACCCTGATCAGACTGCTCCCTTTGGAGCAGTCTGATCTGGGACCATATTGTTGCAATGGTCCATCTTGTTTGCAATATGGGCTACCTAAGAACATAAGCAGACGAGTAGAGCAGACAAAAAAGTTGTGACTGGCCAGCTAAGGGTTAATGACCATTATTCATCTGATTATATAGAGGATCTGACATGAGTTCTCATGTTTTATTGAATTTATTAAACGAGTTCGCTTTTTCGCAATGAGTTTAATGAATTCAATAATACAGGAGCACGAATGTTAGATTATATTTATCACATGACATTAAAATTACTTAAAAAAACATCAATATTATGCCATCTTTTACGCAAGGTTATAATGGACGTCATTACATTAAGTTACTAAATCTGTAAACCACTGGTGGTTTATCTATTTTATTGCATGGCGTTATATCACTCCCAGGCGCGATGTCATGTGATAAGTCGGCTTAAACTCAAAACCTTCAACTTCAGACAAATTTTATTGTGGCATTTCATCTGGGTCTGCATTGTTTGCCAAAGTACTCGTTTACAGGTTAACAGTAAATAAAGGGTTTAACTAACCGACTCAGCTCAAAATAATGAACTACTAAAGACACCATGAAAGGAAAATGTATTCTGTGCCTTTTGTAAATTACCACAATGTTCAGATCATGAAATATTGTGCAAAATCAAAAGAAATGTACACAATGACTAAGAGCTAGATTCTGGAAAGTGCAAATTTGGCCCTGTCAAATGCATTTATAAAATATTTTTTGACCATTTCATGTAAATTTAGTATCACATTAAACCCAAATTACATGAATATGTCAGAAATATCAAGGTTCTGCTTTGTAAGGGATAAAAAATAGGGGCTACAGTCCCCCACGTTTTAGGACTTTTTCGTATATTTGCTGTTTTTGCTGATAATTTGGTCATTTTAACTATGAAGTTCATTTTTAGGTTCACCTAACCACTCTTTTTCCTGGGCAAGCTTGACTAAGCAGTTAACCAGTACTTTGTGCACATACCTTTGCTTGTAACTGACAACAACCCTTCTTGAATCAGCGGAAGACGGTGATCAATCTCGGCAAAAGTATGGGACTGGGCCGGGATCGAACTCGCGACCCGTGGATCTGCAGTCGGACTCGCTATGGACTGTGCTATGAGGCCCAAATGAGGGGAAACATATTTAAACCATCATTATATTGCCAAACTATTGCAAAAATGGCATTATAGCACAATTTTCAGGACATTTATACAACACACGCCTTAAACCTTTGTGCATATTTATGCAGATTAGGGTTTCTTTGATTCTGAAATGCAAATAGATACATGTCCGAAACCAGTTTTTTGCAAAATTGTATATTACAGGGCCAAATTTACATATTTATGAACCTTAGGCTCTTTCAATCTAAAGCTTCTTGTAAATAACAATTTACTCCAAAATTCAAATTCTGTATCATTGATAAGGGGTGCATGTGTGGACTCTTAAACCTACAATTTCCAAGCATACAGAGTTAAATGATCTGCCCAGCAGACTCGTATCAACCTGGCTATACAAATCTTAAGTCTCATAAGGAAGCTTTGGGCCTTTGATACCATCTGAGCATTCCAATTGGGCCTATTTCACTGTTATTTTAATTGGTACTTTTTAAATTTAAATCAAGGATTTTCCTAGACCTGATTTGGGGCCGAATATCGGCCCCTTCCCAATTAAAAAATGATCAAAATTTCCCAAAAATATCATTCCCAATTTCTGAGTTGTACAATTTGGTGAAAATTTTATGAAAATCCGAACAAAAATACCAAAGTTACAGAGGCATAAAAATTGTCATAAAAATGTGAATGAAAACATGTTTTCATTCACATTTTTATGAAAATTTTCATGAGATCTTATGATGGGCAATTAAAGCAACAAATATGCTACAGCTTTACACAGCTAATTTCTTATATGGTTTTTACGGGTTTTCAATCCATTTAAAATGGCAGTTCATTTCTTTTAGACTGCATCAAGTTTTCCCAATTTTGATGGTCCAAATGCTTTTTTGTTTCCAAATTTAACAGGCCCATGACCCCAACTTCAGAAAGGTCGGAAAATCCCTGTAAATTTTCTTGCTTCTCATTCAAAACATATGTTTTGGGGACTCAAAAGAACCATCTAAATGAGACGGTTCTTTTGAGCACCCAAAACAAATATTTATATGGATTGGTAAGAAAATATTCACAAGTTTATGCTCATTTTTTGGGGGGTCTATCTGGACCTATGTACTTTTGGATAAATGTTTGGCAACAGGAAGCTGAAGATTTGAATGAAAATACTTCTCCCTACTGATCACATGATTTTTATTATTTAAACATGAAAACCAAAGATTAATGGGCCAGCCATGTTTGTACACAAAACTGAAATAAATACACAAAATATAAACAACTGACAGGACTACAAATCAATTTCACAAATATAACAACAGAAACACGTCAAAGATTTTTGGAAAGATAAATGCTATAATCTCAAGAGATTTTTGGGTCTTGCAGAGTTGCCACTGGATCAGAGACATAATCAGAACAACACAACTTAATGATAACTAGTAGCTTAATGCAGGTAGAAAGTATTGCAGAATTCTCCCTTGGGAGCATTCTGCAATACTTTTGACCTACATTAAGTGATGATCAGTATTGAAAACCAATTTTGGTCTTCTTGACAGTGGCCGTTTTACACAGGTTTTACTGTATTATGGTTTCTATCATAATAACAACCAAAAATTGTGGTGTACCATTATTGCTAAATAATATGGGCTATAAGCCATAGGACCAGTTAAGCAAAACATTTCAGCGTAAAATTGCAACTATTTTCTTATCCATCAGTATAAACATATTTTTGGTGCTCAAAAGAACCGTCTCATTGAGACTTTTCTTTTGAGTACCCACAACATATGTTTTGGTTGAGAAATAAATAAATAATTTTCAGCTATGCCTCTTATCTGGAGGCCTGCTATAAGCTCCATAAAACCCCAAAACTCAGAGACTGTCATTTATATTCACTCTTTATAAATAATACAGATGGGCCTGTAAGCTCAACATCTTTTTTAAACCTACATAACAGGTACTGTGAGTTTGAACACCAGCCTGGCCACTTTCTCCCTACCATAGATTCAAGTATGACTTTATCAGTTACATGTGAAAGAAATGTATTGCTGTGTTCAGACTATACAAAATGTGCAAACTTAAAAATACAGAGATCATTTTCAGCTTTCAAAGCAAAAACTTGATATGGCACTTATTTGAGTGCAGCAAGATTAAATAAGCTGTAACATGAAATTTCCAACAATGTGGCATTTTGACATGAATAGACTCAGATGAGCCTGTGCAGCCTCTTTTTAAGCTTAGAAACTCCAAATGATGTTCGGTCAGTAGCTTAACGTTCACAGAATATTCAAGAGACTAACAAAGGCTCTGATCAGACTGAGCGTATGCACAGGCTGATCTGAGGCTTTGCTGGTCACACATACCATTGTTGGAAATATCATATCGTGGCTCAAATTCTGCCTTAACTCTATTCTGATGCTCCTGAGAATTAGGATGATTTGACAGCTCTTGCCCTTTACTATTCAATTGAACTGTGTCATGAAATTAATAGGGTGGATGCCCTGAGGACAAAAACATCCTGAAGTGTAGATATTTAAGTTCAAGCAGAATCAATAGGAAAATCACGAAAATCCTGAACTTTCTAAACTCAAACCTTAAAGGAATACGCCTAATTCCAGTAGGCCTAATTTCATGACAAAGGGGCTGCTTGACCTTTAGAAAGCACCTCTTGAAGATATTATATAGTGGCTAATTCAAGGTTTTGGGGCTGACATATTACAAAAAAGACTACCCCCAAATCCTTAATTCAGGCATAATCCTGAAAACAGTTAGCCATTCGATTATTGTCCCACAAAACTGACGCTGAACTTAAATGGGAAACAGATTATGACACAAGCTTACATCATATATTGCACTACAAGGTAGGAAATGTATCTATGACCGAATAAATAGGATGAGATTCATGGATTGTTATGAGGTCAAAGTTATGAAAATCCTGAACTTTGGAAATTCTTACCTTAAAACTTGCAGTATTCTTACAACTTGTTAACAATTTCAAATTATAATAGTTAGTTATAATAGTTAGTTAGGCAACACCTAATAAATGTTTAGATTCCCATCCAAATTTTGAAAAAAAATTGGGGCGGGTGGGAGGTTTTTATTATTTTTTATTAATCTGACTGCTTTAAAGAACAGAACGGCACTGAAAGCAAACTGTTAATACCTTTAAACTAAATTGTCAAACTGAGTAAAAACCAGTTTTTTGTGTGTGTTTTTTTTGCAAAAATGCTGGCAAGAAAAAATGCACCAAAAATGTTCAGCCTTTTTAAACATTTTTTTTTCTTTTATATACAAATAAAAAATAGGGGTGGAAGATTTTTCTGAAAAACCATCCTCCCATTTTTTTTATTTGCATTTCATAGGGGCGGTGGGGATGAGAATCTTAAAATTTATTTGGTGTGGCCTAATCTTTAGATTACTCAAAACGGAGAAGCTGTTATAATCTAACTAATTCATTATTTTGAGGCTGACATTCTAATGAAAGTCAGCCTCAAAATCCTGAATTCAGGAACAATCCTGAAAATGTTCACCAATGTGAGTAAGTGAACCAGATACCTTACATTTGCAATTTTTCTTTTATCGAATTCTCAATCTTCTTTTGTACACATTTTCTGGATATAACGTGAGCACGAAATACAATTTTCATACACAAAAGTCTATATGAGAAACCATATAGGTGGGATCTTGACTTTTTCTTTTTGAATTATCAGATTTAGCTACCATACTGCAATATCAAAGGGACTAAAACACTGTTGTTGCTGTCGATAATGTACAAAAAAGAGAAAAGAATAAAAACACTGACTATTATGTGTATGAACTTTTAACTAGCTTGAATAAGTTGTAATTTCTCTTACTCCGTAAAACATTTTTATTTTTGTTTCACTTAGTTTTATGTGACTCTATGTATGCTCCTATGTGGACCTAAAATTAAGAATAAACATTTTGTATCTTGCAAGTGACATACAAAACTGATGATATTATAAGCATTTAGCTACAGCAATGGTTCGTTTCATATGTGCTGATCAATATATACATGTTTAGTAACAAGTTATCACAATGTAAGTTAGTGGTCAATGTGTAAATCCTGAAGGGCACATGATAAATGATTCAAAATAAATAGTATAGCAATATTATAACAATAGAGTCCTTAAGCTCTGGAGAAGTGATAGATTAGGAAATCATTTAATGTTATTCTTGCTATTTTCTTTTGTATACTGGAAACAACAGGTTAAGATAAACACATTTCTTCAGAGTAAAATTGTCAATATCTTCTTACCCGTAGTTTGAAGCATATGTTTTGGGTGCTCAAAAGAGACGGTTCTTTTGAGTACCCACAACATATGTTTCGGTTGAGAAATAAGAAAATTATTTTTCTGTTACACACTCTTAACTAAAGTCCTGCTGGAAACCAATAGATATTTGGTTAAGACCCAGATGAAATGCTGTATTTCAAAAGGGTCTGTTCACTGAGATTAAAACAGGCAAAACCTCTAGTCCTGTGGACTTTCAAGCTAGCAAAAATGGGCTAATTTATCCCAAAACTTAAATATTACATTTGTTTGCTAGTTTAAATAATTAACCATGAGTGGCTAGCGGTTCCATTATAGTGTATGTTTGTTTTTAAATTCTTAAAATATCACCTCTCTTAGCTGTCACACCTTGTCCCTACATACAATGCTAGATAGAACCTGCTGATTAGCATACTTGGTGGGACTGAGCTAGCTGCTGCTCTGAGCAGGTTTGATTATTAATATATATACATTATTAGAAATAATCTCCAATGGATATAACACAAGATACAACAAGGCATGCCGAACAAAAGAACAATAAATAACAAAATTAACAGGAGCATTAAATAAACAATCATAATACATATAAACCATGTCGTAAGAAAACCTGTGTTTGTTTCACAGTCTGATCAATATCATAGTTATTCTCTACATACACAATATGGGCCTCGACTTGAGAAAGTCTGTCTTCAGGTTTCGCGACCAAGCAAAACCAGTCTGCTAAGCTACAGAGACTAGCCAGAGTATTGAAATTTTGATTGTAGCAAGTGGAGTCTTTATCAGACTGCCTGTAAATGCAGGCTGGTCTACGTCTTTGTTGATCCCATGCAGTAAAGTCAGGTTTTTATGCATTGAGGCCAATATAATTGTAGGGCTGTGAAAATAGCAAAATTTGATACTAGCTCAGGGCCAAGTAAATGGCCATAAACGCAACTTGCCCAAAAATTTTTTTACCTGTCCCAAAGAACAGATGGTGCGAAGAACGTAGCCCTTACTGTGATGAAAACATATATAAACTCTTTTTTGAACATGTTATGAAACCAGATATATGCTCTATTGAAAACAGTGTAGATCCAGATCAGCTGGCTTCTTCTTCTTTAGAAGCCAGCTGATCAGAATCCAAACTGTTTTCCGTAGATATGACTTCATACATGTACTTATTAATCTAAGCACCAGGCCTCCAGATAAGAGCGCATAACTGAAAATAATTTTTCTTATTTCTCAACCAAAACATATGTTGTGGGTACTCAAAAGAACTATCTCGATGACACAAACACATGTTTAAACTGGTGAAAAGAAAAGAATCGCAATTTTACGCAATTTTCTTTTTGCTTAACTGGCCCTATGAGCACAGAAGTGGATTGCTTGAAAATGCAATGGGATCAGGTTGGACATGTTCAGCATGGTATTACCTCATCCCTGATAAGACCAACAGATACTAGATGGTTGCAAAGACAGGTTTTGTCACGACATGGCACACATCATTTCACTACACCTATCCAGGAGTATCTGATAATGATCAAAGAATGTTTTTTTTTATTATCTCTGCAAAACAGTTGCCCCTCATAATGGTGAAACAGTATATCAATGTGCTCATCTTGTTTGTTTGGCCTAGTTTGTGGTTTAACATCCCACTCAACAGCTATGGTCATGTCAATACAGTCAGTTGACCTTGCCACACTGATTTTCCTGGGAAAGCTTAGACTAAGCGGCTCTGACATCAGCCCTTCTTGAACCAGCAGAAGGAGGACAGTATAAAATATTTCATGATCAATCTCATGAAAGTATGGCGCCAGGTGGGGCTCACACTCACGACCCCTGGATCAGCAATCAGACTCACTGATTGCACTATGGGGCCCAACTCTACTGTGACTACATAGCTTGTGACCTTTGAATATGTGCACACATCAGCCTCGGTTTGACAGTAAGTTATCTCTGTACATCATTGTTCATGTTGTGCACAAAAGAACAATCCTTTTAAGATGGGTTTGTTCGAGCACCCACAATTTAAATAGTAAAATGAGAGAGAGAAAACAATTTGTTAGGTCAAAATCCCATAGACCACCCTCAAAATGACTCCGGGTGAAAATGAAAAAAAATATTCTTCAATCATTATTAAATACTCCTCTTAAATTTTTCATCAATTTAAAGTAGCGTTATAATGCTAGAAATGTAATAAGTATGACCTTTTAAAGTAACAAACTTAACTTAAACATACCATAAAGTGTGAAAAAAGGATCCTGATTTCATCTTATCTACACATATTTGATTACAAGACAAGTTTTTCCCCTTCAAAAACAACATAACTACAAGAATCAATCCAAAAAAAACAGATTCTACTGAAAAAAAATCTGAAAGAAACATTACACAATGTTGATTTATCTATTTGTTTGTTTGTTTAATCAATTTTATTTATTTATCTTTGGTTTTTAAATCAATAATCTAAATGACAAAACAGTGTAGACCCAAATCAGACTGCTCCAAGCAGTCTGATTTGGGTCCTCACTGTTTGCCTAGGCCTTTCTTTATAACATTGATTTGGGCATAAAAAGGTCATGTTGTGGCTTCCAATTTTTTTAACCATGACATTTTACAAAGGAATTATAAAAAATTACAATGAAATGGTAATTTTTCCTAGAATTCCTCTGTAAATTTGTCCCTTAATAACACTATTCACTTTTAACAGTCCATTCCTATGGACCTCAAATACAGCATTATAAAGGGACTGCATTTCAAAATATAAATGGCAAATATAACAGTAACTGAAAATAACAATACAAATTCGACGAATTTATATCCCCCGACGAAGGGTTATTTGAGAGAAACATGTATATCACAAAATATAAATCCCATTTATCTAACCCTTAGTTCACCTTCAGTATCATTCAGATCATAACAAACGCCTGTCAAGTATATCTTAGTGCTTAGTTTAATAAAAAAAAGTACACTTACATCTGCACAATTTCAATATCTTGACCTTTAAACCCATCCCCAGAGGTCAAGGGTGTATGTAAATTCAAAGTGTTACCTTGCATGTAGGTCTACACTTCTTCCACTTTAATTTGATATGCAACATGACCACTTTTAGAAAAGAAAAAAATGACCTTTTGACCCCACTCCAGGGGTCGTTGGTGTGTGTAATGACAGCATATTTTCTTTTCATGGTGCTCTGTGCTCAATTCCCTTTAATTTGATATGCAACATGACTACTTTCAGAAAAATATATAGTTTGACCTTTTGACCCCACCCCCAGGGTTGAGGGTGTGTCTGTGGGCAAAATATTTGCTACCATGTTTCTGCCAGCGTCGTCAGCTTTAATTTGATATGCAACATGACTACTTTCAGAAAACGATATAGTTTGACCTTTTGACCCTACCCCCTGGGTCGAGGGTGTGTCTGTGGGCAAAATATTTGCTACCATGTTGCTGCCAGCGTCGTCAGCTTTAATTTGATATGCAACATGACCATATTCTGAAAAAGTTTAATTTTGAGCTCGGCCCCACCCCCCTAAGTCCACCCAACGGGCTGGGACCAGGCCTTCAAACTAAAATCCCGTTTAATATGTTTCATATCTATTGCTGCTTTGCCTGCATGCAAAATTTCAGCTGAAAATATTAACAATTGCCTTAGTTATTGCGAAATTTAAATATTTGACCTTTGACCCCTTAGGTGGAAAAGGGGGTGGGGTAAAACTTTGACACTGCCATGCTTATCTACAGGCACTTGGCAATCATGGTCTATAGTGAGAAGTTGTTAAATATAATAGCTTTGATGAAATGTGAAGATTATCACACAAAAAAGCTAATATAGGTTTTGCCTTAAAATTGCCTATACTAAAACAAGGGCAATAACTCAAGTGTTAAGGGGTCGATTTTGACCAAACTTATAGGATATCGAGAGTCCATGGTACTTATCATTTGTACCAAGAATGAATCAAATCTGACCAATAGGTACTGAGATATGGTTCTGGACGGACAAAAAGTGTGGACGGACGGACGGAATGGACAGACAGACGCAGCCAAAACTATATCCCTCCGACTTCGTCAGGGGATAAATACTATTCATGATATTTTTACATTTAACCGTAAGATTTTTAAATATGAAATCTACCTTTAAATATGTAATGTGAAAATTACAAGCACATGAGTAATTTTCTGTTTATCAGCTTTTGGCTCCATTATTGAAACTTTCAAAGACATCAACCCATTTAAGTGGAATGGACTTTCCTATCCTTATTAATAGGATGGGTTCATTTACACTTTAAGGGCTGCTGAGTTGTATCTTTTCAATCTTATTCAAATTTTAATAGAAAATTCTGCAAGTTGTGAAGACCCTGATCAGATGCTGCATTATGCAGCGTCTGATCAGGGCCTGCACTATTTGCTTTGTCCTAAAATGGATGCTGAGATTATGGGTTAAAGCTACAGTGAATAAACAAACATTTACACAGATGGCATATGCAACGTGTGTTCATAATTATATTTAGATTTTTGAGGATTTGAGAAGCTGCATGCTGTATTGATTTTAAATCTTTATGATGCACAGCTTAATATAAAACTCCCTAAATCTGAATAACCTCTTTTTCAACTCACATTTACGCACTGACATTTGATATTAATGGCAAAAGCAGACTTGCTGAAAATAACTAATCACATCCTTGTTATTTTTATATTCAACATTTAAATGTAAATTCCATATTTATAAAATCCTGTGTGAACCCTTTCCTTCATGAATAACCATGCTAGGCTCCACCCACTATGAATAATTATATAAATACTCTCATGTTGGCACAAAGAACAAAGAAATTACTTATCAGGCCCAGTAGTGTAGGATCAAATATATCATATTTCCATTAGCAAACAGAGTAGACCCTGATTAGACAGCTCTTACAAGAGCTGCCTGATCTGGGTCTGCTCTGTTTGCAAGAGCTTTAAAAGGCATCTCTATGAGGGAAAGGGTTAATTGATATGAATTATGTCTATCATAACCAGAGGCTAATCTAGAGCCCATGAAACACCTCCTCAACAAATAAGGTTCAAGAAACTTGGCACAAAGTGAAAATATTAGGATATATAATTGCTTCTATTCTATTCTATTAGCTAATTCTGAGGAATTGTTAAGGGGGATAATTTATTCAGTAGTACTAATAAAGAAATTTTAGTTGACCACTCCTTGTCAATTTTGTATATTATGACTGTTCAGTATTATGGACCTAGCTGTGGCCTTCATTAAAATAAAACTCTTGTAATTGTATAATTTTGCAATCTTATTTCATGTGAAAACAATGTTATTTGCTCTTTAATAGAATGTTAGAAGCACTTATCAGAACTGCCCTGAGGTGGTTATCCACAAAAAGTTTCATGGAGATTTGGAAAACAAAAGGTCACAAATTATCTTTTCTACTCCTTATTATCATTTCTACTCCTCATTAATTATCATTTCTACTTCTTATAAATTATCATTTCTAATCCTCATTAGCAGCTCCTCCGAGTTGAACTTTATCAGTTCTTTAAATGATATTCAGGATGCATTCAAAAAGCATTTCTAGCTCCCAAAATCTCATTTTACAAACTTGGCACAAAGTGGTATGTTAGAACGTTTCCCTCAAGGTCTCCATCATATTGTTATCATTAACCCATATAAGCCTAGCGTCCTTCTTGTGGGACATCGGCAAACAGTGCAAAACCAGATCAGACGCCGCAAAATGCGGCGTCTGATCAGGTTCTCCACTGTTTGCTTACAGAAGTTTCTTTTAAAATTGAATAAAAATGAAAAATACCACCCAACAACCCTAAAATTGGAAATGGACTCGTCCAATTGTTAAGGATGGGAAAATACATTCAGCATAAATGGGTTAAAGCAAAAACACAAGATTTGGGTACTTAGGGCATCAGTGAGCAGCAGCCAAGGCTCAGATGAGGCTGTACATCTGCAGTCTTGTCAGAGCCATCACCACTCGCCATAACCAGTATTGCGTTTGAGTGTGATGATCGACAGGTTGAAGCCACTCTGATATGTACTAACAACTTACATCTCCCACAATATAGGGCAAAGACCTGAGAGAAGAGGGCAGCTATCTCACACAAATACATATATATGGGCATTGACGTGAGAAAATATGTCTTCAGGGTTTTCGAACAGGTCATACCCAAATCAGCATGCTCAGCTACAGAGATGAGCTAGAAAATTGAAATTTCACTTGTAGCAAGTGTATATATCATACTTTCCAATCAGTGAAAAACAAAGGTGCTGATCAGACTGTGCGGATCTGCAGGCTTGTCTGCCCCTTTGTTGTTCAATTACCCCGAAGACAGGTTTTCTCACATAGAGGCCTATATAACTAGCTTCATCTTGCTACAACACATTTTTCCAACCAAAAATAATATTTCTCTTATTTCTAAAAGAAAACATTTGTTATACTGCTCATTGGAAGAGTCTCATTGAGATGCTTCCAATGAGCTTCCAATGAGCAGCATAACATATGTTTTGGTGAAGAAATAAGAGAATAACAATCTGGATCCAGGGATCCGAATATCCCTTGTCTAAGGCTATAATTAAAGCTAGGAAAATTAAATTGGGAAATACACAGTATTTCATGTCAGAGCCAAAATGTAAGACAGACCCTTTGAGCATACACAGACAGAGAAGACCCAGATTAACATGATGATACAAGTCTTTTGAGCACTGATGGGTAAGAAAATAATCTCAAAAATTTTACTTTTCTGTACAAATAGGCATAACATATCATCAGCAATGATATTGTGAATAAGCTTTCCCTACTCTGAACTGCGGGGGTGTCACACAGAATCATCCTCGCAGATTATCGTGGGATAGGCTAGTACTTACAAAATAATGCTATAAGGAAGTAACTGCTTCCTCTGAGTACATAAACCACATTTTGCACCGACATGCCATTGTTATTCTCCACTATCACTTATCCTGTTTACTTGTGTCAATTTGATGCTTTACATGTAAATGTTGTATATATGTAAACGGAATAGCATATACCACATATTTTTTGAAGTGACATATAGGCCCAATGCGGCCGGGTGTTAAACATTAAATTATTATGTTCTTTGCTTTGCTATACACATGTCACTATAATAAAATTATCTTATCTTATCTTATCTTAACAAGGTTCTTACAGACAGAGGTACACCAAAATCAAGCAATTTTCAAGAACCATATAGCATCTAGTCCTTGAAAACTTTAGGAATGTGGACTATGTACTATGTACTATGTACTTCTCAAATGCAGGGCAATTGAGACAATTTTATGAGTTTATATGTTTTCTATGCAAAATCAAGGCAAAACACTTTTATAGACTTTGGTCTCCCACAACAAAGCTAAATCCTAAAATGTAAATACTTCCCAAGTCCTTTAAGTGTTTTTTTTCCATAACTTTTCAAGGCTGATCCTTTAACTCAACAGCCCTTAAATTTCAAGTACCGGGACTTTCGTTAAGAGTGCGTAATGAAAATTTAATTTTCTTATTTCTCAACCAAAACATATGTTGTGGGTACTCAAAAGAACCTTCTCAATGAGACGGTTCTTTTGAGCACCCAAAACATATGTTAAAATTGATAGGTAAGAAAATATTTACAATTATACACTGAAAATTTTTGTTTATCTAAACCTATGCTATATGTATGCACAAAGGGATGTTATCTGAAATTATAGCTCACTCATTAACCTGATGTAGTAGCGCCGGCGGCAGACTTAGAAAGAGAGGGGTTAATTAGCTGTATGGTAGTAGGATTCACCAGAGTTATCTGTCCTTGTGAGCTTTTACTCGTTGTCAGGGTAACTGGCACCAGGCTGAGTCCAGCCTTCGTTATGTCTTTGTCTGTGAGAACTGTTTGAGCAACCGACGGTGGCAGCATGAACACCTGATTCGTGGTACTTATTGGTGAGCCTGTCTCCTGAAACAGACATATATGGGCCAGTTCATGAGATTTTCACATTTATCGCATCGGCGAGCAGTTATGGCTCAGGTCACAGCTAGCATACACATAGTATTGGATGTAGTAAACTGGTTCCAAGTTGTTCAAAGTCACAACTGGTGGGGCATAATATTTTGTGGGCTGTAATTGGTGAGCCAATCATAGGTTGTATTACATAATGGTTAACTTGAAAAGACAACCACATAACAATGACTGCCTCCACCAACATACCCGGACCTTCATCGACTTATAACGGTGACGTCATAAAAACCATGCCAACACAACAACAAGTTTGAATGCAGCATTACAAACGCAATAAACGTCATAGAAAGGTAAATGATATGGCGATAATTGACAAAAAAAACCTATTTTTTTTTTCTGTAGCCTGTATGGAACTTTTTGGCAAAACTGATAAAATCTCGATAGATCTGTGAAAATCCGTGACACGGGCAGATTTTCACCCGTTTAGATTATTGATTACCTGTCCCTACATTAGCTAGTGTAGGAGAGAGAACAGTCTATGGATGTAGATGGATGAATACCAAAATTTAGACTTTTATCTTTGCTGGATATGTCAGCATGGGTACATGGGTGAAAGTTCAAAATTTCAAAAATCCTGAACTTTAGAAATTCTGAACTAAAAACTTCAATATGCCTACTAAATATTAGCAACTTCAAGTTTAAATGGCCAACTGTCTTTAGACAGACTGAACATAAATCAAAGAAGCTAGTACTATTTAAAACGGGTCACGTTGTTGCTGTCTTCATGTACAGTTTCATCATTAATCAACCAAAACGACAATGCCCTTGTATATATGCACCTAGGCAAGAATATTGGAACAGGGATGATTGTTTTATTACCATCTGTAAACATGCTGCGCTTTTAAAGCCGAGAAATTCCTACTTTCAGTTTCTACAGTTTCACACGAAATTACAAGGACCAAACTGATAGCAAACTCCCCGAGAGTGGTCTCTGCGCACATATTATTCTGAAAACACGTGTTCTTCAAGGAAGGCATAGTAAGAAGATGCAACTGAGCATTGGGGAGTTTGTATTGAGGCAAAAATAAAACATCAATAAGCAGTCCAGTAAGTTGATTCAGGATTTCTCAACGCATGGATTTTGACAGATTCACAAATCAGGTCTTCTGATTAGAAATGGATGAAAACTACGGGTTATCGGTAAAAACGTCCTTACAGGCAAAAGAACACACGTATTGGGTACATACTAATTTTCAACTCTATCCGTCTTTGGGGAAAAGGGACCCATAATTTACATCTGTACGGACGCTATCTGGAGCCCTGCTAGCTAGAATCTTTATAATTGAGTTACAGGTTTCAATTGTTGCCATAATCATAATATCAAGGCAGTGAACATCAGCTGGCTGATCTACATTTGTTACTTGCAAACACAATGAGTCAAAGTTCAAAATTTCCTAAATCATAAACCTAAAAAAATTTAATCTGAAAACTTGCAGTATGCCTATAAAAATGTTAACAATTTTAAGTTTGAATAGTCAATTGTCTTCAGATTAAGTGATTATAAATCAGTGAAGCAATCGGACATAATCTGCCAAATTCAGTATTTTGAGGCTGACTTTCAATGGAAAGTTTTCTTTCCATGGAAAGTCAGTCTCAAAATCCTGAATTTAGGAATAATCCTTACTCTTCTCTCCTTTTATCTTAAGCATTTTATCATTTTGGGTTACCCTCTTACATGTTGTTTAGTTTGTGGTATCCCAGTCAACAGCTATGGCCATGTCCAGACAGTCAGTTAACCTAACCATTGTTTGTTTGTTTGTTTTTTTGCTTTACGTCCCAAGTCAACAGCTATGGTCATTGCGGGACGGTCAGTTCACCTAACCACACTTTTTTCCTGGGCAAGCTTGAACAAGCAGTTAACCAGTAATCGTGCACATACTTTCGCTTGTAACTGACAACAACCCTTCATGAATGATTCAGCGGAAGGGAGGAGAATGACCGTAGAAATTATTTCATGATCAATCTCCACGAAAGTATGGGACCGGGCCGGGATCGAACTCGCGACCCCTGGATCTGCAGTCAGCTTCGCATCTGTAACCAGACATGTTACCGACTGCGCTACGCGGCCCGGTGTTAACCTTACCACACTTTTCTTTGGCAAGCTTAGAGTAAGCTGTCAACCTGTTCTCTGTGTACAAACTTCCGCTTGTAAATTTATGCTCTTGCATGAAGGTAATACTACAGTCAAAACTCTTTATAACGTCATTCTTTATAACAGAATATTCAGTATCCGACATAAAATTGCTGGGAACGGATCTGTCTCCACTAAACCTCCCTCTTTATAACAGAATATTCACTTACGACACCAACAGTAACTTCTGGGAACAGATATACAATTTCTATTGAAAATAAATTCATTATAAAAGAATTGTTACCATGTGTCTGACAATTTTGTCTCAGTTCAAGGTCTTTCTGCATGAACATGTTTCTGTCTTACTTGATAAGAGGGAAGTTTTGTGCATTTTGATGCAATATGAAATTGAACTGATGTATACTTAAGGAATAATATCATTTTAATTCATTTGTATAATATTTTCTTTTACCAAATGATTATTATGTGAAAATCTGGTATGGTCAGAATTTCTTTATAACAGCAAATTCACTTTAACGTCAAAGATAGCTTGGAACAAACAGTGTCGCTATAAAGAGGGTTGTCTGTATAAGCTATTATTACAATATTTTACCTACCTAACTTGTAATTGACTTTGCTTATTGACTTGAACTTACACTATTTTACCTACCTGACTTGTAATTGTTGTTGACTTTGCTTTATTGACTTGAACTTACAATATTTTACTTACCTACCTTGTAATTTTGTTATTGACTTTGCTTTATTGACTTGAACTTACACTATTTTACCTACCTGACTTGTAATTGTTATTGACTTTGCTATATTGACTTAAACTTACAATATTTTACCTACCAGATTTATAATTGTTATTTACTTTGCTTCATTGACTTGAACTTACAATATTTTACCTACCTGACTTGTTATTGACTTTGCTTTATTGACCTGTCAACCTGTTCTCTGTGTACAAACTTCCGCTTGTAAATTTATGCTCTTGCATGAAGGTAATACTATAAGCTATAAATACAGTATTTTACCTACCTTACTTGTAATTGACTTTGCTTATTGACTTGAACTTACAATATTTTACCTACCTGACTTGTAATTGTTATTAACTTTGCTCTATTGACTTGAATTCAATATTTTACCTACCTGACTTGTATTTGTAATTAACTTTGCTTTATTGCTTTACCTACCTTACTTGTAATTGATATTGACTGCTATATTGAATTGAATACAATATTTTACCTTCCTGACTTGTAATTTTTATTGACTATGCTTTATTGACTTGAATACAATATTTTACCTACCTGACTTGTAATTGCTATTGACTTTGCCTTGTTGACTTGAACTTACAATATTTTACCTACCTGACTTGTAATTGTTATTGACTTTGCTTTATTAATTTGAGCTGAGACAGATGATAGAGGGGCCACCTGTGATTTAAGGTCCACCGAGGGGTGGTTCACCACCATGTGATTACGTAAGCCTTGTGCTGACTTGTAGCTTTTACCACATTTACACCTGAAGGCTTTCTTAACTCTGAAATTATAAACAATTTATTTAGTTGACAAATTTACCCTTGTAATGATGAATCCAGAATTTTTTATTGGTCTGTGGTTTAACGTCATAGTCAACAGCCATGGTCATGTTGAGATGATCAGTTGACATAACCACACCTTTTTCTCCTCGGCAAACTTAAGACTTAGCGGTTATATAACCAATACTCAGTGAACAAACTTTCGCTTGTAACTGACAACAATCCTTCTTGAATAAGCTAAGGAGGAGAATGAACTGTAAAAATATTTCCTGATCAATCTCCACAAAAGTATTGGGCTGGGCTGGGCTTGGATCTAACTCACCACCCCTGGATTAGCAACCAGACTCGCTTATGACTGTGCTATGAGGCCCGACTGAAATTTCCTGATCAATCTTCACAAAAGTATGGGGCTGGGCCGGGGTCTTACTCACCACCCCTGGATTAGCACCGGACTTGCTTACGATTGTGTTACGAGGCCCGACTGAATCTGGATTTGTACTTTTTGTAAACACAGTAGATCCAGATCAGCTGGCTTCGTGAGAAGCCTACTGATCAGGATCCACAGTTTTGCACTCTGATTGAAATCACATACATACAACTGGAATGCTACAACAGGATAAAAATTAGGGAGGAGTGCAATGCATAAAAATATTCAGTATGACCTGGGTAAAGGCAGCAATATGCAACTCATAATCATATTTTTACTCTCAAAACTTTTACTCTCAAAATATTTCCTTAAATGGATCTATGGTACATGCATAGGTCCATTTAAGGAAACAGAGCAGACCCAGATCGGACAGCTCTTGTAAGAGCTGCCTGATCAGGGTCTACTCAGTTTGCCCATGGAGATATGATATTTCTGATCCTTCACAAGCGGACCTGACAAGTAATTTCTTTGTTCTATGTACCAACATGATAGTTTACTCATATGATTATTCAAAGTGGGTGGAGCCTAGCATGACTATTCATGATGGAAAGGGATTAATGCACATATGAAGCTATCTAGTTACCTACCAACTTGGGGAGAAATTGAGGGATTTAATAAAGTTGCTTTGAAACTCATGAGAAATGTAATACATCTCATTACCAATGTCACTATAAAGTATTTAAAAAAGGAATGAAATTCATTTTGGGGAATATATCAATGTGTAAACTCTGGCATTATATCACTTAAAAACTGAATAAAGTCCGGTGAAATTTATGTTAAGTTTGTTAACGTTTGTCAAAGTATACACTTTGTCTTGAAAAAATCCATAAAAATGAGTTATATTTGTATAATTCAAGACCATGTTTAATTCTATTATACTTTTGGAAAAAATATTGCCACAGTTAGATACTGAAACAACCCTTCAGTGTTTAAAGACCCATGCGGATGGCAGACGATATATTTTTCTATAAGTGGTTGGTGCGGATAGATTTCAAATTATAAGGGTCATTGGTGTCCGACCAAATCAAATTACATGGGTGGTTGGTATATCGCTGCGTGGAAGGGGAAGAAAGACTATTATCTGCCAAATAAGAGAGAATTTTTATCAAATCTAGCCAAAAGAAAGCGTTGAGCTTAGCAAACCGTAGAAACGGCCATTTTTGTTTACAAGCAATCGTCAAACCTCGGATGTTTCCGTCAAATATTGGTAAAAACGGTACCGAAATAGTGGCTTCTGTAGCGGTCATTACTTCACTGTGGAAACATGTATTTTCAGAAGAATTTATTCAAGGAAACAACGCTATAGGGTAGTTAGGCCACTGGTAAAAGCCAATACCTGTAAAAACTTGTACCAATAAAGACTGAAACTGGACATTGGAATAATATGTTTTACCATTTCTTTCATTGAGAAGAATGCGCAGTTGATTACACTCATTATAATTGTGAATTGATCTGTTTGATTGCTTTGCACATTTAAGGTAGCGCCAAAGTTCATGTTATTCTTTCTTCTGAGGCTTTATTATTTCAATTTGCTTTATGGCGCACTCAGTCTCTCATCATGACCGCCGCACCCTCCGCAATCAAGACAACTCGTCGACAGAACAATTTGTCGACACATTTTTTGAGACAACTCGTGGACAGATAGTGAGACAACTCGTCGACACTTTTGTTCAAAGTTAATTGACCTGTGATTTATAATTATAACTATCTTTTCTGCAGTTCAAAAATTTATCTTGAAGACTAAACGCTTCTGAACAACAACAACACGACAACAACAACCTATTTTATAACACATAATACATCTGTGATCTCTTCAGCCACTTACGCCTCGCGTTTGTTCTTGCCTTCTTGCAGTTCTTTGCGGCCTAGTGATCACCTGCGTAAAGAAACTGGTGCAATACTTTACTGTATCGATTTCTGATCTTTGCCCTTTACTTACTTACTTTTATATCCCTTCTCAAACATTTGATTTTGCCTTACGAGCCAAGCACTTGAGCTAAACATATTATTATGCTTCCATATTATTGTAGTATAAGATAGAATGAGCTACAAAACGAAGCGCGCTGATTGTTCCTGTTATCGCGTTGAACCTGTGTAAAAAAAAAAACAACAATAACAATCTAAGTTCCATCCCCGTGGAGCGATATGCACTCATTGCTTTATAGTATAACTAATGGTTACTAAAAGATCCAAATATTATTTGTATATTGCATGAATACGAAGATAATCACATCATCTTAGCTATTGAACATTTGAGGGATACAGATTTGAATAAGTCTTCGGACTTCCTTCTGAATCCCGTTTGTATAATGCTTATGTATATCATAACTATTTTGCTTTGTAAGTATTTATGTATTGTGCAAATGAAATAAAGTTTAAACTAATTATAACTGGTAATAAGGGGCAATTAGGGATTCTAATATAATGTGTATTGAATGCAGTCAATGCGCAATATTTGTGCATATGACTGCTTGGATGCCTCTGTATATTGGTGACGAGCTGTGTCATATTTATACGTACAAAAATCGGAGTGGGTTGTTGACAGATAAAAATTGCTTCACTTAATGCAAGTTTGGGTGGGGATTGGATCTAGGGAGGAGGTTTAGTCTACCCCATTGTTATTTTCTCTCTCTCTCTGTCTGTCTATCTCTAGGAGGCCAGTGATTCTAAATAGTTATTTTTTATTTTTTAGGTCTTGCGTTCGATGCGTATTTTAATAGTTATTTTGTTTATTTCATTTTAATGTCTTTTTGTTCATACCGTATTCATTTTATTTTATGAAAAATGGTCATTTATATTGATAAACTGTCTTAAAATTACCCGTGAGCTCATTAAAAATTAAAGCAATTATCATTTACTGCTCAATTGACTTAGAATAAAGGTGTCGACAAGTTGTCTCATAAAGTGTCGACAAGTTGTCTCACAATCTGTCGACGAATTGTCTTGTCCCCCCCCCCACAACCACCCCCATCTTCTTTCCTGAAAACGATCCAATGTCTTGCTGTGACATTTAATTTGGACAGCAAATTTGGATCCAAAGACCTGCACTGATGTTAGCAAAAATGTGGTGTTCAATGTCTGAATTCGCCTGCCGATTTTGGACGATCTCTGTCGTCTACACCCCCTGAGTCCAGAGGAGGCTCCGTGAACAAGCTGCTGGGGAGTTGGGGAGTTAGTTGCAGAGATGCGCATGCGTACTTGCAACTGTCTGATATAAACACCCGCTTTGCGACGAAAAAAATCGAACATCTGTATTTTTACCTTGGTTACGTCTTCTCTCATCATATCATAATCGGATTTTTGATTAACGTGCAGGTGCAGGGGCATCATCCACATCAGTGGGCCCCTTTCCAGGTAACTGGCTAGCTGCACGCATAGCAGATCTCACACCTGATCTCCAGGTGCTCCTTTCTTGAGGGTCAACTGTGGTGAGCTTCCACTCACGGCAGTCTTTCTCTGTCAGTTTCTTCCATGTTTGCTTGGGCCTCCCTGCCCCCCGCTTGCCGTCAATCTGCATATCATATGCTGTTCTGATTGCACCACTCGAACGCGCCACATGCCCAAACCAGCGAAGCCTTCTCTCTCTCAAAATGAGGTCGAGGTCCTCAAGCTGAAGCTTTGCCAGTAGCTCGCTTGACCTTACACTGGCCACATCATCTGGCTTGATACTGCAGATCTGTCTGATCATGGCCCTATCATTGCGTTGCAAGCGCTGCAGGTTCGTCTTGGTAAGTGGCCAAGTTTCACTGGCATGGAGCATGGCGCTCCGCACGCAAGAGCTGTACACATGGCCACGGGTCTTGTAAGAGAGGTGGCGGGATGTGAGAACTGGTAGTAGCTCCCTGAACTTCTTCCAGGCGGTTTTCACACGAGTAGTGACTGCCATTTCACAGCCTCCACCAGCAGAAAGCATGTCACCTAGGTAGCAGAAGGAAGCTACCACCTCAAGCTTATCAGGTCCGACCTGGACTTCACTCTGTGGTCTGCCGTCAATAGGGCGACATTTCCCATGCACCGTGCACACCTATAATCAGGATTTGGTGTCAGTCTTTGTAGCCCACTGCATTTCTTATGCGCCCAAAGTTTGCAGCCATTGCAGTAGATGCTGTTGTTGCTTACTCCTGTACAACAGACAGCGCATGGGTAATCGCCTGAACTCTGCAAGAGATCCAGGCCTCTACCACAGATCATGACTTTTGTCTTTCCTGCATTCACCCTCAATCCTTTCTTCTCCATGGCTTCTTTCCATATCAAGAGCCACCTGACACATTCCTCTAGGGAGTCAGCAATGATGACAAGATCATCTGCATATAGGTCCTCCCAGGGAACACCAGCCCGAAACTCACGTGACAAGGCCTCCAGCACAATGATGAAGAGCAAGGGACTGAGTACGGATCCCTGATGGACCCCGACCTTCACCTCAAACTCTTTGCTGAAACCCTCGCCAACAGGAACCCGGCTTCGTGCATTAGCGTACATTCCCTGGACTAACCGCACAATCCATTCCTCAACGCCTAGCTTTCTCAGGGCCCACCAGATAACCTTCCGAGGGACACGGTCAAATGCTTTCTCTAGGTCCACGAAGGCCATATAAAGCCTCTTGTTCACTGCTAGGTATTTCTCCTGCAGCTGCCGGACCACAAAGATTGCATCTGTAGTGCCTCTTCCTGGGACAAAGCCAAACTGGGAGTCGTCAATAGACACCACCTGTCTTATGAGACCATCGACAATCCTCTCTAGGATCTTCATGGCCTGCTCAGTCAGCTTGAGGCCTCGATAGTTGCCTCTATCCAAAGCATCACCCTTGCCTTTGTAAAGGCAGACAATGAAACTCTCCTCCCAGTCAGTTGGGACCTTGCCGTCACGGATAATCGCAGTAGCAAGATCTCGGATCATGGTGGCCCCTGTATCACCTGCTGCCTTGATCATCTCCACCACTATGCCTGATGGACCTGCAGCTTTGCCCGACTTCATCTTTGAGATGGCCTTCTTCACCATGTCAATAGTGATTGGGATAGGCGGGCCTTCTAACGGAGGTTCATTGGACAGGTGATCAGGGTCCCAATCAAATTCAACGTTGAGAAGCCTTTCATAATGTTCAGCCCATACATTCTGCTTTGCCTCCTCGCTCATTGACATTTCCCCAGTGTCATTCTTCACTGGCTTGTCGCCTACAACATCAACATTCTCTTTCCTCATCTGGTTGGCGAGGCGGAAGATATCAGACGACTTGTGGTCAATGCCCTCATAGACCACCTTTTCTGCTTCGTGGCGTGCATGGTGCACCACACGTCTGGAGATGCGCTTGGCAGTGTTATATGATGCTCGTGTGCATTTGCCAGCCTTCCATGCTTTGAAAGTTTGGCGCTTGGCTGTGATGGCATCATCTACTTCCTTATTCCACCACCAAGTTTCACGTCGCCATGGGTGGGGCTTTGTTGTGCCGCACACCTCCTCTGTTGTCTTCAGCAAACCTGTCTTGAGTTTCGCCCAGATTTCCTCAGTAGTAGCAGCCGCTTCAGTTTCCACAGCGGGCACATGTGCCTTGAAGACTTCCTGGAATCGGCTACATGTTTGAGGATCTCTGAGCTTCCACACTTTTTATCTCTAAAGGATAAAATGCATTTTATGTGTCGAACCCGAAGTTTCACCAATGCGAGGGAGCAGATGGGGAATTTTACACCACTGGGCCTTAGGAAAATTGAATTCTATGGGTAGTTGGTGTACGAATCTTTCTAATTACATGGGTGGTTGGTGTCTGAGGAAATTGAATTCCATGGGTGGTTGGGTAAAAAAAAAAAGTGCTGCCTCCCCCCCATCCCCAGGTCTTTTTTTCTGGAATAGCCCTAAAATTAACTGTCTATAATTATTGGAGGGACGCAAATAATTACCAAAAAGAGAAAAACACACCTGTTTTTATAAGATATTTCACTTTCCCGTGCAGTTTTCAGCTATAGTGAACAGATTTATTGTGAAAACATAACTTAATTCTACTTTTACAAATGATTTAAAAGAAAATAATAAAATTCGAAAATGTTCATAGTTGCAGACTTAGTCTCTTTAAGACAGGTTTTACTGAAGTAAGATTCTGGACAAACAAAATCTACAATATTCAGTGTCAGAACAAAAGTATTCAAACTAATTTATTCATGAACATCAGGGTTCAAGCTGGGCCCTGACAGTAGGGAGAAGTGACTTCTCCCTCCAGGAAAATTAGGGAGAAGTGACAGTCAGATAGGGAGAAGTTATAGTGCAAGATTATGGCATTTTCTGTCAGTTTAGAAGCAAATTAGCTATAACACATACTATTGCCATTAAATGAAAGGAGAAAACAATGCAGTGTTAGTAGATTGTCACCACAGAATTTATTGTTTTTAGGGAGACTCTCACTTCTCTCTGGGTCCTATTTAGGGCGAAATGTTGGCCCCTAAGGCGTCTATTTTGCCCTAGTGGCCCCCTAGCTTGTTCCCTGAACATGTGTAAATACCTCATTTCTCTTCGATGTCCATGTCTGGCATGATATTTGATGCCATTCACATTCTTGTACCTCTTCTTACAACCTGGCACGGGGCATGCAAAAGGTTTATCCACGTCATCATCTTTAAGATTCGACATCATACTACAAAAACATAATGTCTAGATAATGGAAACAATTGAGCATAAATATGTTGATATTTTCTTTTATCATATTAATGTCGCATCTGGGAGTGTAAGAACGCCATGCAATAAAATCTATAAACCACTAGTGGTTTACAGATTTTCGGGAAACATTATGACATCCATAACAACGTTGCGTACATAATTAATGACAAAATTATAATGTTTTTATGGCAGAAATGATATTTCTAAGTAATCTTAATGTCATATGATAAATAGAATCTACCATTCATGCTCTTGTTATATTGAATTTATTAAACTTGTTGCGAAAAGAGATAAAATGCTCGATAAGCCTCGCATTTTATCTCTTTTCCCCCCAACTCATTTTAATAAATTCAATAAAACATGAGCACTCATGTAAGATCCTCTATGCTGTTTAAAGTTGTGGGATTTTTTTCATCTCTAGTAGCCATTTTTTAAGCGGAGCAAAATCACTGAAGCAGTTTTGGTAGAGGGGCTAAAGAAGAACATTTTAAGTAAAATTACTTTGAATTTGGGCCCGCAGTTCAGAAGATCTATGTTGTATAAATACTTTTCTATTTTTAGCTGTGGTGGCAAGTTTATTCAGGGGAGTGGACTTGTTTGAGCAATTTTGGTAGTGGGCATTTATCTCAACTTTCTCAAGTTGAGCACTCTACCACTGAGCCACTGTGCTCCTCTGGGAAACCATGGTGTGAAATCATATTGTAACTGATTGTAATTGAACCAAATGTTTAGGTAATGTTAATAGATTTTTCTTTTCAAAGTTCTTGGATTATTTTGTTCAGTGGAGCGGAATAGTTGGAGCAATATTGGAGAGAGCAAATTAGGAAACAGTTGTGTGTACAGTAAATGTTCTAAACTTTCAAACACATTTAACTTTCTTTTCACAAATGAAAAAAGTCAATAAGCAATGCTTATTAGATACCCCCCGCACAGTAAGATTCAGTGAAAAACCCTGCGCAGTAAGATTCAGAAGGCACCATCTATGCATATTCAAAAGCCTTATTTGAGAAAAATTGTCTAAGTTCTCATAGCTGTAATTTTGTCAAAAATTATTTTTTCTGAACCCAACTCCTTCATGCATATGTTCAATGTGTCTACATTGTATAAGCAAAGTATCAAATTGTTCCATCCAAAGCTGTAGTAGAAGTTGATCGGCCCATGAAGGCACCATCTATGCATATACAAAAGCCCTACTAGGGAAAAATTGTCATAGTTCTCACAGCTGTAATTTTGTCAAAAATTATTTTTTCTGAACCAAACTCCTTCATGCATATGTTCAATGTGTCTACATTGTATAGGAAAAGTATCAAATTGCTCCATCAAAAGTTGTGGTAGGAGTTGATCGGCCCATGAAGGCACCATCTATGCATATACAAAATCCATATTAGGGAAAAATTGTCATAGTTCTCACAGCTGTCATTTTGTCAAAAATTATTTTTTCTAAACCCAACTCCTTCATGCATATGTTCAATGTGTCTACATTGTATAGGCAAAGTATCAAATTGTTCTATCAAAAGCTGTGGTAGGAGTTGATCAGCCCGTGTATGGCCTATAATAGCATAAGCATAAAACCCTATATTAAAAGCCATTTAGAACTACAAAGGGAAATACCTCTAATAGAATTGGCCCCTAGCCCTTACTTTTTTGTCTAAAGTATTTGTCTTGCATATATGAACATGTTTGCAAGGTTTGATGAAAATCCAGCAATGACTCTTCAAGTTATTAAAAAAACAAAACGTTACGGACGGACGGACGGACGCACGGACAACGTGAAAACAGTTTACCCCACCACAAACAAAGTTTGCGGGGGGTATAATAAAATGTTGGTTATCCGGGCTGGAACTCACTAAATGCTTGTCAGACTAACCTACAAGGAAGACTCTGATCAGACCACTTCTTCAGGAGGAGTCTGATCTGGGCCTGCGCTGTTTGTCTAGTCCTTTTTGGCAGGCAACTTGCGTTCAATATTTCAGAACAATTACCATAACTCTTTTTTGAAGCTGTGTAGAATATGTCATTTTTAATAGGGTTTCCAATCTATTTTTATCGACAGAAAGTTGTTTTTGTTGAAAGCTGTAATGAACCTGTCTTTGTTCGTGTTGATTCTTTACATCCCAGTCAACAATTTTTCAGTCATGTGGGGACAATTTCCTGTCTTCCTGGGTTGAACCAGTACTAAGCAGAGAACACAGGTTTAGATAAACAAAATGTTTGAGCGTATAATTGTAAATATTTTCTTACCCATCAGTTTAAACTTATGTTTTGGGTGCTTAAAAGAACCATCTCATTGAGACGGTTCTTTTGAGTACCCACTACATATGTTTTGGTTGAGAGAACTATTTTTTTTTGTACGCACTCTTCACTGAAGGCCTGAGAGAATAAAGTGTCTTGCTCAAGGACACAATGCAGTGCCTCCGGTGAGTATAATGAACCTGTGTAAAATATGAATAACTTCTCTCTGATTCAATTCACCCCAAAATTGTTCTTTATCAGCTACCTCTCATATTAACTGCATTGTTGCATGTTGCCTGATAAACGCCTATCTCATCGCATGTGCCTTTATCAGGTCATGATGAAGTACTTTTTGAATGATTTCGCTAATGACGCTGAAGCAACACAAAAATCGAAAATCACATCATAATTGCTAGTTTGAAGAGTAAAGCAAAAGGGAAACTGATAAATAGAGTACCAAGTTCGCATCTTTTAATGTCAAGTCTACCAGGCTCGGCTTTGAGAATGCTTGTTGACATCGCGAGGCAAGCCTCGTGATTTCAACAAGCGTTCTCAAAGCTTTGCCTGTACAAGCCTCGCGATGTCAACAAGCATTCTCAAAGCCTTGCTTGGTAAACTTGATATGAAAAGACACTCACCTAGTATTCTCTATTTACTCACCCCAGAATAAGTTCTGTGGTAAATTCTTCTTGTGTAGTGTAGGAATCATCACTATCCTCGTCATCACTCCCAATCTCATCATCACCAAACTCACTTCCTGTAAATATATCAGCATACATCCATAGGTCCAGATAGAAAGAAAATTTCAGCAAACAATTGCAAATATATTCTTATTTTCTTCAGTTTTAACATGTGTTTTGGGTGCTCAAAAGAACCGTCTCATCGAGACGGTTCTTTTGAGTACCCACAACATATTTTTTTGCTTCAGAAATAATAAAAATCATTTTCAAATACGCAGTCTTATCTGGAGGCCAGTAGATCTATAAAGGGTCAGAAATAGGGAATACCAGGTAAGTGTCTTTTGATATCAAGTTTACCACGCAAGGCTTCAAGAACACCTGTTGAATCGTGAGGCTTAACATGCCGAGCAAGTGGAACACTTGATATCAAAAGATGGGAACCTGGTATTCTATTTATCAGTTAACAAGTTGGTTCACTGTTCAAACCAGCCATTAAGACATAATTATCGATTTTTTGTCTATTCAGCGTCATTGGCGACCTCATTCAAGAAGTGCAACGTCATCATTATCAGATAAAGGCACATAACATGAGATAGCCAACATTTATTAGGTCAGCGTGCAACTATGCTGCATGCATTTAATATGAAAGGTAACTAATCATAGAAAGAGCCTGTGTTTCAGGTGTCAGGCCTGATCAACCCTACTCAATGGCTGCCGTCTGGTAAACTTTTATTCAATTTTTGCCAATTTCGTGCTTTAGTTTCATTTCTCTAAATAGTGTGACAGCTGCTGCTGTCTTTCAAATGCTTAAAATTAGCTATTTCACGATTTTTGTTCATTACGGTAATTAGTGTGACCGCTGCCATTTTGTCTTACAGACCCTTGAAATCAGGGAGCAGTCTGTTTAGTATTCACACTTATCATCAGTCTAACAATACCTTACACACCTTATCATGGTGAAGAATGGACCTATTTGAATTTTAGGATAAATAGGATGAGAGATTCAGGCCCCGGTTTAGGCGTCCAGGCATTTAGTGCAATGATAGCTACAGTATATGTTCTAAAATTTTGAACACTTTCCTCTTTCTGTTCTCAAAAATAATGTTGGTTATCAGGGCTAGAAGTCACAAACAGGGAAGACCCTGATCAGACTGCTTCTTCAGAAGCAGTCTGATCTGGGTCTTTGCTGTTTGCCTTGACCTTTTTGACAGGCAATTAGCGTTAATTATTTTTTAGATAATTTACCATATTACCTGTGGGTGTGGAGCTACGTGGCAAGAACTGTGGAGACTGTGAGCGGGATTTCTTCTTGATACACTCTATGGGATCCTTTCTAGCTGCTTCAGAAAAGTACCTGAAAAAAACATAGACAAAACTAGAAAAATATGTTTATACAAGTCAACACAGTGCCCACACCCATATTCTAGTCTTGAAGTTTAACTTCAGGACTTTTAGTTAAGAGTGCGTAACAGAAAAGAATTTTCTTATTTCTCAACCAAAACATATGTTGTGGGTACTCAAAAGACTTGTCTGCATGAGACGGTTCTTTTGAGAACCCAAAACATACATTAAAACTTACTGGTAAGAAAATATTTACAATTTTACGCTCAAAAATTTTGTTTATCTAAACCTATGCTTACTTTCTTCAAAAGCATATTATGGTGCACTACTACAAATATATGTTTGCATGCTCTTCCATCTTCCAAGATATACACATGTGAAATATTGAAGCTTTGTTGTTCAAAAGGTACATTGTATTGGCCACAATGTAAAAGTAGGTTTCACCAGGCCCCTCAAATCCATTGGGCCTAGGTGGCCCTTAGACCATCTATAGCACCTACAATGTTTGCTGGCAATATCCCTGGTCATTAAATGAATCAAACAAGTTTTAAGCAGATAGTTAGATTCATGATTGCCATTAGTATTATATTATTCTTTCCGAACGTAAAAAGAAGTCCTGGAGAGTTTATATCAAATTTTGCTAAAAAGTGTGAAAAATATGAATATAACTATATATATATTCTTTGAAGGAAATATAATATATACATGCTATGCAAAGTACATTAAATCTTCATGTAAAGGAACACAACTATGTATAATCATGATAATGTGATCATTTTGCATGATTTGTTTGCTGCTATTAGTACCATTTTTTACACCTTTGGTATGGTGCGGCCCACATTAAAACCCATGACCTGCTCCGAAAGCGGATGCTCTCACCAACTGAGCCTTCCAAACTTATCAAAATTATATGTAATTTGTTGAACAAAGCAAACAAATAGTTCTAGATCAGACAGCTCCTAGTTGCCTACCAAAAGGGCCAAGACAAACAGGGAAGACCCAGATCAGACTGCTTCTGAAGGAGCAGTCTGATCAGGGTCTTCTGTTTGCTATTGCTATTCTGACAAGCATTTTGGGAATTCCAGTCCTGAAAACCAACACTTGATTTGAGAAAAGAAAGAGAAAAGTGTTTGAAATTTTAGAACATTTACCGTAGATAAAATAGAAATTCATATATAGACTTACTTTTTTGATTTGATTCTTTACATCCCATCAACAATCTTTCAGTTAAACAGGGGCGGGTCTTTCTAGGTTGAACCAGTACTAAGCTAAGATAAATGTGTCTTGCTCAAGGACCACAACTCAGTGACGCTGGTGAGACCTGAAGGCCTCTCGGCCTCGAGTCAAGCACTCTACCACTGAGCCACTGCGCTCCCTATATAGACTTACTTGAGAATGTAGCTAAGAGCAAGCGATGATGGATGGTCTCCTTCTTGCTGTTCAAGTGTGAGTGGATCTGCCGCTGAATGGAAATAATAAATATTAACTATAATTTTATTTGCATGAACAAAAATAGCTAATACCATTTGATCCATAGGTTAAGATAAACAAAGTTTTTGAGCGTAAAATTGTTAATATTTTCTTACCCATCAGTTTATCAAGCATATGTTTTGGGTACTCAAAAGAACCGTCTCATTGAGACGGTTCTTTTGAGTACCCACAACTTATGTTTCAGTTGAGAAATAAGAAAAATATTATTTTGGTATGCACTCTTAACCCTTTATGCGCCAATAGCCGTCTGCTTTTCTCGTCTGCTGAAATGTTTAAGAAGCCTCTCAGAGCTCTCACTAGATTTTTGAAAACAGGAGTCCAAGAGCTCTCTTTGTCAAAAAGTGGGAGTCCCACCATACAAAAGAATATATCCTCCTTCATAATATACGAGTCCCAGCCAAAAAATGGGAGTTCAGAACTGCAAATCAGCAGTTAGTGAGAGCTCTGCCTCTATGCCAAACAGTGTGGACCCAGATCAGACTGCTCTTATAGGAGCAGTCTATTCTGGGTTGACACTGTTTGCTTCTATATTAAATTTGTCAGTAGTGTAAGGCAGTTATTTGCAGCAGACAACTTCAGCAGATGACATTTTCAGATGCATTTTTTACTTGGCTCCTTAAGGGTTAATTAAAGATGTGTGATCTGTCAAAAACATGGCTGCCAGCCAGTGCCAAGGGGTGTGGCCTGTTTCCCTTTAGTACCAATATAAGAATCTTTAAATATATCTCCTCTGAGACCAACAGAGTGCAGGGGCTCAGTGGTAGTGCTTGACTTGGGATCAAAGGGTCACAGTGTTGTGTCCATGAACAAGACATAGCAGGCCTTGAAATATCTTAAATCAGACACTTGCCCTGCATCACAAAAAATATTTGCAAATATGGGAAAAATTATAATTTACATTGAAAATCACCCAACTGCAGTCTGAGGCACTCGTAAATATGAGCGGACGAGTGCTATTTTCGAGCCCTGCATAAAAAAACATTAACCTTTGCTTAATACTGGTTTGTAATGTCCTGACATGATTGAAAAATTGTTGACTGGGACATAAAGAAAAAAAACTACATAATTATGACCGTAAGTTAACTGACTTCAGGTTTTCAGGCATAGGTTTTTATATCTGCACTTTTTGAAAAAAAGTCATGAGTGAAATATGTATTGTATTCAGCACCATCTGTCCACAAGTTACCAGCACGATCTCTTCCATCTTAAAGGGACAAAAATTCCACTCGTCCGCTTGAAATTATGAGTGAAATCTAGAAAGGACTAGTAATTCTTCCCAAAGCACTCATCCTAAAGGACCAGTTTTAAAATCTGAGGGTGAAACTAGCTTTTTCTCAACAGCAGGAATATGGCACGCCATTTTACTATTTATTATGGAATGTAGATATCTACTTTATCATATACAGGGCTCTCACACACCTTTTTGGGAATGGGGCCGGGGCCCATGGAATTGGGAAAATTCGCGGCGTTTTGACTTAAATTGGGAAATTTGACATCATCCTTATGTATGATGTTTCTATTGCTAGATTGATTCCAATATGCAGCAAGTGTTATTATATTCTATTATTCTGTGAAATTTTAATATGTAACAATATGTTCTGTATTTATATTATATGAAATGAAAGGTGGAGAAGCAAAAAAAAAAAAAAAAAAAAAAAATTTTTTTTTTTTTTTTTTTTTTTTTGTAAAATTGGGAATTTTTTGTCTGGAATTGGGAAAAAAACATACTTTTTGGCATTGGGAATGGGGCCGAATTTCGGCCCCAAAATCGGGTGATCGAGAGCCCTGATATATAAGAAATCTTATATTTTATATGAGATCTTTTATATCCTATATCTGATATCTTATATAGGATATAAGATATTTGATATCGCATATAAGATATCTGAATTGCACTATATGAGACATCTTATATGCTACATAAAATACATGTAGCTCATACATGTATAAGATATGTTATTTAACATATTAGATATCTTATATACTGAACAAAAGTGAAAACGCTACACACTACAATATTTTATATTTTTTGAGAAAGTATTGGAAAAAATTATTTACTAAAGCTTAATAATGTTTCCCAGACAACCAGCAAACGATTTGTTAAAACTCCACCAAGCTGTCTCTTTTGATGTCGAAGTTATGTTCCTTTTTGTGTTTTAGCTCTTTTCACTGAATTTTCCAATTGTGCATGCGCAAAAAAAGATGCTATGCTTATCAGAATTGGCCATAATTGTGTTGCATAAAAACACAAGAAAACTGACTTACCACTTGAAACAAGCTCAAAAATCACTTTCCAATTTATCAAATTTGTAAATTGTCTCCCTTTGACAAAAACATACAGAGAATATTAATGTCTGGTAATCATCGATTTATCATGATTTTTTGATATTTTTTTGTGCCAAATCAGATAGACCTATCAGCACATTGTTTCTACCATTTCTCCACTATTAATGTCCTCAAACTAAGATGCAACAACACTTCAATTTCAACCTTGGTAATTTGCTGAAAAACTCACTTTTTAAGATTGCTTTTCTAAACGATCTAAACACACTTGTGATAAGTCCTTTACATTTCTGGTTGTCACATGTCTACACTACCAATTTTTGCAGTCTGGTCTGGTTGGTAGTGAATTTCCAAAGATCTAAACTGTGTGAGATTTCTGTTCAAATTTGAAACCTGAAAAACTGGACCCCTGTCACATTTAAGTGGCTTTCATGGGTTTCCTCATGCCAACATCTATAAATCTTTTACTGTTATGCATAACCCGGTCTTTGAACATTCAGATACACTTCCATTTGCTTTGCTGGCTTGCATCATTGTGTATTTTCTTAAGATATAAGATATCTTATATAAGATATATTATATCCTATATAATATATCTTATTTACCAAACTTTATAAGATATCTTGTATGCAATATAAGATATCTCATATAATATCATAGCTCCAGATAAGGCTGCGTATTGCGTATTTACGCAATTTCGTGAACGTGAAAACGCAATTAAATTCATTTCTGTGCGTACAAAAACGCAATAAAAATCCTTGATATTCAATTCTGAACTTTTTCGTAGCGTATGACGTTATAGTATTCAGTTTCCGATTGTCGTTTTTCGCATCTCAAGCTATTGTTGGGTACAAATTTATAGACGACATGGCGCCGAATCTAGTTTATTAAATTGTAAACCAGTCCAGGAACATTCTTGGCGCTGTTTAGCTATACCCAATATTTACACAATAACGACATACGTCTGGCTTTACAGTAACAATGGCGTAACGTGGGTGAAAAAGCCCCAGAGCAATTGAATAATATCATATCGTAACTAACCCTAATACTGCATTGGTGGTTTGAAGAATCAAAGATGACTTGATAGATACGTTGGTTTTTCGAAATAAGTATGAAATAGCGATCTCAGATATACTTATATTGCCAGTGTGCTTTCTGAAAGTGAAACCGAAATGAAACAAAAAAATCAAGAGAAACAAGGCCCGCTTTCATTGCTTATTTGCTTTCAGATGGATACCCAATACAAAAACTTGAAATACCCAACTTAAATTTTGAAATACCCAATTAAGCCAAAAAGAGGTGGGTAAATACCCAATTGCCTCCAATCCTTATCTGGAGCTATGTAATATATAAGATATCTTATATCCTTATTCCTATATAAGGCATCTTATATTGCATAAGCATATAGGATATAAGATATCTACATTAGGATATAACATATCCTATTTCTGATAAAATATCTCATATCCTATATGAATATTTGCCAGAGCAAATTGTACAGGCACCCTCCTTGAACTGTTTTAAAAGTAGGTTAAACAATTGGTGGAAATACCATCCATTTAAGTTCAACCCAGCTTGTTATATTCCCGGCTAAACTACCAAAGTCTACACAAATTATCCAAATGCGTCTGGAAGAGGCAGAGCTGCTTGATGTTTGACGTCTACAACAGTAAGTAAGAAGCATTTTCATCGAACTAAATACCTTTTAAAACATTAAGATTCCTAAAGTATAATTCAATATAAATAATTGAAGTTATGAATACAAATGTGTATAAAAGCTGCACAGTAATGCGGTAGACTGTATCTCAGTGTACAGGTATATATACTGACTTACAAAAGAAAGGCTACATCTAAATTGAAAGTCATGTTAGATAAATGTTCATACATGAGGTAAGAAATGTAAATATGATTATTTTTTTACTTTAAATGGCATGTTTGTACTTCAAAATGTTCTGTCCGGGAAAAGTTAATGGTGTAAATAAATACTTTGAAAACTGACATCGATTTTCCTTAGTTTTTGCTAAGAATTATTCAGAGATGCTCCTCATTTCTTTTAGGGGGAATTGACCGGATATCAACTGGACTTGGGGATGAGTTTGTCTGATTTGATTCTTTATGTCCCATCACTTCAACTTGCCCAAGCTCAACTGGCCTGAGAGTCTACCGGAGTTCAAACCAGATTGCTCACATAAACAGGTGTATGACTTTTTCCTGTCCATCATTAACGACTATAACTTCACACAAGTAGTCTCAGAGCCCACACGACAGGATAACATTCTAGACCTGTTCCTTACAACAAATCCAACTCTAATCAAGAAAATAAATTGCTCCCCTGGCCTTGGTGATCATGACATTGTTTCTACCGAAGCACTTCTTAAACCCACTCTACAAAAGCAAAAACCCCGTGAAGTATTGCTCTTTGCTAAGGCAGACTGGACTACCCTTAAAGCCAAAATGAAATCATACCAACAGTCATTCTTAATAAATCATTTTGGTAAGACAGTTGAGGAACTATGGACTGACTTTGCAAAGACACTGGACAAACTTTCTGAAGAATGCATACCCTCTAAGATTATGCGTGGCAAATCATCCCTGCCATGGATAACCCAGGAGATTAAACGGCTCATACGTAAACTAGATAGCCTTTATACCAAATTAAAAAATCTGGCGACCAAGACATTAAGACCAAATTTCAGACCCTAAGCCAGCAAATCAAAAAGAAAATTAAAGATTCATACCAGGGCTATCTCGAAAATCTCCTGGGCCTCAACGACTCTGGCAACACTTGCGACAGCAAAAACTTTTCTCCTTTCTGAAAAACTCACGTCGTGATCAGCAGGGCATACCACCTCTCAAACACAACAACATACTCCACTCTGATACCAAGACCAAAGCAGACATCTTTAATCAACAGTTTAACTCTGTATTTACACCTAAGGAACCCCTATCACTCTCTCGCCTTGCCAAAATGCGGGTGCAGGACCTAAGTAATGCAGGTGGTCTGCCTTCTGACACCATCCCGGACAGACAACAGGACTCTGAGACAAACATGCCAGAGATAGACATATCCCTAAATGGACTATTAAAATTACTCCATAACCTCAAACCTGGTAAGGCAGCCGGACCAGATATGCTCAAACCCCTTTTGCTGAGAGAGCTATGAGATGAAATTGCCCCGATCATCAAAGTTATCTTTGATCGATCACTACAGACAGGAAAGCTCCCAGCAGACTGGAAGAAGGCTAATGTAATGCCTGTTTTCAAAAAAGGCTACAAATCTCTGGCAGCCAATTACAGACCCATTTCCCTCACCTGCATTCTTTGCAAGGTGCTCGAACACATACTTGCATCAAAATAGTAAAGCACCTTGATGGGCAGGGTATCTTATATGACCTACAGCATGGCTTCAGGGAGAAGCGGTCATGCGAGACTCAGCTCATCATGCTCATAGAGGACCTTACAAGGAGTGCTAGTGTGGGAAAACAGACAGACATCATTTTACTAGACTTCTCAAAGGCCTTTGACAAGGTAAATCACAGCAAACTTCTGTGGAAGCTGCATCAGTATGGCATTCGCGGACATGTGTTGGACTGGGTCCAAGATTTCCTTGGGAGTAGATCCCAGCGGGTAGTGATTGATGGGGAGGAATCGGAATCCATACCGGTTACATCCGGTGTCCCCCAGGGCTCTGTCCTGGGACCGATTCTTTTCCTGATCTATATAAATGATCTGCCCAATGAGGTCTGCTCCCAGGTACGACTGTTTTCTGATGATACAGCCCTGTATCTCACATTGGAAAGTGAGGATGATAGTTCAACACTCCAAAACGATCTCAACATTTTATCGGCGTGGGAGACCAGGTGGGATATGGGATTCAACCCCTCCAAATGCCAGGTAGTACATGTGACAGGGTCCAAGAAACCAGTAAAAAGAGATTATATATGGCACGGACAGGTCTTGGAGTCTCTCACAAGTGCGAGATATCTTGGGGTGGATATCTCTAGTTCCCTTTCCTGGAATCCACACGTCAACCATATAACTGGAAATGCCAACCGTACACTTGGCTTTGTACGACGGAATATCAAAACCAAGATGTCAAAGGTACACGAAACTGCATACATGTATAACACCCTAGTCAGGCCACAGCTTGAATACTCTTCAACTGTGTGGGACCCTCACACTAAAGTGAGGACTTCCCAACTTGAACAAGTCCAGTGAAGAGCTGCTCCCTGGACAGCCAGCAACTATGATTGGCAAGCAAGTGCCACTCAGATTGTCCAAAATCTAGGATGGCGTACTTTGGAACTGTTGTACTCTGTTCTATAAAGTAATTCATGGATTGGTTGTCGTACCCCTCCCGGACTTTATACAGTACAGTAACAGAATCTCTAGGTACTGTCATTCCATGACCTTCAGGCAGGTCTCTACCTCACGTGATTATTACAAATATTCCTATTTCCCCCTCGCAATAGTACAGTGGAACGCCTTCCCACAACCCATTGCATGCTTGCAGAGCCTTGAGGCTTTCAAGACCGCAGGCTGCAAGCTGCAACACACCCGCCCATAGATCCCTTCATGCTTGTTTTTATCTGATTTTAGCTATTCTTAACTATTTTAACATATCATCTGTTTTTATCCTCACTATCATGCTTTTAAACTTCTTCCTATAATCTGATCTTTTACTGTCCTATACTAACAGACGCTGCGCTAACCTGCCTAGAATGTCCGCGAGTGCTTGGCAGTATCTAGAGATAGATCAACAATCTTTAAGTTAAACAGGGACGGCTCTTCCTGGGTTGAATCAGTACTAAGCTAGCATTGATGTGTTGAAGTAATTCCAAGGAGAAAATCTTTGGGTCCGCCAGGATTCGAACCCAGAACTCCTGTGTGACAGTCAACCACTCTAACCAGGTTGCTAAAGAGTTAACCCTACAGCCAGGCTGCTAGGAATGGCACTGTCACTACACTCTTCCCCCTTTTATTTCCTGAGAGCCGGACATCAACCACAACTGTGTTTAGCCCGCTACCGCTCCCAGAGGCCGACTCGGGCGCTACCGAATTACTGCTGCCACCAGTGAAGTAATTCCAAGGGGAAATTCTTTGGGTCAACCAGGATTTAAACACAGAACTCCTGAGTGACAGTCGACTACTCTTACCATAAAACTAAAGAGTTAACCCTACAGCGAGGCTGTTAGGAATGGCACTGTCACTACAGTGTCTTGCTCAAGGACCACAATGCAGTGACGCCAGTGAGACTCGAACCATCGGCCCCTCGGTCCTGACAGCTGAGCCACTGCACTCCCTTAGACTTGGGGATGAGTACTCTTGATCTGTATTCGCTAAACTTTTGCATAGATAACAATGACATCATGTGTCAGTGCTCTGTCAGATAATACTGAACTTTCTCGCCCCGGCTTCAACGTCGCATTAACCCCTGTGACAGTTTATTTAACCATCTTCAGAAATTTGACAGAAATCAGCTGATCAAAACACAACAACCGGAAGTGACCTAATTTCCCGCAATTAATTTGTTGTTATGCTGCTACGCATTACACCAAATCGGCAATCTAAAGGACAACAAAACGATATAATACGTCGCGTTTGAAAGGGTTACCTATATGGGAGTTTTCTATATGTTGAATTAAGTTTCCAAGTGTCGGAAAGGCGAGCCCGCAGCCTTCAAATTTGCAATTATTCAACAAAAACACCGCCATTCGACTCCACTGTCTGACCTCGTTTTGAAGCTCATTATAATAATCGCGGAAATTCCCGAGTAGTTATTTTTTGGGGGATTTTTTTTTTCAAAAATAATAATAAAACGTTTGTTTTAACATTGTTATCAAAGAGGAATTTTACGCTAAAGGTAAAGCTAGACACAATATTTATTCACTGAATAAATTGATATTATCTATGGGCGTACTTGATTCACTGCTCATAAGCTCTACTTCCGTTACGCACATAACGATGGGTAGGCGATGGGCATTGTCTGCGCAGGCGCAATACTAAAGGATCGTCAGTGTTTGATAAAATGCTCCCGGTCGGTGACATTGAGACGATGGGTTTTCAATTCATGCGACTGCGCATGCTCAAGAAATACTTTCAACACAAACTGCAGTATTTTTTTCAGTTGCTATAATTTGATAATTTAGTAAAAGAAAAAAAAATGCCCAGAACAAAATAAACTTAATAAAACAGCTTGTTTAAAAATGCACTTTCAGTCACAGGTATTTTCCATTACCACGTCACTCATGACGTCAGTGTGTATGCTATACGTAGGCGAAATGACTACTAATCTGTACCTGTCTTAATATGCTGACAAGCTATTAAAGGGATACCAGGTTACACCTTCCAGTATTCTAGTGAATCAAGTCATGGGTGCAGTGCTCGTCGCAATTCACTTTCGGACCCTCTGAAAATAGTAGGTGTGAATGTCCCTGATGACAGTACATGTTCTCATACCAGCAAAAGATTCAAACAAATCTCTCACTTGCCTGTTTTATAAAATAGTTGTTGTTGCAGAAACACCAGTGGACGAGAGAGTCTCTCATTAATAAGCTGTAATTGGGTCAGGTGTGGTACTTGATTGTATCGATTCCTGATCTTTGCACCCTTACTTACTCTTAAATAATATAAATTAAATGAGCATTAAAATGTATCAGAGTCAGTTGTGAGGAGAATAAATTTACATTAATTTCAAGCAGAAGTTATATTATATTGCTTGTTAGGTATGTTACACATTTTATAATTAGGATATGAAATACATTCATAAGAAATTTTGAGTCATTATTACTATTGAGTTATGTGGCTATTAACATAGAATTGACCAGAAGCGAATAATGCTATGAATTAAAACATTCAAAATATATATCAACATTTTATAAATATATTTACTTACTTTGTTTTGCTAAGTACAGCCATACTTAAATCTGTAGAGAAAAAACCTGCAATCACAGTTTGATAAAGCAACAATTTGATGAGGCTACTGTGTAAGATTTTTGAAACTCTAAAGAGTGATGAAGTCTTATGTTGATAACGAAAGCCGTTGAATTTAAAAAAAAAATATGTTGGCATTACGTATATACTTGATAGTCGCTAATGTTATGTAAACGCTCCTCATGTTGCGACATGTCTCAGGTGATTGTGCTTTTAGAATTTGGGTATGTCTCAGACCTGAAGAAGTTACAAACATTTATCATTTTTGTTACAATTTACAGCTGAATGTAATGTTTTATTATATTAAAGTGGCCTTTCTGATATGCATTTTACAGTGTACTACAAGGCCTAAAGTTCAAATACAGGCTTTTTGTACAAAGTATAAAAAACTCCTTGTAGTTGTGAAGGACACTTCAATTTTCTATTTGGTAAATACAAAGTATAAACCCAATTGAAAATACATTGTGCCGATTCTGAAGAGGCTATTTTGGACTAAGTCTCATCATGTCTATTTTGTAAATTTGATGTAACATGGAACGTATGTTACACCTTAAGCGCCCACATAAACCATCAAAAATGTTGCTGCAATAAATGATGATTCTAAAGATAACTGAGTAAACTTCATTTCAATATCATCGAGGTAGATGTATACTGAAGTGTAGTTATGTTTATTTATAGGAAAATGTGTCTACTTATTAAAATGGATGGTATATCGATTAGAGTGAAGATGATGATTTGGTGATGAATGAAATACTCCATGACTAGAGTAATGCTGACAGTAAATATATCTCCAAAAGTAATAATGACTGAAACATGTAACTATAAATTATTGTATTGTGAAAATCATGGATTTTTTTTAACGAAAATATGCAAAATTTGTATTTCAAATTGGCCACCATATTAAATATAGTATGTTAAAAATAGTAAGTGAGTATGATCAGGAAATACCACAATCACAACCCCCAGACAACCCCGTGGCACCACGAGGAAGAGCGGCTCAACCATCACGAGACACCAGGAAGACAAATTAAGCAAAGCTCTATTCCCTGTCAAGATGATTGCAATACTAGAATGGACATAAAGTAACGTACAACAAAACATAGAACAATTACAGACTCCCACAATAAGAGTAACAATAAACAAAAAGTCAACAACAACAGAACCACCGCCTTAGAACGGACAGCAGCCTAAGCCACCGGTGTCTTAAATGCATTTTACTGGTACCAAATCTTCGCCCTAGATTCTGCTGTTGTTGAAGAACAAGAAATGTTCAGCTCCCATGGAGGCCATCTAACTAATGCAATGTATCATCATGGAGAAACACTCTAATCAAATTAACACACCAAGATGAAACAAAGAAAAGGGCCCATGACTCACAGATAGTCAGCGCTAAAGAAAACCTCAAGTTGAGCCACGGTGGGTCCAGCTACAGATAAGCATCAGGCACCAACCCACCAATTAAAGCTTTACGTCAGAGCCGTCATAGAGTCTGAGGCCTGACCCACCGTCGTGCAATTAAAGAGGAAATCATAGCTATAAACCATGATTGGGTTTAAAACTAGTTAGACCTTATATTTAGCTTTTAATGCCAGAAATGGAGTTGAGGATCTTAAGTATAGTCTGTCCACTCATAAAGTAAGCATACCAAATGATAGAAGGCTGATATTACACTATATATGCATTTTGTCTTTTCTCATGGCGGCCATCTTGAAACCATCCAAAATGGCGGGTGGGGCCCAAGATATCGGGTGTTAACACCTTGATTCTTAATCAGGGATGTCCAATGAATAATAGTACATGTATGCCACTCCCAGAGAGCCCTTAGAAGGTGCATGGTCTATTTGTATGATGGGCCAGGATCCGAGTGAAGCTCATGATATCCTGATGACTTGTCTCCACTAGTTCGTTCCAGGTGTGCAGCTTATACACCTGCACGGTGACATCGACGTTGTTAACATATGGCTGCAGTATTTCCTCTTTACATATTTCAGCTTTGTTAGAGTGCGGATAATTATGAGGAAGGTCAGCGAGAGGCTCTTTGTAATCTTGGTGATGCAAGACTTCTTTTAGAGACCAATTCCCCATTCATCACGTTAAGAGGGGGTAGAGCGTCCACTCCAGCACAGGTTGGAATGGCTGCAAGAGCTGTGTTGGCAATCGGTTGTGGTACATGGAGGAGTATACTGGGTGTGGCCACATGTAATGCTTCCCGTTTGTATGAAGGGAGGTTGGAGACTCAATGTGACTGGAGTGATACCCAGAGACCTCCATTTGCTCATCACCATTACAAATTTAGTAAGTTAATGGATTGGACCCTGGAATGTTTTTTATTGTCTGACTACCCAGTGGGTGTTAAGTTATGTGATTGGATCACATTTAATATTTACTATATAGTTCATGTGAATAATCTGTTTCTAAGGTTTCATTTCAAAACCATTAATAGTATTTGTTCTGAATTTATTACAGGTGTTGGACATCTATGGCGATCTATGACAGTTCCGCCTTAAAGACTTATCTATTGATGAGATGGTAAGGGCCTGATGCTTTGGCTGTTGTCAGGCCCACCGGGGTTTGACTGTTGGGTTTCTTTTGCCCAGGTATTCAGTTTTATTTACTGTTGAGTCCTTATCTTTGCTTTATCTCCTTTTTAGATCTTGATCTATATGTTCTAGGAGATGATGCATTGATAAGTTACGGGTCTTTCATGCAAACCAAACATCTATGTGTCTTAATCTACATCTGAACTAAAGATGAGGTTGGTGCACCGTTAAACCGGTTTAAGCCCTTCAGTAAAATATTTTTACTGACCGTTCTAAGGCGGTACTTCTTTTGTAGATAATTTATGCTATTTCTGTCTTGTTTTGTTATGCTTTCATGCACGTCTGTTTGTTGATTTCTTGTGGTCACCTGCTGGGAAAGGGCTGACCTCTTGGCTCTCGTTTGTGATGTCTAATGTTGACGTTGTCACTTTCCCATTGGTATCCTAGGGCAGGTGTTGTGCTTGATTATATCGGTTCCTGATCTTTGCCCTCTTTCTTACTTTGAATGGACGATTTTTGTGTTGGACACCCCCGTAGCAGTTATAATGTATTTGAATGCCTGTGGTGATTTTGAACAGACATTTATGAACTACGTGTATATAGCAGTAATAAAGTATTGGATACATATATTATGTTGATTTTGGACAGACATTTATGAATTTAGAAATTGGTACTTTGACAAGGTTTTCAGAAACCTATAATTATCGAGATATGGTTATTGCAGCAGATGCCATAGACGTAAACTCTAGAAGGTTGTAAACAATGTGCCTGAATCATGATGTCGGCATGGATGTCAAATGGTATCAAGAGAAAATTTTACATGGGTTTACTTATTACCATCGCATGTGTGAACACCTTAAAATTAAAGCGGGAGGGAGTGTGGTATTTGGCATATATTGCTGTGTGTGCGTGTGTGCGTGCGTGTGTTAGTGTGTGTGTGTGTGTGTGTGTGTGTGTGTGTGTGTGTGTGTGTGTGTGTGTGTGTGTGTGTGTGTGTGTGTGTGTGTGTGTGTGTGTGTGTGTGTGTGATAATCTAGGAACCAGTCTGGGCTATGGTATGATAAGCTTGGGACCAATCCGGCCTATTGCATCAATGCAGCTGCCCTATGGAGAAGGAATGTTCCAAGCATGTATCACGTGATTAGGGGCACTGCTGTGGGAGAGCTCTTCAGACGTGTTTACTGTGTGGGACTCATTGCCATCGACGGGAAGCATCTTTCAAATACTGACCTGTCTGATTTCAGCATTGTGGGTACATGTGACATATTTGTTTACCAAATGCGTCACAAAGTCATGTGATTCGCCCGATTGGCTGATTCAATATTGTGCATTAAGCTGCGTCATCATGTGTCACTGAAACCGTAAATGGCCATGCGGAGCATGTTTTCAAAAATGATTCAGTGCTTAACATATGACCAGTCTATGGCTAAATACCGCTATACCTATTATTGTTATAGTTTGGCTATCAAAGCTGCATTGATGTCTCCACAGAAGGATTATTTTTAGGTATTCGGTGCTTGTTACTTTTTAATGTAGGTGTTTTGAGTAATGCACACCGCATATTGACACAACCCCGACTTTTCAGTCGTGATGTGCCTTAGCAGACAGGTCGATTCTTTAGTATCACACCTGCACAGACAATGGATTGAGACTAAAGACTAACGAAGGTCTAATCTTACAGAAGTGTTGATATGGTAAGACATTTATTGTAATACTAATGGCACTATAAGTAGGTTGAAAGTAGGGAAAGTCAGCTTTGCTGAAAAAATGGAGCATACAAGAAGAGAATAACTCCATACGAGCTTAACATTTTTTGTACTTCAACAACAGCAGAATCTAGGGCGAAGATTAAGAACCAGTAAAATACATTTAAGCCCTCCCGGGTGGCTTAGGCTGCTGTCCATTCTAAGGCGGTGGTTCTACCGTAATAAGTAGTAAGTGAGTATGATCAGGAAATACCACAATCACAAACTGCAGACAAAAACTGTGGCACCGCGAGGAAGAGCCGCTCAACCATCACGAGACACCAGGAAGACGAATAAAGCAAAGCAATCAGCTCTCTCTCCCCCATCAAGATGATTGCAATACTAGAATGGACATAAAGTAACGCACAACAAAACATAGAACAATTACAGACTCCCACAATGGGAGTAACAATAAACAAAAAAAAGTCACCAACAATAGAATCACGGCCTTAGAACAGACAGCAGCCTAAGCCACCGGGGGGCTTAAATGCATTTTACTGGTACCAGATCTTCGCCATAGATTCTCCCCTACAACTGAAACAACTCTGTCAAAAAAAGGTGCAAGACCTTCATGATGCAGGCAACTACAGCCAGGATATGTCACAACCACCTGATGACATCAGAAACAAATATCCAAATATGCCGGATCTCAAAATTTCAGTAAATGGCATCATCAAGTTACTGCAAGGCTTGAAGCCAGATAAAGCACCTGGTCCCGACCAAATCCGACCTCTGCTACTTCAAAAACTCTGCCTTGAAATTGCTCCAATCCTGCAAGTCATTTTCTTCAAGTCCCTGGATGAGGGATCTCTACCATCTGAATGGCTCAAAGCAAACGTCTCACCCATTTTCAAAAAGGGAGAAAAGTCCAATCCTGCAAATTACAGGCCCATATCCCTCACTTACATACTAAGTTGAAGAAGATTGTTGGCTCTAATAATTTTTCAGCGCAGTTCATTAAAATAATTTCCTATTATAAAAAGATTGGCTATAACATTAATGTATTGCAACAGACTGCATGCTTGGTAGTCAACCCAATCACGGTTGGCAACTTTGCTTTCCTCTTTAATTGCACGCTGGTGGGTCGGACTTCAGACTCTATGATGGTTCCGACTTAAAGACTTATCTATTGATGAGATGGTAGGGGCCTGATGCTTTGGCTGTTTGTCGGGCCCACCGGGGTTTACCTGTTGGATTTCTTTTGCTCCGGTATTCAGTTTAATTTACTGTTGAGTCCTTATCCTTGCTTTATCTCCTTGTTATATCTTGATTTATATGTTTTAGGAGATGATGCATTGATAAGTTAGGGGTCTTTCATGCAAACCAAATATCTATGTGTCTTGATCCACATCTGAATTTAGGGTGAGGTTGGCGCCGTTAAACCGGTTTAAGCCCTGCAGTAAAATATTTTACTGACCGTTCCAAGGCGGTACTTCTTTTGTGGATCTTTTATGTTTTTGTTCTGTCTTGTGTTTGCTATGTTTTGTGCGCGTCTGTTTATATGTGCTTTGTGGTCACCTGCTGGGAAAGGGCTGACCTCTTGGCTCTCGTTTGTGGTGTCTTCTGTGAGTTTGTCACTTTCCCATTGGTTTCCTGGGTCAGGTGTGGTACTTGATTGTATCGATTCCTGATCTTTGCACCATTACTTACTCTTATTTTTGTAAAATATTTGAACACATAGTTTCATCCAATGTTGTGAAACATCTTGACGTAAACCAGATCCTGTATGATCTCCAGCATGGATTTCGCTCAAAAAGGTCCTGCGAAACACAACTGACCATGCTTATTGAGGTAATCCATAGGAACCTAAAACAAGGTAAACAGACTGACATTATTTTGCTCGATTTCAGCAAAGCTTTCGATAAGGTGAACCACGCAAAGCTTATCCGTAAACTGCACAACTATGGAATCAGAGATAGAACCTTATCTTGGATCAGCGCATTCCTAAATGGTAGGTCACAGACTGTGGTTCTGGAGGGGGATTGTTCCGAGGAAGTATCAGTAACATCAGGGGTCCCACAGAGATCTGTCCTTGGGCCAATCCTCTTCCTGATCTACATAAATGACCTGCCGGACAAGGTTAAATCCCAGGTAAGACTTTTTGCTGATGATACAGCAGCCTACCTAGCCATATCCAAACTAGCTGACTCTGAGCAATTACAGGCCGACCTAGACATCCTCCAGGAATGGGAAATCAGATGGGATATGCAATTCAACTCCAGCAAATGCCAGGTAATACACATAACCAGGTCACGTTCTCCCCTCCCAACAACATACACACTACATGGTGAAACCCTTGAGGCGGTAGCTAGTGCCAGATATCTGGGTGTTGGTATTGCAAATGACTTATCTTGGAAGACCCATGTCAGCAGAATTACCAACAATGCAAATAAATCACTGGGCTTCCTAAGGAGGAACCTTAAAACAAACAAAAAAAAAAAAAACACACACCTCATCATTATCATATCATAATCGGATTTTTGATTAACGTGCAGGTGCATGGGGCATCATCCACATCAGTGGGCCCCTTTCCAGGTAACTGGCTAGGGAAAATGCATACAAGGCTATTGTCAGACCCCAGCTGGAGTAAGCTTCTCCAGTATGGGACCCCTACACTAAGGATGACATACAAAAAATTGAGAGTGTCCAGAGACGAGCAGCTCGATGGGTTCTAGGGGATTATTCGCCCTACTCAAGCGTCACAGACATGATAGGAAAACTTGGATGGCGTACCCTTGAGCAGCGACGTACTGATTCAAGACTGATTCTCATCTACAAGATCATATATGGCTATGTAGCCATACCTCTCCCTTCATATGTCATACCACTCCCACCTGCTTCCCGTACCTCACACCCATTGGCTTACAGACAAATATCCACCAGGGCCGATTACTATAAATACTCATTCTACCCTCTCACAGTCGTTCAGTGGAACAGTCTCTCGGCATCTATCGCAACCCTGATTGATCTAGACAGCTTCAAACGAGCTGTCTTTCAGGTGTGCCACTCAAAACCATAAATTTACAATACTGCTGATTGATCTAGACAGCTTCAAACGAGCTGTCTGTCAGGCGTGCCACTCAAAATTATAAATTTACAATACTGCTGTTTTTATCCTCACTTTACTTTCTCACTGTATAATACACTAACACTATGCACTTTTAATCAATTCCTACTGTCAGCTGTTTTTTAACTTCTTTACTTTTAACGCATGTCGCGGGAACCCGGCACGTAATACTCATTTGAGGGTGTATGCCGTATGAAGAGATAGATAGATAGATAAATAGATAGATAGATAGATAGATAGATAGATAGATAGATAGATAGATAGATAGATAGATAGATAGATAGATAGATAGATAGATAGATAGATAGATAGATAGATAGATAGATAGATAGATAGATAGATAGATAGATAGATAGATACCTTTTAACTACCCCCTCCCCAACACTGACACTTAAATAATGAACAGCCCCTAAACTAGGGAGCGCAGTGGCTCAGTGGTAGAGAGCTAAACTCGAGACTGAAGTCCGTTGAAAAAACTAATGTAGGCTAATAAAGCGCGCCTACCTGGAAGTATAATCTGCGCATGTGCATGGACCGGTCTCCTTGTCGGTTGCAAAGGTGAGCGTCGGACTGATTTCTTACCGGTAAATGTATCGTAAAATATCGTCTCTTTTATTGAATCATCTGTAAAGTTATATTTGTAATGTTAAAAGGCAATCTATTTGCTGAACTCTCTTGTAATTATTGATGTTCTATTGAATTGACTTCCAGAAATAATTCAACATGAAATAAACTTACTAAAGGAGATTTACGTTATTTTTCAGTGTTGCTCTTTGGTGAAACCTAACTGACAGTTGTCAAGATGTATACTTGTTCAAGATTGGTGTTGCCAACATCAAGATGCATTGTGAGTCTTTAATTTTAAAGTTTTTTGTTTGTGTCCTGTGGCTTACTTGCGTGTTTTTCTTGTCCGAACCCGCTGAGGTCAGAAGACGTCCTTCCTGCAGTTTTTGGAGCAGAAGAACTTTTTGTAACATTTTTGAAGTTAAGTGCCATGTAGTCACAGCTTTGATACTTCATTAAGTTTTCTACACATATAACTAAATGATTCCGTGTGTCAGGTAGGTTTGAAACTGGTTGAAGCGAAAAATTGAACCAGCAGAATATGATGACCTTGAACTGTCAACATGAACTTTGGGGCAAATTAAGCTCCCAACTTTCACTGTTTAACTACAAATGCATTTCTGACATTCTTATATTCTTAGATATTTTAAGAAGTCGTAAACTGCATTATTGATCTAAAATTGGGCAAGGGCAAACTCTTTGGAGCAATGTAGTAGGGAAGGTGGGTGGGGTATTGACTTTTATCTGAGGAGACTTCAAGCAATTTTTATAGGTTCACAGTCGATCAGCTGGATCTCGATCCTGCTAGTTTCATTGATTGACAAATAATATCAGCTTGCAAGGTTACAGATCCAAATATCCTACTAGCCAGACAGCCAAGGCTGTTTCCAGTCAGTAACCGGACATCACAGCCCCCAATGCCATATCTATCTATCTATCTATCTTCATATTATGAAAATGTTATAAAACACTAGGGCTGGCTAATCAAAGCCAAAATGCTAATCAATAATTGGTCCTTGCATTTTGATATATAACCGATTAATAATCGCTCAAACTTGATAGGTCTTGGAACGTTTTTACAACTTTTGCATAGCCAATGACATAGATTTCCCAATCATTTCGCAACACAACACTAAGTAGCATGTGTTAAATATTAAAAAGATAATAGGTTTCAAATAAAAGTTAGCACCTTTGCACATAACAAGTCGTCATCCACTCTGCTGGAAGAAAATTGACTTGCTAATTGGCAAAGTCGGTAATGAAACTCGCAGTCGGCCATTTGTTGTTGTCAACTTCACGTTGCGTGGCGTCATGCAAAAGGAAGTCAAGTATGCATGACACAAACACTTTTAGGTAAATTAAGACCCACTGTAAATGTCGGTAAAATTGAAAGCTTCTAAACTCGAATTTAACTGCGGAGAAAAACAACTTGCATGCTAGATTGTTCATCTGACGAACATTTCATAATTTTGTATTCTTTAAAACAGAGAAGCACAAGTATTACTTTTTCTAACAATCAGTTGTTGAGTTAGCCTGTAGAGTACAACGTTTTACTACTTCGTTACAGCAATTTGCAGTGTTTCCGCGAGAGTGAGTTTCTTGCGGTTTTGACGCAATAAATTGACTGCTGACGCACTGACAGTTTGTGCGTTTTTCGTGACGCACACAAAAACAGCAGCGAGAACGAAACTCGATCCTCTATGTGCCGAGATCTGAGGACTTCAATTTACCTCAATGATAACGCTTCTATAAATAGTGTTCCTGTGGAAAATAGACCTGCGCACAAATATCTTTGCTGGGTATTTCCATGACGTATCTGATTTATTTAAAAAAAAACACTACTGCACATGTCAAGTCGTTTGCGATTCGCACAGATGGGGTTTCGTTCCAAATAATTTTGGCTTGTTTCGCTCTTGCTGCTATTTTGGGGCATTATGCAGCATAAGTTTTAAAAAAAAGTAGTCTAGAAAAGAAAGTTTTCTTTGCTCCAATACACCAAAATATATAAGACAACGATTTTAAAAGAAATGAAACCAATGCATCACGTCTATTTTTAGACTGACCGTCTGCGCATGGGTAAAGCGCTCAACAACAACAATGGCTGCCCCGCAATGAAATTGTGAGCAGACGCTTTTATTTCTTGTCCTCTGGAGGATAGGGCTTTAACTATACTGACGTCAAGAAAAAACGCCTCATCTAAAAATAAACATGAATATCTCGTAGACTGATCAGACTAAAGTTATGAATTTTAATGCATTATACAGGGATGAGAAAGTTCTGGATTGATCAGGATTTCCTGATTGAGCACTGGCATATGATGTGTATAATGTCAATGTAAATTTGGTTGAAATTTAGTTTTAACATTGTTGAATTGATTTTACCATAGATTAAGCATAAACTGAGTGCTTTCTATTGGTATTATGTTAATCTAAGCTTTTAATAAGTGATCTAAAAATCTGTTTGGCTCCATTCAGGATCCAACAGACAGGTTTTCTGGATTGAGAATGTCTGACTGTTCTCATCCCTGATTATAACATCTTATCAGTCACGTGTATCTCACGAAAACAAAATTGCTGAAAGAATATTTGAGGCTGAGAAAACGACCTCGGTTTGAGACAGGGGTCACCATTTCGATCGACACAATCCGTTGACAGGAAAAACGTGTTTTACCATTGTAAAACAGTCTCTATTATACCAAAAATGCCCTTATAATGTTAAGACAATGTTTGTATGCGTCTGCTGAGTGAAACGAAACAACTTACCCCACCCACCTTTTCGCCATGCATTTCAGTAAAACTTAAATGCCATGACTCTGCAAAGTGGGTGAAAAGATTGTTACGAATTCTTTGCAAAAGTCTTAAGTCTTTAACCAGCAACGATTGCGAAGGAAACGCAATCTGTCACGTGTTCCAGATGGCTGTTTTAGATGACCTTATTGTAGACCCACGACTGGCCATTGGGCCTTACAGCTCATCTTAAATAACGTAATTTTATGTAGGCATAATCTGTGTACATTACCTCATGTACCACCTTATCATTTTTTCCATTACTTAAAGCAAAACGAGAATGTTGGCAAGTTTCGTAAACGGACCTTACATTTTGTCTATAATATGACGTCATAATTTCATAAAGTTATTACTCGCAAGCACAACTGTTTGAAAAAATGATCCAAAATTTGTTCATTGATTAGCAAAACATTTACGTCACAAACTGGGTGCAAATTCAAATTGAAATCATAAGTGATCGATGCACAATGCCGTCATGTGTACGTTAAGCCTGTATGGCGTCATCGGAATAACGCGTCACCTGCATATCAAATTAGTCATTTACCAAAATCGGCCAACCTCTACATAAAGAAGCAATATGTGACTGTTCAATTTTGTATATGATGGCTGAGAAATCAGTGATAATGAGTGAGGGGTTTTTAGTTGACGTCAGTATACAAGCAACACAACATTGAATAATTCCCATGAAACAGAAAATGTAACAAAAGCCGTCGATCACAAGCCTATTGATAGTAAAACATGCACCGAAGTTCGAGAACTTTTATCTTACCATAGGGGACATTCTTCAAATACCTTTTATATTGACACATGCTAAGACAAAAAGTAATTATACATTAAAAAAGTTCTGACCCTCTAAATTTGCCAATGACCCCCAAATTTTCAAACAAGGGGTCATCAATGACCCCCAAAAATTCAGGTCTTGCAGAAACACTGAATTTGTACTCATCTACTGTTAACGACAATGCGATTCCAGTCTAATCAAAACATCACACAAGGCAATCATGCGTGGATTTTAATTGAATAAATAAATAGAACATCCATTAAAAGTAACCGATTTTTGAATTTTCATATCAATAATCGTTTTTCTATTGTATATCGACCGACTAAGTTAGTCGGACTAACTGATATTTTGATTGATTGTGCCAGCCCTATAAAGGCTATGGTGAGCGGACGAGTAGAATTTTCCAGCCCTGTCATATGTATACAAGCAACAAACGCTCTGGCAAGACTGCCAGAGTGTGCAAGATTTTCTGAGTCTTGGCTGCTCACCAATATGATAAGTAACAATATCTTGTGAACTGGCTCGGTGAGAATTTGGTCAAATTACTTATTTCAAAACCAACTGCCATATTTACATATTTCTTTCTCTTTATACTATCATACGCCCTCGCGGCCATTCTAGGCAGGTTGGCTCAAAAGTCTGCTTGTACAAGACAGTAAAAAGGAAGAATTATAGTACAGAGGTTTAAAAGCATAAAAGTGAAGGATAAAAACAGATGATAGGTTACCTGTTATGACAGAAAAGTGTTTAATAGCAAAAATCAGTTAAATAAACAATCATTTTGGGGATATACGGGCGTTACTGTTAGTGCTGCAGCTTGCAGACAGCAGCCTTGCAAGCATCAAGGCCTTAACACATAATAATTATTAATATGGTAAAATTTCGAGCACTAAAATAGTTGCATATCAAACAGCACTGACCTAGAAGAAGCAGTCTGATCAGGGTCTGCCTTGTTTGCTATTCTGACAAGCAGTTTGTAAATTCCAGTTCTAAAAAAACAACATTGTTTTTCGAAACAGAAAGAGAAAAATGCTGGAAATTTTAGACAACACCCTCACAGGGCTGTCTCCATGTTTTCCCCGTTTCAAGTTAAATTTTCATGGTTTGGGGGAAAGTGTTTTAGTTTATGCATATAGAAAAGGGGCATGTCACTTTAAGGTAATGCCTCAAATCTTGATCTGTTACAGGCATCAGGGAGCAGAAATGTACTAAGGCCACTGGCTAACACAGTTGTGTCACAAAAAGAGGTGAGTTCTCATATATCCCTTATATCAGTAATGTGTATAGATAGAATGCGGGTTTCCCACAAGCCCTGGAAATCATAGAAAACCTGGAAAATCACTATAAAAGTTTCATGCATGGAAAAATCATGGAATTTGAAGAAAAAAACTGAATAATAATGGGAAAATCATGGAATTTCGTGAAATAATATGACAAAACCACCAGAAGCCAGAAAACTAGCTGTCAGACACGCAAGGACACTTCCTCCTCTGATAATACATACCATTTACTGTGCATACTTTCCTTTTGGCATGTGAAGATTTCTTACAGATTAACATATATTTTTTTCATGTTAATAACATTGATCAGCACACTGCAGAGCTCTCACTAGGATTTTGAAAACAGGATTCCCAGAGCCCTCTTTTTCCAAAAAGTGGGAGTCTCACCATACAAAAGAATATAGCCACCTTCAAAAAATCGAGTCCCAGCACCAAAAAGGGAGTTCAGGACTGCAAATCATCAGTTAGTGAGAGCTCTGACACTGTGTTGCACACCAGAGTTGGACTTGATTCAACCTCCAGAATCTTCGGAAGTAGAGAATTTTGCGCGGAAGATCATCCGGAGGGCTCTTCTAAACCTGCTTTTGTAAAGGAGGGGTGATTGGGATCACATGATTAATCATGACGGAAAACTTTCAGGCAGTCTTGCACCGACCTGATTCTGGAGGTTGAATGAAGTCCGACCCAGAAATGATAACCTAAACATATTTTTATGTATTTACCGTAATTCTAAATGCTACAATATGTGTTTAGAGAGCTCAGTGGTACAGAACTTGACTCGAGATTGATGGGTCGCGTGTTCAAGTCTCACCGGTGTCACTGTGTTGTGTCCCTGAGCAAGACACATTAATCCTAGCTTAGTACTGGTTCAACCCAGGAATACCCATCAGCACCCTAGATAAGCTTTTGGGTCAATTGGGTATTTACGCAACCTGGTTATCCTCAATTGCATACTTGCAAAAACAATTGTGTATTTTCATATTTTTTACGCCACGTTTTTTTTCTGTGATTACACGTTTTCATATTGTATGAAGCCATCGGGAATCAGCTTGCATATTTATTCACTCCCATCGTCTGCCTTTCTAAAGTATCAAACCAGTGGATTTTATTGTACCTGAAGCAAATCTCATCCCCTTGTTAACATTCAAGCGTGTATACACTTGGCAAAGTTTCACTTTCATCATAGTGTTTTTCCGCGAAATACTGGACTGGGCACAGATATTTTATTTACAAAAAGGAGTTATATATTGCGCTCGCTAGTAAAAAAAAATCAATACCGGACTGGCATTTGTTTATTACCCAAATGGAAACGAAATGGACCAAATGGTACGCAATGACATTGCATGTAATTGTATACCAATCTTTAGAATTGCTTTTCGGTACACACACATTTCATTTTAATTGCTTTTTTGAGGATTTTAATTGCATATTTACGCAAATACGCTGCTTATCTAGGGTGCCGACCCATCCCTATATAACTGAAAGATTGTTGATGGGACCTAAAGAATCAAATCAAACAAAAAAACAATATGTGCTGGGGCTTAAATTAAATTTTTATTTGCTTCCCCTTACCCGACTGACCCTGGAAAAAAAGCCCCTTAGTATCAAAAAAAAAATATTACGATTTTTAGTCAAGAATTTTTTTTTTAATTTCTTTGCAAACTTAGAATTTAAACAGTGTTATCTTTAAAATTTATTTAGCAAATTATTTGTGTACAGAAAAACCTGCCTAAAATGACCAAAATTGTTTTCAAGACAAATTATCACTTAATGCAGGTCAAAAGTATTGCAGAATGCTCCAAGGGGAGCATTCTGCTATAGTTTTGACCTTCATTAAGATCTTTGTCTATTTTTGAGTGGCAATTTTACACAGGTTTTACTGTATTTTCATTTATTGCCTATAGCAAGGCTATTTACAATTAAGTTTAATGGGTATAAAAATTGAGAAAGTAAAAAAAAATAATTTTCCGATTGACTGACCAATACTTGTAAAACAGGGTAGGGTAAGGGGAAACAAAAATATTTTTAAGGTTGGCCTAAAGAGCAATTATTAATAGCTATTAAACATACATAAAGGCATACAGTATTCAATATGAAAGTATCAGGGGTCCTTATTGCAAGTGAAAATGCATCAAACTGAGCTTACATCTAGCTAAAGCTGGAATTCCAAGAGTTACTTGAAATACTTTATCGCTTTTTCGAACGAACTAGAATTATTGTCTAACAGCGCCTATGTTGTGACAATTTTGTTGCCATGGGGTTACCTTCGTACTCTCTACAATTACTTGATTGGCAAGGATACCTTCTGTACCCTCGATAGATCCCGAAAACGGGCAATCAATTCCAACCCAGAATGGTTGCATGTCACTGCACCTATCCGCCTATCGTTCAACTTTGACCTATTCTAGCCTACAGTTAAGCAATATTGTTGTAAAAGATGTCACTTTTTGCGGTCTTGGAGCAAAGCTGGCTACCATAAAATGGACACTTTGAAGGATAGTGTTTTTAGCCAAGTTACGTTATAAATGATATATCTACTATATTGTTGATTTTGTTTGATTTGATTCTTTACGTCCCATCAACAATCTTTCAGTTATAGAGACCGGTCTTCCTGGGTTAGACCAGTACTAAGCTAGGATTAATGTTCTTGCTCAAGGACGCAACGCAGTGACGCCAGTGAGGCTCCAACTCGCGGCCCTTCTCAAGAGTCAAACACTACCACTGAGCCACTGCGCTCCCCTATATTGTTGAAAGAAATCAATCTTTTTAATAAAATTAGTCATAAGATTTTGTACAATTTAACATTTTTATCTGAAAACTGTATCATGATCATTGAACTAGGATGCAAATCATTGTGTGCATAATGATATAACACATATTTTTATGATTTCCATCCAAATCCTGTTTATTTTATTACAGTTTGTTTGATTCTTTACGTCCCATCAACAATCTTTCAGTTAAACAGGGACGGGTCTTCCTGGGTCTTCCTGGGTTGAACCAGTACTAAGCTAGGATAAATGTGTCTTGCTCAAGGACCACAAGGCAGTGACGCCAGTGAGGCTCGAACCCGCAGCCTCTCAGTCTCGAGTCAGGCACTCTACCACTGAGCCACTGCGCTCTCTATATTTTATTACAGTGACGTTTGAAGCTAATGACCCACAATGGGTTGATGCATCATTAAGCGTCAAACAAACAAATCATCTGACATTCGTGTCAAAGACTAAATTTAATATTGGGAATCAGTGCTTGCACTAACCACCAAAAACAGGAAGTCACATGACTTCCAGGGTTCATCATCTGGAAGTCATGCTCAATCATAAACTTGGCTTCTTGAAGAATTTCGATCTTAATATTGTTTTTCTCTTCAATGATATGTGAACATATCATTTTTATATCAATATAAACACATAATACAAGTAAGTACTCAATTTTTGAGGTGTAGATTATGATAATATTGGAAGTCACTGACTTCCTGGCATCAAGTTTTGGAAGTCAAAGGCCAATTTTTGGGAGTCTCTGACTCCCAGACTTCCACTAGTGCAAGCACTGTGGGAATGTTACATGAAATTTGTGCCAATTTATGTGGCATTTTAGTATACTTACATGTTTAATACAAATGAACAATAATACTAGATGTCTACTTATTTATATCTTTCTAGAGCACACCAATTGCAGCATACAGCGGAATTTCCTCCAGTATGTCGCCAGTCAACACATCATTTTTGAGCCAAGTAAGTTTGCTAACTGACTACAATCTGTCTTACAGATGTTCTCCGATGACTGAACAAATTTGCTCAGACAGGAAAGGCATGTGCAGGGATATTCCCGGGATGGGTCTTAACTATTTTATGGACTACTTTTGATTGTGTCCCATAATATATGATAATATATAAGCCTTAAATTTCTGATGTTAATTTTGATATGTGATTATTTAAGGATTCTTTTGCCCATGGATTCAGTTTGGTGTCTTCAGTCGGACATAGTCCAAAAATAGTTCCAGATGTCAGAGAGTTTGCTGTCCAGCTTGGACAGTTTGTCTGAGCTGATGTTCGGAAGCACACACTGTGCGGTAATGCTCAGTGAAGCAATAGTATTTTTGTTTTGTAAAACAATCATTGATTGGCCAAATTTCTGTAAGCGTCAGGCTGGTTTGCTTAATTTTACCCTGTAAATACTTATTCACTACAGTAAACCAGTCATAGTGTTTTGTTACACAGCGCCTGATTGGTCTATTGCATCCTGTTAATTTAGTAGCTTCCTTGATTTCATCTTGAAGCAGACAGCATATTTGCATTGGCATTCACCGATAAAATGACTAAAAATTTAATTGCCACCAACAAATGTCAGAAACTCAAGTTTTTATGCTCCAAAACAGTTTGGCTGCTCCATCATTTAATTACCTGAGCAGCCACTTTCTGTGGCTAAAGTTGTGCAGGGGCTGCAAACACAGTACCCCACCCCCTGCCACTGATCAACAAGCTCCAGTCTCACCAGCCAATCATACCGCACTTCAACTACCCCTGGTTTTAATATGAGAAGGGCAGATGGCAATTTCTGTTTATGGTGATAAAATTGAGTGTCTACAAAAATGTCCTAAAAAAAACCCAAATGTCCGAACAATATTGGGGCTGCTTCGACAAAATGCTAGCAGCCGAAACCCTGTGGCCCCATCAAATTTTCAAAAGCTTCATGCGTCTTTGTCCCATGTAAAAGGCATATATCATTTTGCAGGAATCCCACAAGCACTGGAAAACCTGGAAAATCACAAAATAAGTTCCATGCGTGGAAAAATTATGGAATTGGAAAAAAACTGAAAAATCATGGGAAAATCATGGAATTTTGTGAAATAATTTGTGTGTTTGACGGCTTGTTTTCTGGCTGCTGGTGATTTAAGTTGTTATTGTATCCCCAAAAAATGTCAGAAGTAAATTTCAGCCCAGCCGATACCCTGTGGCCCAATCAAATTTTCAAAAGCTTCATGCGCCTTTGTCCCATGTAAATGGCATACCATTTTGCAGGGTTCCCACGAGCACTGGAAAACCTGGAAAGTCACAAAATAAGTTCCATGCTAGGGAAAATCATGGAATTTGGGGGGAAATACTGAAAAATCAATGAATTTTGTGAAATAATTTGTGTGTTTGACAGCTTGTTTTCTGGCTACTGGTGATTTAAGTTTTTATTGTTTCCCCAAAAAGTTGCTAGTTAACAAGCTTCTGGAAATTTTATTTTCCATAAATTGAAGTAATTTATGTTCAGAAACATTACTTTTCTAATATTTATGGTTTGAGATTATTCTTTAAACATGTTTTAAGATTAAAGCATAAATATATGTTTAAATTTGAATTGTCGATGTATGAAAATGGCTTAACCTGGCTTCCAAAAGGGTCCGAAAAATTGTTGAAAGTTGGAAAAATCAAGGAAGTCCAAAATGGATATGGAGTGGCAACCCTGCTGGGTGATCTACAACAAAAAAAACCCCTACAAATTTCATCCGTCAAAAACATGGCAAGACACTTTTAATATGCTGCCTAGTACTGGTTCAACCCAGGAATGTATTGTATGTTAAATATGATAATCCATTTTGTAAAGACAGAAGTCTACAGTAGAGCATGGGAGAAGTTATAAAATTGCTCTTAACTAACAATTTGGCTTGTTATTTTGAAATCGTTTTTCAGATTCGTAATTTCCAAACCAGTGTTGTACAACGTGATATTGATCAGGCTGCTCGATTCATCGGAGCTGGTGCAGCTACAGTTGGAGTAGCAGGCTCAGGTGAGAAGTACTGAGAACTTAGTATTTGCAAGCAAGAGGCAAAACAGTTGGCAGATGACTGAAGTATTGAAATGCACTCGTCAATCTGCCTGGGAATTCAGTGAAGATCCTTGTATCTATGACTGATAAACTTGCCAAACTTGATTTTTGATAGTCCTAACAGCTGAAAATTTTGGCCAGTGACACCATGGAATAGGTTCTTGAACATCATATGCACAGAATGCCACTTAATTCGGGTATTGTGGGAAAAGGCCAAAATAGGGAAAAGTTATCCACATAATGTAAAAAATGTTGACTAAAACATATTCTAACACACCTCACCTATATAGCCAATGCTAAAAAACATGTTATATCGCAACCATGTCAGTTTTGAAAGCGCATGCAAGCTGACATCAATTGAAAAATGATGTCAGACATGGCGTTATATGTAGTGTAAGATCATTTTGACGCTTGAAAGACGTCAAATGTGAACATATGCGAAACAGTCCAACTATTGACAGGCGGAGAGTTGGAAGATACTGAAGTCTTATAATGTGTTTTCGTTGTTTATTTTGTGTTAAAATCGAAATAGATCAGCTCTAGTGCGTGAATTGTTGAGTTATAATTCACTGTCAGTGGTATGAGATAAATCACTCGTGCTGTGCCCTCGTGATTTGATCTTTACAACTTACCTCCAAACAGTGAATTATTACTCAACAATTCATGCACTAGAGCTGATCTATTAAACATTTTGGGAGTAAAATTATTTCTATTAAAGGTCTAAAACATATCTTAAAGCATATTTTCCTGAACCCCAAGCCAAAGATCAAGATAATTTCACATATGTTCCAAATGATGCCCTATACATAATTTACTAAATTTGTTCTGTTTTAAAGTACTGGGAATTGACCTTGGTCCTGGAAAACTCAATGACAAGAAAGGAAATGAAACCCTGGCTCGATTCTGAAATATTACACACACCTGTGGCCTCCATGAGAGGACATACAGAGCAACAGCTATTCAGTCATTTTCCTACATTTCTGAAGTCTGGGGCTAGGGGCCTGTTGAGTTTGGGAAATAACTAGATCTATCTGAAGCATCAAAATTGGGAAAACATCATGCAGTCTTAATTACTGCTTAAAGAACTGGGTCTCTAAATTCCTTTAAACCATAACAAATTATTTTCTAAGCTGTTTTCTGTTGCATGCTGCAGTGGCCCTTATAATTACTCATGTAAATTTGCATCAAAATTTGAATGAAAACCTGTAACTTTACTATATTTTGGTTTTTCATGAAATGCTCACGAAAATGTATAACTAAGAAATTGTGAAGTTTTTGCTCATTCTAAAATAGGAGTGGATCCATTTCTGTCTGATCAGAAGGCTTTGTCAGCAGCCAGCTGATCAGATCAGCTGGCAGCTGACGAAGCCATCTGATCAGGACACTATATTCCACAAAGGCTGTAGATACATGCTTACAACTGGAATGCTGCAGGTTAAAGGGATAAAAATTGTGGTGGAGTGGAGCACATAAAATTTTCAGCATGCCAAGGGTTAAGTCTTGCTCCAGGCCCCAATGTTATAATTTTTTTTTCATGCTCAACTCAGCTGAGCATGAAATTTATCCTGCTCATAAATGTTAAAATGTCAACAATTGTTGGCATTTTAACATTAATTAGCATGATAAATACAACATCTGAGAGACTTAAAGCAAGATACTTCTTTTTTGTCAGTATTTTAGTCTTTATGAGCAGTTGAAATTTTAGTCTTTATGAGCAGTTGAAATTTTGTGCTCAGAGGAAAAAAAGTTTTATAACCTCGGGGCTAGGTCACAAGTACAGAGTTAATGTCCAATCCATATTTCAGGCATAGATCTGCATCTCACCATTGGTCTGATCCAAAATCAACTCACTCATGGGTGAAAGTTTCAGGATAAATCCTGAATTCAGGATTATTAGGCTGACTTTCCATAGAAGGCAGCCTCAAAATGCTTCAAATAAGGAGACCATAATAGCTTCTCTGATTTATTTTGAGTGTTTAAGGGCATTTGACCATTTAAACTTGAAATTGTGAATATTTAGTGAGCATACTGCAAATTATGGCTCCCCCCTTCAGGGTTGGGAGACATATTGTTTTTCCCCGGGCGTTTGTCCGTCTGTCTGTCACAAATCGTGTCCGCTCTATAACTTGAAAACCTCTTAAGCTATATTCACGAAACTTTATACAATATCAATCAGCATGAGATGATGTGCAGAGTGCAAGAATGGTAACCGCCTTTTATACTTTTTGAGTTATTTCCTTTGGAACTTTGTGCATCACAAAAACCATGTCTGCTCTATAACTTGAAAACTGCTTGAGCTATATTCACGAAACTTTATACAAATATCAATCAGCATGAGTTGACGTGCAGAGTGCAAGAATGGTAACTCTGCCTTTTACATACTTTTTGAGTTATTTTCCTTGGAACTTTGTCCATCACAAAAACCGTGTCTGCTCTATAACTTGAAAACTGCTTAAGCTATATTCATGAAACTGTATACAAGTATCAACCAACATGAGTCGACATGCAGAGTGCAAGAATAGTAACTCTCGGCAAAAACACAATCAGATAGGGATAGTTTGTTTCACTTTTGGTAAATTCAAAAAGTTTCTGAAATCACATAGTTTAGGCGTAGACTGTTTATTTGATATATCAGACATATGATCATAAAAGGATTTCAATTGGATTTTCTCCATCTTTAAGATATTGAGCTTTTACCATAGTAAGGGTCAGGGGGCTACGGACACTACCATATAAAAGTATAACGTGTACAAAACTCCTAATAAATAGTGTAACATTATATTTTTGCAAGCTAATTACTTATTCCTTGTCAGTACCTTAAGATTTCACACAATTTTCAAAATTTAAACGATTGTTTTAGAAATTCAATAAAACTTAAAAAAAAACATTTTTTATTCTACTTATGGTATCTTTTGCAAATAAAATATCTATTCATACAGGGTAGCTATGCTGAGGAAGTTCTTTTTGATAGCAAACTATATCTCCATTCTTTACAATAGAAAAATTTTCCAGCCTTTGATGGGACTGCATTTTTCATGAAATGTCATTTTTCATTTGTATGCCAATAGGGCTACGGACACTACATACCACGTTATGATATAAATATACATTTCTTTTTGCCAGTTTCATTTATTGAACTCACTTTTGGAAAAATGGTGGTTCTTAAGTACAAGCAATGGCATTCTAGACAAAATAATGATTCTATTTTCATATTTTGCATTTTCTTCTTACTTAATTATCATCAAATAGGAGATTGGAATGAATACACAATAAAAAAATCTCTATCTCTGTAGAAGAGTTCATATTACATTAAACTTTGGTGTCCAAAGCTTTTCTATTTAAATCATCACAATAATGTGTGTTCTATAACACTATAATTATTGTAACAAATCTAAGAAACTATTAATGCGGGAGCAGGGCTACGGACACTGCTCATTTGTTACAGAAGGATATCACTGCAGGTTTTATGATATATTGCTCTAAAGGACATACACAATGGAATCAAAACTAGCTTTACTGAAAAGCCATGTTTTATTGAATTTACAAATGCTTGAAAACAAGTGTATTTCAGGCTATTATGCACTTTCAGGACAGGCATGAGGGTTCAAATCCCTCTGGGCAGGTGTAAAAGTTCAACGCTGGAAGGTGCCTTTAGGTAGATTGTCTTTAACTAATACCCTAGATAAACTGATTGCAACTTGAAGACAAATTCTAACCTGTTTACATCTAGTTTGCAAACATTTCATGGGCTGTTGCAGAGAATTAGAAGTGTAAATATCTTATATACATGTTCAGAACTGTTATAAGTGAATAACTGCTTTTAGTGAATAACTTTAATGAGGATGCAACAAATAACTGTCATTTTTTTCGAATTTGAAAGTGTATAGCCCAGTTACATGTACATTTAAACAATCTACAGGTGTGATTTTTTAGAAAACACTTCATTTTCTGTGTAGCAAGATGATAAATGTGGAAATTTTACACTTGGCTCTTCAAAAAACAATAGCTATTTTCTTTGATTTTATTAATGCCCGAGAACTTCTGTTTGATTAAGATGAGACATTGTGGATAGTTAATAAGCTGAGACTTTGTGAAAAGTTTTACTGACGCCAGGCAGCAATAATATACCTAGGTTACAGTAGAATAATTTTATTCTAGTTATAATAAGTTATTGCTCTTAATTGACTTTGACAAATAAACTGAAATAAGACGATAACAACGCAAAAAAAGAGTCAGTGGTTATGAACATGCCTACTATTAAAAAGAATATGAAATTGCTTAATGTGTCCTGCCTAGCACTTGCTTATCAAAGCATTGTATTATTTCCAAAAACTTCCCAATTTTCTTATTGATATAATAAGCACAGACCCTTCCCTAGAAACCTAAAGAAGGCATTAGGGGTGAGATGTATAAAAAGTTTGATTTATGAGGGAGTTTTAATATTATACATTAAAATTTGATATGCTGACAAGCAGCAATAGAAATTTAACATACATAATGCGTATAACTGATTTTCAATTTAACTGTTTCATGCCATTTGGGTGTACTTTAGGATGGGTCAAGGGGTCAAAATCATTCTACAGAAGTAAGACATATAACATATACATGTATAATTGAAGGACATTTAGAGTAGATTAACTTGCAAGCCCTGGACCTTTTCAATAGCCTTAGTGGATAGGACAAGGGGCTAGACATAAGTGATCAGAAAAGTGTGGTATTGCATATCAAACTGAAGGGCAATGAGATTAGAACTTGCCAGCCACAGTTAGGCCTTTGTGTCCCTTGTATAGTTTTTAGGGTGGGATAAGGGGCCACTTATCACTTTTTCAGAAATGGGTCATATCATATCAAATTAAAGAACATAAAATTTTTGCATTATTCCTACATTAATTCTGTACTTCTGAACCTAAAGAGTGGAACAAGGGCCTGAATTAGTTTTCAGAAGTAAGTGTTGTATACCAAGTTTAAGAAACAGATTGTAACGACATGAAACTAAAATATATTATTTACCTCAGGTGCGGACTTTATAACTTAAAAGTTAATAAACTATATACATGTATCTACTTAGCATGTTTCTATCTCTAACCAGTATACCGTATTTAATTATCCAAGTAACATACAACAAGCACATAATTCTCTGCTTGCAGTGCTCTTGTTTACATTTCTCTGCCACTCATATGTCATTCTGTTACCCTTTTTGTAAACATTCACATTCAATTTGTTTTCTCAATCTATCTTTCTATTTTTGGCTGCATCTGATTTAAAATATGTTACTTTGCCTGTCTTTATATTCTTTCTGTACTTACTCATTTATTGTTTTTTTCCCTAAATAGATTTTGCGTTCATTTTTATAGCTGTTGCTGTTCATGGTCTATTCAATATCGAAAAAGGCTAATATTTACAGCTTACAAAGTGCATAACGCCAAATGGTAGTGTCCGTAGCCCCATGTTCATACTCATTGGTTTTAAGGGAAAATGGAAACAATGGTAGTTAAATCCCAAGTATTGTTTTATCCTAATTCATGTTTCTGTCTGGAATGATCATATGAACCGAGAAAATGAACAACTAAATATAATGTAGGCCTAAGAGATGGTCTTCAAGCTCCTCAGAGGTTCCTTAAAAGGCAGTTCATTGTTTGAATCATATTGTGGAAATTTAAGATACTTGATAACACCCCTTGGTTGACTTTATATAGTTATGCACTAAAAAGCGTGGTGGAGTTGCTTATGTCTTCAAAACTTGTAAAACATCGTAGGGCCTACAGACACTACAGGGCTACGGACAAAATTGCGGAGAAGAGGCCACAGAAGTTAAATACTGCAGCTGTCTAAATCTATTATTTTTTTGCTAATATCCTCATATTAATTAGAAAAAAAGCCAGAATATGAAAATACATGTATACATCTATCAATAAAAGGAAGTTGAAAATGGGGCTACGGACACTACACAAAAACTACTGATATTGACCGACTGACATTTATTACTTGCTTCCTAAAGGCAGACATATATAAATTTTCTGGTACTGTTGGGTTCATTATATGCAACAATCATAATAACCACCAGATGATTCAATCTTTGATCAAAATAATGTAGCTTAAGTGTATGGGGTATAGAAATGGCATTTTCATAACGATGGTACAGTATTTTCAAAATCACACCGAATTTTTTCATTGCAATATTTCGTGAAGCTTTTGGCAATTTGATATGCAGCATGTGCAATACTTTATCAATCATAGCATCCCCAAATGATTAACTTTGGAATGTTTTCAAGGTTAAGTGTGAAAATTGGTCAATTTTAAAATGAAACAACATAACGCTGAAAAAAGGGCTATTTTGCGCTATGTTTCTGGTCGTGAAAAACAGAAAATTCAAATGATCATGACATGTTATATATCATTTTGAAGGATTTGATAAGTTCTACATGGAGAACTTACTGCTATACAATCTTAGGTAGAATAGAAGAAGTTATTAAGCCATAACATATGCCTCTTTGAATATCCCTATCTGATTGTGTTTTTGCCGTCTGTCATTTATTCTCTGAGTAATTTCTCTTGGAACTTTGTCAATCGCAAAAACAATTATCTATGACTATTTTATACCAGGTTATGATTGTGCAATAGTTAACTACATTGACAGATATCTTTACTAGATATGAGCTGATTGTCTGCATGAAATGACTAGAATTTCCGTTAGAAATTGTATTAAATGTTTCTGTTTGAAATTGTATTTAATGACTCGAGCCTTTGACATCAAAAGTGGGAGAGACATCTGTTTTTTCGTAGAATGAAACAATTCTAGTGTTAAGAATGGAGTTTCGAAAGTTCAGGAATTTGGAAATTTATGTGTAATTTTTCTGATTATGTTTTTCAGGTGCCGGAATTGGAACAGTATTCGGAAGTATGATTATAGGCTTTGCGAGAAACCCATCTTTGAAACAACAACTCTTCTCCTTTTGCATTCTAGGATTTGCCTTGTCCGAGGCTATGGGTCTTTTCTGTTTAATGATGGCCTTCCTCATCATTTATGCGTTTTAACGTTTGTTATCTTTATACCAAAAGGATGATAAGTTTTCAGGAATAATATAAAAACAAACTAGTGTGTGAGATTTAGTGTCTGACTCGGACTTTAAAGAATACAATATTGACACTGTCTAGTGGTAGTAGGGAACAAAGAGACCAAACACTGACCCTTAAAGTGCCAGGCAATTTATCTGCTGACAATATTTCAGTATATTCTATTTTGAGGAAAGGATGGACGCTTTCTTCTGCTGTGAATTGTCTCCAGAGATAAGAAATTCCATTGGCTGTGCATAGGTCCAGATAAAGAAATTTTTTGCGTAAAATTTCAATTATTTTCTTACCCTTTAAATTAAACATGTGTTTTGGGTGCTCAAAAGAACCGTCTCATTGAGACGGTTCTTTTGAGTACCCACAACAAATGCTTTGGATGAGAAATAAAGAAAATAATTTTCCAATACGCACTCTTATCTGGAGGCCTGTCTCTGAAATAAAAGGAATATGTTTAAAAACTGCCAGCAGAATTTGTGATTGACCCTTTAAGGGTTGTCAAGCTATATCAGGAGATGGCCTATAATTAGATGTTCTTCATTCCATTTTCACATTTTTGTAGGCTGATCATGGCCACTATCTGCCTATATTTCTTGGATACTGTAAATATTTTAAGGTTAAGGAAGTGCACAATCCTGTTGCATAAAAGCACATGCTGATCTTGGGCTTCATTTTCCTTGAATATTCAATGAAGAACCCGGTCTCCTGATATAGCTTGTATTTATGTTATTAAACAATAGTGTGCTAAAATAATTTAAGGCTTGTTTTTTGTTAACAACGGGGAGTCATCCGATAGCCTAATAGAGTAACAAATTATGCCTGAAGGTTGGATTTTACACTGGCTATACATGATAATTTTTATTAAATGTATAAACCAGCAATTCTTTTGTTGTATTTATTGTTTGAGCTGACTGTTGAGCATATGGTATGCCAATGACTCCTGCCACTGGAGGTACTGCATTGTGTTATTGGGCTAGACACTATCCTCTGCTTAGTACTATATGGGTGAAAGTTTTGAAGATAAATCCTGAATTCAGGATTTTGAGGCTGACTTTCCATAGAATTAGGCATATTATAATAGCTTCCGATTAGTTTTCAGATTATCTAAACACAATTAATCATTTTAACTTGAAATTATTCAATTTTATAGGCATCCTGCAGGTTTTAAAATTTGAATTTCTAAAGTCCAGAATTTTGGAAATTTTTAACTTTCACCTGTGTTAGTTCTGGTTCAAACCAGGAACACCTGTCCCGAGCTGGGCCTCGTAGCGCAGTCGGCAACATGTCTGACTGCAGTTTCAGGGGTCGTGAGTTCGATCCCGGCCATGTATCATACTTTCATGGAGATTGATCATGAAATAGTTTCTACGACCATTCTCCATTCAAGAAGGGTTTTTATCCCCCGACAAAGTCGGGGGGGATATAGTTTTGGCATCCGTCCATCTGGAACCATATGATATCAGTACCTGTTGGTCAAATTTGATTTTTTTTTTGGTATAAATGATTAGTACCATGATCGACCCCTTAACACTTGAGTTATTGCCCTTGTCTTAGTATAGGCAATTATAATGCAAACCCTATATTAGGTTTTTTGTGTAATGATCATCACATTTCCTCAAAGCTATTATATTAAAAACCTTCTCACTATAGACCATGATTGCCCAGTGCCTGTAGATTAGCATGGCAGTGTCAAAATTTTTCCGCACCCCTTCGGTCAGATATTTAAATATTACAACATTACAACTAAGGGAGTTATTTTTGCTGAAATTTTGCATGCAGGCAGAGGCACAATAGATATGAAGCATATCTATGGGATTTCAGTTTGAAGGCTTGTGCCGGACCCCCTAGGGGGTGGGTCTGTGGCCAAAATTAAACTCTTGGAATATGTTTATGTTGCATATTAAGGCTAACCAGGCATGCAGCAACATGGCAGCAAATATTTTGCCCACAGACCCACTCTCGACCCTGGGGTGGCTTCAATAGGTCAAACCATATATTTTTCCGAAAGTAGTCGTGCTGCATATCAAATTAAAGGGAATTTAGCAAAAAGCACCATGAAAGCAAATATGCTGTCCACATACACCCTGGGGTAGGGTCAAAAAGTCAAATAGTTTTAGCTCACCTGAGCCATTGGCTTGCGGTGAGCTATTGTGATCATTTGATGTACGTTGTGTGTCGTCAACTATTGCTTTAAAGAACATCTCCTAAACTACTGGCTGGATTTTGACCAAACTTGGCAGAAATGAACCTTATATGGCCCTCTTTCAAACTTGTTCCGGTTTGTTGCATATCTAGGTCACACAGGCTAAAATTAGATTTTCAATATGAAAACTTTGGAAATCTTGTCTGAAACCACAAGGCCTAGAGCCTTGATATTTGGTATGCAGCATCGCCTAGAGGTCCTCTACCAAGTTTATTCTAATTATGCCCTTGGTGCCAAAATGACCCGGCTTTTAGGGTCACCTGTTTTACATAGGCTTATATAGTGAAAAACATGAACACATCTTCTTGTCTGAAACCAAAAGGTCTAGAGTCTTGATATTTGGTATGTAGCATCTCTACCAAGTTTGTTCAAATTATGCCCCTAGGGCCAAAAATGGCCCGTCCCGGGGTCACAAGCTTTACATTGGCTTACATAGTGAAAAACATGAAAAAATCTTCTTGTCTGAAACCATAAGGCCTAGAGACTTGATATTTGGTATGTAACATCACCTAGTGGAGCTCTATCAAGTTTGTTCAAATTATACCCCTGGGGCCATAATGGCCACTTGGCCCTCTTTTCTTTTCTGAAAGTGGTCATGTTGCATATAGAATTAAAGTGAAATCAGTTTAGAATAACATGCAAGGTAACACTTTGAATTTACACACACCCTTGACCACTGGGGACCGGGGTTGAGTTGACAGGTTAGATATTGAAATTGTGCAGATGTCAGTATATTTTTAGCTCACCTGTCACAAAGTGACAAGGTGAGCTTTTATGATCGGTCTTTGTCCGTGGTCTGTCCGTTAACTTTTGACTTCAACGACAACTCCTCCTTAACACCTGGCCTAATTTTGAAATAATCATGTCCCCCCCCCCCCTTCAGGGTCAGGAGACATTGTTTTCCCCCAGACATCCGTCTGTCTGTCGCAAAATTGTGTCCCCTCTATAAATTGAAAACCCCTTAAGGTCTATTCACGAAACTTTATACAAATATCAATAAGTTTGAGATGACGAGAAGAGTGCAAGAATGGTAACTCTGCCTTTTATACTTTTTGAGTTATTTCCCTTTGAACTTTGTGCATCACAAAAATCTTGTTCGCTCTATAACTTAAAAACCACGTAAGCTATATTCATGAAACTTTATACAAATATCAATCAGCATGAGATGACGTGCTGAGTGCAAGAATGGTAACTCTGCCTTTATAATTGTTGAGTTATTTCCCTTGGAACTTTGTGCATCACTTAAATCGTGTGCAAGAATGGTAACTCTGCCTTTTATACTTTTTGAGTTATTTCCCTTTGAACTTTGTGCATCACAAAAATCGTGTTCGCTCTATAACTTAAAACCACGTAAGCTATATTCATGAAACTTTATACAAATATCAATCAGCATGAGATGACGTGCTGAGTGCAAGAATGGTAACTCTGCCTTTATAATTAATGAGTTATTTCCCTTGGAACTTTGTGCATCACTTAAATCGTGTCCGCTCTATAACTTGAAAACCACTTAAAGGCATATATTTTGTGATATATGGAATTATTAGTGAATTTACTGATAAGGGACAGTTTGAGTATCTCACAAACTTAAAGGGGCCTTAAGAGGGGACTTACCTGTATACAACACAATTTCTTTCACTAAGATAAAGATCAATATTTTATCAGAAAATACCTAATCCCTTCATGGGACCACTTCATTGTCCCCTGTAAGGAAGTCATAATCACCTAATAAAGATTAGCCTTTGATCTGTCCAGTATGACCCCTGGAGAGAATCATAATGAGTGGTACCAGTATTATTGCTAAATTTTCTATGTCTTTAAGCTATATTCATGAAACTTTATACAAATATCAATCAGCATGAGATGACGTGCAGAGTGCAAGAATGGTAACTCTGCCTTTTATACTGTTTGAGTTATTTTCCTTGGAACTTTGTCCATCACAAAAACGGTGTCCGCTCTATAACTTGAAAACCGCTTAAGCTATATTCACAAAACTTTATACAAGTATCAACCAACATGAGTCGACATGCAGAGTGCAAGAATAGTAACTGTCATTTATACTCTGAGTTATTTCCCTTGGAACTTTGTCCATCACAAAAACAATTATCAATGACTATTTTATACCAGGTTATGATTGTGCAATAGTTAACTACATTGACAGATATCTTTACTAGATATGTGCTGATTGTCTGCACGAAATGACTAGAATTAACGTTCGAAATTGTATTTAATGTTTCTGTTCGAAATTGTATTTAATGACTCGTGCTTTTGACATCAAAAGGGGGGAGACATCTGTTTTTTCGTAGAAAAACAATTCTAGTTTCACACAAATGATCCTTGGGTGGCCCTCTTCCAACATTGTTCAAATAGTTCTGGTTCGTTGCATATCTAGGTCACAGAAGCTAAAAATAGATTTTTGAGATGAAAACTTTAAAAATCTTCTTGTCTGAAACCAGAAAGCCTAGACTCTTGATATTTGGTATTTAGCATCACCCAGTGGACCTCTATAAAGTTTGATAAAATTATAGCCCTGGGGCCAAAATTGGCCCGGCCTCGTGGGTTACATGTTTTACATAGGCTTATATAGGGAACATGTTGAAAAATCCTCTTGTCTGAAACCACAAGGCCTAGAGCCTTGATATTTTATATGTAGCATCACTTAGTGCACCTCTACCAAGTATGATCAAATTATAGCCCTGGGGACAAAAATTGCCCGGCCCCCGCGGGTCACATGTTTTACATATGCTTATATACTAGGGAAAATGTGAAACAATCTTCTTGTCTGAAACCACAAGTCATAGAGCCTTGATATTTGGTAGCATGACCTAGTGGACCTCTACCAAGTTTGTTCAAATTATAGCCCTGGGGCCAAAAATGGCCCCACCCCGGGGGTCAAATGTTTTACATAGGCTTATATCGGGAAAATATGAAAAAAATCTTCTTGTCTGAAACCAGAAGTCTTAGACTATCGATATTTGGTATTTGGCATCTACCAAGTTTGTTCAAATTATATCCATGGGGCCAAAATCGGCCCTGCTCCGATGGTCGCATGTTTTATATAGGCTTATATAGTGGAAAAATAATTTTTGAAATTTGAATTTAAAGTTTAAATTTAATAGAAATTATTGAAATTTAATTTTAAAATACCCAAGACCTGCTAGGCTGATATATTTTTCATCATTTTTTAATCATGTTGAGAGAGGGCACTTCAGAGACTCTGGCATTTTTTTTTTACTTCATTCCAAAATTTCAAGAAATAAGAAAGTTATTGCAAAAAACTGATGATTCAAACAGACAAAAATGCTCTCTCTTGAGGCTCTTTTTTGACAAATATGGTACATGCGTTTAAATGGCTGTCACATTAAGTGATCTCATTCTATTGTTCTTATATTACTATCACATACTCATTGAATATGCTGTTGATGGAAGATAGGTTCCTTTTCTCAACACAGAGTGAAATGAGGATCAGACCACAATTATTTCCCTTTATTGGTTGAATAGAAAACGGATATAGTTCCACACAAGATAGTTCCCTTTTCAATGGGCTGTAAATCTGCCAGTTGATGTGAGCATCCTTGTTCTTGGGCTTGTCTGGGCTGACCAATGATTAAGCACTGGGAGCTACGCCAATGCTAAACACAATCGACCAAGAAGGCAAATAAATTGCTAATGTTTTGCAGGCATACCCAAGTTTTACAACTTGAATTTTTTTAAGTTCAGGATATTTGGAAATTTTTGTGAACCTATGCAAAGGGAAACGAACTTTCTGTGTGAAATATTTGTCAAAACACTGAAATTATAACTCTTTGCTCTGTATTTCTTTTCGCACAGAAGAAATATGGCATAAACGTTTTTTTTTTCTTTTTTTCTCTCTTTATCTCGATGTTGGATGGCTGTCGTCATTTGTGTGGTTTTGATAAAATTTTGCTTCAAAAGAAATCTCCTAAACCACTGACTAGAGCATTTTTGGTATTAACAACAACAGAATCTAGGGTGAAGATTTGGCGCTAGTAAAATGCATTTAAGCCCCCCATCCCTCGGTAGCTTTGACTGCTGTCTGTTCTAAGGCGAAGGTTCTGTTATTATTATTGTTTTGGTGTGTATTACGTTATGTCCTTTCTAGTTTTGCAATCATCTTGACGAGGAAGAGAGAGCTGGCTGTTTTGCTACTATTGTCTTTTGGATGTCTTGTTACTCTAAATGTCCTGTAGCTCTTCCTCACGGTACCGTGGGTTGGTCTGCAGTGTGTGATTTAGGTATTTCCTTATCATAGTCAATACCTTTTTTGTTGAAATGATCCTTATAATTATGTCCCTCTTCGACAATTGTTCAAAGTTGCTTAACAGTTAGCTAGGTCTAATTGGCTAAAACTAATTTTAACGAATGATATCTTGTCTGGCACCACACCGCCTAGAATCTTGTTATTTGGTATGTATTATCACCTAGTGGACCTCTACCAAGTTTGTTCAAATACTCATGGGACGAAATATGGCACAGCCCCGAGGGTCACATGTTTTACATAGACTTTTATAGGGATATCGGGATATCATAAAACACAGAGCCTTCATATATGCCATCTGGCATCACCTAGTGGACCTCTACCAAGTTTGTTAAATTTATTGACCTGGGGCCCACAGGGCCCTGCCCCGGAGATCACATTGTCGTACCAAAACCAGCCTGATCAGCTACAGAGACTAGCTAGAATAAAGAAATTTAGCTTGTAGCAAGTTTTGATATGATACTTTCCCATAAGCGAATAACAACGGCTCTGATCAGGCTGCACGGATGCACAGGTTAGTCTACGCATTTGTTGTTCCCGAACCCCCGAAGACAGGGTTTCTCGCGTCAAGGCCCATATAAAGGTCTATTTAGGGAAATCATAGATATATTCTTGTCTGAAACCCTTGATATTTTGTATGTAGCATCAACAAGTGGAGCTCAGGTATGTTCAAATTTTGGCCCTGTGGGCAAACAACGGTCCCACCACATGGGTCACATAGGTTTATTTAGAGGACAAGGTCTACTAGTTTCCTTGGTTGAACAGGTATTGAGTGGAGGATAAAATGTCGTACTCAAGGACACATCCAAATGCCTTCGATGAGGCTCGGACCAGCAACCCTTCGATCTAACTTGAGCACTCTACCATCGAGCCTCTGCGCTCATATGAGTACGGTTCGATAACTTATTAAGTACAGAAAAAGAAGGGTCTGTCTGAATTATATCCCTTTGACAATAAGCCAGTCCAGGTTACAGAAAAAAAGTCTCAGAAAAAAATCGGTCAGATTTTTTATTTTTAGGTTTAAAGTTGCTTTTTTGTTATACCCCGCCACTTTAAAAAGTGCGGGGTATTAGCCACTTTAAAAGGTGCGGGGTATTATGTTATACCCTCCATTCAGAAAATTGCGTTCGAGTGTCCGTCTGTCTGTCTGTCTATACGTCCGTCCGTCCGTCAGCGCATCGTTTTCACTATCTGCCGGGAGCATTTTTTGCCAATTTTCTTCAAAGTTGCTATGAGTGTTGATATTGGGAAGGAGTGTCCTGGGATTGCAAATGGGTATTTTTTGGCAAATAAGTACAGAGTTACAGCCCTTGATTAACGTTAGAAATTGGTTTTCACTCTCTATTTTTGGCATTCCCTTACCGATTTTCTTCAAACTTGGTATAAGAGTTGATATTGGGAAGGAGTGTCCTGGGATTGCAGATGGGTAAAATTTGGCAAATAAGTACAGAGATACGGCCCTTGATCGACGTTAGAAATTGGTTTTCACTCTATATCTTTGGCATTCCTTTACCGATTTTCTTCAAACTTGGTATGAGAGTTGATATTGGGAAGGAGTGTCCTGGGATTGCAGATGGGTAAATTTTGGCAAATAAGAACAGAGTTACGGCCCTTGATTGACGTTAGAAATTGGTTTTCACTCTCTATCTTTGGCATTCCTTTACCGATTTTCTTCAAACTTGGTATGAGAGTTGATATTGTGAAGGAGTGTTCTGGGACTACAGAAGGGTAAATTTTGACAAATACGTAAAGAGTTATAGCCCTTGACTGATGTTAGAAACATTGAAAATATCCCATGGCGGGGTATGTTGCATGCCTGCAGCGCTTTTATTACTTTTTGACGAATTTTGAAAATCATTAGAAATATGCTATTTATAGCAAAACATTTAAAAAACAGTAGGCACTTTTTCCACATATTCGATTCCCGGCTTCTCCCAGTCTGTCGGATGAGACTTTAAGCCGTTGCCCCGTCTTCTGAGACGCTTTAAAACCAGAACCACTGCCGGTTGAGCCTTCGGGAGTTCCTGGACATAGAACCACAAAAAAGCACAAACGCACCCGAACAGTACTGGTACAGCCAAGGAAAACGGCCACAAAAACAAAAGTACATTCATGGTGAAAGTTATAAATGGGTCTATATTATCAGATTATGCACGTCATTTCCATACTGAAAAAGCCCTCTGAGAGCAGCTACTCGGTCTTTAAGGATTAACAATTTAGGCTGCTAAAAGCAGAACGTTAGTGCAATATAAAATAGTGTTAAATAATGAACAACGTTGTCATTAAAATATATATTCTGATAGAATAAGACCAGCAAATGATACATTATGATTCCATGCAAGTAAGGGTGCAAAGATCAGGAATCGATGACCTGACCAAGGATATTAATTGGAAACTGACAAACTCACGGTTAGCACCACAAACGAGAGCCAAGAGGTCAGCACTTTCCCAGCAGATGACCACAAGGCACAAATTAACAGGCGCGTAGATCTACAAAGGCGTAAAACAAGACAGAAAAACATAAATGATCCACAAAAGAAGTACCAACTTTGTCCATTGCAAACACGCTAAAAAGCATTAAGCAGGGCTTAGTGTATATACCATTCAATAACACCATTTTTCATTTGTCAGTGGCGTACCTGAGACATGTTATAGAAAGCAAACTTAGATTGAGGTATGTGGTTACTCTTCCAGAGGGGCAAAACCCTGGCAGAAAATGGTTTTAGAGCATTCCATGGGGCTACAATTAGCTTCCAAGACACACAATTAATACTGTTTGCTTTTTTTTTTCCTTTCAAAAATCAAAGTAGCTAAAGACCTTTACTGACAGCAACTGCTTATACGCAATTTCGCTTATACAAACACATTAATACGCACCTGATTGTTGTCACCTGATAATGATTGTGAACCTAGGGGAATACACAAAAATAAAATAAATGAAAGATTATTATTATCAACAATGCTGTACATGTGGTACATTATGGTAGGTACCCAATTTTAATTTGATACGATCCTCGGTGACAAAATTCAGGCAAAGGTTAAGCTTCGATGCAGCCATATATGAGCCGTGACATGGGATTTCCAACAATGTGGTATGTGCGACCAGCAAAGCCTCAGATCAGCCTGCGCATAAGCGCAGTCTGATCAGAGCCTTTGCTAGTCGTTCGAATATTCTATGAATGTCAAGCTACTGACTGAACCTAATTTGGAGTTTCTAAGCTTAAAGGGAGGCTGCAGAGGCTCGTCCGAGTCTACACTTGTCAAAATGCCACATTGTTGGAAATCACATGTCGCGGCTCAATTTATGAGATTGAAACATTCATCAATAGTCAAATATCACAAGAAAGATGATTATGGAGAGTCAAAATTGTGTATTTTGTGAGAATTCTCTTTAAGAGGGTAACACTTTAGAATTTCTAGCGATAAGGCGAGCAATCTCCCTAAACGAGTCGTTCGTTTTATTTTGTTGAAATAACGACTGGAGAAACTAGGCACATTCAACAAATATATACTGACGAGCCGTCGATGCACCATTGCCCCCGAATGTGTATATTTAAAACGGGGTTTCCTTCATGCATGTAATAACTCTACTTCTTGTTGAATGAGAATTTATTTTGATCATCAACTGTGCTTGTTATTCAGTAACGTATATGGGAACTAGACCGTTAAACAAGGAACCACGCTATGTACAGTAAAACTATTTATACAGTTGATGTACAATAAAAACGACTATCTTGCAAAGTGGTCTATTTTTGTCAGATATTTGATGTCTTCTTTCGCTTACACAACCCCTTTCCCCCCTAGACCCAAGACGCCCTTTACATATGTTATATATTTGTATAGGGACATTTAATTATCCAAAGGGCATCTTGGGTCTAGGGGGGAGCATCTAAAACAAACTGAAAGACGCCAGTTTCATCTTTTCAATGACAGACGTCACAATTTTAAGTATATTTCGTACGCATGTGCAGAAGGAATACCGCAAAGTTTTGGAAATAAAGGGCACTTATTTCCTTAATATTTTAGAAATTTTACTTTTTGAAAACCAGCAAAGGATTTACCAAAACTCTCGTCTAAACGGCACCATGTCTAAAGACGTAAAATGAGGGGTGGGAGTAGAAGGCGCAAGTTTTCACAGATTTGAAAATGACGAATCGCTTTGAAACCTATGTTGATATTTTCTATGCATATTTTACTACCGAAACAGTCCAATTTTAAAAACATTAGGGCAATTTGAAAATTTAGGTTTTGTAATCATGTCAACTGGGGAAAATATACGCCTTATCGCTAGAGCTCCTTACATCCAAAGGGATGTGACACTATCAATCAAGTGAGAAACGATGTGATAACATTGAAGTGAAAGAAGGAGGTAGAGCCCATGAAGAATGCCGGAAAACATACACAAAAGAATATAGTATGATAATAGACAAAAGGGTAAACAAATCTGATAAGTAAGGTAGGGAAGGAGGTAACGATTAGAAAGGAATACAATCAAGTACCACACCTGACCCAGGGCACCATATGGGAAAGTGACAAAAACACAAGAACACATAACATACAAGAGAGCAAAGAGACCACAAGGCTGCAAAAAACAGACATGGCAGTATGGCAAAGACAAATGCAAAAACAAAAATGATCCACAAAATCAAATCTTGGTTTGAGATCAAGATAGACAGTCTTCTGCTATGGCACTAAATGTTTATTTTGCTACAAAACTATTCAAGAACGTATGTCAAAAGCAGAATCACAAAGGCCAGAGAAACATCTTGCATACAAAGTAAGATCGCATTTCGCCCAACAACGATTATAAGCAAAGTGCTTAGAGAGGAAAGAGACTAGGGCAAATGAGGTCCTTGCTCGCATAGAGTACTCAAGATTATTGATTGCCTCCAACAGCGTATACCACAAAAGTTATAGTACATTAAGTTTAGATTGGAGAGAGGTCCAGATGAAGACTGTTTTAACCACGTGCCATGAAGAGAAACACTGTATCTGGTCGAATTTTAGATACAAAATGTATTAAACGAGAAGATGCGTTTTTGCAAGCTGTAAATTATTTACAGGAACACGTTCAGTTCAAGGTTTGATAATTAAGATGGGTCAGCTTTTTAAAACCCCATTTAGTTTCAAACACATGAAAAGGAGATTGCTTGATCATCATGGTGAAAGAGTTATAATTACTGAAGTGAAGGGCAAGCCAAACATAGTTACTCTTAGAAGTACCACTTCTAACATACTAAAGAAATTTTACAGTTTGCCTTATTCAGAAGACCCTGAAATACAAAAGTTATTGAAATTGTAGCAAAGCTTATAAAGACTGATATAAAGGCAGTCGATACTAGAAAAGATGTATACCACTCTGCTGAAGCTATATCAACTCCTGAAAAAATGTTTAGCGTATTTGCCAGAGTATTTAAAATACTACTTCTAAAGATGTTTGTTGGTAAAACACACCATTCAGCTATCGGTCATGCCATCATGCAAGCAGTGAGACCAAGAGCGGTCATTGCCCCGCTTCAAATATCTCTTGGTGTGCAATTGTACTTAGAATGTGGGTACATATTTCTCATACAAACATTACACAAACTTGGTTTCTGTTCATCTTATAAAGAAGTTCAGAAGTATCAGCAAAGTGCTGCTGTTTCACAACCTCTTGAGACACTTGACTTAATGCAGGGTCAGTTTCTACAGTTATTGGCAGACAAAACAGATCACAATACACAATCTATTGATGCTCTAAACACATTATATGGTATTGGAATGATATCAGCTGTCACTCTTGGTATTAAATGTACACCAAGAATATTTCCCCATGAAGCAGTAACAGCTGAGGATGTTGCATCCGTAGCCAAAGTAGACATTCACATTTACAAGAATGTAGAAAAGTTCAATATACATAATGAAAAACTTCCAGACATTGGCAAAGATGATCATTCAAGGAACACTGATATACTTTGGAACCTATCATGGCTGCCTCACTATAAAACTTCAGCCTGGAATGGTACTATGTAACTCGTTCATCACGGGGAATATCCTGGTCAATCAGTGTCTTCAATAAATTTTCGAATAATAGACATGGATCCTACAAATGAATTGTACATTTATTCGACGCTACACTTTGTTGCAGACCAGGCAAAAGAAATATGGAGTGACATCTGTTTTAACGTTTGATCAGCCTCTTTGGATGAAGGCATAACACATTTTGGATGCTTAGCCCTCTACTAGCAGAATTAAGAACGTTGTTTTGCGTCTTGGAAGATTTCACATGGAAATGATTTTTCTTGGAAGCATTGGATATATTATGACAGAAACTGGATTAAAGGATCTCTCTAAGTAGTGTTTGCTGAGAAAACTATACCCCATATGCTTAGTGGGAAGGCAATTGTTCAGAGCAAAGTAAGTAAGGGTGCAATGATCAGGAATCGATACAATCAAGTGACACACCTGACCCAGGATACCAATGGGAAATTAACAAACCCACAGCCAGAAACCACAAACGAGAGCCAAGAGGCAACCCCTTTCCCAGCAGGTGACCACAAGGCACACACAAACAGACACACACAAATGCACAGCAAACACAAGACAGAAAAAAACACAAAAGACCCACAAAAGAAGCACCGCCCCGGAACGGCCAGTAAAACATCCCACTGGAGGGCTTAAACTGGTTTAACGGTGCACCAACCCCACCCCCAGTTCAGATGTGGATCAAGACACATAGATGTTTGGTTTGCATGAAAGACCCCTAACTTATCAATGCATCATCTCCCAGAACATATAAATCAAGATACAAAAAGGAGATAAAGCAAATATAAGGACTCAACAGTAAATAAAGCTGAACCACCGGAGCAAAAGAAATCCAAAAGGGAAACCCCGATGGGCCCGACAAACAGCCAAAGCACCAGGTCCCCACCATCTCATCAATAGATAAGTCTTTATTGCAACTCTTATTGCAGCAGATGTATTTGATATCAACCGACCTGATAAAATGCAGTAGATATAATGGCGAAAATAATGACCAAGCTCAAGACAAACACAATATGAATGAAAGAAGTGATGTTATAATTACTCTTGACATTAATGAACAAGCAGCATTCATGTATGCCAATACAGCGGCAGAAGAAGCCATGAAACTGTTTGACAACCTTATTAAACATGAGGTAGATCTGACCGATATGGAGTCAGATGAAAATGTTATAAACATTGTACAATTGCTAGATACACAGCTAGAAGATATGAGTAGGTGAACAGAACCACAAAACTGTGGATTCAGTACATTTAAATGCTAGAGATTCTGAGAAAATTCATTTATGATGAAAGGACTGAAAATTGGATGTTACATTTGCGAACCGTTAAAGATGTGCTGCCATACTTTGCAGCAACTAGTCATAACGCTTATACAAAAACAAGGGCATATTTATCTGTGTAGAATGGCAGATTGTCATTTACATATCAAATGGTTTTGTTGTGTTTTTGATACATGATATGTTACGTGCCAGGCGTAACTAGAAACAAATTCTGAAACCAAAATTTGCTGTTTGGAAAGTCAGCAAAAAGCACTTTTAAAACTTAACAAAATTTATTAAAAACAAAATTATCATTTACAATAAGCAATGGAAAATAGTTATACAATCAAAGAAAGTCTAATATACAATACCTTGTATGTCCAAACTGTCCCTCAGAATATTTATCAACACGAGTCTTTCAGCAGTTTCTGATCCCCAGATTTTGAAGTTAAATCCAAATGAAAACTACGTCTGAATCCAAAACTGAATAATCTGAAGTAATCCAGAATGAATAAATTAAACATAGTATTCTACTATAGAATTCCAGTACAAAAGGTTTAGACTTTAAAATGGTGAAATTATTTCAAAGATGCCTTTATGAAAAATTTACTCTTATATACACTGTTAAAGAAAGTTCCAGAATGATCAGGCACCAAGTATGATATCATATGCTAAATATAAATAAATACATGGGTTCTGGAAAGTTCTCCATTCTGCTGGATGATTCCACTGATTTCCAGAACCTGCTCAAAGCTTCTATTTGCATGGAAAAGAAAATTCTAGAAAATCCCAACTTTTCTGGAAAGTTCTAGGTGATTAGTCATCATTCTAGAAAAATCTTATAACCAAATAAATACTTTGTTTACAACAACTTATTTACCATCAATGTCTCCAATATCTGGGTCAGCAGAAACTAAGTAAACAAAATATAAAAACAGATAAACAACATACATGTTACAGATATAATATATATTTCATAGAAATAACATTGTTGCATATGATTTGCAAAATTTGCAAAGCATTTTGTTATTAAAAAAAGTATGAAACTTCTATATATTGTGAAATAAAACTTTTTTCAAAAAATGGGGCTTAATTGACTTAAATGACGATTTCAAACATAAACATATGTAGGATAAGCACAAAACTCGAAAGCATGACACACTCTTTCAGGTTTCACTGAAATAGTAAAAAGCCAGGGAAAATATACCCGAAAATCAATAAAGTTTCAAATTTTAACCCAAAATATCTCCAATTAAATCTAATGTTTCTTGGGAATTTTTTCTGTGCATGCTAAGCCTTTGTCCTAGCCATTTTAATAGGTTTCATTTCTGTTCGAATATGTGGCAGTCAAACTGTACTGGGACTGGACTACAAAGCTGCGGCAATACTTTGCAATTAAATATAAATCACAACAACAAAAAAGGTAGAAAAGGAAGAGAGAGCTGGTTGCTTTATTGTTTTCTTTATGCCATAAGGTTTCCCGTGTCTTATGTCTCTCTTTTTGTGTAATATGTGATTGTGGGATTTCATGGTTAAACGCCCAATTTTATATACAGACCAGAATTATTTAAACTGGTTGCACTTCAGTGGTTTGTCGTTACATGCTTGTGCAAGTCTCATTAAAAAAAATTCAAAATCGTCTATTAAAATTCAGTACGCCCTCACTTTAAGCAAAAACGTTTGCAACGATAAAAACTGTGGCTAATCCAACACACATATTAAGTTTTTAAAATTGTAAGGGTGTTTATTTAAGAAATGAATTCAATTTTTGAAATGTTCATGGGATCATGAAATACTTCGGGTCTTTGGAAGTTAACGTGAAGCCCGAACATTCAAAAATTGAATTTATTGCTTATATTAACATTTTATTTTAAATATCTAAAATATAAAATTCATTTTTAATTTAGGAATTACAACTGTTTTGTATTTAAAATATAATCGTATTAACGGTTTAGTCGGAGTGTAAAATGGAAAAGCGGAACAGCCAGCTTGAACACGGACAGCCAATGGAGCAGACAAGAGGTTTCTTTTGCACGTGCGACTCGGGTGTGGCTCGCTGTCAATCACAACACCAGTATCACAGTTGGCAAACGAGTTCGTTGTTCGAAGCGTATTGCACGGACAAGTGAGCCTGGCAGCTGTCAATCAAATTTGTGTAATTCATGAGGCTACAAACGGTTTAAAAAATCCAAAGATTCATTAAAGGATTGCTTCGACATTGTAAATATTTTGACGTCATAACGACAGTTAAACGTTGCTTAACAATTATTTTTCGAAGAAGTAGGCAATGTCAGACTCAAGGTCACATGGAAGTTCTTACGATGAGATTCAAACCAGCGACCACCGATCTATCCTTTTGACAGTGAGCTCTTGAAATGGTTTGTAGGTTTATGTAGGACATCATCATCAACAACAACAAGCGATACTGCCCTGGAAATGCCACAATCACAGATCACAGCCCCCAAGGCACCGTGAGGAAGAGACAGAGTACTGACAGCCACAAGACTGGATGAACAATAAAAGTAAAGCAACCAGTTCTCTCTCTCACACACACACACACACACACACACACACACACACACACACACACACACACACACACACACACACACACACACACACACACCCTTTGAAATATTACTATCGTTATATAATTAACTCACGCCCACCAATCCACATCCTTCATAGCATAAAATCAATACCGTGTTATGGAGGAGAATGACATGTTCCCTATGAATGAGATTGGCCTTAAGTTCTAGTAAAATCGTATTTTTTCTTGTCAATAGAAAATTTAGAATTCTGGAAATGCTATTCGGTAACCTTAACGTTTACCTTCGACCTACCTTTTAAGAATAGTGTGCCCTGGAACAAAGTCTAATTCTAGCTTTTGTGTTAAAGTTGAAAAATGCCCTTTCCTTCAATACAAAACATTTTAAACTGTCTAGCATGATATCCTTTTTTAAAAACGATACCTGTGTCTCAAATTTCAATGAGTGTCTCATCAAGTTGCATTGGCGTAGCTCCCATTACGCACTTACGCACGCGCGTAATAAAAATAGCAACATTCAAGGGAGGTCACCTAATGTGGTATACCATAAGGACCTGCTCTGAAAGGAAAGAATTCGCTCCCTTTGGGAGCAAATTCTTTCCTTTAAGAGAAGTTCCCATTTTGAAAAGGGACGCAAATGAAGAGAACCACTGCTTCATCAAGTAGCCTCCCTTTGGTGTGCGTAACTTTTTCAGCGTTCTTGCTACGCCATTGAGTTGCATTGTCCGATTTTCTTAATTTTACTCTCAAAAACAGGAAACAGCAAGTTTTACCCCATTGGATATATGCGATGAAGGAGATGGAATGGTAGGCGTGGCACTGATCTCTGGAGAAATAAATCACTGATATCTAGAGAAATAAATCACTGATCTCTAGAGAAATAAATTGTGCATGAATAGATATGTGGAGCAGATGCTCGATGGCTGGCTACAAAACACATGCTTATCCCATTTGTGCCGAATGTATTGTCACAATCCTATCATTTGGACTGGTCCATTTCCGTTTTAATGCTTGTTGGATGGTATTTTTCGTTTTTAATTAAATTAAAAGAAACTTCTGTAAGCAAACAGTGGAGAACCTGATCAGACGCCGCGTCTTGCCGTGTCTGGTCTGGTTTTGCCCTGTATGCCGATGTCCCACAAAAAGGACGCCAGGCTTATATGGGTTAAGAAACACAGCAGGCGCTAAACCATTCTCATTTTATATCTGAACATAGTTATACACCCGCAAACGCAGTTTAGGGGGGTATACTGTTTTCAGCCTGTCCGTCATTCCGTCATTCAGTACTTCCGTCAACATTTCAAGGGTTTCAACATCTAAACTAAGGGTGGGGTTGGCTCGCCGTGAGGACGGTTTAAGTCCTCCAGTGGAGTGTTTTTGCTGGCCGATCCAAGGCGCTGCTTCTTTTGTGGATCATTTATTTTATGTCTGTCTTGTTTTTGTTATGCTTTCGTTCGCGTTTTTATTGATGCCTTGTGGTCACCTATTTCGAAAGGGCTGACCTCTTGGCTCTCGTTTGTGATGTCTAATTGTGAGCTTGTCACTTTCCCATTGGTATCCTGGGTCAGGTGTGGTGTTTGATTGTATCGAATCCTGATATTTGCCATCTTTCTTATTTTGTTGCATACCTTATGTAGTTTTTGTCCAATTTTGATTGAATTTGCACCACCCCTTAATCATTAGACAATGTATGTTTGGTAGGAAAAGAGGGGCTGAAGGATCAGTATTGCAAGAGTTATGCCACTTTGTAGCTCTAACTGTATGGTGTATGGTGTATGGTGTTTGCAATATGGCTGATTGGGCATGCTTTGTGATAGAGTCTTTCGTGTACGAGACCTGTTTCATGTTTATTTGAACAAATGTGAATTTCATTTTTCGACGTTGCATGTAAATAAAATGAATAACTTTTTCTTTTTCTTAAATAACGGACGTGTCCCTGGTATGACCAAATAGACAAATAGGCAATTTAAAGCATAACCATAACACGGCGTCCCAAAATATACGCCCACCCCTCTTTTACTGATTTTAAGAGCTAAAACGGGTGTATTTCTAATGAAAGTGCGTATAAAAGTGTTCAAATTTCTTTTAAGTTTAGTGAAGCATTCAGTCTATTATTCAAATGAAAATCAGCTTCTGTGCGCCTGCTTTTGCTTGACAGCTGGGCTTTATAAGTTTACCATACGAGTGCCCAAATGGGCATTCCATGTATAAAATGTGTCCTGGAAGAATTGTGAAAAACAAATTCTCAAAACTCACAGCCGACACAAGTTCTTAAATAGTTCAGGAATATATCGCCGATAAAACTGATCACCAAATATTGCATTCATGTATTTTGCTTACAATTTAGTGTTGCTTTGGAAACTGTAAACCCTAAAATGTGATGTTTAAGTTGCTTCAAAAAAATAAAAATCCAACGGAAATGCCTTATTTCCTAGCAGAACACACTTTAATCATTTATGTACAATTCATAATAGGTTCCACGAAAAAAAAACTTCACCCCTTTAAGAGAAATCGTTCGAGAACGATTTTGAACATTTCGTTTCAGACAGCATTTTAAAACGCTTAAACTTTGACCACTCATCTTCAGAGACTGTTTTAATCCAGCGAAAAAAGTTCAGAGCTACTTTCTTGGTGACTGTGCATTCCTGGAATTCAGATTAGCCAAAGTAAATTTATTATTACTATATATATTAAGAAATAAATGAGATACAGCAATTTCAAATTTGTTCAAATAAACATGAAACACCTCTTGTATCATTTTAAAACTTTGCAGTTACGTTACATACTTATTGAAGATGTGCATGTGGAAGTTTAATGATGAAAACTAATTTTGATAAATTGAAAATTGCGATGTTGAAATTTGTTTAGCGCTATAGCTTCATGATAAATAACTTAGTCATTTTTAACTTCTTAGGTTCACTGAGGTAACTACTACAAAAACAAACCTCTCAGTTGTAAGATTCTAGATGCTCTAAGTTTACTTGCAAGAGAAGAAATATGATTTTGTGCAAGCATTCACGAAATTAATAAGTCATTTTAACTTCTCAGCTAGTTCATTTCCTTGCGAAAAAACTTCTAGTCAGCTGAGTTTACAGTGTCAGCTTGAAATATTTAGAGTGGAGAAAAAGTATGATATTGTGCTTACATTGCAAAAAACTAAGTCATTTTAACTTCATATATAGGTAATTCATTTCCTTGTATCGGTTGAAAGGAGGTTACAATATATTTTTTTTTAAATTTCATTCGTTTAATTAGTTATATTACAAAATATAACACCTACATTATTGTTTGGTTTTTCATTATCCATATGTATAACTACTGATTCCATCTGCTTTCTAAGTAGCGTTTATCATCACAACCATACATAGAGTCTCAACTTTTAGTACATGCGAATGGCTTCGAATTGAGTTCATCAACACCACTGTTAAAGTCATTGATTGGAAAAATGCTGATATGGTTAACCTGATGACTGGTTTTTTTTGACATGGTTAGTCTGATCATTGAAAAAAATGCTGACATGGTTAGTCTGATCATTGAAAAAAATGCTGACATGGTTAGACTGATGATTAATAAAAACTTACTGACTGACACCTATAGCTGAGGATGTTAAAATCACTGATGCTAGCATCAATTACAATTTTATTGGTAAGCTCAATATTACTCAGAGCTACTCCAAACAACTCTGGATTATAAATGAATGACTCCTGAGAAACTCTGAAAAATACTGAGCCCCTCAGAGCTACTCTGAGCTACTCACAACAACTCTGGATAATAAATGAGCGACTCCTGAGCAACTCTTAGTAATACTGAGCTACTCCGAGCTACTCTGAGCTACTCCCAACAACTCTGGGTAATAAATGAGCGACTCCTGAGCAGCTATGAGTAATACTGAGCTACTCCAAGCTACTCTGAGCTACTTAAGACCTCTTATTTAGCTGGACATTGCCTAGAACAATTCAATCAAGATATAAAAAGGAGATAAAGCAAAGATAAGGACTCAACAGTTTATAAAACTGAATACCAGAGCAAAATAATCCAACAGGTAAACCCTGGTAGGCCTGACAACAGCCAAAGCATCAGGCAACTACCATCTCACCAATAGATAAGTCTTTAAGTCGGAACCGTCATGGAGTCTGAAGTCCGACCCACTGGCGTGCAAATGAAGAGGAAAGCAAAGTTGCCAGCCGTGATTGGGTTGACCACCAAGCATGCAGTCTGTTGCAATACATTAATGTTATAGCCAATCTTTTTATAAAGGAAAACTATTTTAATGAACTGCGCTGAAAAATTATTACAATCTATACACCAAGTCACCATAGAATTCAGGTTCTGAAAGTCCTTGGCGAAAGAGAGTTTTAAGTCCAATTTGGAATTTAGATATCAAATCATAGTATCGTCTATACAATTTAGAAAAGGTTTTGCGAAGTTTCTGAGTTAACAATTTATTGCGAGTGTTGAAGTCAGCAACATGGCTAGATGCTCTAGCAAAACGAATGAGTTGAGAGATAATGACTCCATAGGATGTAGAGCGAGGAACATCACCATATCTAAATGGGAAATTGCCAATTTCAAAATCAAAGTCGTCACGTTTATCATAAATTTTAGTAGAAACAATATTATCAGAAATTGACAAATGCATGTCCAAAAAAGCGGTATTAGCTTTATTGTATCGATTCCTGATCTTTGCACCCTTACTTACTTTTATTAAGTTGGAGCTCTCTGAAGGGTAAATTTGACTTACCATAGTGTAAAAATAAAGATTATTAATGTTTAAAATATCGTCCAAATATCTGGATGCAGTGTTAAAAACATCACTTATGTCAGCCTGCTTATAGTCTGGTTTTAAATTTAACACTGTGTCACTGGATACAATGTGTTCACTTAGAGAGTACCGCTGTTTGATACATCACATAGGGAATGACTTTAATCTCAACGTCTTTTTGCATGATTGTTTCTGTATTTTGATTGTTTCTGTATTTTGAATAAGTGGCCTCTCGTACAAGAATATGTCTGGTTTTACATCTTCATAACCATGAACTATCTTTTATAATTGTACGTGTATTAAGTCAAATCGTTTTCTTCTATACATATAAATCTGCGAGTTTCAAGGTTTATAACCTTTCACTATATGTAAATCATCTTAAATCAAGTAGCATTCTTGCTGCACATACCCGAATATTTTCAAGTAGCCGAATATTCTTTTTAGTTGATTGATAATAAACACTTCCTCCATGGTCCAGGATAGATCTATTTTGACTTTTGTATAAAATCAAGAAGTATTCATTGTCTAGTGCTTTAAATAGGGGATCTAACATGAGTGCTCGTGTTTTATTGAATTCATTTAACAAGTTGGGGAGAAAGGATAAAATGCGAGGCTTGCCGAACGTTGTTTTCAATTTAAATACCTAGAGTTTCATTCTAATTAGCAAACATTCAACGTGGGTCGAGCATATTACTGTCAGTTGATTTCACTCTTAACTCAATAGTTCGACCAGAGGCTATATATGAGGGTCTGGATGGGGGGGGGGGGGTCTGGTATTCACTATTCATTAAAAATCTAGCCCATTATTCTCCTCATTAAAATTTTGGGTTATTCATTAAAATAAGACCAATTATTCATTAAAAGTATGAAAGGTGGCAAAGAAATCTGATTATTCACTATTCATTATTTTTTTCTTCAATTCATTAAACAATAGGAGTTTTCATTATTTTTTAGGCCCTCATTATTCACTAATCATTATTTCTTTGGCTCATTATTCACTATTCATTATAAAAAGGGCCATTATTCACTAATCATTATACCCCATCCTGACCCTCATATATAGAGGTTATAAACAAGTACAAATGGTGGAACAGTGACTATGTAGTTGATATCAAAGTGCATATTAATTCTTGATAAAGGCCTCTGGCCGAAATATTATCCCTTCTGCATATTTCACATTGCACTCCATAAGCAGGAAAATGTCTGCTCCTAGGATGCACTCATGTCAAAACGCAATAAGAACAGTGTTGTGTTCTAAACTATATATAAACTGTATATAAACTGTATCTAAACTGTGTCCATTCTCTATTTTGTTCTTCAACTTTAGATATTTTCTTGCCCCTTTGTCCATTTTCATGTCATCCACTTGCACTGATAAGTCTCCAATTTGCTTAGCTTGAGTCAGAAACTGATGTAATGTCCACCCATTCATATATACATTTCTGTATAAGGTATTGATTCTTAATTGTTTGAATAAGAAACTCTAGTATTCTATCACCATTACTGCTGCAAATATCACATCCATGGACTTTCTCCACCAATCTTGTGGCATATGCTACGATGGTTTCTCCTGCTTCAGGTTTACTTTTCAGAAACATAAAATTTATTTTTCATTCTGCTTATTTCTTTTAGGCACAAAGTAATCATTCAGTTTTTGCTTTACTTTCTGATAATCGTCCAAGTTACCATCAGGATCGTTATCTGGTAATGTTTTCTCTAATCTCACTATCTCAGTCCCATCTTATATAATTAAAGCATCTTTTTTGTCAGCTGGACTGTTAATTCTGAAATATCTAAATTCTCTTTCTATTGCATCAATCCATTCCTCCCACTCTTTCCCTATAGAGAGCTGATCTTATGTTGGTCTGAACGGCAAAGCTCTTAAGTTTCTAGATTCAGAAATAATTGGTTTATAACCTTTCACTATATGTACATCATCTTAATCCAAGTAGTATTCTTGTTGCACGGCTCCGAATATTTAGTTGATATCACATCATTGACAGCCATCTCTAATGTCATCTTTTTTTCTTCTTTAATTTAGTTTATCAAATTAGAAAAAAACAAACAAACAGATGTTTTCCTTTTCTGTTATATTTTCATTTTATAATCTCAATGTATATATATATATATATATATATATATATATATATATATATATATATATATATATATATATATATATATATATATATATATATATATATATATATATATATATATATATATATATATATATATATATATATATAGTTTTTATTTAGCTGTCTGTATGATATCTTATAAATGTAAGATATTTAATTAATCTTGTCTCCTTTTCTCTGTATCCTGTCTGATTCTTGTCTAATCTATATCTTCTTTAACAAATTCCTATCTATAATATTCTTCCATAAATTTAAGTTTTCATTTCTATCTATCTATCTTTTTTTCTACTGGCACGATCGCATGCGATCATTACGCCAGGGCGTGCGAATTTGGAATTTTGAAGAAAAAAATATTTAGCCTGTGTTTTGACTAAATGAGGAGTGCCCTAAACTCCTCAGTAGTCTGGGAATTGACCACCAAAGGAGAAAGGCCTTTCCACTGTGTTATAGTTCGGGGGGGGGGGGGGGATAAGTTCTACAGGGCATCACTGTATGTCTGGTATCTACAATATTGGGCACTGTGTGATGCCCTGGTAGATTTCAAACTGTGAGCAGGGGTCAGGTACTTGTCTTTTTCTATAGACACAGCACCAGAATGTATCTGGAAGAAGCAGGGAGAGCCGATCCCTACGGGCCTCAAGAGATGGCCTCTCAAGCTCGTCAAGCATCTCGCCGACACTTCTTGTATTTCGCCGTCTCCTGCAGGTTCAGTGGGCTGCTGTCCTCTCAACTTTCTCTACCTTGTTAATCTGAAGTTTTGAGTAAGGGCTCCAAATGGGTGCTGCATACTCTAGTTTGGGCCATTTTATTTTCTTCTACTTCTTCTGCTCTGTATATCTCACTTATAAATTTATCTTCTTCACTTCTCTTTTACCCTCGTCGCGAATGTAATTTCTCAACAACTCTAAGTTAACACATGTTTAATTGATCAAGAGTAACATAATAAATTCATAAACTAAGCAACAACTTTAATAACGTAACGTCATAATGGCATTGACTTGTTCCAATAGCATAGAGCTGGATACTACAAAAGCGAATTTTTCTTTTATGAAAGCAACATCTCCTGTTGGACCGGGACCCAGGTAAACGATCCAGGGCCGCATGAAACCATTTGTTTAAAGGTGGATAAGTTTGTTACACAGGGCAATGATTTAACCATTTGTTGCAGCCATGCGCTTCAGATTTCCGTGACATTTCGCAGCTTACTTGTTTGACGTGACTGCGATAATTATAAAACGATAACCATATGTCCAATGAGATTGTCTAATAAGATACGACGGGCACTCTTTCTCGGCCCCAAAGGTGAAAACAATAACGCGTGTCAATTATTATTTCGTTGGCGACGATTACAAAGACGAGAAATGACGAAATCAATTTACGAAGTTCTAAAGTGTCGTGATTGCACGGAAACTTGGCAGTGCTTAGAACCAAGAGTATACTTAAGAAATAGATCAGCTCTAACCGTGAATTGTTGTGTAATAATTCACTGTTTGGAGGTCAGTTGTAAAGAAGATCAAATCACGAGCCCGCAGCAATTTACGCACTAGAGCTGATCTATTTCGATTCTAACACAAATAAACAACGAAATCACATTTGAAGTCTTCAGCTTTTTTCCCAACTTTCCGCCATTGCACTGAAGAACTTCCGCCAATACTTAGACTACGTCGCATTCGTTTATGCGTATTTGTAACGTCTTTCAAGCGTAAAAACGACGTCACACCGTCTAACGCCATGAATGACGTCTAGCACGCACTTTCCTCGCGCTTTCAGAACTGTGAATTATTTTTTGATATATCACACTTCTTTAGCGTTGACACTATTGGCGAGGTGTTTTAGAATGTATTGCAAAAGCAAATCATAGATTGGAAAGGCAAAGTATGAACTCTGAACCAAAATGTAAGCGAGTATGACCAGGAGATGCCACAATCACAGACTACAGGCCAACCGACGCATGTGCGGATCCAAGTAACGTTTTGTCAGAGGGGGTCCAACTTACACAATGTTTTTGTTTTTAGTTGATGAGGGGAGGGTGGATCAAAATACCACTATAAGCAGGCCATCTTCGGCCCGCCAGCGAAACGATAATGACCCAATATTGAATGCTGGCTCAGTAGTTTTATAATTTTTCAGGGGATCCGGACCACTATGGCGAAGAAACCCTATATTTTGTGATTTTTCAGGGGAGGGGAGGGAGTCCGGACCCCCTGCCCCCCTCTGAACCCGCGCATGCATCGACACCGTTAGGCAGAGACGCAGAATACAGATTCACTGCGTTGTGTCCTTGAGCAAGACACATTAATCGTAGCTTAGTACTGGTTCAACCTAGGAAGACCCATCCCTTCACAGCTGAAAGATTGTTGATGGGACGTAAAGATCCAAATAAAAAAAATCAGAGCACAGACAGCCATCCTACTATAAACGTAAGCCAAACAGCTCTATCTAGGCCATCAAAATGGTTGCTAATCTAGAAAGTAGACAAGAAGCCACACCACCCAACACAAATCCCACACACCATAGGAGCAACATCAAACGAACAGCAGGCTATGCAACCAAGGGGACGCGGGGCGATGGGTAAGACATCAGACTAAATGACGACCCTGACATAAAACTTGCATCGACGGGTTGGTGCCTGATGCTTGTCTTTGGGTAGGCCCAAAATGGTTAAACTCTAGGCCTCGAGGTTATAAAACTTGAGTTCATTCTCAAACTCAAAATAAAGCGCAATGATTGGCTGCTTGCGGACACGTCCGCAAGCAGCCAATCATTGCGCTTTATTTTGTCCGCAAGCTGCCAATCATTGCGCTTTATTTTGAGTTGAGACTGTACTCAAGTTTTATAACATCGAGGCTAGATTTTTTTAGTCATGCCTGTCAGTGACCCAAGGGCACATTTCTGGTAACGGACGGACGGGCGTACTCACATAGTATTTATAGTGCAGACCAAAGGGTCGTTCAATTGAATGAATGTCAGTAGCTGATTAAAGTATACTGAGTTATTGTATGAAATATGTTTGAATTGATTATAACAGGATCTCTTGAGATTTCGTTTCATTTAAAAAGCAAATGATGTCTTTTGTTTACTCTTTAATCATACCGTCGATTCATAATTATATCATTTGAAGTAGTCTGCAGGGAATTTATTCATTGCTACGAATTCTGTATGCCCAGTCAAAACATTTGCCTCTTTTTCCAACGAAAATCTGTGTTCATATTGCAGGTGAATCAAAAGGGACTAATAAAAACGATTATTTTCTGACCCCCAATAACACTAACTGACAAGAGATGACCATAAATTCACAGTATTCAAAGCATAAGAGTAGGCCACTATCGGACGGCTGAGTTATGGGATTGCTGATATCACGAATCACAGATCAACCATCGCACCCACCCAAAGCAAGCCTTTAATGAATCTTTAGATTTCTGAAACCGTTCACAGCCTCATGAGTGACATACATTTGATTGACAGCTGTCAATTTCACTTGCCCGTGCAATACGCTTCGAACATCGAAATCATTCGCCGGAAGTGACACTGGTGTTGTGATTGACAGCGAGCCACACTCGAGTTGAACGTGCAAAACAATCTTCTTCGGTTTGCTCCATTGGCTGTCCGTGTTCACTGTAACACTACCAAGACGTGATGAAAGTTCGGAAATTTATCAATACAATTTCTAAAGCGCAAATATGATCGTATATAGTGGAATCTTGTATCGTGTGCTCGCTAACGGACTGACTGGCTCTCTCTCCTAACCGGAGAGCTACGTCTTAAGAGAACTATACATCTCTCACTCTGACTCTGTCAGTGACTTAATAAATTCCATGCCTGATAACAAGACCTGAAGGCCATGTTATATATACCTGCTGCCCAATCGAGCACATGATGCTTATTCAACGGCCTTATTAGTGCTGCAGCAGACCCACCATATTGTGACACATATCGGTCCCCACAAGGTAACAAGCAGCAACATACATCAAATTAAAGGTCAGAGTCTTGGGAGTTCAAAATTGCATGATGCCACTGTCAGGATCGAGGGCGAATTTTTACGGCCCTTCAACAGAGGGTAACCCTAATACTCTAGTCAAAAGCCCTTACTGATACATTCATTAAATATGCTGCATTATATTCTTGATAGTGGACAGTTTGATATAACAACAAACAGAAATGATAACAATATGAAATAGGCACACCTAATGGGCAACCAACCACTATTTGATCTGAGAGGATAGCACAGTATACGGTATTTCTAGGGAGTCGGTACTCGTGTGAGTATAAAAAGTGAGGAAGAACGCAAATGTCAGGAATCGATACAATTAGTATCACTCCTGACCCAGAACACCTTATAGGAAAGTGACAAAAGAAGAAAACGTCACATACAGAAGCGCCTTGAGGGTCAGCTCAGACTCAGGGCCGTCGCCGTGTATTCCAAATGGTCCGACGGAGGAAACCATCGAGTGCCGAAGGCACGAAAGGCTGGAGAGCACTAGAGGGGCATTAATCCACCCTATCGTTAGGGCCCCTCCGCCCCCCCGGGGGTCTTATGACGAACCACGACGGTTAAACACTTCTCTGTCCACATGGTCCAGGCTTCTTTAAGGCAAATGAACGTTAAAGGAACCGAGCGCACTTGTGCTAAATTGGAACAGGCAGGACTTGTATATCCGTAACGGAATAGACATGGGCTCACGATGCTCATATATATATAAATTCACGTTTTAAACATAATTTTACGCCCGATATTTTGTTTCATTTAGATTCATTAGAAAAAAAGCAAATTACTATTTTTTTGTCAATATGAGGGAAACAAAACTGGATCACAGAAATTATCATGACTTTGATAAATGAGTCTCAACATGAGAAAACCCGTCTTCGGGGTTTTCGACCATGCAAGACTCAAACCAACCTGCTCAGTTACAGAGATTAGCTAGAATGCTGAAATTTAGCTTGTAACAAGTTTATCAATTATACTTTCCAGATATTGAACAACAAAGTCGCTGACCAGTTTGCGCGTCTGCGCAGGCTGGTCTGCGCCTTGTTGTTGAAATGCAACTACTTTAGGTTTTCCCGCGACACGACCCCGTGGCTGCTTGTTTTTACACCTTGGCAATGTCTATTAATGACGTGCGCAACGTTCGGAGTGTTTCAGTAAAATCAGAGGTAAGCTCAAAGAAAAAAAACCGAAACGAGATAAAGGAACACGGTGGATAGCATAGTCGGCCAAAAAAGTGGGTCCAGCAAATGCTGCACCTGCCGGACCGGCGACGCCGGCCTTAGCCCCTTTCCCAACAGATGAACACAAGGCTGCAAGACACATACAACGCATTATGTCAACGGCGAGTTCCGCCTTGGAACGGTCAGTAAGAAGTTTAAAAGCTTTGAGTATAAGGAAATAAAATAATCCTGCAAGCTATTTTAAAGGCGCTGGGACCCTTGAACGGAAGTTCCTATTGGATACCAGGAGGATTTGCAATTTGAGCAGCGACATGTGCTTTCCAAACAATGAATGTGGCATTTTGACAAGTGTAGACTCAGACGAGCCTGTGCAGTCTCCTTTTAAGCTTGGAAACTCAAAATGATGTTCAGTCAGTATCATAACACTCATAGAAAATTCAAGCGACTAGCAAAGGCTCTGATCAGACTATGTGTATGCGCAGGCTGATCTGAGTATACGCTGGTCGCACATATCACATTTTTGGAAATCTCATGTCGCGGCTCATTTCAAAGGCGCGACGATGCACGTGGCAGTTTGCGTTTGGCTCAAGACGTTGTCACGTCGTGGCGTAACGTTATAAGAATTGTGACGTCACGTCATGGGGATCACGCAGCCGCTCTCCTGAAAGAGCTATCACTACTGTTCAAGCTCCTGGTGATAGAAAAAAAATCCATCAGTCTTATGGCTAAAATATGACTTTAATATCAACAAAACTGGCATCTTCGCGATTCACTTTTACTTTTTGTATTTTTTCAATGTCAACGATGACCACGACATATTTTTCAACGGGAAGGGGATAATGACATCGGTCCCCGCATGGTGCGTTTCTGCGCATGCGTCATTTGTTTTTAAAATAGACAGCCAAAAAACCCAATGTCTATTAATAGCGCTTAACAAGATGCAGCTTTTAAAAAAGATAATACTTTATGTAGAGGTCATATTTTAAGATGCCTGAAATGAGGATGGATGCCTCTACGGAGGCTTAATGTAAATAATCGCACATCATTTCCCATGCGCGGATCTAGAAAGTTTTTTCAGAGGGGGTCCAACTTTGACTACGTATTTCTTTTGTTGATGATGGGAGAGATGATCCAAATACCAATATAAGCGGGCCATCATCGGCCCAGCAGCGGAACGCCATTTAAATGGCGTTTCGCTGGCGGGCCGTTGGTGGCCCAACATTGAAAGTTTGCTTGGTAGCTGTGTGGTTTTACAGGGGATCCGGACCAGTATAATACAGAAACCCTATATTTTTGTGATTTTTCAGGGGGGGGGGGTCCGGACCCCCTGTCCCCCCCTCTGGATCCGCACATGTTTCCTACAATGTGCCCCCGACCTCAATCCTCCATTTAGACTCAGATCAGCCTGTGCGTATGTGCAGTTGTAAACGTATCAGCATATTTGCTATTTCCTTTATGAAGATGACATTCACAAGCGCTAATTTCTTTAACTATGATCAGACGATGGCTATCGCCTGTACATATATCATATAAGGCTAGCATGGAAACATGTCCTAATTCCTGTAATAGAATGAAGGCAAATGTATGGGCATGTTTCTCCTTTAATAAACGTACAACTATGTTCTGAAGTCGATGTGAGGAGACGGTCAGAACTGGATGAGCGTATTTCTAAATCAGATATTGGTATTACCTTATTCTAACTACGATCACAGCTGGCTGATCATGCTCCTCATCAGGTAGATGTATAAACATTATCTTACCGATGTAATGAGACGACCATGTTCCTTATGAAATAGGGGTATAACCATGTTCCGAACATGGTCATGAGATGATCATAATGGACGGAGCATGTTTCTTACCTTAGGGATGAATAACCATGCTCTGACCGTTGTCATGAGGCGATAACAACTGACGAGGTATGTTTCATACCTTAGGGATGAATAACCATGCTCTGACCGTTGTCATGAGACGATGACAACTGACGAGGCATGTTTCATACCTTAGAGATGAATAACCATGCTCTGACCGTTGTCACGTCACGATGACAACTGTCGGAGCATGTTTCATACCTTAGAGATGAATAACCATGCTCTGACCGTTGTCAACAGACAATGACAACTGACGGAGCATGTTTCATACCTTAGGGATGAATAACCAAGCTCTGACCGTTGTCATGGGGCGATAACAACTGACGGAGCATGTTTAATACCTAAGGGATGAATAACTATGCTCTGACCGTTGTCATGAGGCGATGACAACTGACCGAGCATGTTTCATACCTTCGGGATGAATAACCATGCTCTGACCGTTGTCATGAGACGATGACAACTGACGAGGTATGTTTCATACCTTAGAGATGAATAACCATGCTCTGATCATTGTCATGTCACGATGACAACTGTCGGAGCATGTTTCATACCTAAGAGATGAATAACCATGCTCTGACCGTTGTCATGAGGCGATGACAACTGACGGAGCATGTTTCATACCTTAGAGATGAATAACCATGCTCTGACCGTTGTCATGTCACGATGACAACTGTCGGAGCATGTTTCATACCTTAGAGATGAATAACCATGCTCTGACCGTTGTCATGTCACGATGACAACTGCCGGAGCATGTTTCATACCTTAGAGATGATTAACCATGCTCTGACCGTTGTCATGAGACGATTTCAACTGTCAGAGCATGTTTCATACCTTCGGGATGAATAACGATGCTCTGACCGTTGTCATGAGACGATGACAACTGTCCGAGCATGTTTCATACCTTAGAGATGAATAACCATGCTCTGACCGTTGTCATGTCACGATGACAACTGTCGGAGCATGTTTCATACCTTAGAGATGAATAACCATGCTCTGACCGTTGTCATGAGACGATGTCAACTGTCAGAGCATGTTTCATACCTTCGGGATGAATAACCATGCTCTGACCGTTGTCATGAGACGATGACAACTGTCGGAGCATGTTTCATACCTTAGAGATGAATAACCATGCTCTGCCCGTTGTGTTGAGGTGATGACAACTAACGGAGCATGTTTCATACCTTAGGGATGAAAACCCATGCTCTGACCGTTGTCATGTCACGATGAGAACTGTTGGAACAGGTTTCATATCTTAGAGATGAATAACCATGCTCTGACCGTTGTCATGAGGCGATGACAACTAACGGAGCATGTTTCATAACTTAGGGATATAATACCATGCTCTGACCGTTGTCATGAGACGATAACAACTGACGGAGCATGGTTCATACCTTAGGGAAATATTACAATGCTCTGACCGTTGTCACTAGACATTAACAACTGACGGAGTATGGTTCATATCTTAGGGATATATTAGCATGCTCTGACCGCTGTCATGAGATGATAACAACTGACGGAGCATGGTTCATACCTTAGGGAAATATTACCATGCTCTGACCGTTGTCACTAGACATTTACAACTGACGGAGTATGGTTCATATCTTAGGGATATATTAGCATGCTCTGACCGCTGTCATGAGATGATAACAACTGACGGAGCATGGTTCATATCTTAGGGATATATTACCATGCTCTGACCGTTGTCACTAGACGATAACAACTGACGGAGCATGGTTCATACCTTAGGGATACATTACCATGCTCTGACCGTTGTCACTAGATGATAACAACTGACGGAGCATGGTTCATATCTTAGGGATATATTACCATGCTCTGACCGTTGTCACTAGACGATAACAACTGACGGAGCATGGTTCATACCTTAGGGATATATTACCATGCTCTGACCGTTGTCACTAGACGATAACAACTGACGGAGCATGGATAATACCTCAGGAATATATTACCATGCTCTGACCGTTGTCACAAGATGATAACAACTGACCGAGCATGGTTCATACCTTAGGGATATATTACCATGCTCTGACCGTTGTCATGAGACGATAACAACTGACGGAGCATGTTTCATACCTAAGGGATGAATAACCATGCTCTGACCGTTGTCATGAGGCGATGACAACTGACCGAGCATGTTTCATACCTTAGGGATGAATAACCATGCTCTGACCGTTGTCATGAGACGATGACAACTGACGAGGCATGTTTCATACCTTAGAGATGAATAACCATGCTCTGACCGTTGTCATGTCACGATGACAACTGTCGGAGCATGTTTCATACCTTAGAGATGAAAACCCATGCTCTGACCGTTGTCAAGAGACAATGACAACTGACGGAGCATGTTTCATACCTAAGGGATGAATAACCATGCTCTGACCGTTGTCATGAGGCGATAACAACTGACGGAGCATGTTTAATACCTAAGGGATGAATAACCATGCTCTGACCGTTGTCATGAGGCGATGACAACTGACGGAGCATGTTTCATACCTTCGGGATGAATAACCATGCTCTGACCGTTGTCATGAGACGATGACAATTCACGAGGTATGTTACCTTAGGAATGAAAACCCATGCTCTGACCGTTGTCATGTCACGATGACAACTGTTGGAGCATGTTTCATACCTTAGAGATGAATAACCATGCTCTGACCGTTGTCACTAGACAATAACAACTGACGGAGCATGGTTCATATCTTAGGGATATATTACCATGCTCTGACCGTTGTCACTAAATGATGACAACTGACGGAGCATGGTTCATACCTTAGGGATATATTACCATGCTCTGACAGTTGTCACTAGACAATAACAACTGACGGAGCATGGTTAATATCGTAGGGATATATTACCATGCTCTGACCGTTGTCACTAAATGATGACAACTGACGGAGCATGTTTCATACCTTCGGGATATATTACCATGCTCTGACAGTTGTCACTAGACGATAACAACTGACGGAGCAAGGTATATACCTTAGGGATATATTACAATGATCTGACCGTTGTCACTAGATGATAACAACTGACGGAGCATGGTTCATACCTTAGGGATATATTACCATGTTCTGACCGTTGTCATGAGACGATAACAACTGACGGACGATGGTTTATACCTTAGGGATATATAACCATGCTCTGACCGTTGTCACCAGATGATAACAACTGATGGAGCATGGTTCATACTTAGGGATATATTACCATGCTCTGACCGTTGACACTAGATGATAACAACTGACGGAACATGATTCATACCTTAGGGGTATATTACCATGCTCTGACCGTTGTCACTAGATGATAACAACTGACGGAGCATGGTTCATACCTAAGAGATGAATAACCATGCTCTGACCGTTGTCATGAGGCGATGACAACTGACGGAGCATGTTTCATACCTTAGAGATGAATAACCATGCTCTGACCGTTGTCATGTCACGATGACAACTGTCGGAGCATGTTTCATACCTTAGAGATGAATAACCATGCTCTGACCGTTGTCATGTCACGATGACAACTGCCGGAGCATGTTTCATACCTTAGAGATGATTAACCATGCTCTGACCGTTGTCATGAGACGATTTCAACTGTCAGAGCATGTTTCATACCTTCGGGATGAATAACGATGCTCTGACCGTTGTCATGAGACGATGACAACTGTCCGAGCATGTTTCATACCTTAGAGATGAATAACCATGCTCTGACCGTTGTCATGTCACGATGACAACTGTCGGAGCATGTTTCATACCTTAGAGATGAATAACCATGTTCTGACCGTTGTCATGAGACGATGTCAACTGTCAGAGCATGTTTCATACCTTCGGGATGAATAACCATGCTCTGACCGTTGTCATGAGACGATGACAACTGTCGGAGCATGTTTCATACCTAAGAGATGAATAACCATGCTCTGCCCGTTGTGTTGAGGTGATGACAACTAACGGAGCATGTTTCATACCTTAGGGATGAAAACCCATGCTCTGACCGTTGTCATGTCACGATGAGAACTGTTGGAACAGGTTTCATATCTTAGAGATGAATAACCATGCTCTGACCGTTGTCATGAGGCGATGACAACTAACGGAGCATGTTTCATACCTTAGGGATATAATACCATGCTCTGACCGTTGTCATGAGACGATAACAACTGACGGAGCATGGTTCATACCTTAGGGAAATATTACCATGCTCTGACCGTTGTCACTAGACATTAACAACTGACGGAGTATGGTTCATATCTTAGGGATATATTAGCATGCTCTGACCGCTGTCATGAGATGATAACAACTGACGGAGCATGGTTCATACCTTAGGGAAATATTACCATGCTCTGACCGTTGTCACTAGACATTAACAACTGACGGAGTATGGTTCATATCTTAGGGATATATTAGCATGCTCTGACCGTTGTCATGAGATGATAACAACTGACGGAGCATGGTTCATATCTTAGGGATATATTACCATGCTCTGACCGTTGTCACTAGACGATAACAACTGACGGAGCATGGTTCATATCTTAGGGATATATTACCATGCTCTGACCGTTGTCACTAGACGATAACAACTGATGGAGCATGGTTCATACCTTAGGGATATATTACCATGCTCTGACCGTTGTCACTAGACGATAACAACTGACGGAGCATGGATAATACCTCAGGAATATATTACCATGCTCTGACCGTTGTCACAAGATGATAACAACTGACGGAGCATGGTTCATACCTTAGGGATATATTACCATGCTCTGACCGTTGTCATGAGACGATAACAACTGACGGAGCATGTTTCATACCTAAGAGATGAATAACCATGCTCTGACCGTTGTCATGAGGCGATGACAACTGACCGAGCATGTTTCATACCTTAGGGATGAATAACCATGCTCTGACCGTTGTCATGAGACGATGACAACTGACGAGGCATGTTTCATACCTTAGAGATGAATAACCATGCTCTGACCGTTGTCATGTCACGATGACAACTGTCGGAGCATGTTTCATACCTTAGAGATGAATAACCATGCTCTGACCGTTGTCAAGAGACAATGACAACTGACGGAGCATGTTTCATACCTTAGGGATGAATAACCATGCTCTGACCGTTGTCATGAGGCGATAACAACTGACGGAGCATGTTTAATACCTAAGGGATGAATAACCATGCTCTGACCGTTGTCATGAGGCGATGACAACTGACGGAGCATGTTTCATACCTTCGGGATGAATAACCATGCTCTGACCGTTGTCATGAGACGATGACAATTGACGAGGTATGTTTCATACCTTAGAGATGAATAACCATGCTCTGATCATTGTCATGTCACGATGACAACTGTCGGAGCATGTTTCTTACCTAAGAGATGAATAACCATGCTCTGACCGTTGTCATGAGGCGATGACAACTGACGGAGCATGTTTCATACCTTAGAGATATATAAACATGCTCTGACCGTTGTCATGTCACGATGACAACTGTCGGAGCATGTTTCATACCTTTGAGATGATTAACCATGCTCTGACCGTTGTCATGAGACGATTTCAACTGTCAGAGCATGTTTCATACCTTCGGGATGAATAACCATGCTCTGACCGTTGTCATGAGACGATGTCAACTGTCGGAGCATGTTTCATACCTTCGGGATGAATAACCATGCTTTGACCGTTGTCATGAGACGATGACAACTGTTGGAGCATGTTTCATACCTTAGAGATGAATAACCATGCTCTGACCGTTGTCATGAGGCGATGACAACTAACGGATCATGTTTCATACCTTAGGAATGAAAACCCATGCTCTGACCGTTGTCATGTCACGATGACAACTGTTGGAGCATGTTTCATACCTTAGAGATGAATAACCATGCTCTGACCGTTGTCACTAGACAATAACAACTGACGGAGCATGGTTCATATCTTAGGGATATATTACCATGCTCTGACCGTTGTCATGAGACGATAACAACTGACGGAGGAAGGTATATACCTTAGGGATATATTACAATGATCTGACCGTTGTCACTAGATGATAACAACTGACGGAGCATGGTTCATACCTTAGGGATATATTACCATGTTCTGACCGTTGTCATGAGACGATAACAACTGACGGACGATGGTTTATACCTTAGGGATATATAACCATGCTCTGACCGTTGTCACCAGATGATAACAACTGATGGAGCATGGTTCATACTTAGGGAAATATTACCATGCTCTGACCGTTGACACTAGATGATAACAACTGACGGAACATGATTCATACCTAAGGGGTATATTACCATGCTCTGACCGTTGTCACTAGATGATAACAATTGACGGAGCATGGTTCATACCTTAGGGATGAATAATCATACTCTGACCGTTGACAATAGATGATAACAACTGACGGAGCATGGTTCATACCTTAGGGATATATTATCATGCTCTGACCGTTGTCACTAGATGATGACAACTGACGGAGCAGGGTTCATACCTTAGGGGTATATTACTATGCTCTGACCGTTGTCACTAGACGATGACAACTGACGGAGCATGGTTCATACCTTAGGGATATATTACCATGCTCTTACCGTTGTTATGAGACGATAACAACTGACGGAGCATGGTTCATATCTTAGGGATATATTACCATGCTCTGATCGTTTTCATGAGACGATAGCAACTGACGGAGCATGGTTCATACTTTAGGGATATATTACCATGCTCTGACCGTTGTCATGAGACGATAACAACTGACAGAGCATGGTTCATACCTTAGGGATATATAACCATGCTCTGACCGTTGTCACTAGATGATAACAACTGATGGACTATGGTTCATATCTTAGGGATGAATAATCATACTCTGACCGTTGACACTACATGATAACAACTGACGGAGCATGATTCATACCTTAGGGGTATATTACCATGCTCTGACTGTTGTCACTAGATGATGACAACTGACGGAGCATGGTTAATAACTTAGGGATATTACCATGCTCTGACCGTTGTCACTAGACGATAACAACTGACGGAGCATGGTTCATATCTTAGGGATATATTACCATGCTCTGAGAGTTGTCATGAGACAATAATAACTGACAGAGCATGGTTCATACCTTAAGGATATATAACCATGCTCTGACCGTTGTCATGAGACGATGACAACTGACGGAGCATGTTTCATACCTTAGAGATGAATAACCATGTTCTGAACGATGTCATGTCACGATGACAACTGTCGGAGCATTTTTCATACCTTAGAGATGAATAACCTTGCTCTGACCGTTGTCATGTCACGATGACAACTGTCGGAGCATGTTTCATACCTTAGAGATGAATAACCATTCTCTGACCGTTGTCATGAGACGATGTCAACAGTCGGAGCGTGTTTCATACCTTCGGGATGAATAACCATGCTTTTACCGTTGTCATGAGACGATGACAACTGTTGGAGCATGTTTCATACCTTAGAGATGAATAACCATGCTCTGACCGTTGTCATGAGACGATGACAACTAACGGATCATGTTTCATACCTTAGGAATGAAAACCCATGCTCTGACCGTTGTCATGTCACGATGACAACTGTTGGAGCATGTTTCATACCTTCAGGATGAATAACCATGCTCTGACCGTTGTCATGAGACGATGACAACTGTCGGAGCATGTTTCATATCTTAGAGATGAATAACCATGCTCTGACCGTTGTCACTAGACAATAACAACTGACGGAGCATGGTTCATATCTTAGGGATATATTACCATGCTCTGACCGTTGTCATGAGACGATAACAACTGACGGAGCAAGGTTCATACCTTAGGGATATATTACAATGCTCTGACCGTTGTCACAAGATGATAACAACTGACGGAGCATGGTTCATACCTTAGGGATATATTACCATTTTCTGACCGTTGTAATGAGACGATAACAACTGACGGACGATGGTTTATACCTTAGGGATATATAACCATGCTCTGACCGTTGTCACTAGATGATAACAACTGATGGAGCATGGTTCATACTTAGGGATATATTACCATGCTCTGACCGTTGACACTAGATGATAACAACTGACAGAGCATGATTCATACCTTGGGGATATATTACCATGCTCTGACCGTTGTCACTAGATGATAACAACTGGCAGAGCATGGTTCATACCTTAGGGATATATTACCATGCTCTGACCGTTGTCACGAGACGATAAGAACTGACGGACCATGGTTCATACCTTAGGGGTATATAACCGTGCTCTGACCGTTGTCACTAGATGATAACATGTCACTAGATGATAACAACTGACGGAGCATGGTTCATACCTTAGGGATATATTATCATGCTCTGACCGTTGTCACTAGATGATGACAACTGACGGAGCATGGTTCATACCTTAGGGATATATTACCATGCTCTGACCGTTGTCACTAGACGATAACAACTGACGGAGCATGGTTAATATCGTAGGAATATATAACCATGCCCTGACAGTTGTCATGAGACGATAACAACTGACGGAGCATGGTTCATACCTTAGGGATATATTACCATGCTCTGACCGTTATCATGAGACGATAACTAGTGACGGAGCATGGTTCATACCTTAGGGATATATTACCATGCTCTGACCGTTGTCACTAGATGATAACAACTGACGGAGCATGGTTCATACCTTAGGGATATATTACCATGCTCTGACCGTTGTCACTGGACGATAACAACTGACGGAGCATGGTTCATACCTTAGGGATATATTACCATGCTCTGACAGTTGTCACTAGACGATAACAACTGACGGAGCATGGTTCATACCTTAGGGATATATTACCATGCTCTGACCGTTGTCACTAGATGATAACAACTGACGGAGCATGGTTCATACCTTAGGGATATATTACCATGCTCTGATCATTGTCACTAAACGATAACATCTGACGGAGGATGGTTCATACCTGAGGGATATATTACCATGCTCTTACCGTTGTCATGAGACGATAACAACTGACGGAGCATGGTTCATACCATAGGATATATAACCATGCTCTGACCGTTGTCACTAGACGATAACTAGTGACGGAGCATGGTTCATACCTTAGGGATATATTACCATGCTTTGACCGTTGTCACTAGACGATAACAACTGACGGAGCATGGTTCATACCTTAGGGATATATTACCATGCTCTGACCGTTGTCACTAGATGATAACAACTGACGGAGCATGTTTAATACCTAAGAGATGAATAACCATGCTCTGACCGTTTTCATGTCACGATGACAACTGTCGGAGCATGTTTCATACCTTAGAGATGAATAACCATGCTCTGACCGTTGTCATGCCACGATGACAACTGTCGGAGCATGTTTCATACCTTAGAGATGAATAGCCATTATCTGACCGTTGTCATGAGACGATGTCAACTATCAGCATGTTTCATACCTTCGGGATGAATAACCAGGCTTTGACCGTTTTCATGAGACGATGACCACTGTTGGGGCATGTTTCATACCTTAGAGATGAATAACCATGCTCTGACCGTTGTCATGTCACGATGACAACTGTTGGAGCATGTTTCATACCTTCAGGATGAATAACCATGCTCTGACCGTTGTCATGAGACGATGACAACTGTCGGAGCATGTTTCATACCTTAGAGATGAATAACCATGCTCCGACCGTTGTCATGAGGCGATGACAACTAACGGAGCATGTTTCATACCTTAGGAATGAAAACCAATGCTCTGACCGTTGTCATGTCACGATGACAACTGTCGGAGCATGTTTCATATCTTAGAGATGAATAACCATGCTCTGACCGTTGTCACTAGACAATAACAACTGACGGACCATGGTTCATATCTAAGGGATATATTACCATGCTCTGACCGTTGTCATGAGACGATAACAACTGACGGAGCAAGGTTCATACCTTAGGGATATATTACAATGCTCTGACCGTTGTTACTAGATGATGACAACTGACGGAGCATGGTTCATACCTTAGGGATATATTACCATGCTCTGACCGTTGTCACTAGACGATAACAACTGACGGAGCATGGTTAATATCGTAGGGATATATTACCATGCCCTGACAGTTGTCATGAGACGATAACAACTGACGGAGCATGGTTCATACCAAAGGGATATATTACCATGCTCTGACCGTTATCATGAGACGATAGCTAGTGACGGAGCATGGTTCATACCTTAGGGATATATTACCATGCTCTGACCGTTGTCCCTAGATTATAACAACTGACGGAGCATGGTTCATACCTTAGGGATATATTACCATACTCTGACCGTTGTCACTGGACGATAACAACTGACGGAGCATGGTTCATACCTTAGGGATATATTACCATGCTCTGACCGTTGTCACTAGACGATAACAACTGACGGAGCATGGTTCATACCTTAGGGATATATTACCATGCTCTGACCGTTGTCACTAGATGATAGCAACTGACGGAGCATGGTTCATACCTTAGGGATATATTACCATGCTCTGATCATTGTCACTAAACGATAACATCTGACGGAGCATGGTTCATACCTGAGGGATATATTACCATGCTCTTACCGTTGTCATGAGACGATAACAACTGACGGAGCATGGTTCATACCATAGGATATATAACCATGCTCTGACCGTTGTCACTAGACGATAACAACTGACGGAGTATTGATCATACCTTAGGTATAGATTACCATGCTCTGACCGTTGTCATGAGACGAATACAACTGATTGAGCATGGTTCATACCTTAGGGATATATTACCATGCTCTGACCGTTGTCACTAGACGATAACAAGTGACGGAGCATGGTTCATACCTTAGGGATATATTACCATGCTTTGACCGTTGTCACTAGACGATAACAACTGACGGAGCATGGTTCATACCTTAGGGATATATTACCATGCTCTGACCGTTGTCACTAGATGATAACAACTGACGGAGCATGTTTAATACCTTAGAGATGAATAACCATGCTCTGACCGTTTTCATGTCACGATGACAACTGTCGGAGCATGTTTCATACCTTAGAGATGAATAACCATGCTCTGACCGTTGTCATGTCACGATGACAACTGTCGGAGCATGTTTCATACCTTAGGGATGAATAGCCATTCTCTGACCGTTGTCATGAGACGATGTCAACTATCAGCATGTTTCATACCTTCGGGATGAATAACCATGCTCTGACCGTTTTCATGAGACGATGCCAACTGTTGGGGCATGTTTAATACCTTAGAGATGAATAACCATGCTCTGACCGTTGTCATGTCACGAGGACAACTGTTGGAGCATGTTTCATACCTTCAGGATGAATAACCATGCTCTGACCGTTGTCATGAGACGATGACAACTGTCGGAGCATGTTTCATACCTTAGAGATGAATAACCATTCTCCGACCGTTGTCATGAGGCGATGACAACTAACGGAGCATGTTTCATACCTTAGGAATAAAAACCCATGCTCTGACCGTTGTCATGTCACGATGACAACTGTCGGAGCATGTTTCATATCTTAGAGATGAATAACCATGCTCTGACCGTTGTCACTAGACAATAACAACTGACGGACCATGGTTCATATCTTAGGGATATATTACCATGCTCTGACCGTTGTCATGAGACGATAACAACTGACGGAGCAAGGTTCATACCTTAGGGATATATTACAATGCTCTGACCGTTGTTACTAGATGATAACAACGGACGGAGCATGGTTCATACCTTAGGGATATATTACCATGTTCTGACCGTTGTCATGAGACGATTACAACTGACGGACGATGGTTTATACCTTAGGGATATATAACCATGCTCTGACCGTTGTCACTAGATGATAACAACTGATGGAGCACGGTTCATACCTTAAGGATGAATAATCATACTCTGACCGTTGACACTAGATGATAACAACTGACGGAGCATGATTCATACCTTAGGGGTATATTACCATGATCTGACCGTTGTCACTAGATGATGACAACTGAGGGAGCATGGTTAATACCTTAGGGGTATGTTACCATGCTCTGACCGTTGTCACTAGACGATAACAACTGACAGAGCATGGTTCATACCTTAGGGATATATAACCATGCTCTGACCGTTGTCACTAGATGAGAAAAACTGGCGGAGCATGGTTCTTACCTTGGGGATATATTACCATGCTCTGACCGTTGTCACTAGATGATAACAACTGACGGAGCATGGTTCATACCTTAGGGAGATATTACCATGCTCTGACCGTTGTCATGAGACGATAACAACTGAAGGACCATGGTTCATACCTTAGGGATATATAACCGTGCTCTGACCGTTGTCACTAGATGATAACAACTGATGGAGCATGGTTCATACCTTAGGTATGAATAATCATAATCTGACCGTTGGAACTAGATGATAACAACTGACGGAGCATAATTCATACCTAAGGGGTATATTACCATGCTCTGACCGTTGTCACTAGATGATAACAACTGTCGGAGCATGTTTAATACCTTAGAGATGAATAACCATTCTCTGACCGTTGTCATGAGACGATGTCAACTATCAGCATGTTTCATACCTTCGGGATGAATAACCATGCTTTGACCGTTGTCATGAGACGATGACAACTGTTGGGGCAAGTTTCATACCTTAGAGACGAATAACCATGCTCTGACCGTTGTCATGTCACGATGACAACTGTTGGAGCATGTTTCATACCTTCAGGATGAATAACCATGCTCTGACCGTTGTCATGAGACGATGACAACTGTCGGAGCATGTTTCATACCTTAGAGATGAATAACCATGCTCAGACCGTTGTCATGAGGCGATGACAACTAACGGAGCATGTTTCATACCTTAGGAATGAATACCCATGCTCTGACCGTTGTCATGAGACGATGAAAACTGTCGGAGCATGTTTCATATCTTAGAGATGAATAACCATGCTCTGACCGTTGTCACTAGACAATAACAACTGACGGAGCATGGTTCATACCTTAGAGATGAATATCCGTGCTCTGGCCATTGTCATGAGATGATGGCAACTGACAGAGCATGACTCATTCTTGAGAGGGTATAATCATACTCTGAACGTTGTCATGAGGCAATGACAACTGACGGAGCATGTTTCCTATATGAATTATATATTGCCATGCTATGACCGTTTTCATGAGACGAAGACAACTGACGGAGCATGTTTCATACCATAGGGATATAGATCTATGCTCTGACCATTGTCATGAGACGAAGACAATTGAGTGAGCATGTTTCATACCTAAGAAATGAATAACCATGCTCTGACCGTTGTCAAAAGACGATGACAACTGACAGAGCAGATTTCATACCTTTGGGGTGAACAACCATGCTCTGTACGTTGTCATGGGACGATGGCAACTGACAGAGCATGACTTTTACTTGAGGGGGTATCATCATACTTTGACCGTTGTCATGAGGCGATACAACTGACGGATCATTTTTTATAACAAAGGGATGTATAACCATGCTCTGACCGTTGCCATGAGACGATGACAACTGACGGAGCATGTCTCATGCCTTAGGGATGAATAAACATGCCCTCTCTGCTGTCATGAGATGATGGCAACTGACAGCTTATGACTCATACTTGAGGGGGTATAATAATACTCTGACCGTTGTTATGAGACGATAACAACTGACGGAGCATGTTTCATACCTAAGAGATATAGATCCATGCTCCGACCGATATCATGAGACAAAAACAACTGATGGAGCATAATTCATACCTTTTGGATGTATAACCATGCTCTGTCTGTTGTCATGAGGCGAAGACAACTTGTGGGACATGTTTCATAGATATATGATATATTTCATGCACCATGCTGTGACTGTTGTCATGAGACGATGACAACTGACGGAGCATGATTCATACCTTAGGGATAAATAACCATGCTCTAAACGTTGTGATGAAACATAGACAACTGACAGAGCAGGTTTCATACCTTTGGGATGTATAGCCATGCTCTGTCCGTTGTCATGAGACGATGACAACTGACGGAGCATGATTGATACCTTAGGGATCTATTACCATGCTCTGGCCGTTGTCATAAGATGATGGCAACTGACAGAGCATGTTTCATACATGAGTGGTATATTTCCATGCTCTGACCGTTGTCATAAGATGATGAGACCTGACAGAGCATGTTACATACCTTAGAGAAAAATAACCATGCTCTGACCGTTGTTATGAGATTTGGCAACTGACAGAGCATGACTCATACTTGAGGGGGTGTAATCATACTCTTACCGTTGTCATGAGATGAAGACAACTTGTGGGGCATGATTCATATCTTTGGGATGTATAACCATGCTTTGTCCGTTGTCATGAGGCGAAGACAACTTGCAGGGCATGTTTTTAAAGATATATGATATATTACCATGCTCTCACCGTTGTCATGAGACGATGACAACTGACGGAGCATATTTCATACCTAGAGATGAATAACCGTGCTCTGGCCGTTGTCATGAGATGATGGCAACTGACAGAGCATGACTCATTCTTGAGAGGGTATAATCATACTCTGACCGTTGTCATGTGATGATGACAACTGACGGAGCATGTTTCTTGCATGAATGATATATTACCCTGCTCTGACTGTTGTCATGAGATGAAGACAACTGACAAAGAATTTTTCATACCATAGGGATATAGATTACATCAACCGAAAAAAGAAGGTACCACAGGTGCATTCGCGAGAACATGTCCACTTTCACATGGAGGCACTATTGTGGCACTTGAGTGTATAAACCAATACTAGATGGTACTACAGCGACAGTTGAATGCGTTTATAAAACTAGGAGGCACAACAGTGGCATTGGAATATATTAAAAAGCAAAAGGAGGTACTATAATAGGACTTGAGTACATGTACCTATACTACGAGCACCTACAATTGCACTTTAGTACACGTACTATCACAAGGATACACTACTTTGTGGCACCTGAGTGTTTATATCATCACAAGGTGACACTACAGTGACACTTCAATACATGCACCTTCACAAAGAGGCACTAAAGATACAATTGGACACATGTACCTTCACTAGGAGCACCACAGTGCCACCTCAGATCACGTAGGAGGCACTACAGTGTCACTCGAGTATATATATCATCACTAGGTGGCAGTACAGTGACACTAGAGTATGTGCATCTTCTCAAGGAGGCACTACATTAACACTTAGGCATATGTTCTTCACTAGAAGGTGCTACATTGACACCTGAGAACATGTACTTTCACTTGGAGACATTTCAGTTACTCTTGAGTTTGTTTATCATCACTATGTGGCACTACAGTGACACGTGAGTATATGCAAGTTACCAAGGAGGCACTACAGTGACACTTGGGCACATCTACATTTGCTAGAAGGTATTTCAGTGACACTTGAGTGTGTATAACATCACCAGATGGCACTTTTGTGACATGCACCATCATTATGAGGCACTACAGTAATCTTTGAGTAGATTTATCATTGCTAGGAGGCACTTCAGTGACACTTGAGTACATGTATCGTCACTACCTTCACTGTTATGCAGCACATAAACACTTGGGTGAACGTACTTTAACCAGGAGCCACCACAATGACTTTTAGGTGCTTGTATTATCACTAGTAGGTACTACAGATACGCTTGAGTATATAACCTTCACTAGGAGGCACTATAGTGACACTTGATTACAATAACCATCGATATGAGGCATTACAGTGACACTTGAGAGCATGCACCTTCACTAGGATTTGCTACAGTAGCACTTGAGGGCACATATCTTCACTAGGATGTGCTACAGTAACACTTGAGTGCACATATCTTCACTAGGATGCACTAAAGTGGCACGTGAGCGTATATACCAGCACTAGGAGGCACTAATATTAAAGTGTCACTGTAGCGCTAAGTTATGACTGTAAATGTACTAAATTGTCTTTGTAGTGTCTCCTTGTGATGATTAAAATAGTCATGTGTCAATGTAGTGCCTCCTAGTGATAGTATATGTACATGAATATCACCGTAGAGCCCATAGTGAGATACATGTGCTCAAGTGTCACTGCAGTGGTTTTTAGCGATGATGTATCTTCTCCAATGTCAATGTAGTGCATCCTACTGTTGATGCATGTTCTGAAACGTATATGTAGTGCCCTTAGTGAAGAAAGTTGCAATCAAGTGTTACTGTAGCACCTCCTGGTGACAATGCATACACTCAAGTGTCATTTTAGTGCCCACTATTGATTGTAAATATATCCAATTCTAACTGTAGTGCATCAAAAGGAAGGTTCATGCACTCAAGTGTCACTCTAGTGTATACTTGTGATTGTAAATGTACTTAAGTGTCATTGTAATGCCTCCTAGTGATGGTAAATGTACTCAGGGGGTCAATGTAGTCCCTCTTAGAGATGGTAATTGTACTCAAGTGTCCCTGTAGTGCATCCTAGTGACAATTTATGTACTCAAGTGTCACTGTAGTGTGTCCTAGTGATAAATACTATACTCAAATGTCACTCCTAGTGAAGTTACATGCACTCAAGTGTATGTGTAATGCTTACTAGTGTTTATAAATGTACCCAAGGGTCACTGAAGTTCCTCTTATGTGAGGTATATGTTCTCAAGTGTCACTCTAGTGCCTCCTAGTGATTATGAAAATTCTCAATTGTCACTGTTGTGTACCCTTGTAAGGGTATGTGCACTCAAGGGATACTGTAGTGCCGCCTAAAGAAGGTACATGCACTCAAGTGCCACTGTAGTGCTGTCTAGTGATGGTAAATACACGTATGTGTGACTGTAGTGCCTCTTAATGATGATATATGTACCTAAGTGTCCTTGTAGTGCATCCTGGTGATGGTGCATATACTTAAGTGTAACTGTAGAACCTCCTAACGGAGTCAAATGAACTAAGGTGTCACTGTAGTGTCTCATAGTGTAAGAGGCACAACGATGACACTTGAGTACATTCATCATCACTAAGAGGCAAAGCAGTGACTCTCGAGTATATGTCTTATAATTAGGAGGCACCACTACTGTGACACTTGAGTACATGAACCTTCTTTAGGAGGCACTACAGTGACACATGGGGAGTATATAGTCCATCACTAAGATGCGCTAGAGTACCATACTCAAATGTCACTGCAGCACCTCCTATTGAATATACAAGGTTTTAAGTGTGACTCTAATTGCGATTGTAAATGTACTGAAGTGTCAGTGTAGTACCTCTAATGATAGTACATGTAGTCATGTGCCACTATAATGCCTCCTAGTGAGGATACATGTGTATAAGTGTCGATGTAGTGTGCCTCTTAGTAATGATGCACGTACTCAGGTGTCACCGTAGTGCCTCTTATTGATGATGCATGTACTAAAATATCACTGTAGTGCATCTCAGCGGAGATAAGAGAACTCAAGTGTTGCTGTAGCACCTCCTGGTGAAAGTACATACACTTTTGTGTGATTTTAGTGCTTACAAGCGGGAGCGCAGTGGCTCAGTGGTAGAGTGCTTGACTCGAAACTGAGGGGCAGCGGGTTCGAGCCTCACTGGCGTCACTGCATTGTGGTCCTTGAGCAAGACATACTTATCCTAGCTTAGTACTGGTTAAACCCTGGAAGACCCGTTCCTGTTAAACTGAAAGATTGTTGATGGGACGTAAATAATTAAATCAAGCAAACATAGTGTTTACTAGTGGTTGTAAATGTACCCAATCGAAACTCAAGTGTTACTGTAGCGTCTACTAGTAATTGTAAATGTACTAAAGTGTCACTATAGTGCCTCCTAGCGATGGCACATGTACTCGAGTAGCATAATCGGGCCTCCTCGTGATGGTACATGTACTCAAGGGTCATAATAAAGTCTCATTATGATGGTACAGGTACTCAATGGTCACTATCAAGCCTTCTAGTGATGGTACATTTACTAAAGGATCACTATAAAGTCTCCTAGTGATGGTATATGTACTAAATGGTCACTATAAAGGCTCTTAGTGATGGTGCATGTCCTCAAGGGTCACTATACAGCCTCATTGTGCTAGTGCATGTATTCTAGAGCTACTATGAAGCCACCTCGTGATGATACATGTACTCAGGGGTGATAATAAAGCCTCCTAGCGTTGGTACATGTACTCAAGGGTCACTAAAAAGCCACTCAGTGATGGTATGGGTACTCAAGAGTCACTATAAAGCCTCCTAGTCATGGTACATATACTCAAGCGACACTTTTTAATCTACTAGTATGGTGCATGTACTCAAGTGTCATAATAGTGACTCTTCGTGATGCTACATGTACCCAAAATCGTAATAAAGCCTCCTTGTGATGGTACAGGTACTCACCGGTCATTATAAAGCCTCCATGTGATGGTACATGTACCAAAGCGTCACAATGAAGCCTCCAAGTGATGGTATGGGTACTCAATAGTCTACTATAAAGCCTCCTAGTCATGGTAATATACTTGAGTGACACTATTAAGCCTTCTTGTGATGGTACATGTACTCAAAATACACTATAAAGCCTCCTAGTGATGGCACATATACCCAAGGGTCACTAAAAGACTCCTAGTGATGACATATGCAGTCAAGAATCATAATGAAGCCTTCTTGTGATAGTACATGTACTCAAGAGTTATTATGAAGCATTCTATTGATGGTACAAGTACTCAAGGGTCAATATAAAGCCTCCTTGTAATAGTACATGTACTCAAGGGTCACTATAAAGCCGCCTAGTGATGTAGCATAGTCACAAGAGTCACTATAAAGCCACCTTGTTAAGGTATATGTCATCTAGGGTCACTATAAAGCGTCCTACGGATGTAACATGTACTCAATGGGTCATATAAAGCCTCCCAGTGATGGTACATGTACTCAAGGGTCACTATAAAGCCTCCTAGTGATGGTTCATGTATTCAAGAGTCACTATAAAGCCACCTTGTGATTTAACACGTACTCAAGAGTCACAATAAAGCCTCCTAGAGCTGGTACATGTACCAGAGCCTCACAATAAAGCCTTCTAGTCATGGAATGGGTACTCAAGGGTCACTATAAAGCCTCCTAGGCGTGGTACATATACTTAAGGGACACTATTAAACCTCCTAGTATGGTCCATGTACTCATGGCCACTATTAAGGCACCTAGTGAAGGTATATGTATCAAAGGGTTACTAAAAAGCCTCCTCGTGATGGTACGCGTACTCAAGGATCACTATTTGGTATTCTGGTGATAGTATATGTAGTAAATGTTCACTATAAATCCTCTGAGTGATTGGACATGTACTCAAGGGTAACTATACAGTACCCTTGTGATGGATCATGTATTCTAGAGTCACTACAAAGCTCCCTCAAGAGTCACTTTAAGCCTTCTAGTGATGGTACATTTACTCCAGAGTCGCTATAAAGCCTCTTTGTGATGTTGCGTGTACTCAAGAGTCAATATAAAGCATTCTAGTGATGATATGAGTACTCAAGGGGAGGTTTAAAGCCGATAGCGATGGTTTATGTATACAATAGTCACTAAAAAGCCTCCTTGTGATGGTACATATACTCAAGCGTCACTATAAAGCCTCCTGATGATGGTACATTTACATAAGTGTCACTATAAAGCCACCTTGTGTTGGTACATGTACTCAAAGGTCACTATATAGCCTCCTATTGATGGTAAATGTACTCAAGGGTCATTATAAAGCCTTTTTGTGACGGTACATGTCCTAAAACACTATAAAGCCTCCTAGTGATGGCAAGTATTCTTAAGGGTCACTATAAAGCCTACTAGTTATTGTATATGTACACAAGGGTCACTAAAAAGACACCTAGTGATGATACATGCACTCAAGTGTCACAATGAAGCTTCCCAGCGATGATACATGTACATAAGTGTCTCTATTAAACCACCTTGTGATGGTACATGTCCTCAAGGCTAACTATACTCCTCAAAATAATTAGAGGACCAAGGTTTTAGAACGCGAGTATAATTAGCTCAAACATTTAAATTCTGTAAAACTTGGCCCAAATCTTACAGTTCTTTATGCCCATAAATCAAGAATCATTATTAATGATTCCCATGCCTAATTCTGCAATAACTGTGTCTCAAATGCACATACCCTCAAAAACACACTTTCAAAAGGCAGTGGGTGGGATAAAGAAATTCTTCTGTGGTCATTCGAGTAGAATGAAAGTGACACCAAATTAAACTTTGTTTTAAACAGTTCAGCTTACATGCAAAAAAATCTTCAAACAGTTTCAATATACTGGGAAGCAAGCATTTTCATCTCTGACAATGGAGTTTTCACATTGTTTTCTTTTCTGATATCAATGCGTGTACTTGGCCATCAGGAATCAGATTTTCAATCGTCATTCTATGCCATTTAGTGTTAGAAAGATGTCCCGACGAATTTTTAAAGATTGTCACAGACAAACGCCAAAAACTGATGTCTGAATCTATAGTCTGGCTATTACGCCACTGCCAAACAGGGCAATTTTCTCTCACAGGAAGAGGTGGATGGAATTGATCGGATTCAAACACCATAAAAGCATGCGAAAACAGAGATTTCAGCATCTAAAAGCAATTTGCATGTCCGAAAAGTTTAGGCTAGATCGTAAAATTGGTTTTCAAAATACGTTCTACACAAAATGCATCAATGTTATATTTGATAGTATTGGTCCTTCAATTATTTTGAGGAGTATATATAGCCTTTTAGTGATATTACATGTAGTTAAGTGTCAGTATAAAGCCACCTAGTGATGGTACATGTACTCAAGGGTCACTATAAATCCTCTGAGTGATTGTACATGTACATAAGTGTCACTATAAAGCCACCTTGTGGTGGTACATGTACAAAAGGGTCACTATATATAGCCTTCTTGAGATGGTACATGTACTCTTGGTTCACTATAAAGCCTTCTTGTGTTGGTACATGTACTCAAGAGACACTATAAAGCCTCCTAGTAATGGTACCGATAATCAAGGGTCACTATTAAGCATCCTAGTGATGATACATGTACTGAAGAGACACTATAAAGACTCCTAGTGATGATACTTGTGTTTAAGAATCGCTATATAGTCTCTTAATTATGGTACATGTACTCAAGGGTCATTATAAAGCCTCCTATGGATAGTACATGTACTGAAGTGTCACTATAAAGCCACCTAGTGATAGTACATGTACTCAAGAGACACTATAAATCCTCCTAATGATGGTACCGATAATCAAGGGTCACTATAAAGCCTCCTAGTGATGGTACATGTACTCAAGAGCCACTTTAAAGCATTCTAGTGATGTAACATGTACTCAAGAATCGCTATATAGTCTCTTACTTCTGGTACATGTACTCAAGGGTCATTATAAAGCCTCCTATTGATAGTACATGTACTGAAGTGTCACTGTAAAGCCACCTAGTGATGGTACATGTACTCAAGAGACACTATTAAGCATCCTATTGATGGTACGCATACTCAAGGTTCACTATAAAGCCTCCTAGTGATGGTACATGTACTCAAGAGTCAGTATAAAGCCTTCTAGTGATGATACATGTACTCAATGGTCACTAGAAAGCCCCTTGTGATGGTACATATACTCATTGGTCCCTATAAAGAATCTTTGTGATGGTACATTAACTCAAGAGTGACTATAAATCATCATAGTGATGGTACATGTGCTCAACGGTCACTATTAAGCATCCTAGTCGTTGTAGATGTACTCAAAGATCACTACAAAGCCACCTAGTGAAGGCATAGGTACTCAAGGGTCACTATCAAGCATCCTAATGATGATACAAACACTCAAATGCCACTATAGATCCTCTTTGTGATGGTACATGTACTCAAGAGTCACTATGAAATCTCCAAGTGATAGTACATGTGCTCAGGGGTAATTTGAAGACTCATTGTGACGGTGCATGTATTCAAGTGTCACTATAAGGCCTCCTATTGATGGTACATGCACTCAAGGTCACTATTAAGGTATCATTCATGACAACGGACAGAGCATGGTAATTTATCTCTAAGGTATGAAACAGGCTCCGTCAGTTGTCATTGTCTCATGACAACGGTCAGAGCATGGTAATATACCATTCATTTAACAAACATGTTCTGTCAGTTGTCATCGTCTCATGACAACGGTCAGATCACGGCAATATATCATTCATCTATGAAGCAATCTGCGTCAGTTGTAATCGCCTAATGACAACATACAGAGCATTGTTATGCTCTAAGTTATGAAACATGCTCCGCCAGTTGTCATCGTCTTATGACAACGGTCAGAGCATGGTAATATATCATTCATCTTTGAAACATGTTCTGTCAGTTGTCATCGTCTCATGACAACGGACATAGCATGGTTATACATACCTAAGGTATGAAACATGCTCCGTCAGTTGTCATCATCTAGTGACAACAGTCAGAGCATGGTTATATATCTGTAAGATATCAATCATGCTCCTTCAGTTGTCATCGGCTCATTAAAACGGTCAGAGCATGGTGATATATATCCCTCAAGTAAGAAACATGCTCCATCAGTTGCCATCGTCTTATGACAACGGTCAGAGCATGGTAATATATCATTCATGTATGAAATAGTTTTGTCAGTTGCCATCGTCTCATAACAACGAACAGAGCATAATTATTCATCCCTAAGGTATGAAACATGCTCTGTCAGTTACCATCGTCTCATGATAATGGTCAGAGCATGGTTATATATCCTAAGGTATGAACCATGCTCCGTCAGTTGTTATCGTCTCATGACAACGGTCAGAGCATGGTAATATATCCCTAAGGTATGAACCGTGCTCCGTCAGATGTTATCGTTTAGTGACAATGGTCAGAGCATGGTAATATATCCCTAAGGTATGAATCATGCTCCGTCAGTTGTTATCGTCTCATGACAACGGTCAGAGCATGGTAATATATCCCTAAGGTATGAACCGTGCTCCGTCAGATGTTATCGTTTAGTGACAATGGTCAGAGCATGGTAATATATCCCTAAGGTATGAACCATGCTCCGTCAGTTGTTATCGTCTCATGACAACGGTCAGAGCATGGTAATTTATCCCTAAGGTATGAACCATGCTCCGTCAGTTGTTATCATCTTGTGACAACGGTCAGAGCATGGTAAAATATCCCTGAGGTATTATCCATGCTCCGTCAGTTGTTATCGTCTAGTGACAACGGTCAGAGCATGGTAATATATCCCTAAGGTATGAACCATGCTTCGTCAGTTGTTATCGTCTATTGACAACGGTCAGAGCATGGTAATATATCCATAACATATGAACGATGCTCCACTAGTTGTTATCATCTAGTGACAACGGTCAGAGCATGGTAATATATCCCTAAGGTATGAACCATGCTCCGTCAGTTGTTATCGTCTAGTGACAATGGTCAGAGCATGGTAATATATCCCTAAGATATGAACCATGCTCCGTCAGTTGTCATCATCTCATGACAGCGGTCAGAGCATGCTTATATATCCCTAAGATATGAACCATGTTCCGTCAGTTGTTATTGTCTTGTGACAACGGTCAGAGCATGGTAATATATCCCTAAGGTATGAACCATGCTCCGTCAGTTGTTAACGTCTCATGACAACGGTCAGAGCATGGTATTATATCCCTAAGGTATGAACCATGCTCCGTCAGTTGTAATCGTCTAGTGACAACGGTCAGAGCATGGTAATATATCCCTAAGATATGAACCATGCTCCGTCAGTTGTCATCATCTCATGACAGCGGTCAGAGCATGCTACTATATCCCTAAAATATGAACCATGTTCCGTCAGTTGTTATTGTCTAGTGACAACGGTCAGAGCATGGTAATATATCCCTAAGGTATGAACCATGCTCCGTTAGTTGTCATCGCCTCATGACAACGGTCAGAGCATGGATATTCATCACTAAGATATGAAACATGCTCCAAAAGTTGTCATCGTGACATGACAACGGTCAGAGCATGAGTTTTCATCCCTAAGGTATGAACCATGCTCCGTCAGTTGTTATCATCTAGTGACAACGGTCAGAGCATGGTTATATATCCCTAAGGTATGAACCATGGCCCGTCAGTTGTAATCGTTTCATGACAACGGTCAGAGCATGGTAATATATCCCTAATGTGTGAACCATGCTTTGTCAGTTGTTTGTTATCGTCTAGTGACAACGGTCAGAGCATGGTAATATATCCCTAAGATATAAACCTTGGTCCGTCAGTTGTTATCGTCTAGTGAAAACGGTCAGAGCATGATAATATATCCCTAAGGTATGAACCATGCTCCGTCAGTTGTTATCGTCTAGTGACAACGGTCAGAGCATGGTAATATATCCCTAAGGTATGAACCATGCTCCGTCACTTGTTATCGTCTAGTGACAACGGTCAGAGCATGGTAATATATCCCTTAGGTATGAACCATGCTCCGTCAGTTGTAATAGTCTCATGACAACGGTCAGAGCATGGTAATCTATACCTAAGGTATGATCCATACTCCGTCAGTTGTTATCGTCGAGTGACAACGGTCAGAGCATGGTTATATATCCTAAGGTATGAACCATGCTCCGTCAGTTGTTATCGTCTCATGACAACGGTCAGAGCATGGTAATTTATCCCTAAGGTATGAACCGTGCTCCGTCAGATGTTATCGTTTAGTGACAATGGTCAGAGCATGGTAATATATCCCTGAGGTATTATCCATGCTCCGTCAGTTGTTATCGTATAGTGACAACGGTCAGAACATGGTAATATATCCCTAAGGTATGAACCATGCTCCGTCAGTTGTTATCGTCTAGTGACAACGGTCAAAGCATGGTAATATATCCCTAAGATATGAACCATGCTCTGTCAGTTGTTATCATCTAGTGACAACGGTCAGAGCATGGTAATATATCCCTAAGGTATAAACCATGCTCCGTCAGTTGTTATCGTCTAGTGACAACGGTCAGAGCATGGTAATATATCCCTAAGATATGAACCATGCTCCGTCAGTTGTCATCATCTCATGACAGCGGTCAGAGCATGCTAATATATCCCTAAGATATGAACCATGTTCCGTCAGTTGTTATTGTCTAGTGACAACGGTCAAAGCATGGTAATATATCCCTAAGGTATGAACCATGCTCCGTCAGTTGTTAACGTCTCATGACAACGGTCAGAGCATGGTATTATATCCCTAAGGTATGAACCATGCTCCGTCAGTTGTTATCGTCTAGTGACATCGGTCAGAGCATGGTAATAAATCCCTAAGATATGAACCATGCTCCGTCAGTTGTCATCATCTCATGACAGCGGTCAAAGCATGCTAATATATCCCTAAAATATGAACCATGTTCCGTCAGTTGTTATTGTCTAGTAACAACGGTCAGAGCATGGTAATATATCCCTTAGGTATGAACCATGCTCCGTTAGTTGTCATCGCCTCATGACAACGGTCAGAGCATTGATATTCATCACTAAGATATGAAACATGCTCCGAAAGTTGTCATCGTGACATGACAACGGTTAGAGCATGAGTTTTCATCCCTAAGGTATGAACCATGCTCCGTCAGTTGTTATCATCTAGTGACAACGTTCAGAGCATTTTAATATATCCCTAAGGTATGAACCATGCTCCGTCAGTTGTTATCGTATAGTGACAACGGTCAGAGCATGGTAATATATCCCTAAGATATGAACCATGCTCCGTCAGGTTTTATCGTCTCATAACAACGGTCAGAGCATGGCAATATAAGCCTAAGGTATAAACCATGCTCCGTCAGTTGTCATCATCTAGTGACAACGGTCAGAGCATGGTAATATATCCCTAAGGTATGAACCATGCTTCGTCACTAGTTATCGTCTCATGACAACGGTCAGAGCTTGATAATATATCCCTAAGATACGAACCATGCTCCGTCAGTTGTTATCGTCTCATGACAACTGTCAGAGCATGGTAATATATCCCTACGATATTTACCATGCTCCGTCAGTTATTATCGTCTAGTGACAACGGTCAGAGCATGGTTATATATCCCTTAGGTATAAACCATGCTCCGTCAGTTGTCATCATCTAGTGACAACGGTCAGACTATGATAATATATCCCTAAGGTATGAACCATGCTCCGTCAGTTGTTATCATCTAGTGACAACGGTCAGAGCATGGTTATATATCCCTAAGGTATGAACCATGGCCCGTCAGTTGTAATCGTTTCATGACAACGGTCAGAGTATGGTAATATATCCCTAATGTGTGAAGCATGCTTTGTCAGTTGTTTGTTATCGTCTAGTGACAACGGTCAGAGCATGGTAATATATCCCTTAGATATAAACCTTGGTCCGTCAGTTGTTATCGTCTAGTGAAAACGGTCAGAGCATGATAATATATCCCTAAGGTATGAACCATGCTCCGTCAGTTGTTATCGTCTCGTGACAACGGTCAGAGCATGGTAATATATCCCTAAGGTATGAACCATGCTCCGTCACTTGTTATCGTCTAGTGACAACGGTCAGAGCATGGTAATATATCCCTAAGGTATGAACCATGCTCCGTCAGTTGTAATAGTCTCATGACAACGGTCAGAGCATGGTAATCTATACCTAAGGTATGATCCATACTCCGTCAGTTGTTATCGTCGAGTGACAACGGTCAGAGCATGGTTATATATCCTAAGGTATGAACCATGCTCCGTCAGTTGTCCTCGTCTCATGACAACGGTCAGAGCATGGTAATATATCCCTAAGGTATGAACCGTGCTCCGTCAGATGTTATCGTTTAGTGACAATGGTCAGAGCATGGTAATATATCCCTGAGGTATTATCCATGCTCCGTCAGTTGTTATCGTATAGTGACAACGGTCAGAACATGGTAATATATCCCTAAGGTATAAACCAAGCTCCGTCAGTTGTTATCGTCTTGTGACAACGGTCAAAGCATGGTAATATATCCCTAAGATATGAACCATGCTCCGTCAGTTGTTATCATCTAGTGACAACGGTCAGAGCATGGTAATATATCTCTAAGGTATAAACCATGCTCCGCCAGTTGTTATCGTCTAGTGACAACGGTCAGAGCATGGTAATATATCCCTAAGATATGAACCATGCTCCGTCAGTTGTCATCATCTAGTGACAACGGTCAGAGCATGGTAATATATCCCTAAGATATGAACCATGCTCCGTCAGTTGTTATCATCTAGTGACAACGGTCAGAGCATGGTAATATATCCCTAAGGTATAAACCATGCTCTGTCAGTTGTTATCGTCTAGTGACAACCGTCAGAGCATGGTAATATATCCCTAAGATATGAACCATGCTCCGTCAGTTGTCATCATCTAGTGACAACGGTCAGAGCATGGTAATATATCCCTAAGGTATGAACCATGCTCCGTCACTAGTTATCCTCTCATGATAACGGTCAGAGCATGGTAATATATCCCTAAGGTATGAACCATGCTCCGTCAGTTGTTATCGTCTCATGACAACTGTCAGGGCATGGTAATATATCCCTACGATATTATCCATGCTCCGTCAGTTGTTATCGTCTAGTGACAACGGTCAGAGCATGGTAATATATCCCTAAGGTATGAACCATGCTCCGTCAGTTGTCATCATCTAGTGATAACGGTCAGAGCATGATAATATATCCCTAAGGTATGAACCATGCTCCGTCAGTTGTTATCATCTAGTGACGACGGTCAGAGCACGGTTATATATCCCTAAGGTATGAACCATGGTCCGTAAGTTGTTATCGTCCATGACAACGGTCAGAGCATGGTAATATATCCCTAACGTATGAATCATGCTCCGTCAGTTGTTATCATCTAGTGACAACTGTCAGAGCATGGTAATAAATCCCCAAGGTATGAACAATGCTCCGCCAGTTTTTCTCATCTAGTGACAACGGTCAGAGCATGGTTATATATCCCTAAGGTATGAACCATGCTCCGTCAGTTGTTATCGTCTAGTAACAACGGTCAGAGCATGGTAATATACCCCTAAGGTATGAACCATGCTCCGTCAGTTGTCATCATCTAGGGACAACGAACAGAGCATGGTAATATATCCCCTAGGTATGAACCATGCTCCGTCAGTTGTTATCATCTATTGTCAACGGTCAGAGTATGATTATTCATCCCTAAGGTATGAACCATGCTCCGTCAGTTGTTATCATCTAGTGACAACGGTCAGAGCATTGTACTATATCCCTAAGGTATGAATCATGCTCCGTCAGTTGTAATCGTTTAGTGCCAACGGTCAGAGCATGGTAATATATCCCTTAGGTATGAACAATGCTCCGTCAGTTGTTATCGTCTAGTGACAACGGTCAGAGCATGGTAATATATCCCTAAGGTATGAACCATGCTCCGTCACTTTATATCGTCTAGTGACAACGGTCAGAGCATGGTAATATATCCCTAAGGTATGAACCATGCTCCGTCAGTTGTTATCCTCTAGTGACAACGGTCAGAGCATGGTAATATACCCCCTTAGGTATTAACCATGCTCCGTCACTTTTTATCGTCTAGTGACAACGGTCAGAGCATGGTAATATATCCCTTAGATATGAATTATGCTCCGTCAGTTGTATTCGCCTCATGACAACGGTCAGTGTATGGTAATCTATACCTAAGGTATGAACCGTGCTCCGTCAGATGTTATCGTTTAGTGACAATGGACAGAGCATGGTAATATATCCCTAAGGTATGAACCATGCTCCGTCAGTTGTTAACGTCTCATGACAACGGTCAGAGCATGGTAATATATCCCTAAGGTATGAACCATGCTCCGTCAGTTGTCATCATCTTCTGACAACGGTCAGAGCATGGTAATATATTCCTGATGTATTATCCATGCTCGGTCAGTTGTTATCGTCTAGTGACAACGGTCAGAGCATGGTAATATATCCCTAAGGTATGAACCATGCTCCGTCAGTTGTTATCGTCTAGTGACAACGGTCAGAGCATGGTAATATATCCCTAAGGTATGAACCATGCTCCGTCAGTTGTTATCGTATAGTGACAACGGTCAGAGCATGGTAATATATCCCTAAGATATGAACCATGCTCCGTCAGTTGTTATCATCTAGTGACAACGGTCAGAGCATGGTAATATATCCCTTAGGTATGAACCATGCTCCGTCAGTTATATTCGCCTCATGACAACGGTCAGTGCATGGTAATCTATACCTAAGGTATGAACCGTGCTCCGTCAGATGTTATCGTTTAGTGACAATGGACAGAGCATGGTAATATATCCCTAAGGTATGAACCATGCTCCGTCAGTTGTTATCATCTAGTGACAACGTTCAGAGCATTTTAATATATCCCTAAGGTATGAACCATGCTCCGTCAGTTGTTATCGTCTAGTGACAACGGTCAAAGCATGGTAATATATCCCTAAGATATGAACCATGCTCCGTCAGTTGTTATCATCTAGTGACAACGGTCAGAGCATGGTAATATATCCCTAAGGTATAAACCATGCTCCGTCAGTTGTTATCGTCTAGTGACAACGGTCAGAGCATGGTAATAAATCCCTAAGATATGAACCATGCTCCGTCAGTTGTTATCATCTAGTGACAACGGTCAGAGCATGGTAATATATCCCTTAGGTATGAACCATGCTCCGTCAGTTATATTCGCCTCATGACAACGGTCAGTGCATGGTAATCTATACCTAAGGTATGAACCGTGCTCCGTCAGATGTTATCGTTTAGTGACAATGGTCAGAGCATGGTAATATATCCCTGAGGTATTATCCATGCTCCGTCAGTTGTTATCGTATAGTGACAACGGTCAGAACATGGTAATATATCCCTAAGGTATAAACCAAGCTCCGTCAGTTGTTATCGTCTAGTGACAACGGTCAAAGCATGGTAATATATCCCTAAGTTATGAACCATGCTCCGTCAGTTGTTATCATCTAGTGACAACGGTCAGAGCATGGTAATATATCCCTAAGATATGAACCATGCTCCATCAGTTGTCATCATCTAGTGACAACGGTCAGAGCATGGTAATATATCCCTAAGATATGAACCATGCTCCGTCAGTTGTTATCATCTAGTGACAACGGTCAGAGCATGGTAATATATCCCTAAGGTATAAACCATGCTCTGTCAGTTGTTATCGTCTAGTGACAACCGTCAGAACATGGTAATATATCCCTAAGATATGAACCATGCTCCGTCAGTTGTCATCATCTAGTGACAACGGTCAGAGCATGGTAATATATCCCTAAGGTATGAACCATGCTCCGTCACTAGTTATCCTCTCATGATAACGGTCAGAGCATGGTAATATATCCCTAAGGTATGAACCATGCTCCGTCAGTTGTTATCGTCTCATGACAACTGTCAGGGCATGGTAATATATCCCTACGATATTATCCATGCTCCGTCAGTTGTTATCGTCTAGTGACAACGGTCAGAGCATGGTAATATATCCCTAAGGTATGAACCATGCTCCGTCAGTTGTCATCATCTAGTGATAACGGTCAGAGCATGATAATATATCCCTAAGGTATGAACCATGCTCCGTCAGTTGTTATCATCTAGTGACGACGGTCAGAGCACGGTTATATATCCCTAAGGTATGAACCATGGTCCGTAAGTTGTTATCGTCCATGACAACGGTCAGAGCATGGTAATTTATCCCTAACGTATGAATCATGCTCCGTCAGTTGTTATCATCTAGTGACAACTGTCAGAGCATGGTAATAAATCCCCAAGGTATGAACAATGCTCCGCCAGTTTTTCTCATCTAGTGACAACGGTCAGAGCATGGTTATATATCCCTAAGGTATGAACCATGCTCCGTCAGTTGTGATCGTCTAGTAACAACGGTCAGAGCATGGTAATATACCCCTAAGGTATGAACCATGCTCCGTCAGTTGTCATCATCTAGGGACAACGAACAGAGCATGGTAATATATCCCCTAGGTATGAACCATGCTCCGTCAGTTGTTATCATCTATTGTCAACGGTCAGAGTATGATTATTCATCCCTAAGGTATGAACCATGCTCCGTCAGTTGTTATCGTCTCATGACAACGGTCAGAGCATGGTAATATATCCCTAAGGTATGAACCATGCTCCGTCAATTGTCATCATCTTGTGACAACGGTCAGAGCATGGTAATATATTCCTGATGTATTATCCATGCTCCGTCAGTTGTTATCGTCTAGTGACAACGGTCAGAGCATGGTAATATATCCCTAAGGTATGAACCATGCTCCGTCAGTTGTAATCGTCTAGTGACAACGGTCAGAGCATGGTAATATATCTCTAAGGTATGAACCATGCTCCGTCAGTTGTTATCGTCTAGTGACAATGGTCAGAGCATGGTAATATATCCCTAAGATATGAACCATGCTCCATCAGTTGTTATCATCTAGTGACAACGGTCAGAGCATGGTAATATATCCCTAAGATATGAACCATGCTCCGTCAGTTGTTATCATCTAGTGACAACGGTCAGAGCATGGTAATATATCCCTTAGGTATGAACCATGCTCCGTCAGTTATATTCGCCTCATGACAACGGTCAGTGCATGGTAACCTATACCTAAGGTATGAACCGTGCTCCGTCAGATGTTATCGTTTAGTGACAATGGACAGAGCATGGTAATATATCCCTAAGGTATGAACCATGCTCCGTCAGTTGTTATCATCTAGTGACAACGTTCAGAGCATTTTAATATATCCCTAAGGTATGAACCATGCTCCGTCAGTTGTTATCGTATAGTGACAACAGTCAGAGCATGGTAATATATCCCTAAGATATGAACCATGCTCCGTCAGTTGTTATTATCTCATGACAGCGGTCAGAGCATGCTTATATATCCCTAAGATATGAACCATACTCCGTCAGTTGTTATTGTCTATTGACAACGGTCAGAGCATGGTAATATATCCTTAAGGTATGAACCATGCTCCGTCAGTTGTTATCGTCTCATGACAACGGTCAGAGCATGGTATTATATCCCTAAGGTATGAAACATGCTCCGTTAGTTGTCATCGTGACATGACAACGGTCAGAGCATGGGTTTTCATCCCTAAGGTATGAAACATGCTCCGTTAGTTGTCATCGCCTCATGACAACGGGCAGAGCATGGTTATTCATCTCTAAGGTATGAAACATGCTCCAACAGTTGTCATCGTCTCATGACAACGGTCAGAGCATGGTTATTCATTCCGAAGGTATGAAACATGCTCTGACAGTTGACATCGTCTCATGACAACGGTCAGAGCATGGTTATTCATCTCTAAGGTATGAAACATGCTCCGACAGTTGTCATCGTGACATGACAACGGTCAGAGCATGGTTATTCATCTCTAAGGTATGAAACATGCTCCGACAGTTGTCATCGTCTCATGACAACGGTCAGAGCATGGTTATTCATCCCGAAGGTATGAAACATAATCTGACAGTTGAAATCGTCTCATGACAACGGTCAGAGCATGGTTATTCATCTCTAAGGTATGAAACATGCTCCGACAGTTGTCATCGTGACATGACAACGGTCAGAGCATGGTTATTCATCTCTAAGGTATGAAACATGCTCCGACAGTTGTCATCGTAAAATGACAACGGTCAGAGCATGGTTATTCATCTCTAAGGTATGAAACATGCTCCGACAGTTGTCATCGTGACATGACAACGGTCAGAGCATGGTTATTCATCTCTAAGGTATGAAACATGCTCCGACAGTTGTCATCGTAAAATGACAACGGTCAGAGCATGGTTATTCATCTCTAAGGTATGAAACATGCTCCGTCAGTTGTCATCGCCTCATGACAACGGTCAGAGCATGGTTATTCATCTCTTAGGTATGAAACATGCTCCGACAGTTGTCATCGTGACATGACAATGATCAGAGCATGGTTATTCATCTCTAAGGTATGAAACATGCCTCGTCAGTTGTCATCGTCTCATGACAACGGTCAGAGCATGGTTATTCATCCCTAAGGTATGAAACATGCTCGGTCAGTTGTCATCGCCTCATGACAATGGTCAGAGCATGGTTATTCATCCCTTAGGTATTAAACATGCTCCGTCAGTTGTTATCGCCTCATGACAACGGTCAGAGCATGGTTATTCATCCCTAAGGTATGAAACATGCTCCGTCAGTTGTCATTGTCTCTTGACAACGGTCAGAGCATGGTTATTCATCTCTAAGGTTTGAAACATGCTCCGACAGTTGTCATCGTGACATGACAACGGTCAGAGCATGGTTATTCATCTCTAAGGTATGAAACGTCATCGTCTCATGACAACGGTCAGAGCATGGTTATTCATCCCTAAGGTATGAAACATGCTCGGTCAGTTGTCATCGCCTCATGACAACGGTCAGAGCATGGTTATTCATCCCTTAGGTATGAAACATGCTCCGTCAGTTGTTATCGCCTCATGACAACGGTCAGAGCATGGTTATTCATCCCTAAGGTATGAAACATGCTCCGTTAGTTGTCATCGTGACATGACAACGGTCAGAGCATGGTTATATATCATTTATGTATGAAACTTGCTCCGACAGTTGTCATCGTCTCATAACAATGGACAGAGCAGGTAAGAAACATGCACCGTCAGTTGTGATCTTTTCGTGACGACGGTCAGAGCATGGTTATACCTCATTCAGGTAAGAAACATGCTCCGTCCATTATGATCATCTCATGACCATGTTCGGAGCATGGTTATACCCCTATTTCATAAGGAACATGGTCGCCTCATTACATCGGTAAGATAATGTTTATACATCTACCTGATGAGGAGCATGATCAGCCAGCTGCGATCGTAGTTAGAATATGGTAATACCAATATCTGATTTAGAAATACGCTCATCCAGTTCTGACCGTCTCCTCACAACGACTTCAGAACATAGTTGTACGTTTATTAAAGGAGAAACATGACCATCCATTTGCCTTCATTCTATTACAGGAATTAGGACATGTTTCCATGCTAGCCTTATATGATATATGTACAGGCGATAGCCATCGTCTGATCATAGTTAAAGAAATTAGCGCTTGTGAATGTCATCTTCATAAAGGAAATAGCAAATATGCTGATACGTTTACAACTGCACATACGCACAGGCTGATCTGAGTCTAAATGGAGGATTGAGGTCGGGGGCACATTGTAGGAAACATGTGCGGATCCAGAGGGGGGGGACAGGGGGTCCGGACCCCCCCTGAAAAATCACAAAAATATAGGGTTTCTGTACTATACTGGTCCGGATCCCCTGTAAAATCACACAGCTTCCAAACAAACTTTCAATGTTGGGCCACCAACGGCCCGCCAGCGAAACGCCATTTAAATGGCTTTCCGCTGCTGGGCCGGTGATGGCCCGCTTATATTGGTATTTGGATCATCTCTCCCATCTTCAACAAAAGAAATACGTAGTCAAAGTTGGACCCCCTCTGAAAAAACTTTCTAGATCCGCGCGTGGGAAATGATGTGCGATTATTTACATTAAGCCTCCATAGAGGCATCCATCCTCATTTCAGGCATCTTAAAATATGACCTCTACATAAAGTATTATCTTTTTTAAAAGCTGCATCTTGTTAAGCGCTAATAATAGACATTGGGTTTTTGGCTGTCTATTTTAAAAACAAATGACGCATGCGCAGAAACGCACCATGCGGGGACCGATGTCATTATCCCCTACCCTTTTTCAACAGTAGAATTAGGTTCTTAGTTCGATCTAGATTGGTTCCCCGTATCGACTCCGTATAGATACCGGAACTCGGCGATTCCGAAAAAAATTGAAGATGAATGGGCGTGAATAGAACAGAACAGACCCTCTAGTCGTAAAGCAACCAACTCTAGTGTTGCCCCGCTTCGCGGGGCAACACTCGGTGGTTGGTTGCTTTTAATTAATAAAACACCAGTTCCATTTCAACGTTTCCTGTCTACAGTCACGAAAAAGGTCAACAAGTGCAAAAGTCACGAAAACATATGACATTATATAAATATTACATTCCCTGAGAGGGTGATAGTCGAAAATATCATCCCGAGGAATGTGATTATCAACCGAGGCGCAGCCGAGGTTGATAATCATATTTCGAGGGATGATATTTTCGACTGTCACCCTCTCAGGGAATGTAATATTTATTTTATTATACCGAACAGAACACAAGATCCTTTATTTTATACCCTTTGCTTTCTCTTAGACCTGCCATGGTGAGGGGAGTTCCAAAGGGAATGCATGAATGAAAGATATATTTTTCACAAAAATGGTTCCTGTTCTGTTTTTAACAGTTTGAATGCTCGAACTGATCACTGACGTTCGGTTAAATAAATTACGTCATAAAACTGGTGACGTCAAACTTCATACCAAGCAGCGTCATTTAAATGGAGATACTCTACCGTATGCGATTTTGATGCAAACTAGAAAATTTCGCCTAATCCGCTCAAATTTGGTCTCAACATGTTCCGCTCGGCCTAACTAAGAAAACGAGTACCCACACTTTATGTTTCTCACCATGAACAGCGAAGTTATTGGGAGTTGAAAGTGGCCAAAATCATGCCTCATGTCCGCCATTGCTGTAGAACGTATCCTGAGGTAAATGAACCGTACGCGCATTGTCGTTGCGCATCAGACGAACGACTGATATTTTATAATATCACCCGCTGCTATGGCAAACGAGTGACAGTATTCGCCGTCTCTATAGCAGCGGGTGATATTATAAAATATCAGTCGTTCGTCTATGGAAGTTTTGTATGGGAAATTCACGTGAGGTATAATAATATACAATTATTGACTTCAATGAGGTAGACATCAGGATTTATCTACCCGAAAAAGTGATAATTCACCGAGGCCGCCAGGCTGAGGTGAATATCACTTTTAAGGGTAGATAAATCCTTATGTCTACCGAAATTGAAGTCAATAAATGTTTTGTTATATGACTTTTCAACTAAGAATGAAAATTTTCTACTTTCACTTTTGTTGTTAAAGACATCTAAGGACTTTCTCACAAGTTTTAGCAACTTTCATTAAAATACTATAATTTAGTATTTTGCATTTTCAAATGTATATTAATTCTCTAAATGGGGAATATAACATGTTATCATAAAACTGGTTTTACAGTTTGTTTATTCAAACAAAGATAAATAAGCAAACAAAACAAAACAAAACTGTTGTTAAAATTCATGGAAGTCTTTAATTTACCTGTTGGGAGTTGAAACAGCAAATCATGTCAATTTCATGCAGCACATGCTAGTTTCACACTCATCATGCTATTTTTAGCTCTCTAGAGGGTAATATTGCAGAAGTGTCAAAAATAATAACTTCTGGAAACTAGTTAGAGCTGGTTTTCATGCTATATTAACTTTTGGACCGGTTTAGACCAGTTTCCAGGTAGACATAGAGATTTATGAAGACAAATTTGGCCAATCAGGAGACAGGATTCTCTCCAGTCATATAACAATGTAAAATATTGATGATACTGTTGATTTGTTTACCTAAATATATGCTGTAAATAAAAACTAGCATTCAACATAACATTGTTTTCAATTGGCATGTAAATAATCGTCAGTGTAGGTTATAGTTCACTTTAACACTGCACTAGAAATAAAAAGAATACGGACTTAGTTGTGAAAAAGCAACTTTTAATCTGGATTTTAGCAACTTTTCCATAAAAAATAATACTGATTTTGTGCAAATGAGTAAATAAATATTATAGAAAGAAAATATGATTGATTTTTGACAGATTGATTGATTAATTGATTGATTGATCGATCGATTTTGTTTTGCTATTAAATTATTCTGACCGTTTATATTGGTTTTTCTGTATTGGGTTTTTCATAATTTAGATTGTCAACCAACAATTATTGTTAAAATAAATGATCTACAACCCAGTAATTGAATTCACCACCTTCAAGAAAATGATGGCTATCTTAATGAAACAAACATTCTGCTGGAGCTTTGTTTAATTGTAAATACAATGTTAACATTAATATCAGACTTAGGCAGTGCACAGCATATTCAAACAGGAAAAGTCTGTCAGGGTGTTCCCAGCTATCACACGTGTAGACAAAGTATGAAATGTCCTGTCCTGTCCTGAGTTCAAACGGTGGAGTGATAAAGAAGGTAAACTATCCTGGACGTTGCAAGACGGAAGAGCTAACTTGTTGGAATGATTTTCTCAGCCTAATTATTCTCCCATTGAAAGAGGCTTGGGCTTTGTTGCTAAAACTGCACGAATATCTCGCTGATGGTTGTTACAAACTGGTTATATTTTGAAATAAATCCTGACTCTTTAAATGAAACAACAATGAAACAACAAATGACTTCAATCAGAGATTACATAATTGTTTGTTTGTTTCAAATTACAAGAACATGTGGAATAAAAGGACTGACGCCAAAGGGAAACTCCTAAGCAAGGTGGTTTCTTCGAAGACCTGTTACAGCCAAGTACTCTTTGACATTTCATGCTAATGTGTTTAGATGCCAGAAAAAGTCACAAAATGAGTAAAAGACACAAAATGAGTAATTGTTTATCATGCAGACACACCTGCAATGTGGAAGCGGTTTGATAATGATGTGAAAAGAACAACTCATATGTTTGAAGCAATATTCATAGATCCCTTCGACAATGACAATCCATCTGATCATCCCTTGAACTTTGCGTATGGTGTAGTGACAACATCTGCAATCAAAGTCTACTGAAAGCCTTAGACAAAGGCATTCAAGTATCAATAAACTTGCTGAAGAAGCATTTGATACCATCAGAAAACAACATGCCACTAAAAGGCTACTACGACCCACTTCCCAAGTCTGACATTAAAGTAATGCCATAAATGCAAAAGACAGTCCGCATCCAAATCATCAGTGAAGCAATCAATGGAGAAGTAATGAACTCTTTTTGAAGAAGCGCCTAATCCTGTTAGTATGTTAAAGAATGACTGACCAATGATTGCATGTACATTTTTCGACTACATGCACAAGCTAGAAAACAGGATAACAAGATTGTTTCAGTACAGTCTGCATCATTTTTACTCAAATTTGAAGTAGTTGACAGGTAAAAAGAGAACAGCCTCAAACTTCAGACAGGTAGAAATTTGCGATACAAATTCATCCCATAAAATTTACATCCAAGCTGAAATCCCTATACCAAAAGAATAAAGAATTTAAGCAAGGGAGGAAAACAAAGCGAATCTTAGAAAACTACACTAACTACATGTATATACATGTGATATAGAAAATGCTGATGAAGTACGAAATGGGGGGAAAAACGCATACCTCAGTGGAGGACGGAAAGATTAGACATTTGCCATTACAAAGCACAACACAGAGTATCTATCCCAGCAATCAACTTGGGAAGAATCAGATACACAAAATTAACGATCCTCCATGCAGCGATTGCATCAAAGAAGGTGCCAGTAAGATCATTGTAAACAGTTCAGATGATGACACAGTGTTTGTTAATTGATTTGATTGTTTCCCTTTGATGATACATTATATAAACTAGGAAGCCTCTATGCGTGCTTGGTGTTTATAAAACAGCAGAATCTAGGTTGAAGATTTGGTCAGTAAAATTTATTTACATGTAAGTCCCCCAATGGCTTCGTCTATAGTCTGTTCTAAGGCAGTTGGTCGCATTTTGTTTATTCATTGTTTGTTGATGCTCCCATTGTTTTGGGGATTTATTGTTAGATGCGTGTTATGTTTTTCAGTAGCTTTTTGTCCTTTCTATAGTTTTGCAATCATCTCACTGTAAAAGAGAGAGCTTGGTGCTTTGGTGTGTTCTAAATTTCGTGTCGCTAGTGTTCTTTGGATCTTCCTGGTCGTGCCGTGGGTTGGTCTGTTGTATGTGGTTGTGGCATTTCCTGGTCATACTCACTTACCTTTTGGTTTACCTATTGCATCACAGGCCAAACATTTTTGCGAGTTAGATATTCGTTTTTATGGTGAACAGGAACACAGGTCAATTTGAAACGTTTTATCCTGTGCATGAGCTCTTTCACAAAACCACAGAACAACAGAATATATTGATGTTATTCTATCGTCACTTCCAGTGCCTTTTAGGGAACAGGAAAGGAAGTTACCACATAGAGATGTGCAGAATGCCAAAAGTTTTCAACAACTATGTGAGTAACTTGCCTGCATTAGATTGGTAGAGTTACTGTATGGTAAAAAGCAATGCAATTCACTTAATGAAGTCAGATATAACAGATAACAGCTTAACACAGCATGTTATGAGTTGTTGTTATCAGTGACGTGTACTTATCTTGAAGACTTGTGGATTGTCTTACAACTGCAGAATTTGGATATGAATACTATGAGGAAGCTCATGTCAGAATGGCATTGAGGCCGTTAATGATGAGCCAGTCCGTTACACCATACAAGTCGTTGAATGATTCATTGTGTAAATTTTCCATTGTGAGTATGTTCTTCTTTTGGTAATTAACGGCTTTGTACAACCTTGTGTTTGTGCAATGTAACAGTGCCACGGGAAGGAAAATTGTCTGAATATTTCCTCTATTTTGTCTGGTGAAGATGTTGCAGAATCGGACGCTGAATCTGATAAATCGGTGAGTACATAAGGCCATGGTGCATAAACTTTGGCTCGTTTCATTGGAACTAGTCGTTCAAATGTCATATATAATAACTGAGTATGTCACTGTGAATTGTTGACAAACGTCTGACATTCATAAAGTAAAATATACATGTATGCAATGTGTTTCGTGGATGATGGACTTGATGAACTTTCATGGTCAATGAAATATGTTTTCACTCTCTCAAAAAAGAAATAGTATAATACACACGTTGATATACTTTATGCAAAAGTTGGAACGTTTCAGTCAATGTGCTTGACAAAATTCTTCCCACATATTACATTGATAAGATCTGATAAGGATTTTGCGAAATGAATGGACCGTAAATGTATCATCTATTCATTTGGGATGATTTTATTTTGAGAAGGAGCTTCCCAAATGGCATTTGATAACATTTTAACTTGTTTTCAATACATCTGTACTTAAAGAGATCATTTGACTAAAAGAAGTCTACAAAGTCATCAGTTTTCGTGACAAAATGTACCTTTTGCCATGAGTGTATTTGAATTTATTTGCACCTCATATAAAACTGAAAATGTTTAAGCACCCTAATTTGTCATTTAGCGTTCATATTATACAAACTTGAACCATAGTTTTGATCATTGGTTTAAATGGGTTTTTTTTATCAGTAAAGTTATTTAATTTTATGGGTACCCTTCTTTGAAAGGCTGTAAATTTTTTTGACCCTACATATGGAAGAGGTATCATGCACCTTTTGCTTACCAGATGTCAGTTGTTAATATTTTAACTTGTATTCAATACATTTATACCAAAAGAGATCATTTGCCAGAAAATATTCTACAAAATAATGGGTTTTCGTGATAAATGTACTTAATGACCTTTCACCATCAGTGTATTTGGACTGATATAAACCTTACATATGATTAATAATAGTTTAGCACACTCATGTATCAAATAGTGTTCATATTATGCCAACTTCAGCAATGCTTTTGACCATTGGTTTAAATTGATTTTTATCTGTAAATTTATTATTTGCATGGATACCCTTTTTTGGTAGGCCATAAAATTTATCGCCCAAATAAATGGTAGTGACATTATGAACTGTTTGCTACGCAGATGCCATTGATAATATCTAAACTCGTTTTCAATACATTTATACCTAAGAAGGATTGTTTGTCAAAAAGAATTCCAGAAAACCATGGGTTTTCGTGACTAATGTACCTAATGACCTTTAACCGTCAATGTATTTGGGCTTGTTTGCATCTTATTTATGATTCAAAGCATATCTAGCATCCTTCTGTATCATTTAGTGTTCACATTATACCAACATTAGCAATGTTTTTGATCTCTGGTTTAAATCAAGTTTTTACAGTAAAGTTATTTATTTGTATGGGCGTCCTTTTTTAATGACTCGTAAAATTTCACGCCCCGACAAACCGAGGTGGCATCATGCATTTTTTTTATTCGGGAGACTCTTAGCTTTAATTTGATGTATGTTGCTGCTTGTTTCCCTATGGGGACCACCATCTCGAAAAGTAGCTCACTTTTACTGCTTTGCTGCAGCACTATATGTTATTTCAGGCATGTATGTTTCTTAGTCGCCTAAGTACTTTGTTATTGTTCTGGTGGATATAAAACTCTTAGCCCTGCTGTTTTGAACTACATCCTTTCCCACTTTTATCCTGTAACATGCAGCATTGAGTAAAAACCATGTCATTTTCAATCGGAGTGGAAAACAGTATGGATCCTGATCAGATGCTTTATCAGAAGCCATCTGATCTGGTTCTGCAGTGTTTGCAGAGAAGAACAAATCTTGCATAGCAGGGAAAAGATTAACTGCAGAACAGAAGTGTCGTTTTCACAATTTTAGAATTTTATGTAGTATCTAACTAAATGGACAATCGAGTGCTAGTGAGCGTTCTTTCATCAACCCTTGATCAAGGGTTAAATCTTAGCTGACCAAAAATCAAAAGTATGCATTAAAATAATAAACTTGATGTTTCCCTTATCTTGCTATTAAATGTATGCGACTGTGTTACATCGCACTGGCTGTTTCGTTTTTCCGTTTTACACTCCGACAAAACCGTTAATACAATTACATATTAAATACAAAACAGTTTTGTTTCCTAAATTATAAATAATTTCTAGATTTTAGAGATGATAATAAAATGTAAATATAAGCAATAAATTCAATTTTTGGAATGTTCATGGAATCATGAATACTTCGGATCTCTTGCAAAGTTGACGCACTTACTTTGCAAGAAACCCGAATTATTCATGATTCCATGAACATTCCAAAAATCGAATTCATTTCTTAAGCTAGTCATTGCTGCCACATGTAACACTTATCCCGCAATATTTTATGTCTTATAAAGGGGCTATCATAAATTTTGTGATGTGTAGTGGGGTCTTTTAATTTTGTCTTTTAAAACATTTCATGACATTAAATGAATGTCTGTCTTTCGAAATAATGTTCATCACTGTTAACACATGAAGTCATAATCTAAATGTGCTGATCAGAGCCTTTGCTAGTCGCTTGAATATTCTATGGCTGTTAAGCTACTGATCGAACAGCATTTGGAATTTCTAAGCTTAAAAGGAGGCTGCACAGAGTCGTCTACACTTGTCAAAATGCCACATTGTTGGAAATCACAAGTCGCTGCTCACTTGATTTCAGCTTGATTACCTCCTACAAGTTTTGCTCCTGAGTCGTAGGCACTGGTCGCATCGTATATCCTAACCCATGGCATAAAGAAAGGCTTCCTATGAGAAGGCTAAAATGCACTAGCAACATCATTGCGAAGCTTTCTTGTGTCGACATACTCATGCACCGAATTACCAGCCGGAGTTTCATGTCTTTATTAGCAGTGCTTTGAAACAGGATATAAAAATAAGCCTTAAGTAACGTGTTCCATAATACATTCTTGTCACTCAGGTTGCGAAACACATGAATATTTTATTTTTCCGCTAGAGAATATGGTTATAAATTATCGAAATTTCAACATGTTCTTCTACAAAAGTGTTCTATAGTTAAATTTTTTCTATAAATAATTAATGACAAGACTTTGTAGAGAAGCATTAGATCTGAGCATTTGAATGTTTAAGAGAATTTTGCTTGTCATTGCGTACGTCAGACTCGCTTTGATCACAAGTGCAGTTTGGAGGAATAATTGACCTTTAATCTCAACGCACAAAAAGAACATTTTCTGCGATATTTTCCTTCGCTTTTGGGGACATTAAGGCTTGATATTTCGTGTATAAATCGTTTGCAAACAGGCGATTCACACGCAATATAAAGCCTGATTCGGATTGTTAAAAAAGCAATTGAAAAAGTGAGTATGATCAGGAAACACCACAATCACACACTGCAATGGTAACCCCTTTGCACAAAAATAGCAATCTTGATAAGGAAAAACTACCGCCCTGTTAGTATTTTACATGCTATTTCTAAGATTTATGAAAAGGGCAATAAATGAACAATTATGTAGTTTTTTCAGTCATCATTTCAATGTTTATCTTTATGCATTTAGGCCAGGATATAGATATCAGAGCACACTCCTGGAGATAATTGTGGACTGAAAGCAGACTTTGGAGAAAATAAGTATGTAGCAGCTATTTTAATGGATCTTTCAAAAGCCTTTGATTGTTTGCCACATGACCTGCTCTTTCTTAAACTTAAAGCATATGGTGTGTCAGAAAATGCAATTAAACTTTAAAAAGCTACCTAACTAATAGAAAACAGTGTGTGAAACTCGGAACTTTCATAAGTAATTTTCAACCTATCCTCAAGGGTGTGCCTCAGGGATTCATTCTTGGTTATGTTCTCTTCAACATATTTTTTTCAATGATATTTTTCATATTATTAAAACAGTAAGTTGTACAACTACGCAGACGACAATACAGTGTCTGCTGCGGACCGTGTACTTTCAAAACTAATCACAAATCTTGCTGGAGATAGCTTGATGCTGATTAAATGGTCTGCTGACAATCACATGAAAGCTAATACAGACAAGTTCCAGGCCATATCTGTTGGTAAGCGTACAAAAGATGAAAATGTAATTTTTAATCTTGATAATAATATCATACATTGTGAGGATCATGTTAAACTTTTGGGTGTTACACTTGATTTTAAATTGAGTTTCGATCTTCATATATCAAATGTGTGTAAAAAGCATCTAGACAACTAAATGTGTTCAAGAGAACAGGAAGAAACTTATGCAGATTGGGGAAACTCAATATATATTATTCATTATCATGTCACATTTTAACTATTGCCCTCTCGCCTGGCATTTTTGTGGGGAAGTTAATACAAAGAAAATAGAGAAAATTCAGGTAAAGGGTTCTCAGATTAATATATCGAGACTACAATTCAAGCTATGATACTTTGCTTGGTAAATCTCAACTACCTTTGCTAAAAATGTCAAACGACTGAGATCAATAGAACTAGAGGCGTTTAAGATTTTAAATAATCAAATACCTGTATATTTGAGTGATCTTTTAACATATAAACCCCATTCTTATTCCTTTAGGTACACAAATACAGTTGAAATACCTCAGTTGAGGACCAGTTCATATGGTGTCAGATCCTTCCGCTCTACTGCTGCTAAAATATGGAATTCCCTGCCACAAAAATTTCGAGAAATTACATCTACAGAACAATTTAGGTCACAAATTGGTACGGGAGCGGGGGAGGGGGAGGGGAGTTCTGTTCAAACTGTTAATGCTTATGTTTTATTTTTTGTTGCGTTAAATGTTAAATCTTCAGTTTAATAGCTCTTTTTTAGTCATTGTCAATTATGTAACCAAACTTAACATTGTAATATGATCGTAAAAGCTGTGATTGTTCTATGGTGATTTTATGGTGATTTCTTAATAATATTGACTATTTATATCAAATTTAGTAAATTTACAGACTCAATTATGGCTATAGCTGAAGATGCTTTTCCTTTCTGATCAGTTATGTTTGCTACAAATATGTGCCTGCAAAAAGTTAAACGCTTTTAAATTTTGTCATAATATGTATGTCTTATGATGCTAATGCTTCTATGTGCAATTTAAAAACTAATGTATCATTCTATAATCCTGTATGTTGTACTATGTAACATGTCTTAATATTTTTATGTGTCGGTTAATAGATATGCATAGCTAATGTTAATTTGTAAGTTTTCCAACTATAAATTAGATTTGTATTCTGTATTCTGTATTCTGCAGACCTACCATGGCACCATGGGGAAGAGTAACAGAACACTAACAGTCACTGCAAGACATCAAATAGACAATTTAAATAAAGCAACCAGCTCTCTCTTCCTCATCAAAATGACTGCAAAACAAATATTGGTACTTAGAACCGCCCAACAAATCAAGGACCAAACACAAAACCCCCACAAAAATGGGACCAACAAGAAGCAATGAATGAACAACAACAGATCCACCACCTTAGACGTCTTAGACGTCACTGGGGTTAAACTGTTGGATTTCTTTTACTCCGGTATGCAGTTGTATGTACTGTTGAGTCCTGATTTGTATGTACACGGAGATGATACATCGATAAGTTAGGGATCTTTCATGCGAACCAAACATATATCTGACTAAATCCACATCAGAAAGAAGGATGAGGTTGATACCGTCAAACATGTTTAGGCCCTCCAGTAATTTTCTCACTGACCGTTCCTAGGGGGTGCTTCTTTTGTGGATCATTTTTGTTATTTGTGTTTTGTGTCATACTATATTGTCTGTTCCTTGTGGTCTTGTGGTCACCTGCTGGGAAAGGACTGACCTCTTGGCTCTCCTGTATGTGATGTTTTCTTGCGTTTTTGTCACTTCTGGATCAGGTGTAGCATTTGATTGTATGGATTCCTGATCTTTGCTTTCTACCTTACTTAGAGCGGACAGGAGCGTCTTGGTACCAAGTCGTCGCCAGAGATTATGCTGTTGTTAAAACACAAAAAATACCTTCGTACTTTTAGGTTAGGGTTTTAGTGACGACGGTGAAGGAAACGGGGATTGGGCGCGATAGGAGAGGGAAGAAACAGTGCTTTATGTATGAGAGTAGTATATTCGGAACTTGCCGGCACTTAAGAGACTGGATAGGCGAAATGATGCATGTTTATAGTTTCCTTGGATTGGTAGAATTTTAAACTAGTTTTATTGGGATGATATCACTGTATCGGAGATTCGAATAAGTCGCCATGTACATGTATACCAATTTTCAGCTTAGCCATTCATGTGATATAGCAAAAGTCGATTCGCTGATTTTGACCAAAAGTGGTATACACATTGATGATGAGCGAGGAAATACTCTCTGAGAATGACAAAACAAATTGTTCGACTCATCAGATTAAGTCTGCAAGCCACACAGTGACACATTGGAGCATGCACCATATCACTGCTGGTTCTTTTACGACTATCCTGTACGTTTGTGATATTTAGTCAATTTCTGATACGCTTGCAGAATACATGTACACAACAATGTTTTCATTCAATGTAGGCTGTCATGCAATGTAGCAATTCCTCAGCAACCGACATGACATACTTCGCATGTAATCCATATATAAAATATACAAAGCTTTAAAAGCTTTAATGTTTAATTACCACTGTAATTATTCGCTTGGAGTAGTTTAAGAATTTATACCAATGGCGCCTAATGAAGTGTACAAGATGTCGTTGCTTTAGGCGTTTCAAACTCTCCTTAACGCTGTCGACAGCACGGCTGAAAATGTCTTCTGACGCAGTTTTTTTTCGCAAAACAAGGGTTTAATTTTTACTAGCATGCTTACAGTTTCGACCCTTATAAAATGAGTCATATGACGGGCTAAACTGTTTGATACACAGACTTCCAAAAATACGTTAATCCAGTAAGCATATAAACACTCGTCCCATCAGCGTAACGCCATTCAGTGACTGAAAGGCGTTTCGCCGATGAACCGATGATTGCCCGATCGGGGGGGGGGGGGGGGGGGGAGGTGGTGGGTGGGGGGACAGGGGGATACTCTCACTTTTTCTTGATACGTAGACCTGGACACAGCATCGACTGTAAAGACCCCCGCCGCCCCCCCCCCAAAAAAAAAGAAAACAGAAAAAAAAGTATAAATAATATTAAGATTGTCAGGCATACCCCAGGAAATATTTAATTTTAGCAACCCCCATAAAATATTACCAGTCTGTACCTTAATCTTAAGTAAAGACCCTAAAGAGCATAGATATACCCCCCCCCCCCCAAAAAAAAAAAAAAAATAATAATAAATAAATAAATAAATAAACAACAACAAAAAACAACAATTAAAAAAACCCCAAAAAAAACACACACAAAAAAACAAACAAACAACACAACAAAGAAAACAACAACAGGAAACAACAATAAAAAATAAATAAAAAAAACCCACCACCACCAACAACAACAAAAACAGTCCAGTATTGTGATGACCTCAAAAATATCCACAAAATCTTCACACCCGAAAAAATATTCATTTTTGTGAAAACCCCAAAAATATTGAAATTCAAAATTTTGAATTTTGAACCCCCAAAATTGGTGCAAGCGTACGTATATATATGAAAATCTCAGAGTACCCCATCTGGGGGCCCGATACTGTATGTTGGTGAAGAGATGACCGACTTAAATCGCGAATTACGCTACGCTGTAAGTGTTTCGTGTAAATATTGAATGATTGGACAAGCATGGACAGAAAGAAACAAATGCTTATTCAGCATGTCTTCCGTGGTTAGTTCGTGTGAGGATGAACTTCCAATATATATGTACGGCCCAGCGCACATCTGATAGTTGTTTCCTTAAGGGCTCAACCCACGTAATAATACTTTCAATATTATGTTTTATGTCACCAATTAATGTTGAATTTATGGCTTTGTGCTACTCAGAGCTGCTTTGATAGACGCATGCATGTAAAAGATACCTAGACAATCAATTAGCATTCTCCCTAAGAATCATGAAGGCCCAGTAGAAAAGCTGATAAGTGACTTTTTCAGAATGCCAAAAAAGTTGAAGCATTAGATTCCTTATAACATAAAAGTCACATAGCCAAAGGGAAATGGTTATTGTCAAACCGTTACCATGGCAACGACCAGATAAAGATTTTGCCTCTAGAAGCATGTTTTCTAGTTTTGGAAAAATGAAAAATTACACTTTTTGAAGACAATGCAGCCTGTTTATCTTTTAATGTCTATTGGATTATGCTGTATGAAAAAAAAATGCTAAGGTATTAACTTTCAATATCACAAATGGGAAAGGATAAAAAAGCTTGCAGAGTATGTTTCTATGGCAACGAAAATGGGCTATCTCTATAATATTTTTGGCAGCATAAATTGACAAATTTCTATCCAAATTATCTTTTTACAGCAAAGGTGAGATTAAAGGTGTCAGCATAAGAAATATACACTAATGCATTGTGTCTTAAATGAAATAATAAAAAAGGTCAAAATGTTTCTATATTCGGTATCCATGGCAACCAATGTAGCAACATAACAGCAAATTTGAGAAAATGCCTTATTTCATGGAATAAAATGACCAACAAACACAAATGTGTAGACATTTGTTAATATAGCATACAAAGCATCGATGCAAACTTGAAAAGCTGCACACACGCTAGTTTGGTTTGTGTCCCAATTGGGATTCCATGGCAGCATGAATGTCGCTACTGGCCTGAAATTGCAGTTTTTGACCATTTTTAAATGATAGTTGTTGAGAAAGGAAATAGCAAAAGGGATGAATTTGATTTTGGCAATATCCACTGATGCAATGTGTCAGTAATGATAAAAAAAATTAAAAAGGTTCAAAATATTTCATTTTCCTTGTTACCATGGCAACCAAAGTTGGTGGGGTACCCAGGTATGAAAAAAGCCTATTTTGTTTGAGCATATTTGAACTACTACAGCCATTTCCCCAGCGTGCATAGAGACATATACAGTTAATGGTAAGTTCTAAATGGTATTAGCTTTCATAAAACGCAAAATTAAGCGTAGAGTTTTACCACCTTCTGGGGGTAACCATGGAAACAATCAGAATACTGTCGCAAAATTGAGATTAAATAAATTGCATCTTAAATTGGTTAAACATTTTCAGTTGGATATAATTCAAGTTTTAATATGTTTAAAAGATAGTTTTGTTGAGATTTATTAACATTAACAATATGATTTCAGCAAAATTAATAAGTTTAGTTTGATATAGTAACATTTATAGACGTTAAAGTGGGTGGGGTAACCAGATATATAACCAAAAATAGTTTTAGTGATTTTTAAACAAGTTTTCCAATATTGGTGGGAACAATATATTTGCATACTGCCAATACTTGATAGGGGCCTCCAAGTTTTATTGGCTGTAAAAAACATGTATGGGGTTTACCTCCTTCTTGTCATTACCATGGAAGCAAATACAGGCCTGTTGTAAAAAGGATATTAAATATATTGCGCCTTTAAGCAGTAAAATGTACAGATGGTTATAATGCAAGTTTCAATATGTATGAAATATAGTTGAGTTGAAACATATTAACATTATCAATATTATTTAAGCAAAAATAATAAGTAAAGATTTATTTGGTAACAATTATAGACGTTGAAAGTGGGAGGGGTAACCAGATATGTAAGAAACATTATTTTTAGTCAGTCACACTTTTTGAATACAATACAGCCTATTTATCTTTGAAAAACTAATGTTGTATGCTGTATGAAACAATACCAATCATGTATTAACCACGTTAATAATGGAAAAGAAAATTTGTTTACCGTGGCAACTTTAGCATTGATACAGTTATAAGATAGCAAAACATGTTAGTGAAATCGATGGGATAATCAGATATATAACAAAAACTTATTTTACAAAACGGTTTGCAACTTAATTTTTAGCAAGTGTGCCAAATAGTGGCAGAGATATTGACATTTAAATACTGCCAATATGTAATGGGGCCTTTGAGTTTCATAAACTGTTAAACATGAATTGGGGTTTATCTGCTTGTGGTTGTTAACATGGAGACAATCGCAGGCCTTTTGCAAAATGGAAATGAAATTAATTGTATTTAATAGTGGTTAAAATTGTTCCACCTAGTTATTATATTACAGAATTTGATGTGCATAAAGATTGTTGAGTATAAAATTTTAGTACAAGCTTTGGATAAATCAATTCAAAATGATTTTATAGCTCCATGGTTACGACCAGAAAGTGGTCGACCAGATGCATGTTCTTTTATTGTATGAAAGCTGAATACCATTTAAAGCTTATTATTAACTGTATGCACCTCTAAGTAGGCAGGGAAAATGATTGTAGTGGTTCAAATTCCACAAAATAGGGTTTTCCACGCTTGGTTACCCCACCCACTTTTGGTAGTCTAGAATGATTTGTGCAAAGATCATATTGGGTTTATGTATTATTTTAATCTACTCCCTTTAAGCTATATCGTTCCAGCATATAAAGATCAGAATCAAAATTGGTGTATTATTGCATATGTGAATGTGCAAAAAATGTCTTTTCACTTTTCTGGCCATTTTAGGCCAAATTCTTTTTTTTTTGGTTACCATGGCAACGAGCAATAAACTGAGAGAACGGAAAATAGCTTACTAAAATTATAAATAAAAATAATGTGGTCCTCTAAACAGAGCAAGTAGTAAATGTAATCAAAGTAAAACTCATATCAGCCTGAAAGGTTTCAATTTCACATTTCACATTTTTCCTTGGGCAGATCTCATGTATTTGTCATATTTTTTGGCCATAGAGTAAAACCTTTTTTGACATTTCCTATCATTGTTGCCATTGTAAGTCTAATCTGGAGTTTTTTTTAAAAAAATATTCATATTTTGTCCTGCTGGAAGGAGATAGTTTGTATCGAAAATATGCCCTTATTGTTGAATATGCCATTTTTGTGAAATCGCTGATTGTACGATATTTGGTTGCCATGGTAAAATGAATTGAGATAATTCATTTGTAAATTTGAATTTGGTGTTGAAAATCAGGTGCTGGACACATAATTAGTGCTTAAATAATCAAATTGATCCTTTGTTTAGTGGAGATATTTTGCTTTGAATATGCTCTTTTTTTGTAAAATAACTGACAATCTGATGGTTTGGTTGCAATGGTTATCTATATTTAAATAATTTCATTATTTCCAATTTTTCGTTTTTGTTAAACCGATGTGGACTTGCCAGAATATGTTTACATTATCCATATTTCTGTTTGTAGAAACAAGATAATTTGCAATAAAATTGGAGTCTTTGGAAAATTTCTGACTGTCAGTTAGTTTTGTTGCCATGGAAACAAAAATTATAAACATTTTGAGTTTTTTTTATTTATGGCATTTGTAAATCAGACATGGGTTATTTAGACATTATACATGTCGTTCATATGCAGCTTTGCTGTAAAAAGTTATTCAGATTTGTAAATGGTCAATCTTTAGTGTTCTAAAAAATGGTTTCCATGGTGACACGTTTGTTCCTAGGGAACATAATACAAATGGCATGTTTCATTTTTCACTAAAAGTTTGAAAACAACAACTAATGTGGGTCTCTAAACAGACCTAGTAGTTTAAGTTATCAAAAGAGCTTGTATCACAAAAGCCAGTTTAAAGAGTGTAAATTTCAAATTTTGCATTGGCAAATCTCATTTTGATATTTCTTTGCTACAGAGTAAAACCCTTTATGGCAATTCCTGTCGCCATGATAACTATAATCAGGAATTTTAAGAATCTATTATTTTGCTTTTGAACGGCAGATGTATATTATGTAAAATATGTTTAAAATTATTCATATTCTGTTGTGCTGCAAGGAGATAGTTTGCTTTGAATATGCCATTTTCGTTGAATATGCCATTTTTGTGAAATCGCTGATGGTATGATGTTTTAGTTGCCATGGTAACATGAATTGGGATAATTCATTTGTAAATTCGATTTAGGTGTTGAAAATTAGGTGCTGGCTACATAATATGTACACAAATAATCAATCTTATACTTTGTTTAGGGGAGATACTTTGCTTTGAATGTGCTCATTTTTCGCAAAATCACTGTTTATCTGATGGTTTGGTTGCCATGGTAACCTTTATTTAAACAATTTTATTATTTTCAAGTTTTTGATTTTGTTAATCTGATGTGGACTTGCCATAATGTGTATAACTGATCCATATTTCTGTTTGCATAAGGAAGATAATTTTCTTTGAAATTGCAGTATTTTGTAAAATTTCTGACAGTCAGTTAGTTCCATTGCCATGGAAACAAAATTATAAACATTTTGAGTTTTTTTATTCATGGCATTTGTAAATCAGACACTTGATGTGTCGTTCATATGCAGCTTTGCTGTAAAAAGATATTTAGATTTGAAAATGGTCAATTTTTACCGTTCTGAAAATTGGTTTCCATGGTGACACGTTTATTGCTAGGCAACACGATACAAATGGCATATTTCATTTTTCACTAAATTTTTTAATACAACTAATGTGGTCCTCTTAAGAGAGCTAGCAGTGAATGTAATCAAAATAAAAATCATATCACTAAAGCCAGCCTGAAAAGTGTCAATTTCACATTTTTCCTTGGGCAACTCTCCGCCATTCTCCAAGAAATCTTAATTTCCGGTTTCCATGGCAACCGCTGTCGGAAAAAGGGAAAGCTTTGTTTTGTGAAAGTTTTTCAACAAGTCTGATTAAATGGAGATAAAAATATTGATTTCTGTGACTAGTCACTTATCACCATCTGCATGATTCTTAGGGAGAATGCTAATTAATACCACATAAGCTTTTCAAAGAAGCTTGCCATCTTTCAGCACTTACTGTCGTGACAACCAAGAGTGACAGTGACGTAATATTTTTTTTTACAATTGCTTTAACCACTAACATGTACACTTCACTAATCGACAGGATTAAAACACAAGGGATATATCGATAACTTTGTAAACAAATCATGGAGTCACTGTCACTCTTGGTTGGCAGGACAGTAACTATTTTTAAAGTAGGCTGTTGTCGTACAGACGTCATTTGAAATCTGGTATATTAACGGAGATGGCAATGAGATGGGTGTGTCATTTTAATTTTGTGACACCAATAGTCGATACATACAAGTAATTTTCATATAAAGAGCTATCTAATGCTTCGCCACTTAGCCGGTGCTTCCATACAGGTTGCAAAAGTAAGTCAACTGTAATTGCCATCCTTAAGAGGATGGCAATAAACAAATGAATCACTTGAAAGTCCACTCGGTTTAACTCTTACTTGAAGTTTTTTTAGCTCTGGCTATCTGTGAGTCATGAGCCCGTTTCTTTATTTTGTTATTGTGTGTTAATTTGATTAGATGATACATTGCAATATTTAGGAAGCCTCCATGCAAGCTAAACCATTTTTGTGTGTTTTAACAACATAATTTATGGCGAAGGTTTGGTATCAGCTGCTGTATGTTCTAAGGCTGTGGTTCTGTTGTTGTTGATTTATTGTTTATAGTGTTGCTTCCATTGCTTGTGGGGGTTCTGTGTTTGGTTATTCATTACTTTGTGTCCTTCTGGTTTTGCAATCATGTTGATGGGGAAGAGAGAGAGAGCTGGCTGCTTTACTTTAATTGTCGTCCTGATGTCTTGGTACTGCTAGTGTTCTTTGGCTCTTCCTCACAATGCCGTGGGTTGGTCTAGCTGTAGTGTGCGACTGTGGTATTTCCTGATCATACTCACTTACGTTTTGACCCAGATCAGGACCGACAGAAATGACAATCCGGTAGTGTTCCCAAAGTATATTTTGAAAAAAAGTTACTTTGAAAAAAAGTCAGCAGACGACAACAAACCCATAAAAAAATAACCCAGCATGCCAAGAGTGAAATGGGTTACAATCCCATGTTCTGCGACTAGTACAGATAGTGCACTTGGGACTAATATCATATGAGGACATTTCGAATTCCACATTACGTAAAACGCCAGGACTATTTATCTTCGATTTATGCTTCATTGCGTCAATAAATCAGTCTACGCATTTTATTTACCCGAAAGGCGCGTTAACTCAAATTCTCCATTAAATATTTACACTAGAGCTTTCGTGCTGGAAGATTGGACACATTAACTATTTACCTACCGCTGTCGTCTGCTGATAACCTTTGTAAACATTTTGGTCCCAGATCAGGCTCGACAAAATGTCGAGCCTGATCTGAATCCAAAATGTTTGACACTCTGATGGTATTTCGAAAAAAAGTTGATATTGAAAAAAAAATTAAGCAGAAGACAGTACCCAGTAGTCAAAGAGTTAGATATTCGTGCTGGGTAATAGGACACTTTAAATGTCACTTCTAACAAATCAAACGACGTCACTAGAATCTAAGAAATTCTGTCGAATAAAAACTCAATCATGAATGCTAAATCGGCATTTGATTTTAGATCTGGTCTCAGAAAAGGTAATGCTGGTGCAAAGCAATAAAACAATGCTATTTTATGGACAGTTATGCTGATACGCCAAATTGGGATTCTGTAATTGTTCTATGTTTTGTTGTGCGTTACTTTGTGTCCATTCTAGTTTTGCAATCATCATCCTGATGGGGTGCTTTGTTTTGTCTGTCTTCCTGGTGTCTCGTGGTTCTTGTTTGGCTCTTCCTTACAATGCCACTGGTTTGTCTGTAGTTTGTGATTATGGTATTTCCTGATCATACTCACTTACTATTTTGGATAATCCTGTAAAAATTTATCGAGGAAGAGAGAGCTGTTTACTTTGCTTATGTAAGTGTAATGTCGTTTCGCTTGGTGACCGATAATGGCCCATGTTTGTGTTTAACAAAAGCAGAATCTAGGGCAAAAATTTGGGATCAGTAAAATGCATTTAAGCCCTGAATTGCTTCGGCTACTGCCTGTTCTAAGGCGGTGGTTCTGTTGTTGTTTATTCATTGTTTGTTGTTGCTCCCATTGTTTGTGGGGGGTTTTGTGTTTGGTACCCTGCCTCATCGACTCTGTCTTGAGTGCACAAATAGACGCCGGGCACAGACTATGGGTTCTGTGCTTGGTCCTTGCGCTTGACCAGTGCCCTTTATAGATCATATGGGACAATATTAGCTGTAAACGGTTTTATCTGCCCGATTATCTCCCTTGAATATTGACCACTCCCGCAACTTACCTGTTGAAATCTGTGGCATCAATTACACAGAAAAGTATGCAACCCTTTAAATAAATTATTAATAACTAACTTATTATTAAGCTGCCTTACTTTATAAGTTATCAAAAGAAAATTTAATGTTTTATCTTTATAATGATATAAACAAATACGAAATAACTCAATATTTAGTTTTGTCAAATTGTTCATCTTTTTGACTGGTAAAATCCCATTCATTTCTATGTAAACTGACTGCAAATGCCCTTGGTGAGCCTTTTATGACCCCAAAATAATCATGTTCTGATATTTTCTCAATGTTTTATAAGTTATAAATGGTATCTCGATCACCCAACGATAACAACCATATAAGTTTCACAGAAATAAAATAAATTTTAGTTCTGTCATTTTTAGGTTGAAAATTGAGTTTAAGCGCCTTCTTGAAAGGGCGGAGAAAATGTCTAAGTTCTCATAGTTTGTGTCTATTATGCTTCCGCACTATTCAATATGCCGATAATGTCGAGAAACCTAACATCATTTTTAAATAGAAATTTAAGGGGAAAACTTAGCTGAATGGGAGACAAGATAATGAAAAAAATCTTAAAGGAAATTGTTAGAAAATAACATTACCATAACTTATCACACCGAAATAAAAATCATTTTATTACAAGTTGCTTCAATTTATTTTTTATTTTAAATATAACAATTATTATTTTTATAATAATAATACTTATTATTATTATTATTATTATTATTATTATTATTAATGCCTAAATTTATTCGAAGACTTTCATCTGGCAGTATATTCGTACTTCATTCTCACACCGGATAGACGGCAATCGAATACACTTATATAATCGGCGAACGAAGATCAAAATATTTAGAACCAGAGTTTTCGATTGCTTATCGTGGCCAGAATGGTGACAAATGGCAATTTAAAACACTGTTTCTATCCGTTTTTGATCCGCATCTGTCGATTGTTAAGAGCGTTTTCGATTGCCACCTTTTCGGTGTGCCTCTGGTGAGAAACGATTTTGAGACGTTCATAACGGGATATGCGATAATCCTAGGTGTCAGATAATCCCTCGGGCTAAGGTCTTATCTCGTCATAAAACTGATAAAATACTGATTTTATGTTTTTACCGAATAAACGACTCTGCATAAAGAGTCCTGCGATGAGCATATAATATATGCACAGACTGACCTGCTCCATTAATGTTCGCTGTTGGGGAGCTGAAACATAAAATCGTGCAGTCGTTTTATGATGTGGTCATCTTATTGACACAGCGGGAACTCAGTGGGAGTTCGCTCATCTGCGTTAAAAGTGTGAAAATAGTTGATAAGGATTTGGCCAAAAGCGACTGTTCTCATTAATTTTGACTGCGTTATAATCCTTTATTATGTTTTTTAACTTGAAGCGAAGACGCTGATCAGACCCTATTTGTCAAACTCAATGTTCTTTACCTCGGACCCAGTCCGAGTCTTTACAGACGTCGGCTGATTTTATTTTCGAAAAAAAGTGTACAGTGTGAATCCAGATAAAGATCGAGCTCACCACATTTCTGATAATTCGTTAACTGATTATTTTTGATAAATTAAGCCTGAGTAATTATCCGCTTACCCACTCTCAGTTTTTCAACCTGAACATGCAAATACTGTGGGTACGTGTACTCAAAGAATGGTCTCAATGAGACGGTTCTTTTGAGCGCTCAAAGCAAACGCTAAAATGTTGGAACAATATTTTGCTGGATTTTCTCTTATCAAGACCTATGCCGAGAGAAGACCCAAATCAAGCTGCACATCTACAATACTGATACGGGTAAACATGAAAAAACACCGCATTAAAAAGTCTAGAGGAAACTGAAAAATGGCCAGACCAGACCAAATAAGCACATTTGACCGAAAAAGTGGTCCTGTTAAAACCTAATTGGCCTAAAAAATGGTCATGGCTGGACCGACCATACCGCCGCCGACGGCCTTGTTTGGTGAAGCTGTGCTATTTCTAAATCACTGCGGATGCGCAGGCTGGTCTGCGCATTTGTTGTTCGCAAAACCCCGCAAGACAGTTTTCTCACATCGAGGCCCATATTATGTTTTCTGAACATTAAGAAATTCAGTACTCAAGTGCTCATGTACTCAATTCAGAACACACGAATAGTGGACAAACATGTTTTACATTTGGAGATGAAAAATCTTTTCTTGATTTCAATTAGTCGAGCATGCATACTCCAATTTGAACTATTTATGTAATATAAATGAATTTGGGTACCCTCTTAGACCTCTTTCGTCAGCACACAAAAGTATACAGCAAATACTATACACTCAATGCCAGACTAATACCATGGATACCTGGACTCAGATACAATCGATTTCGCGATATAGTCGCCGCGGTGTAAGGGGGACAATTGACTTATCGATTATCTAGGTGATCAAGAATCACAACTTACCTGTTAAGCCGGGCCATAGTTCTATTTGATTGCAATCATCCGAACTGGCTGCTTTACTTAAATTGTCTTCATGGTGTCTTGTGATTGTGAGTATTCTGTTAACTTGCCTCACGGTGCCATGGGCTGGTCTGCGGTGTGTGATTGTGGTATTTCCTGTTCTTACTCGCATTTTATGTGCTTACTAGATAGTACAAGTAAGATGTAATCGCTAACGTGAAGCGAGTTAGACATAATAAATTACAATTACGTAGTACGTTTTGTTTCAATACGTAAATGGCTTTAATTATGCAATCCTCTTTTATGATCTGTCTGGCTAGATGAACTAAATGACAATGGCGGACATCCTGTGTAGATTCCTATCCTGTGTTTTATCTTGATGCGCACAGTCCGGTAAGTGACAACGGTCAATGATTTGGTCCAACATTCTTGATGGACGAGTGTTGAGATTTAAGGATCGCAACGGCTGTCGTTGTGGCGAATTGGGTTGCAGTTGGAAATCAAATATGAGCCGGTATAAGTTGACATGTGCGCCAATCGAAGACTCAGATCAGACTGCACATTAGCGCAGTCTGATCTGAGTCCTCGATGGGCGCTCTATGATAACATGTAGCCAAGGGTCCAACGTTTCTCCAGGCGGAAAACTAAGACTCTGATCAGATTGTGCGGATGCGTAGACTGATTTGAATTTTCGCTGTACATGTACGAACATGCTAACTTGTACCTTTTGCTGGATAATAGACTATTTGGTTACGGTATCAGATTGAGAAAGCAGAATGCCATTTGGATTAGAGGACGAGATGGGAACCGGTATCCTGCATAAGGTATACAAGTTGGATGTGCGTACAGCGGAGATTCAAATCAGTCTGCACATCCACACAGTCTGATCAGAGTCTTAGTTTTCCGCCTGAAGAAACTTTGGTTCTTTGGCTACCCAAAGAGCGCCAATCGTAGTAGATTCTGAACAGTGTGTGTGTGTGTGTGTGTGTGTGTCCCATATACTCGAAAAAAAATCAAGGTTGTCTTGAATAATCTCACAAATGCCTGAACTTTATGAAAAGATGAAATATGCAAATAAAACTAGAAACCAATGCGGGGTAGCTGGGCTGTACCGATTTTAGCTATATAATGTATGCGCGACACACAAAGTAGTTTTTTTTACCCGAGTCGAACGTTTTTGACGCAAAATGTGTGGGTCCCTATTGTTTAAAATCACGTGACTGTGACGTACGTTGGCCACCTTGCATCTGTTCTAACCATTTGCTGTTCATATATAGCATGGTCGTGTATGACATAATAGTCTGTTTTATGACGTAAGTTATTAAATTTTGCTTTATTCCTGTTACATCTGAGGACTTATCCAAAGTGTTTGTGAGTGTCTTCCAGTTAGAAAATGTCATTACTTAACCCTTAAAGCGCCACCTTTAATTTGCAGCAGACGACAATTGAACATTTTGCGGCTTTTTCAAAAATAACAAATAAGGCATGATATTTCATGAGAATCGTCTGCTGGCAGACGATTCTCATGTAATATCATGTCTTATTTTTTTCGAAAAATAGGAAAGATTAGGCAAAATGTGCCGTTTGCTGCAGTCGTGATTGGCGCTTTAAGGGTTAACCCTTATTCCGCCAGTTACGATTTACGCCACATGCTCTCTCGTATTGTTTTGTTATAAAGTGGCCTATATTGTAAACAATAGGGACCCAGATCAGACTGTCCCATATTGTTTGCTTCCATGATAAAATCTAGTCTGATGAGCACAGGGTATACCTTTATACAGCAAGCTTAAAAACCAGACATTTTCAGAACAAAAACTTCTTGCAGTGTCAATCACAACCGCACCAGCCGCACATACATGTACTTCAAGACATTTCCTCCCCACCCCACCCCTCTTTAGGAAATAAGACTTGATATATCATGTGTTATGTCTGCTAGCCTAGCATACGATTCACATGCAATAATATAAAACCTTATGGTTTGATTTTAAAATGTTGTCTACTGAATTAAATTGTATAAGAAGAAGCCTTCCAACTGTCGGAAGTAATCTAAATCTAACAAGTAAAGCGTTAAGTTTGGAGCTATTCTCAACTTTTGACGGAAGGAAATATGTGTTGGTTTGTCATTATGTTATCTATCTTCATAAATTAGGTTGGGTGCAAATAGGCCACCTAAAGAAGTACGTGACAATCACACGCGCACGCATACACGTGTGCACACACGCACACCATTGAAAAACATATTAGTGCATAAAATCCGTACCGCATGCTTTTAACAGTCACAAACCCATGTAATATTTGCAGGCCACTTTCTACTTTGCTGATCTGTTAATTGATATTATTAATTTTTATGATTGGTCCTGGGAGGCGGATAGTAGCCACATTTTGACTGTGAAATGGTGATATATTATAGTCCATATTGTTTACAAATGTTAATAAGAGGATAAAACATTCTTTTCCGTATATTAACGTTTGCCAAGCCCGAGTGTGATAATGTGTTGCAGCCCGAACCGCTTCGCGGTTCGGGCTGCAACACATTATCACACTCGGGCTTGGCAAACGTTAATATACGGAAAAGAATGTTATATCGTCATTGTTATATACATTCCTTTCAAGCACAAGCAGTTCCGAATAATTTTATTCAATTGTATGCAGAAATGTCCACCGTAACATAAAGAAGCGTACAACGAATTCACACCGGATTGGTGGCAATCGAAAACGTCAATATTATCGACGAACGTAGACCAAAAATAGTTAGAAACAAACTTTTCGATTGCCATAAGTCGCCCGACTGGCGACCATTGGCAATCGAAAACACTGGTAGTAGCGACTTCTGATCCGCGTTCGTCGATTGTTAAGAGAGTTTTCGATTGCCGCATATCTGGTATGGAAACAAATTTCTTTTTTTTTCAACAGAAATATGAAAAATGTACTAAATTATTCATAGTAACCCTTGTTTCGGATTGTTCTGGCTATGTATTCAGTAGGCCTATATTCAATAAACACTTCAGATATGCGGCAATCGAAAACGTTTATACTATCGACAAACGTAGATCTAAGATCGTTAGAAACAGAGTTTTTGATTGCCGTTTGTAGCCCAACAGTAAATTATTCCTAGTAGTCGTTATATTGGATTGGTTTGGCTACGTATTCAGTAGGCCTATTCAGATATGCGGCAATCGAAAACGTTTATACTATCGACAAAGTAGATCTAAGATCATTAGAAACAGAGTTTTTGATTGCCGTTTGTGGCCCGACTGTAAATTATTGCTTTGGATTGGTTTGGCTGCGTATTCAGTAGGCCTATATTCAATAAACACTTAAGATATACGGCAATCGAAAACTTTAATGCTTTCGACGAACGTAGATCTAAGATCGTTAAAAACAGAGTTTTTGATTGCCGTTTGTCGCCCAACTGGCGACAAATGGCTATCGAAAACACTGTTTCTAGCGATTTTTAAACCGCGTTCATCGATTGTTTAGAGCGTTTTCGATTGCCGCCTGTCGATGATAAAGGAGCGTATTTTATGGTAATTGAAATAGTTTGGTCATTTCTCCATAAAATTTTAGCGACGATATATCTTAACTTGCAGACGATTTCCTTGAGCGGGCTGTAACGGCGTTGCAGCCCTCTGCTGCCATGTTGTAATGGGATTGAAGCCCGCGCACAGTGATTTGTCGCATTGCGACACGTTTAAATTAGATGAAACGTACAACTGACAGCGATTGAAACATGTCAAGTTTCTATAGTAAACACCCATAAGGTATATAACAATGGATATTAATTTAATCTATGCAATAATTGTGATCATACATGATTTTTTCAGCACAATTAACTGTTGCCAGGTTCCTTGGGAAAGGTTATAAACATCGGGCTTTGCCTTCGGTTTTTACCATCTTACTCGGAACCGCATGAAAATATGTTTGAACCCTATTGACAAATATTGAATCGCTTAGAATAAAATAAGGTTCCTTTAAAATCGTCATAGGCAAAAACATGCTCATGAGAATCCTATACCACACATATGTTGTACCAGTGGACAGGCATACTACCGATAGAGCGTCCAAACATCTTCGAGCAGTACCTGTACCTGTAACCTGTCGCATATCACTGAAGCTGATAACCACCCGTGCATGAAGCCACGTGGTGCAACAATTACCTCTTACCTGGTGATACTCCTACACGACAGACGTGTCGCTGAACTCGACCAAACTGTAGGATAAGGTAAGGGCACATGTAAAATGGCCCAAATAAGTTAAATCCATGTCATTTTTTGCATAGGCATAATGTTGAATTCCTGAAGCTTAATTGTTTATTTTAAAGATATCTAAAACAATTCAAAACTGTAACTCAAATCAAGTTAGACAACAATATCTTATAGTCGGGGAACCAAAGTCGCGTATCGTGCAAACACACACATTTTTTGCACCAGAAAGGTATACGGCTGGAGTTTTGTATACTGATAATCTAAATAGTGCTTGATATGAAACCACTGTATAGCAATGCGACCAGAATTGCATTTCGCGGAAAATGCATTTTTTGTATGCCACATAGGTCATGTTAAGCAACCTTTCATAGCATAGAAATTGTGACGTTTCCCTTAAAAATAAGTTAAAGAGTGTGCTTTTGGCCTCAAAAAGAACCGTCTCATTTAATAGGCCCATTTAAGTACCCACAGCATATGTTTTGGTTGAAAAATAACAAAACTAATTTCCCATTACGCACTCTTATCTGGAGGATGGGTATGAGAAGCCGTTTGACTATTCGATAATACAATAGTACACTATCAAATGCATTTAAAAGTATGGGCAGTCATCTGTGCACCAAAAATAATCTTCTTATGGGCATTTTTATCTTTACAAATACTATGCGGTTACATTTCTGCATCTCAGACGGTGACAGACAGGATTTTCATGGTGATATGATAATAGTTATACGAGTTTTTTCATATTTATTTTACCACTGTTAAATGAAATTATTGTTTTCAGTAGATAAAAATCCAATTGGTCCCTACAACGACCCTCTTTTCAAAGCTGCTGTAAATATGGAAGATAAACTTCCTTTAAACCTTGATAAATTTCATTTATGTGTTAAACTGCGTTTAAGTTTTCCTGATATTTAACTACGCACCAGCTGACATGGACTAAATTACTAAGTATCAAATTATCGTTGTTTCATATTCTTACTTTTCAGCTACCTTTTCTAGTTTGGCATAGAAAATAAAATAAATTGTTTAAATTATGTCCCAAACGTCTGTCTAATTGTATGCAGTGTTTAAACAGATTCAATTAAAAATTTATTTATTTATGTCAAAAATGTGCAATTCAAACCACATCAGCTGGAGGACATAAGTGAATAAGTAAGCACACAATTTTCAACGAGATATGCTTCCAAGCAATATATAAATAATTATCAAAAACATTTTTGGGCAATAAACGCAGTTTTAATGAGATTTGAAGAAAATAAATCTTTAAATTTAATTTTAAAATGGGGGAGCCCTAATCTACATGCTTTAAAAATCAATAAGCAGTATTCTTAGATGACCACCACTGCTTCTGAGGTCTACACCGATATTGTATTATTATTTAAACTCCATATTTTTCAATCCTGAACTTTTTTGATAAAAATCTATAACATTTTGAAAAACAATTTTGACATGTTCTTGCTGGGCTTCCGTAGAAAGTTGACTGCTCTGGCGTTATGCAAGTCGATTGAGTCTGCTATACAGTGGTTTCAGACACACCATAGAATTACCTTTAGAACCATGCAAAATCAAGCTGTATACCTTTCGAGTGCAATGGTTAGCATTTTTCTACCTTGGTTCCCCGACTATTAGGTGTAATTACGCAAAGATTCAATTGAAAATAAAAAACTGTCTTTTGATAATAGTTTAATTTTCCAATAGTACCCATATTTTTGCCAATTTTTACTATAGGAATGATAGAAAACGAAACAGGATGTTTAATGGAAAGTGTGAAGCGCTAGGGATTTTTTTTCAATATTAGTGAAACCTAGAACATGTTGAGGAGAAACTTTTCTGGTACTTCGCTAAAAATTTGATGCAAAAATCTTTATGAAAGTTGTTGCATTAAGTCTATGGAAATAAAAGAGCTGGGGCTTAACATATTTTGACCAGTTAACATTTCTACGTCACATGCATGGCAAAAGACACTGAGAAAATGTATACAAAGGCAAATATTTTAAAGCTAAAGAAAATTGAGCTCATATTATACTGACAGTCCTCATTTTTGAGATTATTAATGTCGCTATTTTATAATAATTAGAGAATAAAGAGCAAATAATTTTATCCTTATAGGATCATGAGGCCCCAGTAGTAATGGATGGCACTCTGGGCCAGAGTGCCATCCATTACTACTGGCACCTGAAAAAAGAAAAATGCTCTTTTTTTAAAAAAAAGAATATCAGAACAAATAAAGATAACTGAATAATTAGTTTCAAACGAATAAAGAATAAACCAAATATGCCTCAAAAATTGGAAAGTTGGAGAGCAAGAACAGAACCAACCCTGGTGGCCAGAGACAGAAAACATGCCTAGGGAAAACATGTGAGGGTATAAATTTCATAATATTACATAATTATATAAGATATCAACATTTTTAATAAATGATAGAATTCATTTTAATGAACAAGCCGAAATTGTAATGAGAGTGAATAATGGACTAAATTTTTAATGATAAGAGACTACCAGACCCCTCATCCAGACCCTCGTATATTCCTTACAGCAAAAAAGACTAAATCCATTTTGTCCTTTATTATTTTTTTCATGTAGCCGATAGCGTCACATTTTATGAAATAAACTAAAAAACATTTTCATTCTAAAATGTCTCATTACATATCAAAGAATACATTTCTAAAATAGCACTTCATTAGAACCGGAGCTTTTCTCTGCTGGTTTAACAGTTATTTTAAGAAAATTGGATTACTGCCTGTGCAAAACAGATGCTATTTCAGTTGAACAAAGCATCTAAATAAAGAGACTTTCAATTGAAAACTCCAAAGATATCAGACTGATGTTTTGATTTTTAATCAGGACGCACAGACAAACACACACACGCAGGCATGCGTACGCACTTTGTTAGACACCCTAAATATAGCTTTTTGCATAGTAAATTTCTATTTATCAAAGCCAACAAATCCAACATTAGATGAAAATGGAAAGCAGATGGTTGTGACAAATTTGAAAAGAAAGAAGTTTTCCACCCCATGGTTGAAAGCGAATATAAGTAAATGGCATCTACGGAAGTGTATTGGTGTCATTATTTCTTTTGGGGTAAACATTTCACAACTTATTCGTTTTGCGAGAGTACATGTGTGTTCTATAATTAGTGACTGTCTATACTACTCATAAAGTACGCATTTGGTATCATTAACTTCATATAGCCTTTTCTTACTTCTATCACAGACTCCTTAGATAGAAGTGCGCAAGACATGACCATTGTCCTGATTGATCGAGGTTTTCTCTAGGATGTGGGCATGAGTTATAGTTGCTCGTTCACAATGTAAAATATGCTTTGAACAATACAAATGAAACGTGATATAAGTCATCATCAAGATTCGAATGCTTGCAATTTGTCCACTAAAATATATATAAGCCCCTACTGGTGATTCTGTTGTTTATTCATTTGTTATTGCTCCCATTGTGTATCAGAGTTTTATGCTGGGTTATAGTTTTTTTCCATGGCTTTCTAGCTTAGCAATACTCTTGCTGATGGAGAAGAAGTTTGTTGCTTTACTTAATTGTGTTGCTGCTGTCTTTGTTCTTTTTCTCTTCCGCACCTCACCGATTGGTATGTAGTCTATGATTGAAGTAAGTAAGGTGCAAAGATTAGGAATCGATACAATCAAGTACCACACCTGACCCAGGATACCAATGGGAAAGTGACAAACTCACAGCAGACACCACAAACGAGAGCCAAGAGGTCAGCCCTTTCCCAGCAGGTGACCACATAGCACATATAAACAGACGCGCACAAAGACATAGCAAACACAAGACAGAACAAAAACATAAAATATCCACAAAAGAAGTACCGCCTTGGAACGGTCAGTAAAATATTTTACTGGAGGGCTTAAACAGGTTTAACGGCGCCAACCTCACCCTTAATTCAGATGTGGATCAAGACACATAGATATTTGGTTTGCATGAAAGACCCCTAACTTATCAATGCATCATCTCCTAAAACATATAAATCAAGATACATGTATAACAAGGAGATGAAGCAGGCATTTCTTGGTTATACATGCAACCAACTACTTATCTAGGTAGAGCACAGGGAATATACAGATTTATTGACAGATAAATCTTTATTACATAATCTTCTATATAATCATATATTGACATCATCGACAAAAACATTGATAGACAGGTAGATATGTAAAGGCCTGAAAATAGAATATAAATGACCAACATCGTATCAAACAGTCTTTAAAACAATCATTTCCACAGTTTCTGCAAGGCTTTTTAAATATAGCAAAACAGACATTAATTCGATCTGCTTATTTCTCATTAGAATACCATATGGGCATTTGAGGATATATTGTCCTTAAATATTATGCGCAGTATGCATAGATCCAGCTCATGCTGTAGGAGTCACCTTAGTTAATATAAGCAGTCTTAAATATAGATACAATTGTTTTAGAATGCGACTGATTTCAACCTGCTGCATTGAGAATTTAATCATATGCCCTCAAGATTTATGCATATATACAATGTAGATGTGATTCACTTACCTCTGTGTTGTTGTGGCAGAGGTAAGATGCTGAAAAAGCGCATAAAACATCTTACTCACTAAAACCACGGGCTTAGACCTGTGCACCAGCATTACCATTTACACTATGGTGTTATAAGCTGAAAAGCCAAAATAACAAGTGTGCACTTATATGATACGTTAGTAAATTAGGGAAGTATATATATATACCGAATATATCAAACTTTGACCAATAATATAAAAATATTATCTAATTGCTGACAAGGTCAATGCAAAATTAGTGAGTATGATCAGGAAGATAAGGAAATACAACAATCACAAACCGCAGACAACCCTGTGGCACCGCGAGGAAGAGCCGCTCAACCATCACGGGACACCAGGAAGACAAATTAAGCAAAGCAACCAGCTCTCTCTTCCCCATCAAGATGATTGCAATACTAGAGCGGACACAAAGCAACGTGCAACAAAACATGAAACAATTACTGACTCCCACAATGGAAGTTACAATAAACAAAAAGTCAACAACAACAGAACCACCGCCTTAGAACGGACAGCAGCCTAAGCCACCGGGGGGGGGGGGGGGGGGGAGCTTAAATGTATTTTACTGGTAAAACTGATAAATTCGACTGCTCTTTTCATGATTTACTCAGGTACTGACCAATAAAAATGCATGCTTAGCCTGAATGACCAGATTAACAAAAGGAGTAATATCAATTGCAACGGGATTAAATTGTGATAATGTAACAGGACTCAAAAGAGAATTTAAAATTGATCATTTGTCTGTCACAAACATACATAGTTGGGAAACCAAGGTACGAAGAATGTTAACCCTTGCACCCGAAAGGTGTACAGCTGGATTTTGTATGGTTGCAAAAGTAATTCTATGGTGTATCTGAAACCGTAGTATAGCAGGCGAGATCGACTTATATAACGCCAGAGCAGTCCATTTTCTACGGAAGCCCAACAAGACCATGTAAAAAATATTATTTTTGCAAAATGTCATATATCTTTATCAAAAGAGATCGATACTGAAAATATTGAGTTTATGTAATAACACAACATTCGTGTAGATCCCATAATCAGTGGCGGTCATCTCAGAATACTGCTTATTGATTTTTAAAGCATGTAGATTAGGGCATCCCGATTTTAAAATTATATTTATAGATTTTTGCTTCAAATGTCATTATTTATTACCCAGGAATGTATTTGATAATTATTTAATATTGCATCTCGTAAATATATGCGTGCTAGCATATTCACTTGCATCTTCCCACAGAAGAGGTCTGCATTGCATATGTTTTTACCTAAATAAATTTTCATTTGTATGCGTTCGAACACTGCATACAGTTAGACAGACGTTTGGGGCTTAATTAAAGACAATTTATTTTTTTTTCTATTTGAAAACTAGAGATGGTAGCTGAAAAGTAAAAATTCGAAACCACGATAATTTGATACTTAGTAATTTAGTCCATGTCAGCTGGCTTGTAGTTAAATGCTATGGACAATTAGAACAATTTAACCTATAAATGAAATTAATTTAGGTTTAAAAGACATTTATCCTCCGTATTTACAACAAATTATATACAGAGGGTCTTGTAGAGACAAATGGGAAATTTTTGTTGCTGTAATTATTAGTTTCATTTAATCGTGGTAAAATAAAAATTGAAAAAAGTCGCCTAAAATATTATTATCATAACACCATGAAACCTATCTGTTTCTGTCCGAGATGCAGAAATGTAATCACATAGTATTTTTTAAAGAAAAATGTCACTAGGAAGACTATATTGGTGCACAAACGTCAGCACATACTTTTAAATGCAATTAATAGTGTATATTTTGTATTATCGGACAGCCAAACAGCTTCTCATACCTGGCCTCCACATAAGAGTCGTTAATGAAACAATAACTTTTATTATTTCTCAACCAAAACGTATGTTGTGGGTACTTAAATGTATCAAGCACTATATAGGCTATCAGTATATAAAACCCAGTCGTATACCTCTTGAGTCCAAACATTTCATGTTTTGCACTATAGACAATTTCAGTTCCCCGACTAACAATACTCTCCCGTTGTCTGCCAAGCTGGTTGTTTGCAGACCCTGCTTGATCTTCTTAGTGCAGAGCTTGCAGGTTCTACCTTTTCTGTTTGACTCTCTGAAGTGTCAGAGTATTGTCTTTAATAACTCTGCCTCCTAAATAGTTGACTTCATAATCAGTTTTCACTATTCTCATCTTTAGGTCTGTTTAGTTGATTGTATGTCATTTGTATTGCATTTATCAGGAGCATGGAGTACCTCATAATCCCTCCAATCAACTACATCATGAGCAACCATGTCTTCTGAGCTATCAGCAGCAGAAGAAGCTGCTCAAGAACTTTTTATTTCCTTATTTGTTCTTGATTTACCCAAATTGATCACAGTTGATTATACATAAGCTAGCTCATCATATTCTGCTTCTAATACATCTGATCCCATTGTCATTTTATTTTGCTGTCTCCGCTCTTCTTGGTATTTATCTAGGTACTGGTGTAGTTTTCTTGGTTTTGGAACTTGTGTTGCCTTTTGCTGTTTTGGGACTTTGTCATCTGCCTTCAAATCATCATCTGTTTGTTCACTTGAAACTTAAAGCATTACCTAAATGTAAAAGCTGATTTATGTGAAGTGTTCTTTCTACGCCTTCTCCATCTTCTTGTCTGACTTAATATACATGTATATCACTTTTCAGCTGATTGAGTACCATGTGTATCTCTTCTGTACATTTATCTTATATATCTTATATATTTTTACTAAAACTCTATCATCAATTAGAAACTTTGCTTTGTCTGTAGCTCGGTCCACCATGGCTAAACTTGGGGGTATCTTTAGCTCTGACCATCTGTGAGTCATGCGCCCTTTCGTTGTTTCATCATTGTGTAATAACTTGATTAGATTGTTTCTCTTTGATGATACATTGCAATAGTTAGGAAGTCTCCACGCGAGCTTAACTATTTTGTGCTTAAACTACAACAGAATCAAGGGCGAAGATTTGGTACCAGTTAAATGCATTTCAAGTAAGAACGACAACAAAGATCAGTAAATGATACAATCAAGTGCCACATCTAACCCCAATTGGCTTATGCTGCTTTCTGTTCTAAGGCAGTGATTCTTTTGTTGTTGATTCGTTGTTGATTGTTACCCCCATTTTAGGATTCTGTAATTGTTCTATGTTGTGTTGTGCGTTACTTTGTGTCCATTCTAGTTTTGCAATCATCTTGATGGGGAAGGGAGAGCTGGTTGCTTTGCTTTGTTTGTCTTCCTGGTGTCTCATGATTGTTGAGTGGCTCTTCCTCAAGGCGACAAGAGCTTGTCTGCAGTTTGTGATTGTGGTATTTCCTGATCATACTGACTTACTATTTTTGCAGCTCAGGCTCATATGTCATAGTTACACTTCTGTTTCTCTCTAGATTTTTCAGCATTTTATGCACTATTTTAAATGCTTTGTGTCTTTTTCTAAAGATAGCAGATATATTTAGTGTATGTGGGATTTTTTCTCTTGTTCTTTACTCAGGCCAAAAGACTTTTCTACTGGAATTCTTGTTCTCTTCCAAACATTAGCGAGTACTTAGTGTAACCTGTGATCTCATGTTCTAGGCAGTTAAAGGGTGCACTAATGGAGCTTCATATTGCTTCCAGTTTTTCTTCTTCACTCTGCCTAAAGTACCTAAAATAAAAATCAGTTTCGTATTAAAATGTCTGTCATTCCATTACCAGCACTACGATAGGGCGTGATTCTGCCTTTCTTCATTTACATAATGTCACACACCTCTTTGATTATTTGACCTTCAAATATTGCACCCTGGCCTCGAGGTTATAAAATTTGAGTACAGTCTCAAACGCAAAATAAAGCATAACGATTGGCTGTTTGCGGACATGTGTCCACAAGCAACCAATCACTGTGCTTTATTTTGAGTTTGAGAATGAACTCAAGTTTTATAACCCCGAGGCCTGGTTGGCATGTAACCAAGCTGGAGTCCCATATTTGACAATGAATTATTTGTACACTGCATCAGCGGTTGTTTCACCTGTTTGATTCTTGGTAGGTATTGCAAAAGCAAACCTCATGAAATGGTCTGTGGATACTGATATATTGCATATGTTTCTTGAGATGGCTCTAAAAATAAATATTCCAGAAAAAATCTAGAGGATGGGCTAATGATATATTTTCAAAACTCAAACATGCTCTTATATCAGATTTCGACTTTCTCCATATACACCTACCACAATTCTTGAAACAGTTTTCCATGTCAATTGTCATTCCTGGCTGAAACAACCTGTCACGCAGTAATGATAAAGTGTGACTTTTAATTGGATACCACATATTGTTATGTAGATCAGGAAGGACCTGCTCTTAAAACAATATGGTAACATTAGCTGATTCTTTTTCTCATGCTCATATTCTGTCTCAAGAAATGTTTTGCTTCTTAAGCTGATCAAAGGCATTCTGTTGGTTTAAACTCCAAACAAAAGGCTGACGTAAAGTTTTAATTGGTGGGTTGGTGCCTCATGCTTTTCTATCGCTGGGCCAACGGTGGCTCAACTGGAGGTTTTCTTTAGCTCTGACTATCTGCGAGTTGTGAGCCCTTTTTTGTTTTATCATTGCGTTATAACTCGATTAGACTGTCAGGAAGCCTCTATGCGAGCTGAACATTTTTGTGCTTAAACAACAAAATAATCTAGGACAAAGATTTGCTACCAGTAAATGTATTTAAGCCCCTCCAATTGGCTTAGGCTGCTCTTCGTTCTAAGGCGGTGGTTCTGTTGTTGTTGATTTGTTGATGTTTGTTGCTCCCATTGTGGGATTCTGTAATTGTTCTATGTTTTGTTGTGTTTTACTTTGTGTCCAATACTAGTTTTGCAATCATCTTGATGGGGAAGAGAGAGCTGGTTGCTTTGCTTTGTTTGTCTTCCTGGTGTCTCATGATTGTTGTGTGGCTCTTCCTTGCAGTGCCGCGGGTTTGTCTACAGTTTGTGATTGTGGTATTTCCTGATCATACTCACTTCTTATTTTTGAAAGTTTGATCGTCTTACCAATTTTAGTAGTTGTATTTGGATGCAGGTCTGTATAAGGGGTTTTGACTTGCACTAACTTTGCCAGTAAGATATATTTAAGCCCCCCTGGTAGCTTCTGCTGCTGTTTGTTCCAAGGAAGTGGTTCGGTTGTTGTTGAATTTTATTGCATTTCTTATTGGTTGTGGGGTTTTGGGTTTGGTCCTTGTTTTGTAATGCAGTACTTTATGTCATTTTTCGGTTGGCAATCATCTCAATGAGTAAGAGAGGGTTGATTGTTTTGCTTTAACTGTGGCCTTTGTGTTGTGTTGCTGTTATTATTCTGTGTCTTTTCCTGGTGGTGCAGTCGTTTTGTCTGTATTTTGTGGCATTACCTGGTCATTATAACTTATGTTTTGCTATTTCTTAAGAACTCATTTACAAATTGCTTGTAATAACCAGTGGATGATGCAAATAGAGAATACTAGGTGAGTGTTTTTTGATATAAAGTTTACCAAGCAAGGCTTTGGGAATGCCTGTTGACATTGCGAGGCTTTCCGAGCGATTCAACATGCGTTCTCAAAGCCTAGCCTGGTAAACTTGATATCAAAAGACGCAAAACTGGTATTATATTTATCAGTTTACCCATTGTTTCACTCTGCAAACTAGCGATTATGACGTAATTTTTGATCTTTGTGTTGATTCAGCGTCATTAGCGACGTCATACAAAAAGTGAAACGTCAATATGGCCTGTTAAAGGCGCATGCCGTGAGATAGACATTGTTAATCAGGCAATGTGCAGCAATGCAGTTAATATGAGAGGTAACTGATAAATTTTCTTACCACTTCTGTGTTCTGTTGTGTTTGCCAATTTCTACCTGTCTTAACCTTCTCTATATCAACCTCTATATCATGTTTGGAAACAATATGGCCAACATGTTTGACCTTCATTTGAGGAATTTTTATTTCTTGGGATTCTGTTGCACGCTGCACTCTTTAGTTATATAAGTACATGGTCTAGTTGATGTAAGTGCTTTTCTAAAGTGTTTGAAAATATATTGAGATCATCTAGGTATATCGCACATAATTATGTGTTTAAATCACCCAGACATAGCTCTCTGCGATTCTGATAGGTGACAAGAGCATTGTTTAATCCAAAGGGTAATTTTTTGAATTCCAATTATCGCAAAGGGCCTACTGTAAATGCATTCTGTTCGAAAACTGAGAAACGCAATCACTCAGTGGTAGATGGTTAGTTTTGAGATCGAAGGGTCGTTATTTCGATTCTCACCGGAGGCACTTTTTTGGGACCTTGAGCAAGACTTAATCATCTGCTTAGTACGTACTGGTTCAACCCAAGAAGACAGGATTACGTCCGGACATGACTGAAAAATTGTTGACTTCGATGTAAAGCATCAACACAAACAATTGATGGGCTTGTATTAAATTCTTGAGTCGAAATTTTTGTTCTGCTTAGTTCTTTTGTTTTTTCCTTGGTTTGTGTTGAATGGTCGCAGTTCTAGGCAATACATAAATGTATCTAGGCTATGCATTAGTTGTAATTGAAGAAACTAGACAAAGGGTTGAATATAAAACGAAATGCTACAATAAAAATGTGTTTTATTTATTTTGACAATGATTCAACATGGCAAACATATTGCACTGTAACTTACTAACAGTAAATGTTCGGACTGGGTGAAACTACAACAAACCTCGGAGTCAAGCAGGAGCCTTTATGGTAGAAAATTCATTAGACATAGGATGAAAATATTTTTTCAGCGGTTAACTGCCTTTCACAAGTGATAATTTCATATGAAAACAAATGGACATCGTCTACGCTGTTAGTCAGTGCATGTTAGTGTGGCTCTCAAGAACATAAGATTGATTTATAATCACGTCTTAAGAAAATCTATTTTTGTTATTTGCGAACAACAAAGGTACAGACCACCCATGCATACCCGCTGTCTGATCGGCAGCTTCTCTTCAGGTTAAATAGTTAAATGTGATACTTATGCATTTTGAAAACCTTATCGAGGCTGTGTAGTTGAAGTATTTCCAGGTGGCCGACTTGAAAAGGCTAATTGTTTTATGGCCTTATATATATTCGATCAGCTATTCTTATGGTTTGATACAGTATCTTAATTTTTTATCCTATTAGCTCAAGCGCGGATCCAGACAATTCGGTCAGTGGGGTCCTGGCAACCTTTTTTATAGTCATCAACGAGGGCCATACGGACCTCACTTGATAAGCAATTGGACCCTAGAAGGGTCCAATTGTTACACGAATGGGGTCCATACAAGACTTTCTAAGGGAACCTATAGCCGCATAGATTTTCAAAGGAGGTGGGGAAGGTTCGGGCCCTGACCTCCACTCTGGATCTATCCATGTAGCTCCATATAAACGAAACTGTAAGTCGTGTGATTGTGGTATTTCCTGATCATACTCACTATTTAATGCCTTTAGACAGAAAATGGTCCTATACTGGGTTAGTTATCAACTAAATATCTAGTACACAAGTATATGTAACCGTTTGGCAGAAGATAAAATGTGGATTAGTTGGATCAAGCAAGCGAAGTTATTTTTGAGGCCTAAAGTGGTACCTTATGAGCTTACTTTATAATTTTGCTAGACAGATCAAGGAAATGTCCTATTTTGGGGATTATCAGTGTTCTACATGGGGCCATAAAGATTTTCTTAAAGGGCTCATTTCTTTTCGAAGGATTACCTGTATCCACATTTTAGCAAGCAATTAATTGTTTGTGTGGCGCAATTCATATATTGTATTATTCCAGGCTCCCGCTTGATACCGAGGTCGGTTGATGATCTTGGTACACATGAACAATACGCAGTGTCACATGTCACATATGTATGAAATATAACGTATCAAAATGTAACGACTAATAACCAAGTGCCATATATATCATTTTCATAACTGCAATGCTATTACAAGCCATACCTAGATATACAAATACATACAAATACATACATGTCAGCATATAACATCAACTGTCCAGTCTGAGAGTAACAATGACAAATATCCTAGCACACATAACATGACAATATCAACATGTTATTTAGAGGATCTTACATGAGTGCTCCCTGTGTTGGAGATATAGAGGATCTTACATGAGTGCTCCCCTTGCTGCAGATATAGAGGATCTTACATGAGTGCTCCCCTTGCTGCAGATATAGAGGATCTTACATGAGTGCTCCCCTTGTTGCAGATATAGAGGATCTTACTTGAGTGCTCCCTGTGTTGCATATATAGAGGATCTTACATGAGTGTTCCCCTTGTTGCAGATATAGAGGATCTTACATGAGTGATCCCCTTGCTGCAGATATAGAGGATCTTACATGAGTGCTCCCCATGCTGCAGATATAGAGGATCTTACGTGAGTGCTCATGTTTTATTGAATTTATTAAACGAGTTTGATAAATTCATTAATACAGGCGCACGAATGTTAGATTCTATTTATCATATGACATCAAGATTACTTTGAAATCTCATTTCTGCCACAAAACGTTATAATTCTGCCATTATGTACGCAGCGTTGTTATGGACGTCATAACGTTTCCCGAAAATCTGTAAACCACTAGTGGTTTATCAATTTTATTACATGGCATTATTTCACTCCCAGACGTGGCGTTATATGATAAACCATTTTTTTCTTTCAAAACAATCGCCATACTTTATATAGGAACCCCATCTTATAGCTGAATAAAAGTACAGTGAAAACTCTTAATAGCGACCTTCTTTATCACAGCAAATTTCTTTACAACGTCACTTGTATTTGCACAAATGTACCAGTATAGCTTGAATTTAAATTCATTACAACAGAAATTCAGTTTAACGCCAAATTATTTGGGGACAAACTGTGTCGTTGTAAAGAGGGATTTTACTAATAATAGTAGTTTTCTTTGTTCATTTTAAAAGCATAATCCGTGCCATCTTATCGAATATTCGTGAAGTCACATGTAAACGTAGGCCTATATGTACATCTATCTAGTTGGGCTAGAGGTTGTAATATTACCCAGGATCTTCGTCTACGTTCCTGTTTGGTGTATGCGAGCAGTGAAGGCTCTGGCGAGACTGCACAAACGTGCAGTCTCGCCTGAGCCTTCTCTGCTCGAATATGCGATAAGTCCCAGAATCTCACAGGCTCGCCCATTTCATTAATTTACCAACCTAAGAACTGTTTTAACAATTATGATTTGCTTTCATTTTGTCTACACCTATCCCCAGAGACAAAGTACTGGCATTATATAGATCAGCTTAAGAGAGTAGGCGTCTTGTCACATTTGCGAAAAGTCACTCATAAAACGTGTATGCGAAGCACTCCGGTTGGCTAGAACAATCTGGAAAAACGAATCCTTCAGAAATAGCGAGAATCTATAATATACGAAAACAGTAGACTCGGTTTTATTGAGTCTGTTTATGAGAACTAATGTAAGGTGCAACAATTCTTTCGCCAGCACCCCCCCCACCTCCCCCAGCACTCTATTTTCGGTCAGAACCCAATATTCCTGAAGGACCAGAATATGAAATATATCAACACTATATCGATGAACGGGTAGAAGTTTTACCATCTCCACACGGCACAACGACAGCTGTTGTGACCTTTGGAAAATCTGGAAAAACGGATCCTTCAGAAAATATTGTTTAATATTAGCCGAATCCAAGAAATATAGCATTTGCCATAGGCCTTCACACAACAGGACAGGCTTGTCCTTGGCTGAACAGAGCCAGCCTACGTTTAGACTGATGGATCGTTCCGCACATTTCGGTACATGTACAATTAAGCTCGGGTGGTATTTATTTTGAGGGAACACATATTGTAATTTCCAAATCACATTGTGTTTCTGTTCAATTAAATTGGCTTTATTAAGCAGTTTATACCCTGACAAGTCAATTTGGACATAGAGTCTTAATTCAACAGGACAGGGGTTAAAAGTGTATTCTTTTGAGTCCAATTTTCGAGCATTTAAGATTTTTTATATATTATTTTGGGCAACCCACATAAAACAATTCTTATATTTTGCAGCTAAAACAGTATTGATATGCTGTATTCAGTCAGATCAATACAATTAAACAGAACATAGTGTTCAAGGCTGTCTAATTATTTCAGGTGTCACAAAATTTCGTGTTAAGTTACACTTGTATTACAATGTTGCTACCACACCTATACAAAGGATCACCTTGGGCATAGAATGGGAATCGTCCAAACAGTAGATTTTTTTTTCTAAATCAACATCTCATACTAAGGAGAAATTATCCTTTTTAATAGCACTTTACTCTTTCAATTTTCTCCAGATTCTTTGAAAATTCAGTAAGATAGGTATTTGAGAGAATAGTATTTACTTGTTTCCATGAAAATATAAAACCTAATTGAATGGACTGCACAAGGCTACCTTTGGCAAGATGTCTGTCAGAATAATCCAGAACATTTCAGAACATTCACCTGCTGAACAAAACAAACAGCGGTCAAAGTCTCAAGTAAATTAATCCAACAAAATGCGAATCATTTTTACCAATAACTGACCATCAACACATTGGCTTTTTATGTCTTTTGGGAATTTTCCTACTAATGAAAGCAGACAATTATTCTTTTCTTGTCCTTTGATATTTTCTTCAAAGAGAAACCAAGCATATATAGAAAGTGCTGAATTGGAGAAGAAAACAGGGATATTAATTTGTATATTATTTAAATGGCATCGCGAGACATTAGAAACGAATGAGCAGCACCTTTACTTGTAAAAGAGCCCTTATACATGTAGTGTACTCAGTATCCCTATTGCCTGTCAAACCCACTGTAAACATGGTTAATTTGTACTGATATGAATACTCAACTCATGGCCTTTTATAATGGTTGGTCATTGAAGGCCTTGTCCAGACCTACGCACATGCGTAGGTCTGGATAGGGCCTTCATTGCCCGCATGTGCTAACTGTACTATGGGAGCGCAGTGGCTCAATGGTAGAGTGCTTGACTCGAGACCGAAGGGCCGCGCGTTCGAGCCTCACCGGCGTCATTACGTTGTGTCCTTGAGCAAGAAAATTTATCCTAGCTTAGTACTGGTTCAACCCAGGAAGACCCGTCCCTATATAACTGAAAGATTGTTGATGGGACGTAAAAATCAAATCAAACAAACAAAACAAACTAACTGTACTGTTTTAGACGAGAACTCAATACTTATATATCCCCTATGTACAGATGAAAACGCCGGGTTGCTAAATAAGTGGATCTCAAGGGACACTTCGTGCGCGTGGTTTTGCGAAGAAGCTGCAAAATGCTCGGAGTAACAGATGAAAATAATATCAAGAAGATAAGTAAGACACGCCTTGGCACGAAAGAGATGTTCATGACACCTGTTGAGAACAACAGGGAACGATGTTGTATACTGTAAACTCAGTTATTTTCGCGAGAATTTTATTTCGCGAATTGCGTTTAAAGACAAAATTGTGACGCTAAAATTCGAGAGGAGGGCATGATTTGCAGTTAACTACAGAGTGATTTCGCCATTTCGTGGGGTTTTATTTTCACGAAACTTCGCATCCGCGAAGCTTCGCGAAAAATTATAATCCTCGCGAAAATTTCCGAATTAACAGTACCACACACTCTATTATTGTAATTGTTGACTGCTATTAGGGTCCAAAATTACAATGCCTCCTTAAAGTTAAGGAAGACTTAACTTAAATATTGATTTTTTAGGATGCGAAAAATAACGTTTCGAAGTCATCAAAATCAAAATTGTTTCATTTTTTCTGTAGATCACAATGATAGCGTTGACCATAAGTACTGCATCGATCCTGGCAATTTAAAAAAACAAACAAAAAAAAAACGTTTAATGTAACATGTTGAAACAATACTGAACTTTAGTTGTCCTTAACTTGAAGGATCATTAAAATATTACGGCAATCCTATATTCATAGGTACATGAACATGTCTGATTAAGCCATAAGGGAATTGATAAAGCGTATTTTCTGTAAAAAATAAACTAAAGTAAGACTTCGAGTCTTATTGTTCGAAGTAGCCTGAGTTTAGATTATAGGGTAGTATTTCAAATTTGGTTTACCAGTCGTGCGTGCTAATTTACTTTGTGCGTGCTAAAATCTTTGTATACAGGAGACCCCTTAAAGGGTACTTTGGCAAACTTTGAAGACCCAGATGAAATACAGCATTATGCGGACGAAATTGTTGTCACATGGTGTCTGATTGTCATTGCACTTGCAATGGACCGCGAATAATACGACGTTGCTGGACAAGAAGGTGGATCCAACGAAGAAATGCATATGAGACTCACTATGCTTTGTTAAGGGAAATTCGAAATGCGGACCCAAAGAGCTTAAAAACTTTCTTAGAATGGATTTGCAGACATTTTAAGTGTTGCAGGAATTTCAGGTAAACTGACATTCAGGAAATGCCGAGCTGTGATTGGTTAATAGTCTGGAAAAGTATGAAACAAGTTTCAAGAAATAGAGCAGTGTCCTATTCGATGAAACAGTTTCATGAAACTCCAAAAATATCTAGAAACATGTTTCTCGGACGTACACACCATTTATTTATTTACCATGAAACGTATGTCTGCAACACTGAGTTTCATACAAAAGTTTCATCGTGCGTCTTTAAGATAATGTGACTTTGAGTTATCGGTTCCTGGTTTGATTCGGAATAAAAAAATCAGGTCAGAGGGAAGACTGAAGAGTTCAACTTTTCAAACTGCCAATGTCAATGTACTGAGCAGGAATCCTCTAAACGAAGATTCTCGTACCATACGCAGAAGATATTTTTGGAGTTTCGTAATTGTATATACTTCTTATCTCTCTGCGACAAGTACAGCGTTTCTATTTCGGCTGATTTGCAAGAAATAGTTCTGACAGCTAAGCCATTTCTTAATTATGTGATAAAACGTCTGCTGTAATTTCATTATGTGTATGACAGAGGTTTGAGGAGAAACCTTTAACTATTTGTATGCTGGGTAGTTTGTCACGCTTTTGTTGCCGTCTGCTGCCTTTTTTCATACTTTTCTAAAATAAAGAAAAAAAAAACACCTCGCATGCAAAAGCTGGCTCGGTAGCTTACAAAAGCATACTATTTGTCTTAATAAAGCAACGTTTTTAGTGACCTTGACCGCTGAAAGTGAATGTGCATTTGCCCCACATGGAATACATCAGACAGCGTGTTTTTTACTTTCTAAAAAATCAAAATGACATCAGCCCTCCAGGGTGCTGACATCCGGTCCCTAGCACCTGCCGCTGTGATCTCCAGTCTTGTTTTGTTTGAAATATTGTTTTATTCCGAATTTCCGTTTTAATTTAGTTTTTGGAATTAGTTTCATCCAGATTTATAACTTTGATTATCTGGCGACTGCAGGTCTCTCAGCGTCATACAGCCACTGCAAACCACATCAATATTTTATGAATAAATATATGATAGGAAGAGAACCAGATGAAAACCGAATTAAATTTCATAACGTTGCAACATTGTTCATCAGTAAGGCATCGAAGTAAGTGAGGGTGCAAAGATCAGAAATCGATTCAATCAAGTACCACACCTGACCCAGGGTACCAATGGGAAAATGACAAACTCACAGTTAGACACCGCAAACGAGAGCCAAGAGGTCAGCTCTTTCCCAGCAGGTGACATCAAGGCACAAACAAGCAGACGCGCTCAAAGGGATAACAAACACAAGACAGAAAAAACATAAATGATCCACAAAAGTACCGCATTGGAACACAGTAAGTAAAAATATTTACTGGAGGGCTTAAACCGGTTTCACGGCGCCAACCTCAACCTTAATTCAGATGTGGATCAGGACATAGATATTTGGTTTGCATGAAAGACCCCTTACTTATCAATGCATCTCATAGAACATATAAATCAAGATATAAAAAGGAGATAAAGCAAAGAAGACCATTTTTAGACAAACTTTAGTGATGATAAATCACCTTTCTAGCATGAAGAGATACACCTTTGCTAGCTTAGATCGCATATGTGTATGGTATGAAAAGCACAGTGAACAATTAAGAAAAAAAAATAACTTCACATGCCAGCATTCATGGTTGCTTACATTCTGAAGTCAGCATTGGTAACGTCACAGCACCTTTGTAGCCGGTGATCATGTAAAGCTTTCACTATTTTAAGCATGACTCAAAATCTCAGCCTTGCCATTGCCATCGATTGGTCAGATTATTTCTATTCGGAAAGTGCTTGGAGCTAATCGGAAAGTGTCGGGAAAACTCGGTTTGCAATTGAATTCATTTTGAATTAGAATTACTGTAAGCAAAAAATGATCTTGATCCAATCTGTTTGCAACGGTTTTCAGCAGACAGTATTAGCAGGAAAATAATTAATGAGTATCTAGACGGTATACAATATCAGAGCTATGTGAAGCTCCCAAAAGAAGACAATCAAGAACATATACTGTAAATTCGGAAATTTTCGCGAGGACTTTATTTTCGCGAAGCTTCGCATATGCGAAGTTTCGTAAAAATTAAGTCCTCGCGAATTGGCTATATAACTCTGTCGTTTATTGATATAGGTGAATCACGCCCTGGTCGCAATTTTTAAAGTCGCAAATATGTGTTTTAACACTAATCGCGAAAATAAAATTCTAGCGAAAATTTCCGAATTTACAGTATTCGATTTTTGGTATACTTTCATTTTACATACAACAAACAAAAATATGTATTTTTGTTACAGCGCACGAATGATGTTCGTTTTTTATTTTGACAAAATAGACGGATCCAGAGGGGGGGAGGGGGCCCAGACCCCCCTGGAGAATCACAATTTGCTATAGTTTTCCTTAGAAATACTGGTGAGATCACCCCTCGAGATTGCTTCTCTAGGGAGGACAGCACAGCCCTCTGTGAAAAACGTTGATGACTAAAATATCAGGACACCCCCCCCCCCCCTTGGCGGAATTTTCTGAATCCGCGCATTGACGACCTGTTTACTATCAATTGATTATCATATTTGCGATATCAAATGTTGATTTGACAGATGGCCGTGGTATAAGTATAGCGTAAGAAGCAAATGCCATCTGGGACGTAAATATTGCATTTAACTTTGTGTTGATACATCAAGAATATTTAATTAAGGAAGATCATTTTACCTCAATAACATCTCCGTATGCACAAGACAAAATATTCCCTAGAGTCGTATCTTTAACTGGATGAGCAAAACATTGCGGTAACATTACATCATGACGCATATTCCTACATTAAGCATTGATGAGCTCTTGTCGCTTTGTCAGTAACTTGCAGAAATAATATCAAACAAGAGAATGATAATACGCACGAATATTTTGTACGAATATGAGTGAAACAAACCAAAATAGTAGACAAGCATAGTGCTGAACTAGTTGGCTCTTTTTCTCCATGTGCAATGTACCATGCTTAACTATGCATTTCCTAGTCAGATCTAGATGTTGTTTTATCGCACCGTTATGGACGCACAGTATGTAAACTGAAATAAACATCCTGTACCCATTCCTCCTAGCTCTCGCCTTATAAACATGAATAACAACACTCGTGCGTAACCAGTAGTCGGAAAAATGCGTGTATTTAGGTACATGTACACGTTTCGATTTATATTGTCAACGATGCAGACAATATACATTTGAACAAGGTAAGAAAAGCCATTTTATCTATTTTATTCCATGATATTAACGGTTTCCTCCTTTGCATTTTGCTTTGTTAAATAACGACTTGCTTACAATCAGAGCCGTTCTGTGCCAAAAACGAGCTAAAATGCCAGTTTGTATGGTTTAGTGGAATTGGCAAACCTATGTGTACATGATTACATGGTTGTAACTGTAAAAAGTTACTAAGTTCTATGGAAAGGTGGACCCTCGCAATTACAGCTGTACCAACAACTCTCACATCACGATTTCCGACAACTGGTTACGCACGAGTGCTGTAATTCATAATTTATAAGGCGGGAGCTAGAGGGAACGGGTACAGGATGTTAATTTCAGTTTACATACTGTGGGACGATTAGGGGCTTACCGACTATTGTCTTAGTGCATGTGCGTGCAAAAATAAAAATATTAAGTTGGCAATACCTTTTGATCTATGCATATACCTTGAAGGAAGAACTTTCCAAATATACCATAACACATGACCTTGACTTTTAACCTACTTTTGAAAATAGATTTAAACTTGTTTCAAATAGCTGCATATTGTAAATAAGGATTTGTATATATTCCGGGGCGTGTTGTTTCACTTAATCTTAAAAGTACAGAAATTGTATTAGCCCTCTTCATTCTGCAGTGGTGACCCAGATGAAATGACAGAAATATATTAAAATTTAGAAATTTCGACCTGCTAAGATACAATGATTTTAGCCCTTTTGAACTATGCGTATGAACATAAAGTTATGCATAAAATTTTAGAAATGTTAGAAAATCCCTGCTTATTGTACAAAACTGTATGAGAACATCCATAAGAATAAAAAAGGTGAAAGATAAGCAAGAACTCCACCCAAATAAACACTTTGCTAGGATCTATTGCACTAAATGTATTACTTGACTTTTTGGTTACTGTAAAGGCGGCACCTCATGGATGCGTAATAAGGACTGGTCAACCTTAGACATAGGTTAAAAGCTGAATTATTCAAAAGTAACTGTATCATCTTGCGCCATTACCTCAGTATAGACGCAAAACACGTTACCTAGTCATTAAAACGCCAGCAAAATAACTGCATCCGAAATGTCTATTTAACATAAGCATAGAGGCCAACATTGTAGACCCAGATCAGACTGCTCCTACAATCTGGGTCCACACTGTTTGTCTGTGAGGCTTCAAATATTTTAGTGGACGACAAAAACATACATTTTGTGATAATGCGCTGTAAGGGTTAAGGAATGTGAGTTCAGTGTGTATACGGTTAGGATTTTCATGAAATTCACGCACGTTTGCGTGGCCCAAAAGGCTTATTAACTCTTTACCAAATTATAAATAAAACCTGATTTCCCTTCTTTAGCAGATGAAATAGCCGAACCACGCCCAGATATGAATATTAAAGTTGCCGCCTTTACAGTAAGCGAAAGTCAAGTAATATCTGGCTTACTTTTATGTAACAATTCAGAGGATTCCAATACATAATTAGAAACAACAAAACAAAAACTAGTGTGAACAGGTGAACTAGGTATTTTTTTTTGCAAGAAAATATGCTGACAATGAAATAAATGTCAATCCGATTAGAGCGCCATAATTATGTACATCACCGTGTTCAGGTAAACCCTTTTTACTGTTAGTATGCCAGTAATTGAATAAATTCAAGAATCGTTTGATGTATATATTGAAATATAAATCTTAAGTCGAACAAAAGAAAAAATGTCTGGAAAAAGTAGAACGCAAATTAGCGCTGACACGTGCGTGGAAGAGTTCTACATCTTGGCGGCATTAAGTGCTCTTAACTTTCGAACACTAGTTGCCAGACTAACAGGACAGACCCAGATCAGATTGCTTCTGCAGTCTGATCATGGTCTTCCCTGTTTGCTACTTTGACAAGCATTTTGTGAATTCCAGCCTTGATAATCAACATTTTATTGAGAACAGAAAGAGAATTTATGAAAGTTTACAGAAGTGAGCTAAAATTCAAGTATAGCATCTGGAAAATGCTTTGGAATACAAATGTCACCAGTGCTTTCAGCGACTGTACTGATTAAAATTTTTCAGAAAAAAACATATTCAGGGATAGAAATACAATTTGATTTGGAACAGAGCCTTAAAAGTAAAACCTCATTTATACCACCCTTACCAACTTTAGTACGAAATATCTAGTGATGTGCAAGGTCTACACTGATTTAGATGGTATAAAATGGTTACACCTTGTTCGTCCATCTGTACGTAAGGTAATCCACTCTCCACGTACAGGTGGACTACCCATGGTAAAACTATTTCATTTACCGTATTTGCACGTGTTCCTATCAACTTTATGAGTTGTTTTATACGCCATGTGACCTCTCAATTTCTGATTACCCATTTAAACATAATTTATACATGAAGTATATTTTGGCATAGACATTATACAGCGCATTACCAAACACAACGTACGGACCAACGCATACGGCCTTCATTTACAGGTTGGCATATATTGGCTGTGATCTTATCCGCCATTTTACATATTCAAACTTTTTAAAGACGATGAAATGGCTTTGTTTAGAATCTTTAAAGCAAGGGTTAAACCACAAGAATTAAACACAACAACACTTTTGAAGTCAACTTCCGGTCTATGCTAATATCCTTCTAGACTAAATACCTTGATACGAGAACAAACAGTTGCACATGCAAGCGAGGTTAGATTTGCCGAGGTTTATTTTTAATGCAAAAAGTACAGTGGGGACAGCTATTCCGTTGGCGTATATATACTTTATTCACGTCATTTACATACAAACATTTATATGTATAGTAGAGGATAGAATCATAACCTGTGTTACCTACCCAGTAACAGTCTAGCACATGTACAAGTACTATTATATCTAGGAGAGTCGTGTCATCGCACATTTATTGACAGGAACCGGAAATTTTAAAAATGTATTCTTATGCTTTTATATGTCTTAATTTATGTTACTATTATGCGAGCACATGAGTTTACCGTTCTTCTGCGCATGACCAAGTATTAACAGACACGTCATATATTTAGATTAGCGTCTTCATGTCAGACTAATGCAAGTAATAAGTTAAACTAGTCTTTCCAGACTCATATTTCCATTATTTACAGATTGGCTGCTAATGGCTGTCTGAACAACTGTTACAAATGTTAAAGCCTGACTCTGTTTCCTGTTTTATCTGTGTTGAAATGTGAGACCGACTGACCTCCTTAGATTTATTTGTAAAGTCCGGAAACCGAATCTTTATTGGCCGTAATGATGATGCCTTTAGTAACCAGATCCATGTCAGCAAAACTTCGAAGACGGCGTAGTAATTCTACATGTGATTGATATTTTATCGCCATTTAAGGCGCTACATAAAGTTAACTTTTATGCATATAGCGGTGGAAATGTGTTTTTGATGTGTCTAGCCAATGTTGTTACCGGTCTGTTGCTACAATAAGGTTATAAATACACTTAATAAACTACGTAAGAGAGTAATGTCCAAGAAACCGTTGGAAAAATTCGAAGTGGCAATTGAATGTTGAATTTGTTTGTTGTGATACTGCCTTGTGATTGTACCAGCTCTGTCACAAATGCATTGTAATTCATTTTCTTTAATGTACGGTTGTAATCCAACATTTGAATGTGCGAAACTAAAATACACATACTTTTCCGAAAATTGAAATTGTTCTTGCATACAGAGGCTTTAGAAATAATAGAATTCCATATTGATGTCTGCAGAAGTTTAGTCCTTATCCTGCTAATTGTCGTGAATAGCGTGAAAATGGTTACGTTTTAGGATGACGTAAGTCTTTGCTCTGGAACAGACGTTTTCAAAACCTACGAATCCTTCATGCTTTTGCGCGCCATTATAGTAATACAAAATGAACTTTTCGAAGCGTTTTTCCAAAGTTTCAAGTGACAAAATGACTTTATGCAATAATAAAGACCAAACATGGTTTTCTGATACACTAACATCTGCTACCCCCTCCCCCCGGGTCGTTAAAACCCTCGCCTTTCAGGCTCGGGTTTCAACACCACCCTCGGGCAGATGCTAATGCATAGAACAACATGTTTGATCCCTATATTGGGGAGTACCTTAGATTTCGAAAGAAAATACATATATTGGCTTCGAGCTTAGATATTTCATTTGGAGTAGAAAATACTACATAAAGTACGTTTTGTCTCATGAGATTATAGGGTACACTTTATATAGTTCCTACAAAGTCTCACTTAGTCCAATAATAATGAGGATGAGCAATTCTATTTTATCTACGAATTTCATGCTATAAATGATATTCCCGAATGATGTATATACATGTGCCACAGTCATTAAAGAGAATAGTGATATCGCGGGCAAATCACTTCAATAGAGAAACGTGAACTAATATTTCTAATTGTGTGGTGTTTTGTTTACGCAGCCATTTTGGTCATCGTCACATTTCAATGTTGGCATCTATATCTAGGTAGCTAGTGGGTATTTCCATTATCATTTTTTGTAAAACCAAATTTGACTCTTTACCTACCAGTTCGTCTGCTGATAACCTTTGCAAACAGTTTGGATCCAGATCAGGCCCGACGTGTTATAGTATTCCTGGAAGATTTTTTCGAATAAGTTGGTTTTGAAAAAATATCAGCAGGCGACAAAAAGGCATAAGATACCCAGTACTACTTACAAGATAAATGTACAATTGCACGTTTGCATGTATAAGATGTGACGGTAGTAAATAATAAACATTTATGTATACACAAAAGTTTTGAATTGGGTTGCTGTGCATTCCATTATTTGTATCAAAATATTTCTATACTGAAACATATTTTTAACATTAATTGTTTTTGCACATGCAAAGTTTGCAGATTTTCATAGGAAATAGCTACCCCACACACGGTTGGTTTGTTTGTGATACGTTGAGTTTCCAAAATGCCACACGAGTTATTGTTTAAACATTGAGTATGAGTTGCCGGAATGCGCTTAAAAGTGATTTTTGACCAAACTGTTTGTATTGAGGTCTATGGGAAATGAATTGGTACCGTCGCGATACTACCAAAACCCGAGTCAGGAAATGGCTGATTTGATATGCCCATCTCGTTGTCCCTTGGAATAGACAAGTTATCATGTCAGAAGTTTACGGTAAAACCTGTCTTAAACGGCCACTTTCAAAAGGACCAAAAACTGTTTTTCAAGACAAAGTATTACTTAATGTAGGTCAAAAGTATTGCAGAATGCTCCAATACTTTCGACCTTCATAAAGCTACCATTCGTCATTTAGATTTTTATTTTGTCTATTTTTGAGTGGCCGCTTAAGACAGGTTTTACTGTACATGTATTCTGTAGAAGTACTAATTAAACGTCCTGGAGGATGCCTCTGTTACTCTCAGACATAATCAGATTACGTTACAAATTATCACATTTAGCTAAAAGCAAAATCGCCAGTTCATTAGGTTTTGGTACTTATCGCATATGCGAGCAGCGGAGGCTGTGGTGAGTCTGCACAAACGCGCAGGCTCACCACAGCCTCCATTGCTCGCATACACACAGTAGGGACGTATATGCATGCTCAGTCAAAATTTAAGGAATCTAGCTCCATTGGATTGTTGTGCATGCATAAAGGCCGATGTTACCATTTTGTGCATATGCGATAAGTACCAAAATCTCAGGAGCTGGCCAAATATTCTCATTCATTATTCACACAGTCTAGTCTGTAATCGAAATACAAGTCACATCATATAAAATCCAACATCAGACCAGTCATTTAATAATTTTATCCCCATGTAACTTTATGTTTTTAGGATTCGGTGGCGCACATTTAAGTTTAGATGAACCACGTACAGTATTTTGTCGTAGGCCACTATCCACCCACTAGCAAAATACCATTCGAATGGCGCGGCTAACAGCAAATCTTGGTTTTTTGCTGAATGCCCATTTACTGCCTTACTATGTGGGTGAGAACAATGAGGATTATGACAAGCCTGCGCTGCACGTCTGAATCTTTGCTGGACTCTTTTTTGATAAGGATCAATATATCGTATACAGGCTCACTGTAATACATTGTATATTCTATGATGTAAAACGACAGAATTTCCAAAATACAATAATTTCTGTCGCTCAAAATTAAAATTAACCCATGCAGGATTAGCATCCTTTTTGTTGGACATAGACAAGCAGTGCTGGCCCAGATCAGACGACGTAGTACGCAGCGTCTGGTCATGGTCTCCACTGTTTGCTTACAGAATCGGTTCCATTAAAATTGAAATAAAAATGAAAAATACCAGCGAACAACCCTTACTACACAACAGAAATGGACCAGTCGAATTGATAAGAGTGAGAAATTCCACTTGGCTTAAATGGGTTTATATGAATCCAACTGGCTGCTCATCTGGGTCAACTGTCTTTTGCCAGAATTCCAGGTTACGGGGATCGAATCTAAAATCGTTAACTAGTTGTGAAAGATAATTATACAGACAACTCATGTAAATTAATTAAATGACAGGAACTGATTTCAATTTATGCATATTCCAGGAAAAATCGGTGATATGTCGATTGTTAAACCATTTAATTCAAACCAGTGCATGCAAGCTAAACGATGATTATGTTTTGCTGTAATTATGAAAAGCACTGGTTTGATCATCTTCGCAAGCCAAGGGTACTAAATCCACTTTGTTCCCCCTGGCTTGCGAAGATGTGGTTTGATTTGTTGTTTTCTGATCTGATTTTTTTTTCATACTCGACTCAGTTGAGCATGAAATTTATCCTGCTCATAAATATTAAAATAACATGATTAAAACACAATCTGAGAGACTGAAAGCAAGACACTTCTTTATTTGTCGGTATTTTAGTTTTTATGAGCAGTTGAAATTTCGTGCTCAATTGAGTTGAGCATGAATAGATTTTTATAACATTGGGGCCTGGAGTAGTACTGGGTTTAACGGATAGAGACCTGGGCCAGCACATGTAATTTTATTACTTCGTATGACTAAAAATTTCGAGCAACAATGGATTAGGCGTCTCTGAGTATTTGCGCGTGCTCACAGGCTACCTTGATCCTTGGTTGCTCGACAATGACAATGCGATGCGTCGTGACCAAAATACCATGTGCTGGCTCAATTAGACTTGTGCGCCAAGCATGGACTTTGATCAGCCTACTGTCATCGACTCAGTAAGATCAGACTCCTCAATATGCATGTAATGGGATGATTGCTTCTTCAGGTGAATGTCCAGGCTGATACGAGTCTACGCACGACGCTCAAGACATTCTCGCTGATTAATACATTATATAACTCACTTAAACCCATTCGAGCGAAGCGTCCTTTTTGTGGAAAATATGCAAACAGTGCAGATCCAGATCAGATGCCGCAGAACGATCATAGTCTCCACTGTTTGCTTACAGACTGTTCTATTTGAATTTGAATAAAAATGAAAAATACCACCGAGCAACCCTGAAAACGGAAATGAACTTCTCTAGGAAATTAATTCCATTTTGCTTAAATAAATGGGTGAATTTACATTTTAATTAGCAGCCCTATTTAACCCTGCCAAAATCAAGATATCTTATCGTATTAGCATACAGTAAACCCTGTCTTAAGCGGCCACTCAAAAATAGACAAGGTCTTAAAGACAGATGGTACAATGTAGCCTTAAGCGATAATTGGCCTTGAAAAACGATTTTTGGTCTGTTTTGGGTAGCCGCTTAAGACAGATTTAACTGTATTTCTAAGCATTGGCTTATAAAATATACTTGAGCACTTGAGATTGCGTTAATTATGGCATTTTCGAGCAATGATGGCTTAGGCAAACCTGGCACTTTTGGTTGCACTTAATGTCAAATGCTTCTCTGGCTTCACTGTAGATGACGTAGATCAACTTATTTGACCTCAAGGTCCGCTTGATACGCCAGTATGGACGTTTTAAGGAGGATTTTGCGCATATGCAATAAGTACTCAAATCTCATGAGCTTGCCCAGCTATGTCTCAATAATTGAGCTCCGTAATTTTTCGTCAAATAATCTAAGTGGCGAATAATGAAGACTCTGATAGGTCTGCGCAGACAGATCAGTGTTTTCACTTATCGCATACTCGTTTAAGTGCGTTGGTCGCACTGCAGCCTATATAACTTTTATGTTTTGATCATTTAAACTTCTCATTCATTAACCCTTAATATGCTGGAAATTTTTATATACTACACTCCTCCCCATAATTTATCCAACTAACTAGCAATTTTCCATTTTTCATCATGTAGATACTCAGTCTGTCAAAATAGAAAACAGTGTGGATCCTGATCAGCTGGCTTCTGAGAAGCCAGCTGATCTGAATCTACACTGTTTTCAAAGCAGGATATATCCGGTTCAGCATGGTAAGGGATAAAGGATTAATCTTTTAGCGGATCTTCATTTATTCTTTTTCCATTACACACATGGTGTTTTGTATGAATTATTTACATGCAATATTGCTGTAGCACAATCGCCTGCTATATACAGTGACTCTCTACAAAATTAGCAGAATTATATATCTATATATTAATTACCAGGTTTTAGAAAAATCATTTGTTCGTGAAAAGGTCAAACATTGTTCTCAACATGGAGCCTGGCCCCGAGGTTATAAAACTTTTTTCATACTCAACTCAACTGAGCACGAAATTCAAACTGCTCATAAAAACTAAAATACCGACATATTAAGAAGTGTCTTGCTTTATGTCCCTCATATGTTGTATTTGTCATGCTAATAAATGTTAAAATGCCAACAATTGTTGGCATTTTAACATTAATGAGCAGGATTAATTTCGTGCTCAGCTGAGTTGAGCATGAACAAAGTTTTATAACCTCAGTTTGATACAGTTAAGTCAAGATGATGCATTTCATACATTTGGGGCTCACAGGTTATAAATTCCAAAACATTATATTTTTTCTTTCTCTGAAGCTTATTTTGTCTTAGCAAACATTGCAGACCTGATGAAATTCCACATTTCATCTGGGTCTTCACTGTTTGCCAAAGTACGCGTTTAGGGTTTCCAGTCTACAAAATTCGATTCGTATTAATCGGCCTATGGGTCACTGTCTAGCCATGCCCACAACTGGTTCCTATCTCCGTTTGATATACAAGAGACCGGGACATTGCATACCACGTGGCGATACAGTGACCGAATAGCTATATAATACCAGACCTAACATTTAGGTATATTTTGACGTGAGATTTATCAGACATTGGACTATTGAGGGTGGTATTTCATTTGATGACAGAGCATGATATACCAGGACACTTTATAACAGGGCATGATATAACAGGTCAAGATAAAAGATGACATTATATAAAGGACAGGTTATATAATTTCGATTTCTGATGTTGCGGGAAAAACATATCAAAAGACACAGCATGGGCCAGCTCATGGGATTTATACCTAATCCATAGGCTGGGCGAAAGTTCAAAGTGTCCAAAATCCTGAACTTCAGAAATTCAAATTTTAAAACTTGCAGGATGCCTACAAAAACAATTACTTAAAGTTTAAATGATGAACTGCGTTTAGATAATCTGAATACTTATCAAAGAAGCTATCATAATCGCCCCCATTCAGCATTTTGAAGCTGACTTTCTATGGAAAGTCAGCCTCATAATCCTGAATTCAGGATTAATTCTGAAATCTATCACCCATGTATATGCTTCAAGACATTTTAAATTATATCCGCAGCTACCTAGTGGAGCTAGAGGCCTGCGACTTCATCTACGTTCCATTAGTGTTTGTGGGCAACGGAGGCTATGGCGAGACTGTGCGTTTACGCAGGCTGGTCTGAACCTACGCGGCTCGAACATGCGATACGTTCCAAAATCAAATGAAGTGGCTTAATTATCTGGTATGCCATATGATAGTTATGAGACTCAAAGCATGTTTCATTAGTGGGAAACTATGATTAAATGTGGTTAATGGTAGTTTTCGTTTCATATTCACACAAGGCATACACTTAAACCTGTGTAAAACGGTCACTCTCAAAAAGACCGAAAATTGGGTTTCAAGACCGATTATCGATTAATGCAGGTCAGTAGTATTGTCATTGTCGCCAACAGGAAGCTCGTTAGCACGAACAAACCTGTCGCCTTTCGCTCGGTGCACACTGGGATTGAGCCGCCATTTTTATTAAAAATATATTATGCGATCACTGCTTGCGTGACTCGGAGCTTTACATCCAGAAAATATTGACTAAAAGAGAAATGATAAACTGTCAAAATTTAACTTTTGGCTATTTTTAACAATTAATTCTGTCAGTACCGCAGTGCGAGAATTGAACGGGACTAGCCAAATATCGCTAGTTACCCATGATGCAAAGGGCGAAATGCGAGAGATCTAGATGAGGTATCGTCAGCTCTCGCGAGAATGATGGTATTGTAGGATTCTGCCATACTTTCGACCTTCATTAAGCTACCATTAATTTATCATTAAAATTTTTGTTTTGTCCATTTTTGAGTTGCCGTTTTACACAGGTGTTACAGTACATTTATCATTGGCAACCGTGATGAGCTTTGAGTATCATGGTGGGCTAAATTTTGTGCACAAATGTTCAAATTTTCTATGAACAAATGATTATTCTAAAAACGATAAAGGATTATAGCCTGTGCTGTTTATTAAAAAAAGACAAATGAGCCAGTGCATGAGATTTCCAACAATGTTGTATGTGCGACTAGCAAAGGCTCAGACCAGCCTGCGCATACGCGCAGTCTGATCAGAGCCTTTGCTAGTCGCTTATACATACTATGACTGTTAAGCTACTGAACGAACATCATTTAGAGTTTCTAAGCTTAAAAGGAGGCTGCATAGGCTCGTCTGAGTCTACACTTGTCAAAATGCCACATTGTTGGAAATCACATGTCGCGGCTCAAATATTATTGCACATGCGAACAGCGTAAGTCCGGACCACGTGCATCACACTCTTACATTCAACACATTTGTCATCATTCCCTGTCTGTCTGTCTGTCGTTGGAGAAGACTGAGCCGTGACACGTGATTTCCAACAATGTGGTATTTTGACAAGTGTAGACTCAGGCGATCCTGTGCAGCCTCCTTTTAAGCTTAGAAACTCCAAGAGGTGTTCAATAAGTAGCTTAACAGTCATATAATATTCAAGCGACTAGCAAAGGCTCAGATCAGACTGCGCGTAGGCGCAGGCTGATCTGAGGCTTTGCTGGTCCCACACATCACATTGTTGGAAATCTCGTGTTGCTGCTCAAGTAGCCCCCGTTTATAGTGGGGCATGTGCAAACATTCAAACGCAGATCTGACGTAGCAGAATGCGGCGTCAGCTCCATATGTTGACTGTTCGCTTACAGATTTGAATAAAAATAAGATATCACCCGATTTCCTTTAAATTTATAAAGGACTAGGATGGGAGATACTAGTTGAACATTCCTTGTGAGAAAATGTTTGTGAATTGTGTCACAGACTTATCACACGTAACACAGCTTTGTATCAAGAGTATTATAGAATTTGAATTTCCGCGAAATATAATGAGGGTACTCATAGAAATCGCTAACTATATGATGCGATTTTAATGAGTACCCACATACTATATTTCCTTTGAAACAAATGAACATGGCAACACGTGTATTTGAAATACCTAAAAAAACAGCTATGGCAAATCATTGTAACATTTCGAATAATATTCTGCCTTTTTTCGGATGAACATTCTAAAGAATCTTTTGCAGTTTATCCTTCCATTAGTTTGTCTTTTCAGATACGTTGTAATGTGAACTTTGCTTTTTTCGGATGAACATTCCAAAGAATCGTCTTGCACTGTATCCATTCATTAGAATGTCTTTTTCAGTGACGTTTAAAAGTGAACTTCGCACACTCCACAGTCGCCCTTGCGTTGTCTCTTTTGTGAAATCAGATATGAATGGACTTTTTTTCCGAAAACGTTTTCTTGACCCCTTGTCCCAAAACATAATTTACCAATAGGTGCTTACTGGGAAATGAAGCACCAAACACACACTATCATCACTAGACTGTTCTGACTCGCAGACTTTGCTTTCACTACATGGGCTAGCACATGAGATTTTGGTACTTATCGCATATGCGAAAATGCCTTTTATATACGCCCATGTTGACCAATTCTCCAAATCTAGAGGTCTAAAGAGCTACGTGCATAAAGGGCCTTTTTTGCCCCCCCCCCCCCCCCCCCCCCATGAGGCTAAAATAAAAAAAAAAAACATATTTTCACCAATTTGTTCTTATTAGTTTATTAGAACAATAACCAAAGTGTAAAAGTCTCAAATTACTTTGACTGATGTTATGGTTACACAAATGGCCACCAAAATAGGCTGAAAATAGGAGATTGACCTTTTTGGAGCAAAATATAGAGGTTTGACAGAGATATTAACATAGAGCAAAAGCAAGTACCGAAAAGATATTTTAATAGAAGATGAGATACCACGGCACACAACATATTAAAAGTTTTATTTTTGGTATTTAGCTGTGCTGATATCTAATTCTTAAAAAATCGGTCTCCAAAAGCCTTAAATTTGGTCCAAAATGGCAATATCTCCGTTTTAAGCATATTTTGTCGGTCATTTTCGTTGCCATAGCAATCGTAAAATTTAAATAAATGCCGAAATTTTACACTTCAGTTATACTTCTAATAAATCAATCAAAAGAAATTGGTGAAAAGCAATTTTCAGTTTTTGGCTCAAAAGGGGGCCAAAATAGCCCCTTTATGCATGTACCACTTTTGGTCTGAACCTTCAGCTACATCCATACTTTCTGTACAGACTCGCCTGAGTTTTCGATGCTCGCCGACTCGATAAGCACCGAAATTTCGTGCACTAGCCCATATGATACAGACCTTTTCCATATTTACCATTACCAAGATTCCCAAGCTTAGTACATGTGGCTCATACGCGAAAAAACATTAATTTCTCAGTGTCAACCGACGAGAAAAATCTTTCTCTTCCTGTAAAAACGAATTTCATTGGAAATTCATTTTCTTGTTGCAAGAGGAGAAAAGCAAATGTCTCAACTCATAAGTGATCGTCTCTGAAAGCGTTTTAATTCAATTGATATAGCGTACTGAGCACAGAAATTTTGGTGGCAGAGTCAAATGAAACATAAATATCTAAACATAAACTCAGATCACGTTCGGTGGAAATCTAACTTTAGAATTCGAATAAACGTCCTTTTAAACTGGGCATTAGCGAAGGCATAGCAGAATGGATTTATAGGGCTATTCAAGTAACATAGCCAGTAAGTGAAGTAGTAAAATCTAAGGTTAATACAGCTCCAGTCTCCACATATTCCTATTATTAATATCATCACATGATAAGGAGTCCAACATAGAACATAGGCTCCTAAAATAATGGATATAGTTCTTAACGCTTTCCTTGCGCGGTTTTCTGATTTTGATTTCGCTTTCTTTTGTTGGTCTTTACTGTGCGGCCGCAGTGATTTGACCAAAGACTGAAGAGGGCTACCGTACTTGTTTGATTTAGATTTTGATTCACTATGGTTGGCAGTTTGTATTGTATCATGTTTGTCTGATCCTTTATCACCCTTCCGTTTCTTGTGTGGTGATTTGGAGTGGCGATTGTTCGGCACATGATTAGTTTGCTTATCTGACGGTCTGGCTGAATAGTCAGTCATATTCGAAGAAGTAGCTTCGGAGCTAGCTGAATCCCCAGATATCGGAACCAACAATGTTTTATCATCTTCTGGAATCCTTCGTCTCCAAACTGGGGATTCAGCTTCATTTATAGTCTTTTGGTGATGTGGCTTATCCATAATCTCATTTAGAAGTTTAACATTTTCCGCTGAAGTCAGAGACTTTAGACTATCTTCATCTATATACTTCAGCCCATCAAGAATATCAACTTCTTTCATATGCGCGAATGATAAATGTTTTTCTTCTTCAGGGCGATCAACGCTGTCTATAATATCAGATAGTTTATGAGTATCCTCTTTTATTGGTTTGTATACTTGCACCTGTTTCGTTTCTATAATCAGAGGCTTATCAGACTCGACTTCCTTGTGCTGATCATCCGACGTATCTCTGTCAGAGCTTTGGGACGCTTGCGAAGTTGTGACACTCGTTCCAGAAATCGAGAAAGCCAATCTCGACATATGGTTGAAGGAAGTGCCAAGCATACCCTTCAGTGTGGTTTCTGTTTGAACTGCACTGTTGACATAGCAACTCTCCTTTTTATCACTATCATCTTCGTCAGAAGCAAACGCGGGGCTCGAACTTCTGTCCTCTTCTGAAGGCTTCGAATACTCTGCATCCGAATTCTTTGAAAAACTAGTTGTTAACGTTGTATGATCATTCGGCCCACGCAAATGTCTTGCATTATTATTTTCCATACGTTTCTTACTTTCCTTTTTCGGTTTAGTAACTGCATTAGTTTTAGCTTTAGCCTTTGCTTTAGCCTTTTTATTGCCTCCTAGTTCCATGGCATGTGACATTTTCTTGTGTTTTTCGTTCGCTTTCCTTTGTAGCTTTAAGGCAACACGGTAAATTCCAACATACAGAACTATCATCACCGTAAGCGTGGTCCAATAATATCCTATAGTGAGTAGAAAAGTAAACAAAGGATTGCTCATAAACTGCACTTCACACTGATTTGGACTAACAGTCCTCTCACCCACAAAATACTGCCAACCTATGATAGATATAAAGAAGACGAGTGAAGGTATGATCCACGAACAAGCTATCATCATCCTAACTTTCACCTCTGTTCGCCAGTTTCGATACTTTGCTGGAATTTTAACACTACAAAATCGGTCTGCTGTGATAAAGAAGACGGTGTACTGAGACGCCAGACAAACAGTCCAGTCGAGCGACAACCAGATGTCACAGATGATTTCTCCTAATGGCCAGTAATCCAGTAATATATAAATAGTAAAACAAGGCATTGAGAAAATCCCGATCAAAAGGTCAGACATGGCTAAGGAGGCAATGAAATAGTTGGTTGGCTGTCGTAACGCCCTCTCTATAAAGAATGAAAGCAGCACCATGACGTTGCCGAGAACTGTGACAATGATAACGATACAGGCAGCGGTTCCTAACAGGATAGTCAACCACAACGGATGTGGTAACACGTATGGTACCTCTACGCTGGTACCATTTCCTGTACTGTTAGTATCGTTACATATACTCAGATTGGCATCTAGACTGATATTTGAACACATGCTATCAACCCAATATGGCACCAGTGTGGATGATTCTGTCGCAGGGTATGTCGTAGTTGTTGTATTATAATTATCCGTTGCCATGTTGGCTCCAAGTCTCAAGGTTAGTTCCACTATTCAGGTGTTAGTGTCAACTGTAGTTACTTTTATCGTGGCCTTCCATTGGCATCGACTATATTCCTGGTGTTCTGCCTGCAAATATAAAAATAAAAATGATTATTGATAGCATGTAATCCTGATACAACGAACTTTAGTGCCTCGAACATCTTTGGGACCATGAAAGAGCCATTGAGACTAACATAGTTATAGAGAATACCAGGTGAGTGTCTTTTGATATCAAGTTTACTAGGCAAGGCTTCAAGAACGCTTGTTAAATCGCGAGGCTTATTGAGCGATTCAACATGCGTTCTCGAAGCCGAGCCTGCTCAACTTGATATCAAAAGATGCAAACCTGGTATTCTATTTATCCATTACAAGTTGTTTTACTCTTCAAACTAGCGATTAAGACATACATGTAGTTATCGACTTTCATGTCGATTCAATGTCATTGATGAAGTTATTCAAAAATTGCAACGTCATGATGACCTGATAAAGGCACATGCTGTGAGATAGAGATAGACAACGTTTATCAGGTCAGCGTGCAACAATGAAGTAACTGATAAAAACATTTTAGCACCAGCTCTGGAGGCATAATGAAGATAATATTTTGGTCTTTACCAAATAAGGGTATGTTGTGTATAATCATTAGAATCGCCTCATTGAAGATGAAATAAAAAAAAATCCCTAAAATTATAAATAAATGGATATCTGTAGCTATGGGAATACATGAATTGTCTACCCAGGGATTCAAGAGAGATCTCATATTTCAATTATTGGAATAAAAATAAACTAAAGTAAAGAGCAGGAGCTTGTTCTAAGCAAACAGTGAAAATTGTGATGAGACAGCTCATTTAGAGAGGTCTCATTAGCATTTCCACTGTTTGCAAATGTATGTCCGAATTTACTTGCACCTGATGTCCGAAGTTAACTGACTTTTACCCTAGCTAGAATCTTGAAAATTTGAAATTACAATAATTCGAGCAGCTATTCACAGAAAGGACCGAAATAGCAATGACGCTGAAAAGAGTGTGCGGGCGTGCAGGGTGATCAATGCATTTGTTATTCGATTACATTTACATATAGCATATGGCTCAAATGAAAAATAGTAAGTGAGTATGATCAGGAAATACCACAATCACAAACCGCAGACAACGCCAGGGCACCGCGAGGAAGAGCCACTCAACCATCACGAACTACCAGGAAGACAAATTAAGCAAAACAACCAGCTCTCTCTTCCCCATCAAGATGATTGCAATACTATAATGGACATAAAGCAATGTACAACAAAACAAATACAGACTCCCACAATAGGAGTAACAATAAACAAAACGTCAACAACAACAGAACCACCGCCTTAGAACGAAATACCGATTATTCATATATAAAAAGGAATCGTCCAGTTGACTGTCGATAGACAAAAACGTTTAAGTCGCTATTTACAGTCAACTGTCAATAGCCAAAAACATTAACATTGCTATTTATAGTTTAATGCTTTAGGCTCAATAACAAAAATGCGTGTCTGAATCAAATGTGTCCGAATTTCAACGACATGGGGGGGGGGGGTGTGGTGTTTTGAGCTATCATGATATGAGTAAATGAAAGTCAACCGCATATTCAAGCATTAAATTATGTTGTAATTTCCTAGCTTTGTAAAGCTTTCGTATGGATTCTATTTATAACACCCTTACCAACTTTAGCATGAAATATCTTATGATGTGCAAGGTCTACACTGAAGAAGGTGGTATGAAATAGCTAAAGCTCGGGGATTATCTCAACGTACAGGCGGACAACCCATGGTATAACTATTACACAGCGCCTCTCTCATAATCCTAAATCAAGACTTATGTGTTCAAAATGGATGCAGTTGATTGCGGGTTGACACATCTTATTGATGTCTATGAACAGATAAACTGCGGAGAACAGCAAAGAGTACTGTAATAAACACACTTCTATGACATAATTAGGTACTTGGTTAAACCCAATGTCATCTTTCTTATACCAGGGCCAATCATTGGCAAAGTTGAGGTCTTTAACCATAGCTTGTTGCAAATGATTGGCCCTCATCCTTTACTTTTTGTCTGAGTTTTCATCTATTGCACTAAGTATTATGTGCGTGCAGCAGAAGTTCTGACGTGACTCCGCGGATATACAGGCTCACCCCATGGGCTGATCGAAAATAGTAAGAGAGATGATCAGGAAATACCGCAATCACAAACTGAAGACAAACCCGTGACGTCATGAGGAGTAGCCACACAGCAATCACGAGACACCAGACACGAGACACCAGACAAATAAAGCAAAGCATCCAGCTCTCTCTTCCCCATTGGGATGATTGCAAAAATAGTAAGTGAGTCTGATCAGGAAATACCACAATCACAAACTGCTGACAACCCCGTGGCACCGCGAGGAAGAGCCGCTCAACCATCACGAGACACCAGGAAGACAAATTAAGCAAAGCAATCAGCTCTCTCTTCCCCATCAAGATGATTGCAATACTAGAATAGACATAAAGTAACGTACAACAAAACATAGAACAATTACAGACTCCCACAATGGGAGTAACAATAAACAAAAAGTCAACAACAACAGAACCACCGCCTCAGAACAGACAGCAGCCTAAGCCACCGGGGGGCTTAAATGCATTTTACTGGTACCAAATCTTCGCCCTAGATTCTGCTGTTGTTGAAGTACGAGAAACGAGCAAAACTAGAATAGACACAAAGTAACGCACAACAAAACATAGACCAATTGCAAAATCCAAAAATGGGATCAAAACTCAACAACAAAATCAACAACAACATAACCGCCGCCTTAGAACTGGCAGCAGCCAAAGCCACTGGGGGCTTAAATGCATTCTACTGGTTCCAAATCTTCGCTCTAGATTCTGCTGTTGTTAAAGTACAAAAATGTTAAGCTCGCATGGAGGATTCCTAACTATTGCAATGTATCATCATAGAGAAACATTATAATCAAATTAACGCACTATGGTGAAACAGAGAAAAGGGCTCACGACTCTCAGATAGTCAGAGCTAAAAAAACCCCTCAATGTTGAGCCACGATGGGCCCAGCTACATATCGATGCCTTCACATATCGTACTGTGAAATGTGCAATAAAGACTAACAACTCACGAGGTGGTTTACTTATCTTATCAACTGATGTGTGCAATAAACACCAACAACCCAAGAGCTCGTTTATTTATCTTATCAACTGATATGGTCAATAAACACCAACAACTCAAGAGCTCGTTTATTTATTTTATCAACTGATATGGTCAATAAACAACAACAACCCAAGAGCTCGTTTATTTATCTTATCAACTGATATGTGCAATAAACGCCAACAACTCACGCGCTGGTTTATTTATCTTATTAAAGGGGACAGCAACCCTAACAATAAGTACGTTTTATCAGAAAGAGCTCTATAGACCATGGATTTTGATACAAGTATAATCAAAATCGGTTGAAAAATAATCAAGTTATGGGCATTTAAAGAATTCAATATGGCCGATGTTTAGCGGCCATTTTGAATATTTAATTAGTTTTCAGAATTTTTTCAACTGCTTAATTTTTAGTTAACACTACTATCACATCAGTTGTGTTTCAGCAGATATGAAGCTTTATACATAAGGAAAGTGTTTCATGAAAGATAAATGCAAATAATCCATTGGTTTGTCTTTTATTTTGATTACGCATATTTAATTAGGCTGAGTGACGTCACTAAGCCTACAATATGGCCGCCTCCATTACAGTCAATTTGAAAATATGAAAACACCCACAACTTCCACATTTTTCAACCGATTTAGATGAAACTGGTATCAAAATCCATGGTTTATTAAGATCTTTCATTTAAATTGTAGTAATCATCAGGGTTGCCGTCCCCCTTAACTGATATGTGCAATAAACGCCAACAACTCACAAGCTGTTTTATTTATCTTTTTAACTGATAAGTACAATGTGCAATAAACACTTACACCGCCTGAGTTGGTTTATTTATCTTATCAACCGATGTGTGCAATGTGCAAGAAACACCAACAACTCACGCGCTTGTTTATTTATCTTTTCAACTGATATATACAATGTGAAAAAGACGCCATCAACTCAAGAGCTTATCAAACGAATGATGTTAACGTGATTAAACACCATTTCTGTACATCCACTTTGTGCCTGTCACCCTTGGTTGATATTCAGTCCAAATTATTCATGATCGTCACAATGGGAATATCTCTGGTGATGCTGAACAATAAAGATGTACTTACTTCACATGAGCCGGTCTTCAGAATAAGGTACAAGCCATGTGATCACCTGCTGGGAAAGGGATGACTTCTCGGCTCTCCTGTATGTGATGTTTTCTTGTGAATTTGTCACTTTCCCATACTGTATGTTGGGCCAGATGTGGTACTTAATTGTATCGAGTCCTGATCTTTGCCCTCTTCCCTCTTTTTATAACCCCGAGGCCTGGCTGTAAATGCCATGTCATGTGATAACGCTACTTCGACGTTTGACGTTTGATAGAAATTGTTTTAGATTGGCATCACGGAATATCTACATATAAAAGTGACCCCATTTGCGACTTCAAATTAGTAAAATAGGGTAAAGCTTGGATGTGTATTCGGGTATACGCTGGGCATTTGGCAACTGCGCTCAGTTGGTGGATATTACTGTTGCTCCCACTGCAACATATAGCTGTGCATTTTAACATTTATGAGCATGATAAATTTCATGCTTAGTTGAGTTGAGCATGACAAAAGTTTTATAACCTCGGGGCCTGGTTTGTGTAATAGTGATTTGTGTCATTTCTTGGTTAACAATCATCTCGCTGAGAATAAGATAAAAATGTTTTTGTTTGTTTTTCGGAACCTTTATTTATCGGAAATATATTGCATAGAAACAAACGACATTTGATATGAAATCGGTTATAAAAAGTCTATTTTTTCCATGATATTAACCCGCGTTTTACACAGAGTTCATACAGCTGGCCGCTGTGTTGACGGTCAGTAATATGCGCATGCGCGAAAATGACGCCACAAAGCGAATTTCATTAAAGGCATCAGGGGATAGTTTCGAAATTGGGGATGGACGAATATTAATATATTCTAGTATAGGGGTCCAAAATAGCATATTTTGAATATAAAATGTTGATTTATGAGGATATCTTGGCTAAAAAGCATTGTAGAATTGGTATTTCTACAAGTCTGAGTGAAATACGAAACTTATATTTCATATCATACATCCCTGCTTGTGGTGGGGAACATTGCATCGATTGCAGCTGTCAGTTGTTAATAATGAGCACCAAAAGTGTCCTTTTTTCGGAGAGATTTTGCCAAAAATCTAATTGGTTATCAAAAGGGTCGCCTCTTGATTTTGAATATTGTGTAATATTGATCTACAGACTGAAAGTGAGTGATAGGGCTGGTGATGTGCAGGTAACTTTCGTTTTTCATATAAGTTGTGTTGGGGTCAGTGTATTTTCACTATCGAAAAAGTGTTGATGGGGATATAACAAATATTCCACTGGTACCTAGTTTTGGGCCATAGGGGCTTTAATTTTCATTTTCCAGGTTTTGACTCCTGTGGGGAGAAGGGCAAGGTAGGAAGTGAGTTGATGTGCCTATTTGTTGAAAAGTTATTAAGTTTTAAGAAAAGTATGCGGCCGCGGGCCAAAAGGTCCTTAAAAGAACCGTCCCGTGATGCCTTAAGGAAACAACTAAATTTTCATTCTTCTTTATTCAAAGATATTTTTTATCTTTTTGATGCATCATCTATATCCGACTACAAGTGCAGTATGCATTTTCATGTAGTGCACACAGTATTTGTTGAAAAAGCTGAAATAAGTTGCCACCGTACCTATCTTGAGATTCTTAATCTGAGGCTGTTCTCGAGCACTATGCCACTTAATATGTTTTTAAATTATCAGAGGATCAGTAAAAATGCCAGAAAATGCTTTGTTTTGCAATGAGTAGTTCCTAAATAATCTGTATTTAGGATAATCATCACCCAGAGACACTTTTTGATTAGTTCTTTAATTGATATGACATGGCTTTGCCTATGATGATGGCACAAGAAGTGCATGCTTTTAAGTGCTCATACATTTGGTCTACCAGCCAACCACATTGGCTAGAGCATTTAATGAAAATCTTGGTAATTGGACTGAAAACAAACACTTTAGAATAGCAAGGCAGTTTCGAAAGTACCGCAGGCTTAAAAGTACACAATGTACTTGTTTCATCTGGTAGGGACGGACAGATTCCTATGGCTGTGATGCACTCCAGTTTCAGTTTCGGGTTAAACACTTTTCTCGAAATGTGCATCTTGTTGCATTTGTCCATGGCAAATAAATGCACAATTGTGGTGTCAGAAGAACATGAAATGGCCTCTTTTATACAAACTGAGCAGTGTGTCAATGTAGCTTATTTGCATGGTCCACTTGTTATTGATAATAAGAGAATGAATTGTAAACATGGAATGCTTCGGTCATCACAGTAGGTTCCCTTTGTAAAACTGTATTTGTTCTTGCACATGCAGATCTAGGAACAGCAGGTTTATTTACTGTTTGATTTTTGTTGCTGCTGCTGCTGCTGCTGCTGTTGTTGTTGTTGTTGCCAAAATCCTTCTAAGTTGCTAATAACTTTTACTTTATGTTTCTTGCTTATTCCAGGTCTGACTGACTGACTGTCTGACGGAAGTTATAGGGAATCACTTTGACACCTGTGTTACCAGCCCTGCAGCCAGCACTAAACAGTGAGGGGTCATTCGGAATGAAAGTAAGAAATCCTGATATTAACTGTGAGTCCATTTTTAGAATTTGAATCTTCATCTTTGTTCCAACTCTTCTAATATAATGGGAAATGTCCGTGCTAAAGCTGAGAAGCTCTTTTCGTCTTATTTCACCGGGGAATTTTCTTTGAAGCAGCCATTGCCGAGTTCTTTTATTCAATATAAATTCACAAAATGTTGACTATTTAAAAATGAATTTGCTTCAATGCACCCACTCTTTGAGAGATTTTAGATGAAAATGACTTTACAATATTTGGAAATGTTAGAATACTGCTGATAGTATCTGGTATGCATCCAAGTAGGGTAAATTCTTGGTATTCTTGCATTAATAAGCTGCTATTATCTCTATAATTGGGCATTTTGGTTAACCCATACAACAACAACATCAATTGCTTGATGATCTACACAGATTAGAATGAACAGTTTAGACCCTGATCAGATGCAAAGGGGAGATAATTGTATTTACCTCTGTTTTCTACATAAAATGGGGTCACATGCTTTGTAAGGGCCATTTTTACATGTTTGGTAGTCCATGTGTCATACTTATAAGGCTTAGGATGACACAATGAATGTTTCCCTTTGACAGCTTAAAGATAACCATTGCAGAGCTGCAAAGGACACTAAATATCAGTAACTAAAGCTATGCCTGCTCTACAACATTTTAGCCCTTTCTAACAGGTCGGCTTCGGATTTTCAGACATATTCTAAATTTCATATGAAAAAGCAAATATGAGTTTTTTTTTCAAATTTAATTCATTGATTGCTAGTCAAAATGGACCATATTACCTGGTAGGGTAACTTTTTTCAAGCTTCAAAATGAACTTCAAAAAATTAAGGCATCAGGGGATAGTTTCGAAATTGGGGATGGACGAATTTTAATATATTCTAGTATAGGGGTCCAAAATAGCATATTTTGAATTTAAAATGTTGATTTATGAGGATATCTTGGCTATAAAACATTGTAGAATGGGTATTTCTACAAGTTTGAGTGAAATACGAAACTAAAATTTCATATAATACATCCCTGCTTGTGGTGGGGAACATTGCATCGATTGCAGCTGTCAGTTGTTAATAATGAGCACCAAAAGTGTCCTTTTTTCGGAGAGATTTTGCCAAAAATCTAATTGGTTATCAAAGGGTCGCCTCTTGATTTTGAATATTGTGTAATATTGATCTACAGACTGAAAGTGAGTGATAGGGCTGGTGATGTGCAGGTAACTTTCGTTTTTCATATAAGTTGTGTTGGGGTCAGTGTATTTTCACTATCGAAAAAGTGTTGATGGGGATATAACAAATATTCCACTGGTACCTAGTTTTGGGCCATAGGGGCTTTAATTTTCATTTGCCAGGTTTTGACTCCTTTGGGGAGAAGGGCAAGGTAGGAAGTGAGTTGATGTGCCTATTTGTTGAAAAGTTATTAAGTTTTAAGAAAAGTATGCGGCCGCGGGCCAAAAGGTCCTTAAAAGAACCGTCCCGTGATGCCAAAGCTCCTATATGTAACTCGTTTGTTTACTCGTGTTATTGTGTCTCGTCATCGTGGTGACATTAGCTGGTTGGTGATCTGTGGTTTTGATATTTCCTGGCAATGTTCACTCCCAATCCCTCTACTCTCTAAGATATGCGACATTTGAGAGATCCTGTTTAATATTTGCCATAATGTGTACAGGAGGTCCCAAGGGCTCTATGCTGTCGCTGTATGTTTTAACAATGGAATAAGGTCATTTACACTAGCCGTCAACACTAAAAAACAAATGAGTTTGGTAAATAACAGTGTTAATTGTGAGTCTAAAAGAGTGGGCTGTGTCAATGACCTATATTTGTGGTCCCACGTGACCAACCTCATGAATGAATATATTCCTCATTTCAGCCTTGCTGCTCCATATCATTCCGCAACTAAATTGTGTCCTATTCAATGAAGGCAACACTTACATAAATGAGGCAGCGCGCGAGATTTTGGTACTTGTCGCATATCTGAGCAAGGAAAGCTCAGGCGAGCCTACGCAAATGTGCAGACTCAACAGAGCCATCAATGCACACCGCATATAATATATTTGTAAAGATAAAGATTAAGGTCAAAGGTTATGCCTCTAGCTCCGCTTGATACGTCAACGGGGCTTTTGCGCATATCCGATAAGTACCAAAATATCATGTGCAGGCTCAAAATTTCTACGCCACAACTACGTGTATTTTGTTTTGGGTTAAACTAAACGTTTAAATGACAGAGATGCGGGCATTTTCACAAAAAAGGATCATAGATAGATAGATAGATAGATAGATAGATAGATAGATAGATAGATAGATAGATGAATGGATGGATGGATGGATGGATGGATGTATAGATAGATAGATAGATAGATAGATAGATAGATAGATAGATAGATAGATAGATAGATAGATAGATAGATAGATAGATAGATAGATAGATAGATAGATAGATAGATAGATAGATAGATAAAATGGGTGGGTGGGTAGGTGAGTGAGTTCAGGGGGAGACATACTGATGGTCGCACAGACAGGCAGGGCGGGCGTGGGGCGTTCGGGCGGGCGATCGGGCGGGCGGGCGTGCGTGCGGGCGGGCGGGCAGGCAGGCAGAAAGACAGACAGACAGGCAGACAGACAGACTGACAGATAGATCAGTAAGTAAGTACATATAGATAGACAGTGTCCTGAAATCAGGATTCTTCATGACTAGACTTATATAATAAGCAATCTTCAGTCTTCTGTATAATCTTGCTTCATACTGAGATAGGCCTATTGATTATGGAGAATTGCTTATAAGCCAGCTAATTGATTGTTTCCGGGCGACTTTCTCCTCTATCAGAAAATTGACGAATTTCGATACTTGGCTAATATCATTCTGTAGCTACTTAGCTGCAACTCTTACCATAACCCAGGGGACCTTACACTGTAAAATACGTGCAAGTTAACACCAAAAGAGATGGCAGTTCATCTGCCACCTCTTTTGGTGTTAACTTACACCTTCTTTCTTACTAAATTAACTTGAGGTCCAGCATTTCTCAAGAGATAAATGTTAAACATTTCTACCTGAAATTGATATAGTTATTCTCCTGATCCAAACAATCGAAAATAATATCGTGTTAAGCAATTGAAAGGTGACACCAAATCAGTGGCAGTTTAGCTTCCGCTAAATTGGGTGTCATTTGATTTGATTATTTAACATTTTTTGGCGGAGGTATTTTTATGTTTAATGCAATTACAGTATATGTATTGTGTTGTTTTTATAGCTTATTCAACAGCATAAAGTTAATGCTCAGATTACATGTAGAAGATATATAAACAAGGTCTACACTACTGTCGAAACAATTTTATGTGACTATATAAGAGTCATTCTATTATGGCTAGACTAGCCCAGAATCACCTTTTCAGATGATAGACCTTTAGACTATTTAGATATTGACAAAAATACAAAGACGATAAGACAGGCATCTCCAGGAGCAGATCATCACCAGAAGAAGTGGGAGGGTGGGGTAGAAAAAAATCAGTCCTGAGGATCAACGTTTGGCATCATGAGGCTTTTACTTGCTCAACGTTGATTTTTTTGCTAAAGTGCATGAGTACCTAACCACAATATATGCTAAACTACAAAAGACACCCATCAGTCACTTTTTGGAGCAATTATGGAAAAATAATTAAGAAATGAAAATATATTTTATATAATTTTTTAACAATCAATTCTGCATCAAATAATTGAATAGTGTTACAGTTTTGATCAAACCTGTTCATGCTTTACGCCAGTGTGTAGACAAGGTGTCATTTCTAAAAATGACACGTTTAAAACAATTGGTTTTCACTCAGTTCTTGGCCAAATCAGTTCACTTCGTCCAAAAAACGGTATGTCCCTCTCTGACGAGGCAATCAAGTGTGTGCAGAACACAAAACAAATCGTGTTAGTTAAGTAAGCCCGGATCTCAATCCCATAGTGTAGCTGTGGGATGAGCTCTAGCGACGCATCCGGGATCGTTCAGTGCAACCATGGAATCTTTGACAGTTTCAGGTTGCTCTCCATTAAGCAAGGGCACAGATTCCCAAGAGCGTTGTGCCACGTTACGTGCTTTGGATTCGACCTCGTTATGATGCAGTTATTGCTGTTGGAAAGATTCATGTCCGTTATTGACGAATTTAACTCAAGTGAACTGGTTTACACGTGAACGAGATATCCATTCTCTAGTTTTGTTATTTTTGAAAATGTCCCCATATCTAAACACTGGCGAACAGAATGAACGGATTGCAGTAAAACTGTAACATTGCTCTATGAACAGATGTAGAACTGATTGTTCAGGAATATGGCATAAATATATTTTCATTTTTAAATTCTGTTTTCCATAATTGCCTCGACTACGACTGATGGGTTTCTTTTGTAGTTGAGTATATAAGGTGAGAATTAGAGCTGTTCATAGAGGAGCATGTGACCAAAAGTAGCCAATCAGGGGACTATCAATCTAAACTTAGACTGATGTCATTTGTAAATATAGATTTGTCATTTGTAAATATATATTTCTGGTATCCCAGTCTATCTTGTTTTAAAATTAAGCTTCTTTAGGTTCCAGAATACGCCAAGTGATGCAATATTACATGAAGTCGTCACTTTGCCTTTGCTAGACCATGTGCAGGAATTCCAATACAACAAATGGACACATACAGTCTGCAGTGGCAATTTGAGTAAGATTACATGGGTAAGATAAGAATTTCTAGCTTTGTGCATGCAAGCATCAAAGGCTCTAGTGAGTCTGTGCATATGAACAGGCTCATCTAGATCTCAGTTGTTCCACAATGGGATAAGTACTAAAATATCATGTTCTGACCCAATTACGGTATATTGAATAACCTATTATTGATCTCGTTATATACGGAATGAAAGCATTCTACTGACTTGCTTTGTTTTCCAAAGATAGAGTAATGCAGTCAGCCCTACGTTTAAAAAGTAGCAAAGAATATAGATATTTTCCTTGATTCCCAAACTTGTGTTCAAAGAACCGACAATTAATCGACATTGATTTCTTACAGACAGAAAAAAAGTATTTATAAATTGCCTCTTACCTCGGATACTGAGTCCGAGCTCATACCCAGGCGATAAGGGTGCAGGGTAAATCTTAACTGAAAGCTTACACCAAAAGGGGTGGCATCTGGGCTGCCTTTTTATATATGCATCTTTGTTGACAAGATCTAGATTGAAATTGTTACCTGGCAATATTTGCATATTGGTAACAGAGTTACGGCCCTGATTGATGTCAGACTCAATATCTTTAGAACAAACGGATAGAATTTCACCACATTTTATTATGCATTCATATTGAGAATGTTTAGATTGGAATTGCTACCTGGTATTTTTCGCAAATTTGAAACACAGTTATGGCCCTTGATTGATGTCAGAATTTCATTTCTGCTCAGTTAGAACAAACGGACGGAATTTTACCTAATTTTGTATATGCATTGATATTGACACGATCTAGGTGATTTTTTTCAAATTGGCAGCAGAGTTATGGCCCTTTATTGATGTTGATTGGGATTTTTTGCAGACTTGGCCTTTTTCACAGCATTAAAAAAGCGCTGCGGCAGTGCTATAGTCAGACCCTCTGACAATTCTAGTTTTTTTACAGTGCAGCGGACTGTCAACTCAAGTTGACGCTAATAACAGAAAGGTCAGTTTTCTCCACAGAAATAGGCCTATTTACGAGGGTAATTGATTCTTAGGAAGATATACAGGCTCTTAGGATGCTTGCAATTGCGCTGATAAGATTTTAGGACAAGATGAAGAGAGTCTTTAAAGAGCATCTGATCAGACAGACTAGATTAAAAATCAGCCGCGTCACAGCTAAGTCTGTCTTCTGGACCAAGAGCCTGCGTCAGATCAAATTCAAACTTTGTGATGGCACCAGCTGAAACTTGGTTGTGTTCAATAGTACACTGTAAAACCTGTGTAAAACGGCCTCTCTCAAAAAGACCAAAAATAATTTTTCAAGATTAATGATCACTTAAATGCAGGTCAAAAGTATTGCAGAATGCTCCGAGTGGAGCATTCTGCAATACTTTCGAGCTTCATTAAGCTACCAGTTGTTATTACGATCTTTTTTTAGTCTTATTTTGAGTGACTATTTTATGTAGTTTTTAATTTACACTGTAAAAAAGTGAAACTTTACACCAAACTTTACACCAAATTTGGAGGCAGTTGAACTGCCACAGAACTTAGTGTAACCATTCCACTGCTTTAAAAACTATGTTATGTTCAATCGATTGTTTTGAATAGGCGGGTGACTACAATAATAACAGGTAGGAATATTTAAATGTATGTGTAAGTTTACACCAAAAGAGCCGGCAGCTTAACTAACAATATAGTTTACCCATATACTGTATCTTTTGGTATTTTTTTTTATAATTTTGACGACCAACTCATTTAATTCAAATAACTGACAACTCATATCAAAGAGAAACTCTAGTCTATTGAGCCCCTGGATTCCCATATCCCTAAGTATCCCATATAGTAGAGCAAACGAGAGCTCAAAAGTCGCCTCCTTAAGGACTTTTAGGTGCCCTCTCTGTTAACAAGTAGTGTTATATACCAAATTGTTTGTTAGCATCCCTAGTTTCAGAAAAACAATGATGTCGGTGTCGGAGTCGCGTACTTACAGAGTTATGGCCCTTGAAAGTTACCTACCCTTAACACTCTTTAGAATGATTTTAGGGTATAAAATGAGCATAAAATATGCTTGTTTTGCTTGAAATAACCAGTTTTACGTATTTTCGTCTGAAGTTTGAATCAGAAACGGAAAATATGTCATAGATCTATTCATTTTACCCGATAAAAGAGGGGATTGGGATGGATGCCTTGTGTAGCGGGCCCTGACGGCGCCGGCGTCGGTGTCATCACTAATGTAGGTGTGACCCTTTGATAAATGTTTAATATCTCCTGATTGGGTGATAGGATTTTATCGAAATTTTCAAGGATACAGCATCTAGGTATGATAAATAGTCGACTAGGGTTAAATGACCTTGACCTCATTTTCAAGGTCAACACAGAGAAAAGTTTGCTAAATTTATGCCAAAAATTACTTAAATTCACGTTATCTTCGGAGTAGGTCAGCGGATTTTAACCAAATTTGCAAAATTTTAATAACTAGACATGGCAAAATAACAGTAAAGTTTATGAGACCTTGACCTAATTTTCAAGGTCACAGTAGAAAAAATGCTAAATGTAGGCGAAAAGTCACTTAAATTCACATTATCTTCGGAGTGGGTTGTGGATTTTGCCCAAATTTTGATGAATCTAATGCATGGACATGGCAAAAAGTTAAAAAAGTTTTGGAGACCTTGACTTTATTTTCAAGGTCACATTAGAAAACCAAATTGCAAAGTTTAGGCCAAAGATACTTAAATGCACATTATCTTCGGAGTGGGTCAGTGGATTTTACCCAAATTTGCATGAATTAAATATCTGGACATGACAATAAACCGATAAAATTTGGAGACCTTGACCTTATTTTCAAGGTCACATTAGAATAAAAACTGCTAAATTTAGGGCAAAAAATACTTAAATGCACATTTTCTTCAGACTGGGTCAGCTGATTTTGTCCTAAATTGCATGAATCTAATACATGGACATGGTAAAAAGCTGATAAATGTGAGAAGACCTTGACCGTATTTTCAAGGGCACATTAGATATCGAAATTGCAAAATTTAGGCCAAAAATACTTAAATGCACATTGTCCTCGGAGTGGGTCAGTGGATTTTACCCAAATTTGCATAAATTCTATATACGGACATGAGAATAAGCAAAAGGAAAAAATTGAGACCATATTCTTACTTTCAAGGTCACATTAAAGTAAAAACTGCAAAATTTAGGGCAAAAATACTTAAATGCACATTATCTTCAGATTGGGTCAGCTGATTTTCCCCAATTTGCATGAATCTTATACAAGGACATGACAAACCTCATCTTCAAGGTCACATTACAAAACGAAGCTGCTAAATTTAAGCCAAAAATACTTAAATACACATTATCTTTGCAGTGGGTCAGCGGATTTTCTCCAAACTTGCATGATTTTAAAATCTGAACATGGCAATAAGCCTTTAATTTTTTTGGGGACCTTGAGCTTATTTTCAAGGTCACATTAAAAATTGCTTGATTTAGGTGAATAATTACTTAAATGCACATTATCTTCAGACTGGGTTAGCGGATTTTACCCAAGTTCACATGAATCTAATACATGGACAATGACTAAAAGCTGCTAAAATGTTTGGGACCTTAACCTTATTTTCAAGGTCACATTGGAAAAGAAATTTCTAAATTTAGGCCGAAAACCTTTAAATGCACATTTTCTTCGATATGGTTCAACGGATTATACCCAAAATTGCATGATTTAAAACCTAGACATGACAAACGTTGATGCGGTTTTGTAACCTTGACCTTATTATTCTCAAATTTAGGCTATAACTAATTAAATGCGCATTATCTTCAGAGCGGGTCAGCGGATATTCCCTAAATTTGGATGAAATCAATATCTGATTATGACAAAAGATGATAAAGTTTTTGGGACCATTTTCTTATTTTCAAGGTTACATATGAAAAAGCTGCTAAGTTTAGGCAAAAGTTATCTTATTTGCGAGGAGTCGGCCGATGTTTCAAAGTTTACCAAATTTGTATGAACAGGTAAATAGTGGATTGTATTATGGGAAGCTTGACTTTAATTTCTATGTCAATGAAGAAAAAACCCTGCTTAATTTAGACCAAAGGTACTTAAATGTACATTATCACTTGAAGCATGTTAGCAGATTTTAATGGAGTTTGCATGTCTGCAACACCTGGACATGATTAAACTCCGACTAGGTTTGGTGAATTTGACCGAATTTCAGAGTTACTGCAGAAACAGTACTGTCTTATGTTTGCTCAAAATATAGACTGTGGGTTCGCATCAATGAGTTGGTCTAAACGAGTACACACAATTTATGTTTTCTATCAAAATAAGAAAATTATTTTCGAACCCTTTAACTCCGGGGATGACTTGACTGATCAATTGTTTGTTGCAACCATTCAAATATGCAACGAGCTGGTGTTTTTATGTCTGCAAAATCATTTTGTGAGTGTTTCAATCTTTGTGAAGCAACTAGGTTCGCTATTATCGAATTTAAGTTCAATATTAAACAAGAGGGCTCTTGGGTCCTTGGTCGCTCACCTGATATGACCATTCGTAAGGTCAGGGAAAAGCATAATCACTCCCAACATTACAGCTGTCAATATTCGATGTATCTGTAGTTTTAATAAAACTTTGGTTTTGAACGTGTATATGTAATGTTAAGGAATGTAAAGATAAACCTCAGTGGATATTAACATTTAAACCAAAGTGAATCAAATCAGGTCAATGGTTAATGGATAACAGTTCCAGGCAGACAGATGGACGCAAATGAACAGACAGAGACATATCAAGGCTTCAGACTCAGATTCAGACGAGAAGATGTGTTTTATGTTTTCCCTATAATTAGCCAATGTAAATATTGTAACCCAAGGACAGAGCCACTTTTGGCCCCAGTGCCATAATTAGAACAGACTTGGTAGACGTTTACTAGGTAATGCTTCATATTAAGCGTCAAGGTTCAATGCTTTGTGTATTTTTTTCAGTTTGAAAGTAAGTAATGGTGCAAAGATCAGGAATCGATACAATCAAGTACCACACCTGACCCAGGATACCAATGGGAAAGTGACAAACTCACAGAAGACACCACAAACGAGAGCCAAGAGGTCAGCCATTTCCCAGCAGGTGACCACAAAGCACATATAAACAGACGCGCACAAAACATAGCAAACACAAGACAGAACAAAAACATAAAAGATCCACAAAAGAAGTACCGCCTTGGAACGGTCAGTAAAATATTTTACTGGAGGGCTTAAACCGGTTTAACGGCGCCAACCTCACCCTTAATTCAGTCTATTTTAGCCCATTTTAGCTAAATACATGTATAAACGGGAATAAAACCATTTAAATAATTAAATTTATGAAGGCCATATATAGATCATCCCTGTAAAGTTGGGTCAAAATCCACCAAATAATGCAGGAGAAGATGTCTTTGAAGCAATTGTTGACGACAGACAACAGCTCAATTTGAGTAAATGGTTCAGGTGAGGTAAAATATTTTGTCTGCTCACCTTGACCCAGTTTTTGGAAAACAATATGACTGAGTAAACAGACCATTGATGCAAGAATGTGTCTGCATTTATTTAGAAAAGACGCTCGAAGGTAGCTTTAGTGTTGACTTTAATGCCACTATTAACCCCCAAACGGAACATACCAGAGTTTTTATATTTTCGATAACGTCAATTGTTCAATCCTAAAGACCGTCTAACTCTCCAAAAGGTTCGAATTTGTGAGTAATGCAGGCGAAAAAGGTGGGTAGGGTACGCCTACGTTTTGCAATGAGCCAAACAAACGAATTTAAACTTTGATATTAATCATAAGAAGTGATAAGTTTGTAATCAGGGGATAAAACTAATCTTCAAAGACATGAGTCCTACCTTTGGTCGTTCACAACAACAGATAGAATCAAGACGCAAATGTTAATAGATACAAGAGTTTAAACACCTTTGTCGAGAATGACCTTGACGTCAATGTCCAATAAAGTATTTTTAAACACAAAATAGTAACCCAATTATATATTTAAATGTACATAGGTAGAAGAAGATTCCTTTCGCAAGTCCAAAAGAGTTAAAAAAAGAATTTCATTATGGTATGCACAAATAAGTGGGTGGGGTATTTCCATGTTCTCCTTGCTCTTTTGGGCCGTTTGAACTTGCTATCATTGATAACTGCTATGATTTTGTGTAGCACAGATTTTGGTCCCACTACAGAAATGTGACTTTGAAACTTTGGACCGAATTAAAGTAGAGTATGTTTTAAATTGGACTGCCATTTCGTCTGAGTTTTTAAGCGTAATTTAAATGTTGTACTTTGAATGCCAGCTGATATAGTTATAAACCTAATTTTGTGGTGAAATTCGCCTATTACACATCTAAAAGTATTTGTTACAAGAAAAGGTGCAAAAATACGAATTTGTTTTAACAATAACAATTAGTTTCATGTTAGCACAATAATCGCTTCTACAGCTTAAGAGTGGGTGGGGTACTTTCATGTTCTCCTTGCTCTTTTGGGGGCATTTGGGCTTGCTATCATAGGTAACGGTTATATTTTATGTAGCACAGGATATGGTCTCGCTATAGAAATGTGACTTTGAAACTTTGGACCGAATTAATAGAAGGTCTGGTCAAAATTGGAAGAGCATTTGTTTTCTGACAGTTTTTAAACATAAATTTTGTACTTTAAATGCCTGCCAATATAATTATAGACTTCAGTTTGTTATTAAATTTTCCTATCATACATTTTAAAGTATCTTCAACAAAAACATATGCAAAAAATTGTGGGTCCGTTTCATAAATCACAATTTGTTTTCCTTTTAGCATAATAATCGCCTCTCAAGCTTTGAAACTTGGTGGGATATTTCAAGGGCAGATAACTCGACAAGTACACGGAACCAAATGCGATATCATTGGTTTTTATAAACCGCAGATATTGGCTGTAACTTTGGTATATGACTCAGTTTGCGAAATGTTTACACCATAGGAAGGGAAGCTAGAAACATTCATCTAGAAATGAGAAATTAACTAGTTCAAAAACTATGCTATTTGTTATAAACAGGTCCAAGTTCGAAAAGAGAGCTTCAGTATCAAAGGTATTTGCCTTATTTAACTGAGGTTTTAATAGGATATATTTGACTTACCATTTGTTTGAAATAAGGATTATCTTGATTTAGAGTTCAATGCTGCAACAACATGGGCTTGATTATTGTCAGAAAGAGACAAAATGAAGTCTCTCTGATAGCAACACAAACATAAATCTGTAACATTAAGTATCCATTGTCATATCTTAAATTGGCCCATAAGATTTCGAGTTAAATCTTGTCAAAATATTGTGGATAATGGAGAGGAACTCAAGCCCTCTAGAATAACATTGAGGTCAAGGTCAAATACATCTATTTTTGTACGCAAAATACTGATCCATTTATATATTTATAAAGATACAAGATGGTTCTATTTAAAAAATCCATAATGGTGTGAAATAAGAATTTCTTTTTTATACATAAAAAAAGTGGGTGGGGTACTTGCATGTTCTCCATGACCCTTTGGGACATTTGATCTTGCTATCATATGTAAATTTTATAACTTAATGTAGCACAAATTGTTGTGTTGCTATAAAATGTGAACTCGAAACTTTGGACAGAATTAAAGGAGAGTCTGGTTAAAATTGGAATAGCATTTTTTCTGGCGCATTTTCTATAAATAAATGTGTACATTAAAAGTAAGGTGATATGGTTAAAACATGATTGTGTGATGAAATATACCTATTACATATCTGAAAGTATATTTTGAAAGAAAATATGCAAAAATTGCCGATCAATTTTAACAACCACAATTGGTTTTCATTTTAGCACAATAATCGCTGCTCCAGCTTTAAAAGTGGGTGGGGTACCTACATGTTCTCCGTGCCGTTTTGGGACATTTAAACTTGCTGTACTAGGTAACTGTTACAATACTTACGTAGCAAAGATTTTGATTTCGCTATGGAAATGTGATTTTGAAACTTTGGACCGAATTAATAGAAAGTCTGGTTAAAAATGGAAGAGCATTTTTTTCTGACAGTTTTTTAAACCTAAATTTTGTACTTTAAATGTCAGGAAATATAATTATAGACATTATTTTGTAATCAAATTTGCCTATAATACACTTAAAAGTATCTACAACAAGAAAATATGTAAAAAAATGTGGATCCGTTTCATTAATTTCAATTATTTATCCTTTTAGCATAATTAACTCTTCTCAGCTTAAAAAGTGGGTGGGGTATTTCAAGGGCAGATAACTCGATAAGTACATGGGACCAAATGCGACATCATTGGTTTTCATAAACCGCAGATATTGACTGTCACTTTAGTATATGACTCAACTTGTTAACAGAGAGGGCACCTAAACTCCCTCTCAGCGCCTTGATATTTGCAGAACTAATATTCCTGAAAAGAAATTGGCAAATATGACCAAAATTCACACAAATTCGGAAAGCTTAAGTTTGTATTACCATATCCCTAAAATACTTTGAATTTTCCCAAAAGTATCCCATATCCCTATTATATATTAATTATTTGACCTATCCCTATATTCCTAAAACCCCTTCCAGGCATCTCTATTGGTAGACTGGCTCCAGTCCTTAAAATAATTTTTCATCAATGTGTCATATCATATACTTGTAGCCAGTCTTACTCTGATGGCTCTGTTTTAAGAGCCATCAGAGGTAGACTGGCTACAAGTATATGATATGACACATTGATGAAAAATTGTTTTAAGGACTGGAGCCAGTCTTCTCTATTGAATGTACGAAAAAATCAGACAACTTGAGAGTATTCAGTTCGTAAGGTGGGTTTTCAGTACATGTGACACTTGGCAACTGAGGTCTTTAAGTGATTGTCGTGTGAAGCGGCTGCACTAAGAGTTTCGATTTTTTGCAAGTTGCGTAATAAAATATACTTCAAAGACCTAACAGGGGATAAATATTACATCAAGTGCCGGTATCAGATACTATAATCCCACTTATGCCTGTATTGTCTCGGTCCCTCCTTTCATCATACCCCATAGAAAGAGTCAATGTCTGTTAAAATACCCAGATTATTCCTCGTAAAGAAGCTGATCTTATCTTGTTTTTCTTAAAGGAGATCTAGTTCAAGGGCGTAGCCAGAATACTGTATAATAAAGCTATTGGGTCATTATAAAGGCGGCACCTCGTGAATGCCTTATTAGGACTGATCTATCTTAGACATAGGTAAAGGCTGAACACGAGGAGTGATTTTATTCGAAAGTAGCTGTATCATCTTGCGCCACACAAAACATATTATTTAACCCTTTAACGCCAGCAAAAAGCGAGCCGCGTAGCGCAGTCGCGAGTCTGACTGCAGATCCAGGGGTCGCGAGTTCGATCCCGGCCCGGTCCCATACTTTCGTGGCGACTGATCATGAAATAATTTCAACGGTCATTCTCCTCCCTGCTACTGAATCATTCAAGAAAGGTTGTTGTCAGTTACAAGCGAAAGTATGCGCACGAAGTACTGGTTAACTGTTTGTTCAAGCTTACCCAGGAAAAAGTGTGGTTAGGTGAACTGATCGTCCCGCCATGACCATAGCTGTTGAGCAACAAAATAAACAAACAAACAAATAACGCCTGCGAAAAAAAATGCATCTGAAAATGATCAGCTGGATCTGGATTTACACTGTTTTCGAAAGAGTGAACATACTTTTGCGCTCTGTGATATTATTATGTTGTATGCGGTAGATCTTATCCAATCGTTTGCTCCATATAATGACACGATTGACTTTTTCACACAGCATAGATTGCTAGTAATTTCTAGCCATAAACAAGGTAATAGGCAAAGCTGTTATCGGAATATATTAACAGACTTAACATTGAAGTAAACAAACATTTATTTGCTTCATGACATATTTAAGTTATTTATACAATTTCTATCAAACACTAATTTTTGTGTTTCATTGATAGCTGCAATGCGTTTATAACTACAACGGGTCTTCTATGTAAACTCGAAAGTTAGCTACAGTATATTCCAGAATCTAGCTTGCTTCGCCAGAAACCAGCTGATCATGTGAAACAATTTCAGCTGTCATCGGATTTATCCGATTGTCTCGCTTGGATATTGACCACTCCCGATACTAAATCATAAAAATAAATTATAAATAACTACTAGGCAGGACCCACACTATTTTTCATGTTGTATTAATGGAGTAATGAAAGTAAGAAAGAGGACAAAGATCAGGAATCGATACATTCAAACACCTGAACCAGGATACCAATGGGAAAGTGACAACTTCACAATTAGACATCACAAACGAGAGCTAAGAGGTCAGGCTTTTCCAAGCAGGTGACCACAAGGCATCAATATACAAATGTGCACGAAATAACGTAAATAATCCACAAAGAAGCACCGCCTTGGAACGGTCAGTAAAAATATTTTACTGGAGAGCTTAAACCGGTTTCACGGCGCGCCAACCTCGGCCTTAGTTTAGATGTGGATGAAACAAAGTCGCTGCATTTAGCCAATTTGAGACAGTTCCCTACATTTGTACTTGTTGCATTTATATATTCATCAGGACATGGAGGTACGTTCAAAAATAGTCGACAGTAGTAATGGGAGGCACTCTGGGTACCCAGAGTGCCTACCATTACTACTGTCGACTAGTCTTTGCCGTAAACTGAACTGATCAACGAATCTATAGGTCAGATTGAGGATATGCAACACTACCTGAGTTTTCACTGTTCTCAGTCATGTCCTTTTGTTGGTATTGCTGTACCCATACGAGAGTTGATGCAAGCTAACGGAAGTCATAAATGCAAATGAGGGGCACAATACAACCACATTGACATGTACTGCAATAATGTCTACACGTTTATTACCTTTTATACCCATTTTAATTAAAATGGTGAGAAAAAAAAACAAGAAAACCTCGCGTGCAGATGGTTTCAATATTAATAATGAAAGTTTATTATATTAATAGTGGTTATAGTGCATGCTTCTCAGCCTGGCGTTCCTAGGTTGACTAACTTGATGTGCTACTGGTATTAAAGGTGATCAGGCCAGCCGGGCTACTTGAACCTTTTTTTTTCTTGAACAACAGATAACGGTTTCCGCTTTTTTACCCATTTGAGAGTATGAAAATCCATCATGAGTGTGAGGGTGGGATAGAAAAATTCCATCCTGAGGATCACAAATTGACATCATGAGGTTTGCCAAGTGATGACAAACGATGATCCCGAGGGACAGATTTTTCTATCCCATCCTCACACTAATAATGATATTTTGTGCTCACCATTTAATACTGCATTTTTACAATAAAATAGTTTTCCAGAAGTTCCTGAATAAGCTGAGACGCGACATAACATGGTTACGTCCCTGTAACATAATAATGACGTCACTTGTCTTCCAACGTGCATCTGTTCGATTTTTATCTTTGCCACGGTTGGCATGGAGTAGGTGAGATAAATAGAATGCATCATTGGTGTTCAGTGGGGACGGGAAAATGCCATTCCAAGAGCCCACTGAGGTTTGGGATTTTCCTGTTACCACTGAACATCAGTGGTCGATTATTTTTCTCGCAAACCATGTTACATTTGGCGATGTACTGTATAACGCTTGTTGGTGACGTCACTGAGTTGAAGTTTCTAATGGCGCGCAATGTGAAAAGACCAACGTTTTGTCAGCCAAAATATCGCAACTTGAATTAGCTATTAGACAGCACTTTCAACAATGAAAAAATGGTTATTTCATCAAAATGGATTTAAAAGAACCTTATCAACAACAGTAAGTAAATATGTTTAGGAAAACAAAGTCCTTTTTACATATCGGCAAGACTCCGAGAGGGGAACAGGCTATTCACTTTTTAGTTCTTTTTTGCTTGTTAACGTGTATAAAGTGGACGTGGGGTTTCATATCGTTTTCGTATGATCGCCAACCTTACTTACTGACGGCAATTCGGCGGTCTACGAGAACAATAAGATGCCAGCGGCCTGGTTTTACCATCGAGTGTGTACATGTAACTGCCAAGTACACCTCAGACCGTTTGCAGCACTATATGTCTGGCTATCATTTTCCAACGACGGTTCTATGTTTTAAAATTTTGTCTGTAAGAACCAGACATCCAACATGTCAGTATTCACTGGCATTCCATGTCTGCGCATTCTCTGACTGTACAATAATTCTTTTGAAGTGGGTTTAACAATGCCGTCGGGGTCCATTCAGAACAATGTTACAACTGTCTGAGCTGTCAATCCCTGTCTGCAGTCTATAATACCGACTTGTTTATTGCAATTGGATAATAAAACGGATTTCTGACAAAAACTGCCATTGGCTTTAGCTTTAGAAGGCCATCACGAAATCAAGAAAAGCAAATTTCAAAATTGCTATTAGTCTATGAATCTATGTCTCTAATGCACTTAATCGTTCTTTAAGTCGCATTACCTTGGCGCACTATAATGCACTGAAAAGTGCATGTTTAATATCCCTAGCTGAGAAGAGTGGTTCACTTTGTAAGCAAAATAAAATCATTGCTACTGCATGTAGCTTGTTCACTTGGTTGTTTATAATAGAAGGTTTTCACTATTTGATAAAAGTCCAATTTAGCATGTGTTAAGATACAGATTACATCCTCCAAAGGTAATGTACAAACTGGATAAAAATCCAGCTTTAGCAGAATGAATTGGATTATAATACAGCTTATTATTTGTATTTTTCCTAACAATCATTACCAAGCTTACAGATACCACTGACGACCCTATTAATTCTATGTAAGGAACTTAGTCCCCCTGGGACGAATGTCATTAGAATTTCTGTTTGATCCATGGCGTCAATACTAATAAGGATCGATATCGCCAAAGGTTTCGACCACCATGCAAAATCGCTCAGACTGATTGAGGTTATCATTAACTTATAGATTTTATTTATTTATACTAATTTATAGATTGAAAAAGAGCCGATTGCACGAAAATTGAGCCAGTGCATGAGATTTCCAACAATGTGGTATGCGCGACCAGCAAAGCCTCAGATAAGCCTGCGCATACGCGCAGTCTGATCAGAGCCTTTGCTAGTCTCTTGAATATTCTATGATTGTTAAGCTACTGACTGAACACCATTTGGAGTTTCTAAGCTTATAAGGAGGCTGCAGAGGCTCCTCCGAGTCTACACTTGTCAAAATGTCAAATTGATGGAAATCTCATGCCACGGCTCATTAATGTTATGCTCACTGCACAACCCATCCTGCTCTGGGCCTACGTTCTTCGTAGACAACTATCAGTTTCACCTCACAATGTAATCCGGTCATTCTGTGAGCCATTGTCCCAAAGAAATCAAACCAGAAGCACTGAGACATAGCATGCGGTTGGATGATGGACACCAAACCGTCCTCATGATCAACTCACATGAGTATGAAATTTGTTTGACATAGGAAATACATTTCAAAATGACAATGGTTTGTCTCTACTATCAAGCGAATTTAAATTACACTGGATTCAGATCAAGAATTTTTAATCATATTGCATGTATACAAAGAACCTTTCTCAATGATATATTTTTTCTGCATTGATTTTATCCATTACTAAATATTGTGGGTCCGCAAAAGACAGTTCCTTTTATGTACCCACAAATCCACAAAAGACAGTTCCTTTAAGTACTCACAACATCTCTCTCTCTCTCTCTTTCTCTCTCCCTCTCTCTCTCTCTCTGACAAAAGAACACAAAGTTGCTCATCAGCTGCGACAAGTTTTATCAGCCGTTAAACTTAATTTGTTGCCCATTCTGAGAGACTTGACTCTACAGCTTCCGTGGTCATCTTTTATTTTGCGACCGCAGTCCAAGAATAAACCAATTTTGTGGCAAATTAAAGGATCTTCGCTAAAAGCCATTTGCAATCAGTCCTCCTCTGTACCGATACTCAAGGCAAATAGAGAGTCGGGAACCAGAAAGACCACCTGTTTAGATAGGTTACAGTGAAGAATCAGATCATTATACGCAGACGCAGAAGATTACCAGAAACTCTAAGTGTCCATTTGATCAAATATCTTAACTTTTTATCATTTGGAAATGCGTTTCAATGACTAAACAAGTGCATACTATATTTGATTGTGACGCGGCTTGCAAGATATTTATTAAGGCAGCGATGTCCAATTTGTCATTGATCGAGGAGCCTTTAAGCTGGAGTTAATAAAATGTTACAGCTTAGGTAAACTTGTATACAGGAATATCTGCAAACAATATAGCAGGAAATGAGCATTTCTGTAAGCTTGAAACTTAAGCAGAGCTACACCTTCCTGTTTCAGCCCTGGAACAGGTCACATGACTCACGTCACATGAGAAAACAGTATTCTGTGTGTAAGACTAGATGCGCCTAAACCAAGCTTTCCCAGGATTATAGTGTTTCTTGGAGTGACATGAGCCCACGGGGATGGGGGAGGGGCACTAGCTATATAATTGTGGGTAGGGACGTGCCAATGAAAGGTCTGTCTTGAATGGGGGTATGTTTCAACACTAAAACTCTAGGAAGAGATTCAAAATTATCAGTTACCATTCATATTAACTGCAGCGTTGCACGTTGTCTAATAAACTTTGTCTATCTCACGGCGTGTGCTTTTATCAGGTCATGATTTAAATGACGTCGCCGAATCGACACAAAAATCGATCATGAATCAACTAGGTAAGCTGATTAATAGAATACCAGGTTAAGGTCTTTTGATATCATGTTTGCCAGGCTCTGCTTTGAGAACGCATGTTGAATCGCTCGGCAAGCCTCGCGATGTCAACAAGCGTTCTCAAAACCTTGCCTGATTAACTTGATATCAAAAGACACTCACTTAGTATTCTCTTTATATCGGCCTGGAAAGGTTTTCATGCCTGTCTTGATATGAGTTGTTAAAATGTTAAAATAAAAAGGACAATAATAAAATAAAAGATCACAATGAAAGAGAAAATAGAAGTCAGAAAAGCAGATTGGAACACTAATGAGACCATGAATTGTTTTTCTACGATTGGGAATGGGGATGTTTGTTTTTTAAGCAAACTTTTATCTGGAAAGGGGTCTAAATCGTGTCTGGAAAGGTGATCACAGGATTCTCTAAGCATATCCCACCAATTTTGATAATGAGTGCTCCCCCTCCACCCTGGGGAAGAGTGCTGTAGATGTCTCGGCTTAACTCTTTCCTTACTAACGCCGACTTTTGTCATCTTTTTTTTTATTTATATCTTTATTAAGTTTACCAATCGAATAGTACAATTATATGCATAACACTTAAATATATACAGTAAATAAAGTGTAAACTATATTACTAAGTGCTCTAATAGGAATATCAGACTGGCATGCTTGACAATGAATATTTAAATTAAAGAAAGAAGTAAAGAAGAGGTAAACATAGATAGGAAAAGAAAATATGTATCTGTGACGTACTCATCTGTAGGCATTTGTATAGTCAGATAGTTTATCTTTTGACTTATAATATTGTTGATGGTGTTCAGAGGCTGGTCAAATATTTTATAGTCCATATAAATTTAATTGCAGGTCTCTAAAGGAGTCCTTCATTTGGATTAAGATTTATTAGCTGACTTCTCGACGTTGATTTTCTCTACAAAAGTTTTATTCTATATAAAATCTATACTTATCTAAAGAACATCTTATATAATTTGGAGTAATTGCCAAATTTTCCTGTGAACCTCTAGTTTAACTTTGGAAAATGCTATACAGTATATTCTTCTATTTCTCATGTTTGATTCAATAATTGTAGAAAGCCATTTTACATTTGGTCTTTGTAATTTTTACTTTGAGTTAAAAATGTAATATTTTACTAGAAGAACAATAAAATCAAACACTAATTGTTTGCGCTTGTTTTTATAAGAAACTCCAAAGCTTAAATTCAAATAACTTAAAGCTGCATAGTCTGTAACTTTTGATCTTTTGATTTGAGAAATAATGTTTCAATTTTTCAAGAACACAGTAAAAAAACTAAAATTCAGGTATACATTTTACCAATTTTGTAAATCTTAACAAATTATCAGCATCAAAACAACAGCAATTATGTTAAAAATTAACTGTTTATAATTATTGGAGGGACGCAAATAATTACCAACAAGGGAAAACACCTGTTTTAATAAGACAATTCATTTTTCCGCTATAGTGAACAGATTTATTGTGAAAACATAACTTAATTCTACTTTTACAAATGATTCAAAAAGAAAAGATTGTTTTCCAAAAAATATTGATAGATGCAGACTTAGTCTCTTTAATATTGTTAGAATTCAGTATTTCCTGAAGTTTGGACCGCAGATCCTGTTTATACGAACATTGCCAAAAATGATGACCATTTGTTTCTTCTTGCATTGAATAAACAGAGTTTTCAACCCATATTTTTAACCTGTACTTATCCAATGAGGAAAACCCTTTGTTGTGGATAACTCGAGGGCTAAACCTTCTATCACTTCCATTTTTTTTGGGCAAATCTTCATTAAGACTGTCCGAGGTCCTTAACTTCGTGGACATTAGAAGAAATATGATAGTGAATGAGTAGGGATCACTGGAACACCTATCAAGACCATTATTGATTCTACTGGAACATCTAAACAACTTCTTAAAGAGACTAAGTCTGCAACTATGAACATTTTTCGATTTTTTTTTAATTTTCGGTTTAAATCATTTGCAAAAGTAGAACTAAGTTATGTTTTCACAATAAATCTGTTCACTATAGCTGAAACTGCACGGAAAAGTGAATTATCTTATAAAACAGGTGTGTTTTTCTCTTGTTGGTAATTATTTGCGTCCCTCCAATAATTATAGACAGTTAATTTTAACATTAATGATGTTATTTTGATACTGATAATTTGTTAAGATTTACGAAATTGGTATAATGTATATCTGAATTTTAGTTTTTAACTGTGTCCTTAAAAAATAGAAACATTAGTTCTAAAATTAAAAGATCAAAAGTTACAGAATATGCAGCTTTAATGATTAATTGTAGTAGGCATCTTGGACAAATAATTGCTGCTTCTACTATGAATAAAGCTGCTGACACGTGTGATATTATATTGTCTTCAATATTGTGAGGCAACTGTCAAGAGTCAATGTAGATGAAGTGGAGATAAGCCACACAAAGAAATCAATAGGGCACTGAGACAAGAATGAAGAAACGCATGACAGTTTGAGAAACGTCATGAGAAAGTCATGTTTCAGAGTCTGCAACTAAGTAGGCCACAACCTGCCTGATCAGTAACAGGCAACGCTGGTGATTTAAAAGTTAGTCAAAGTAAGAAAGAGGGCAAATATCAAGAATCGATACAATTAAGCACCACACCTGACCCAGGACACCAATGGGAAAGTGACAACGACACAATTAGACATCACAAACGAGAGCCAAGAGGTCAGCCTTTTCCCAGCAGATGACCACAAGGCCCCACACAAGGCATCAACAAACAGACGTACATGAAAGCATTACAAAACAAGACAGAAATAACATAAATGATCCATTTCTTGCTTTCAAACTCTCAGATGTTGAATTTATCATGCTAATAAATGTCAAATGCCAATACTTGTTGGCATTTTAACATTTATGAGCCTGATAAATTTCATGTATGAACAAAGTTTTATAACTCCGCGCGTGATAAGGAACAAGCAGCATCGATAATTTAAAATTTAGTCAAGGAAAGTATGTGAATTTAATATCTGTTAAAATATATGCATTACCAGGACAATGCATTAGATTCGAAATCTGAAGAAGTATGTCATTTACGAATCTTTCAGTTGGGCCATATCTGAACGATACTACTTTGGTTATTCTTACAAAAATGGTAGAAGATGTAGTGCCTGATATAAGGGGTGCAATGTAAAGTTTGATGATGACGATGATTATGGTGTTGGAGGTTTGTAATTATTATCATTTATACCACTATCACGGCAGAGTTTGACTGTAACCCACAAGCGGCTGCTAGTCTAATTTATAGAGTGTTTGTGAGTTTCTGTTAGACCCAATACTTGGCTGAGATTGGTCATGACCATTTTGTCAAATCGATCAAATAAATGATTTGCCAGAATAAGAGTGAACATGTTAAAACAGTGATGTTAAAAGTATGCGGCAAACTGCTTTTTGTGCACTAAATACTTGACTCACAAGCCACACTTCTGGTTAATTAATATACATGTATATCCTATATATCGTTTGCTTAGAAACATGTGAACGTTTAGGCTGCGATCCGCGTATCCCAAGAACATTATTGCTAAGCATATTATTCTCTTTTCCCTTTGGGTCTCTGTCTCCAAGTGAAAATTGTGTTATTCACTCCTGGGGGTTTCCAATTAGGTAGCTATTGTCCACCCCTGCATGAATTATTACATTCTGCAATCTTTCAATACATAAAGGTTTTCTTGAAGCATCATCAATATTCTTAGCATCTCTTTGATCTTGTCTTCAATAGCAGAACTGTCATCAATTAGGTAACAAGATAATTGATGATATCTCCTGCAAGGTGTCCTAAACGTATTACTAAGATTTCATTTGCCCATTTCGGGAAAGGCTGTCTTATTGCTGAGGAAGAAAGAACGTTAATTACTGAATTTGATTGCGTTCTTGATTTGGGTTATGCCTGTGTTTGTCGACATAGGTTGGCCCAGAGTGGGACTAGGGGTCCGGACCCCCCCCCTCTTTGGAGGTCTGGTCCCGTCCCCCTGCAAAATCACAAATCTACCCAGCCAGTATTCAATTGTTGGCCCATCATCAACCCGCGAGCGAAACGCCATTCAAATAATGTTGCGCTGGCGGGCCAATGATGACATGTTTTATAAGTTATATACTGGGTCTTCGTAAGTCTTTCTGTCAGAAAGCAGAATACCGCTTAAGCCAGTGCTTGGGAGTGTGAGAATTGTTACACTTTCCATTAGTTCTCATGAACAGACCATAAAACCGAGTTGGCTGTTTTCTAATATTGTAGGTTCTCTCAATTTCTGAAGGATCTGTTTTTCCAGATTATTTATACTTAGGAATACTGGCCCCCTTAAGCCCCTCCTCCTGTTGATGACTGTAAACTATGGTATAGCCTGGATGAGAAAATCATATTTAAATTATAACTTACTTGCCTTTTGTGGATTGAAAATTCTTGCACACCGGATAAGGATATCTAAGATTTTGCCCTGGGATAGAAAATCTTATCTTACTCATGCTATCTTACCCAGGACGTCAAGTAACGTCATCGTTTGAAATTGCATCTTAGACTATTCAGGGACATCTGAAAGCTGATCTTAAAATAGATAAATTAATTGAAAAAAACAGTGGTGAGCAAGAAAAAGAATCCATTATTCGCGTGAGGGTAGGATAGAAAAATCTGTCCCGGGGATCGCCGTTTTGCATCACGAGGCTTGCCGAGTGATGCCAAACGGTGATCCCGAGTGATCACGAATGATAAATTCTTATAATCTACATCGCAAAACAGGGACGAAAAACAAAAACCCACACACAATGGGAGCAAAACAAACGATAAACCAACACCAACAGAATCGCCGCCTTGGAACGGACAGTTTGTGTCAGATTTGATCATGCTGAAAGTGCCATTTCCTAGCAGAGATTAGATAATATCTTCATGTTGACTGTAAACAGTGCCTACGCAGATTAATGTTTGGCAAAGTTCAAAGAGAGGTGTTCCGGGCCTTAATGACTTGTTTTTGACAAAGCATTACACTGTTTGACTAAAAAACATTTGTGCATTTTATGGCTATTCAACAAAACAAAACAAAACTGTTTATGACGTCATTGCTCTTTAATGCAACTGAATTATGACTGTATCCAATATCAGCACTAGCATTATAATGTGTTAAAAGCACAACCTTCGGTTAAATTTTCACAGTTTCAATTCTCAATTAATTTTGCACACCACCAGTGCTGAATGCAGACTTGAAGTTATACTGTGCTTGTTCAGTCTGACCCGTGTATCCTTTTGAGGCACATGGCCGTAATATTAGGACCAATTGTTTCTGTCTAAGATATAGTCTCGTCGTAAAAGCAATCACATACAATCTCAGAAACTTGACAGATCTTATAACACTTATCAGAGTTCACATAAACGTCTTTAAATAGACCGAAATGTCAGTGGTGAAGGCACGAAATTGAATAATTTGCCTTCTGGGCCGTATGTCATGAACAATTAATCAATCTCTGAGGGCCGGAGACATGAGTTGAATTGGAGATTTAGCGTTTCGAGTCCAAGTCTGGTAGCTGATCTTGACCCTTGTCATGCTTGATATCTTTATATATAGGGGATCTTACATGAGTGCTCCTCTTGTTGCTCATGTTGTATTGATTTTATAAAACGAGTTGGGGAAAAGAGATAACATGCGAGGCTTGCCGAGCATTTTATTTCTTTTTCGCAACGAGCTTTACAAGAGCACGAATGTTAGATTATATTTATCAGATGACATAAAGAATACTTTGAAATCTCATTTCTGTCGCAAAAAAACGTTATATTTTTGTCATTATGTACGCAACGTTATTATGGACGTCAAAACGTTTCCCGTTAATTTGTAAACCTCTAGTGGTTTATCGATTTTATTGCATGGCGCTATTTCAATCCCAGACGCGACGCCATATGATAAACAACATTGCTCCCCAATTTGTATTCCGCTAACATGCAGCTTTCCAGTTGCAAGCATGCAATTTCAATCAGTGTTCAAAACAGTGTGGAGTCTGATGAAAAAGTACGTGAGTATGACCAGTAAATGTCACAATCACATACAACAGGCCAAACACATGGCACCGCGAGGAAGAGTTAAGGAGAGATAAAGGTGACTTGACATTCAGAACACAATTAAAGTAAAGCAAACAGCTCTCTCTCTCCCTCAGCAAGAAGAAAGCACACAAAGTACGACAAAACAAAACAAAGACCGAACACTTAACCCCCAGAAACAATAAAAGGGAAGCCAGCTGATCTGGATATTTAAAAAAAGATCTATTCGAATTATCAGGACAAGGGTCAACTTCAAAAATGGTTATAACATGTTGCATGGCGGGGTAGCAGTTACGACGCTCTGACGTTGCTGTGCGTGACCATTAGTAAATCAATATGATTTCATTGTGCATTAGTACAGCAAAGTCACAGTACAGCCTGCACATCCTCGCAGTCGGTTTTCAATGTGTGACATAAGCAGGTTAGTATAAGCATACTCTTTCAACTGAATAAGATAAACATAAAAGTTACAAGAACGGAACCTGGGCTCAGCAGAATAATGGGTAATATAACTGATATTGGTCATCTAACAGATAGACGGCTAGCGAAACGGGAAGAAATGCCATAATACGGTGAGATACGTCTTCAGACAAACTCTGTCAGAAGATTTTCAAAGAAGCAATTAATGACATATAAAAGTCTCAGACTCTACTCTAACGTTAACAGCATCAAGGATGAGACATTTGGCATTTGACATCGCACAATTCTCTCTCTCTCAACAATGCCTTACACGATACTCGAGCAAGCCATATGAGAAGAATAAAGCATGTGCAAGTTGAACATATTTGCATGCTGATCAGGATGACCATTTGATGGCAACATTTATATGGTAGCATGATCTGTAATCACGGACAATCGGTATCCGTAATACGCGCTGCGCGTACACGCGCATCGCGGATTACGGATACCGTTTTCAGCGTGTACATTAAGGCTCTTTTGTGTGTGAAGCAGCTTGAATAAAAGCATGGTCTAATGAAGAAATGAGATTCTGGAAAGCTGCTTGACAGGTGCTTAAAAGGCTGGACGGCTTCTTCAGAGAGGCTGATTGTGTCATTAAACATGCTTGAACATAACAGCTAGGAAATGGCAAATGTTAATAGAGACATGGATGATACAATTAATGCTACAAAATCAAATTATGCACACTTATTAAACGGAAGTAGTCTCGTTTAAGCAGTATAAGCACTGATGCAAACTAGAAAATAGAGTAGATGAAAGGTGTTAAATGGACGGATCTTAACAATTAGGTTAGCATGGATGCAGCGTATTTTATTGTCGTGGTTAACATTTCTTGATTCGTTTGACATGCATACGTTTGCTTGGGTGCTGTTACTTGTAACTCCAATAGCAAGTTAGTATGACCATGAAATGCCACAATCACATACTACAGACCAACACGACACCTCACGACAGCATGGGCGTCTCAAGAGGGGGGTAGGGGGTCCGGACCCCCCCCCTCTGAAAAAAACACACATATATAGAGTTTTATGGCAATACTGGTCCGGATTCTCTGAAAAGCACAAAGCTACAAAGCCAAAATTCAATGTTGGGCCATCATCGGCACGCAAGCGAAACGCGTTTCACCGGTGGGACAATGTTGGCCCGCATATTGTGGTATTTGGATCCTCTCTCATCTCATCAACTAAAAAAAATAATAAATAAAAAAAAATAAAACGCTGTCAAAGTTGGGCACCCTCTGGCAAAAAGTTCTGGATCCGCGCATGCGACAGCAAGAACACAATGATGCCAAGCAACCAGCGAGATTCTTCCTCAGCAAGATGAAGTAAACTACACCACAGAACAAAGACTGAACACAAAACCCCCACACACAATGAGACACACGGTCAAAAGATGTCGTTGTTGGTAAAAAACTTATAATTATTTACTAGGTTGCTGAATATGACTGTTGTAAATATGATGAAATGCCGCGTTTAGGTCACAGACCTGTAGTTGTAATTGATTGGCCCAAAAGGTGGGTGGATACTCAGCACAATATTTAAGATGAAAAGTGTTTCGTGATTGGTCAATAATAAAATTACGGGAAAGTATTCATATTTACTAGACGGGTATATTTGCTGCACTCTTTGAAATAGCATATCACTGCTTTTGTTGATTAAGTTTTACAGGTGCGGCTTAGAAAAAGGGACCATGTATTTTGGTATTTCTTTCAATGAAATTTTCCTCTCATGTAGGGTGCCCACCTTCAGGGGCCAATAAGTGGTAAAGCATAATGGTTACCATGGTATCTCATATTTGTTAATTGGTTGAACTAGGTCCAATCTGTAATTCTATGGCAGCCTCATCGTGCTTGAAGAGTTGTGAGGACCAAAGCTTACTTAAAAGCTATAATGAAGGTCTATGGAAAAAAAACAATAACAGGTCTGGGCCGCTTCTTGGGCATAGCACTAATCCATACATAGGCGCCAATCACAATGACAAGGTTAACTTCTAGAATACGCAAGGATTTCTAATAACTCTTTCAGGCCACCGGTACATGTGTATTAGTGTGTAATTGAAATTTAGTTTTCTTATTTCGCATCTAAAAGATATGGTGTGGGTACTCAAACGAACCGTCTCATTGATACGGTTTGTTTGAGCTCCCAAAAGACATGTTTAAGCTGATTGACAAGAAAATGATTGCAATTTTACGCTCAAACAGTTTCCTTATCAGGGCCTATGCCTTTGCTATCACTGATATATAATGTGGGACACTATCTCCCAACTGCTTCCACTGGAATTATCTTGTTCAACTTCATTGGTTTAATTTTACATATTAAGTACAGCATTTCATGTCTTCGAGAAATTAGGCAAAACTAATCTCCAGTCAGGAAGATATATAATTTTACATTTTGAGCGAATGTCTTATTTTCTGTATATGACGTGATACTGTTCCACGGACACAAAGCGCATTGGCCGGCCTGCGCACATACATTGTGTACTCTATCCAGCGGAGTCCTACAGTTTAGAGTACGAAGAAAGAAAACACGAATGAAAACGTGATTTGGTGATATTGTTTAAGCATGGCGAGGCATCTGTGTTTAAACATTTTTTAAAAAAAATTCACCTACATGTGTAACAGATATGAACAACGCCAAGGAAATTCTGCTCTTGTTTCAATTCAGACTTTTAACAACAGAATCTAGGGCAAACATTTGGTACCAGTAAAATGCATATAAGCCCCCGTGGCTTAGGCTGCTATCTGTTCTAAGGCAGTGATTCTGTTGTTGATCCGTTGTTTGGTTTGCTCCCAATTGGTTCTGTGTTTGTCTTTGTTTTGTTGTGCATTACTTTATGTCATTTCTAGCTTTGCAATCATATTGAAGAGGAAGAGAGAGCTGGTTGCTTTGCTTTTATTGTCTTGCGGATATCGTGTTACTTCAAATATTCTGTGACTCTTCCTCACGGTGCCTTGGGTTGGTCTGCGTTGTGTGATTGTGGTATTTACTGATCATACTCACTTACTTTTTGTTGGTTATTGCCTGCTACTATAGTGGTAGCCTGCCCTCAGGCCTTGTATTTGAGACTTTTGTGTAACCTGGAAGTTCTATTACTAGTGCAGAGATAAAATGTGATACTTTATTACTTCCCAATTGCCAGAAATACAGTATCTCAGACATTCAGAGAAAAAAGTTACAGAGGTAGTGTATGCTTGAATATGTATGTGCACATATTTTATTATTGCTCTATTAACTGGTACGATACCAGTCTACTATAATGGCATTACTTGCTGCAGCCAAACTTTGAGAAGATTCTAGCTTGTCTTAGTGTCTGAGATTACTTTGTGTGTCTGTCAATTCTGGAGACAGTTATTACTTCTCCTGGCGTGGCTTATATGGTCTTTTAGAGATGTGTAAAAACATTTGATTTCTTTACCAAATCAATCATTGAAAGCGCTGCTGGCAAACCATTTATTTTAATTTTAGAAAAATAGGGAAGATGAATAAAACTCCATGGCAACATTAAACACTTTCCTGAAGAAGGGAAAACATATTGTTTCATTTTAAGGTTGGGCTTAAAATTATTAACAGCCGTAGGCTATTTGTTATGCATTTTGCGGTTAACTATGTTTCCAGCATGTCCACGAGGCCAACAAAAGCACGTTTCTAATTTACAAAAATGATAATTAAGTATTTCCAACAGTTCGCTTTTGACCTCATGCAAATAGTCATGGCACATGCAACTACTTAGTATTTTCTTGTCACTTGTCACATGATCTTGGCACTATCTCGTGATAGGTGTTTACTTTTTGATTGCTTTATTCTCAGAAAAATGGCGATTTATGTTGGATATCAAAGCTCATCCAAACCTTGCAGATCACATATGCCTCAGAACTTACATTACGTATGACATGGTAAAACATAGAGTACGTGAAAAGTATGATGTAAAAACTATCAGCGCTCTTTGTCATTTTGTATACTTGAGAGCGGATATTCAATTTCCCTAATCGAGTTACACGCTAAATGGATGGAGTGACGCAATGTGGCCAATGGAAGCTCCGATATATATTGGCGTATAGCAGAAGAGTAAGTGTATTAGTAACACTAGGGAATCTAAAGAAAAATGAATTAAGAAAATGGTTGAAAGTGTTATTAGTCTGTCTATAAATTGATTCTATTGTCCTTTTGTACTAGATTTTTGTAATTCGTATCCTTAGAAATAGTTGTTGATTGTTTCTGACGTACGTATTACTTGTCAGTACAATGAAGCTAGACCTTAGATCACCATGCAATATACACTCCTCAATACATGTACTGATGTATGAAAGAGCTACGTGCATTAAGGGGCTCTTTGGCCCCCCTATGAGGCTAAAATATAAGAATTGTTTTCCACCAATTTGTTCTTTTTAGTATATAAGAACAATAACCTAAGTGTAAAGGTCTCAAATTACTTTGACTTTTACCGTTTATATGGTAACAAAAATGGCTGCCAAAATAGGCTGAAAATAGGAAATTGACCATTTTGGAACAAATCTGAGAGGTTTGACAGAGAAATTAACATAGAGTACAAGAAAATACCGAATAGGTATTTTAACAGAAGATGAGAATTACCACGACACACACCATATTAAAAGTTTTTTTTTGTATGTAGCAGTGCTGATATCTAATTAAAAAAAGCTGTCTCCAAAAGCCTTAAATTTGGACCAAAATGACAATTTCTCTGTTTTACTCCTATTTTGTCGACCATGTTTGTTACCATAGCAACGGTAAAATTTAAATAAATGCCAAACTTTTACACTTCAGTTTTTCTTCTAATAAACCAATCAAAAGAAATTGGTAAAAAGCAATTTTCATTTTTTGGCTCTAGAGGGGGGGGGGGGGGGGCAAATTTGCTCCTTAATGCACATACCCCATAGGCTTGTAATTAGTAATTAAGAGTAAATTTTGAAAAGTATGCATACTCGAAAAAGGCGTATATAAGGTATGCAAAATAATTTGTTTTCATTGTCATATTTTTAGAGTTTGTTGAGTAAATCTGCTTACTTGGCGGTCTTAGGAACATTTTAGAAGCTATTCATAGGTATATTAATAATTTCACTACAGACCAGGTTAGGATTAAAGGTCACTTAAGTGCGCATTTTGTGAAAAAATACATAAAAAAACTTATTTCTGTGATTAGCATACCTAAGGTTAAAATATCCATTAAACAAAGCATAAGTGAGAAGGACTTATGAGCGCAGCAAAGTGAAGAAAATATAGGTCTTTACTGAAGGAAATATAGGTATCCAATTGTTAGCTAGCAGCAAAGAAACTCTTTGGCCTGTTATGGGTCCATGTTAAGAGAAACATGCTTTAAGCATATACGAACAGCAAAGTGCATACCAGCCTCCACATCCGTGCTATTTGACTAACACTTTTATTGTTCGCCGATTTAGGTTCTGATCTTCCCGACTCCTTCTAAGCTCTGTAGCTGAGCAGGTTGGTTTGAGTCCTGCCTGATTGAAAACTAATTTTCTCCTTACAGGGCACAATTATGATCAAGTAAGCACTTCATTTACATGCTGTTTTTTTTAGTTTTCTACAGCTGCATTTGGGTCATAAATAATCTGTATATTACAATCGAAATAGATAAGCCACTTTGTGTAAGTTGCAGAGTGTTAACTCACTGTTTATAAGAGTCACAACACTCAAACAGTGAATTATTTCACAATATTATTATTATTATTGTATAGCAGATTTATTTCAAAAAAATATGTAGGATTTGTACTCTATTATCAGCCTGGTTTACTTAATATTGATAATCCTTATTTTGAACATATGGTAGGTCAGATATATCCCACTGAACTTCAGTTAAATAAGGCGAATTCTTCTGATACTGAAGCTCCGTTTTTGGACTTGAACTTGTCAATAACAAATGGCATAGTTTCTTCTAAAATTTATGATAAACGGGATGATTTTAATTTTGAAATAGTAAATTTCCCATTTCTTGATGGAGATGTTCCTCGCTCTCCTTCCTATGGTGTATATATTTCTCAGCTTATTCGTTTTACTAGAGTATGTTCTAATGTTAATGACTTCAACAACAGAAACTTATTTTTAACTGCTAAATTATTAAAACAAGGTTATAGATATCATAAAATTCGAAAAGCATTTTCTAAATTCTACCACAGACACTCAGAGTTAATTGTTAAATACAACATTGGGTTAAAAACTCTTCTGCAACGAGGCATACCAGAACCTATATTTTATGGTGATTTAGTCTATAAATTCAAATGAATTGTTGGAAAACCTAATTTTAGTGATCAATTCAAAAAGATAGTTAAACGTTATATAAGGGTTGGATATAACTTGGATATCATGCGACAATCTGCATGCCTAGTTGTAAACCCAATCACGGTTTATAGCTATGGTTTCCTCTTTAATTGCACGACGGTGGGTCGGGCCTCAGACTCTATGACGGCTCTGACGTAAAGCTTTAATCGGTGGGTTGGTGCCTGATGCTTATCTGTAGCTGGACCCACCGTGGCTCAACTTGAGGTTTTCTTTAGCTCGGACTATCTGTGAGTCAAGAGCCCTTTTCTTTGTTTCATCATGGTGTAGTAATTTGATTAGAGTGTTTTTCCATGATGATACATTGCATTAGTTAGATGGCCTCCATGCGAGCTGAACATTTTTGTACTTCAACAACAGCAGAATCTAGGGCGAAGTTTTGGTACCAGTAAAATGCATTTAAGCCCCCCGGTGGCTTAGGCCGCTGTCCGTTCTAAGGCGGTGGTTCTGTTGTTGTTGACTTTCTGTTTATATTTACTCCCTTTGTGGGAGTCTGTAATCGTTCTATGTTTTGTTGTACGTTACTTTATGTCCATTTTAGTATTGCAATCATCTTGATGGGGAAGAGAGAGCTGATTGCTTTGCTGAATTTGTCTTCCTGGTGTCTCGTGATGGTTGGGCGGCTCTTCCTCGGGGTGCCGCGGGGTTGTCTGCAGTTTGTGATTGTGGTATTTCCTGATCATACTCATTTACTATTTTTTATTATCAGTTGTTTTATTTTCTAGATTCATTGTTGCACGGTCTGCTTGAAGCCATACCGTAGGCTGTTAGTTTGCCCTTATGATTCCTTACTTCATATGTTAGAAGTTAGGGATTTGTCACAAGTTTGGGATCAGTTCATAGTGCTAGGCAAGAATAGGTCTGATTTGGTTGATATTTTGTCTGTACCTTTGATGGCTGAAATTCTCGAATATCTAAAGGCTTACATGCAGAATTGTAAATCCCTTCAGAGGTACATCTAACAGACGTGAAGCACCACTCTGGTCATCTAATGATGATCTGGACACTAAGGCGGTGGGACATGCGTTAGATGCAATAGCAGTAGGATATAAAAGAATAATTGTTAAATGTTATGACAAAGACCGACGACACAGGCATGCTTATAGTGTAACTGTAACACCTTGGGGCTGCAATACTGAGATTGGATGCTCCCAGGAACAGCTATACTAATGAAATGGTTACCTGTCCATCTTGTTGCTGAACCGCTTCCCAAGTCAGTATTGTCCAACATTTTAACCACGTTTGCATACAGAAGCTATAACAGGTTGCAAAAATAGTAAGTGAGTATGCAATACCATCTTTTTCTGGCAAGGGCATTAATACATGCTGGAAAATGTTTTCTTCTTGGAGAAGAAAGAGATGATAATGTCGACGCTGAGAAGTTTGAATTTTTGTTGTATGGAATTGAAATAATGGTGTCAATGGTATTGATAATGCCAGGCATAGGCTTTTTGTGAAAGTAAAACGTGACCTAAGGATGTTGCCTCCTACTAATAACGCATTAGAGTTATACATCAAAAGATCAAACTATCCAGCTAATATATGAAAGGGTGAGTGACTGAGAAGGTCCAGACTCCTGATGTACATAGCTGACTGGCACAAAAACATAAATAAACAAAAACATACCTAACTAGTTTTGTCCAATAGTTATGGACTTCATCAGAACATTTTACAGCCTGATCTTGAGGTGATCTGCTCCGTATTTATAGTAATCAGGGGGGTGGGGGGGGGGCGGTGAACCTCTCAGCTAACATACGGCTTCAAGCAGGCCATGTAATGATGCATATATAACTGAACCAACTGATACAATTGGCTGGCAATATGGCACAGGTGTTTGGAAGCGCTTGCCAGCAATACCAGACGCATGCAACTTAAAAGAAGTGGATCCAAGATGAAAAGCATGTCGGTGAAATGTAAATGTTCGACAGTATTTCTGAAATGCACACCAGCTTTTGGAAGTGATGCCATAGACGGCGAAAATGCTACTTAAAATAGATCTGCTATGGCAATAATCACTGCCAACAGTGACTTATCACTTATCACTAATCAACTTGCACTAGAGAGCTGATCTATTTTGATTGTAACATAGATGAATAACCAAAAAGTGAGTCTGACCAGGAAATACATTTACCACAATTACAAACAGCAAACCAATCCACGGTACCGGACGCAGTCACTAGACAGAAGGAAGACAGTTCATGAAACACAACCAGCTCTCTCTTCCTCAGCAAGAATAGATGATTGCAAAAATAGAAGGGACACTAAGTAATGCATAACAAAGCAAGGACCAAACACACACAAAAAAAAACACAAAAACAATGTGAGCAACAATAAACAATGACTCAACAACAATAGAGCCACCACCTTAGAACGGACAGCAGCCGAAGTCACTGGTGTCTTACATGCATTTTACTGGCATCAAATCTTCGCCCTAGATTCTGCTGTTGTTCAAACACAAAAAATTGTTTAGCTCGCATGGAGGCTTTCTAACATATGCAATGCAATAATCAAAAAGAAGCAATCTAATTAAATTAAACACAATGATGGAGCAAAGAAAATTGCTTTAGATTCACAGATAGACATAGCAAAAGAAAACCCCATTTTAAGCAATGGTGGACCAAGCCTGAACAAACATCAGACATTGACCAACCAGTGTAAGTTTTAGGTCAGGTCTTCATTGAGTCTGATGCCTGATCCACCATCATGCAATGAGAGAGAAACCCAAGATTGGGTTTTAAACCAGGCAAAATGCAGCTGAAGAAACGAAAAATAAGCAGCATCTATTTATGTTTACTTGATCATTATTGAGCCTCGTCAAGAGAAAATATAGTTTTGGGGCTTCCGACTTAAGGTAAGACTCAAATTGGCTTGCTCAGCTACAGAGCTTAGCTAGACTCTGGAAGATTAGTTGCCCATCAGTGTACTACATATGTGATATTATTCAGACAGCACTAATGTGAAAACTGATCTGTGCCTAAGCTGTACTTATATGCGTAAGATTTTCTCTTAACATGACCCATTAAGAAGCATAAGTGGGTTTTTTGCTGCTAATTGACAATTGGAGCCTTCTATAGTGAAGATGTTTGCTACACCCATACATTCTACTCACTTATGTTATTTCAATACATATTTTGGGTATGCTGATTACAAAAAATAATTATTATGCAAACTGTGCACTTAAGATACCTTTAATCCTGACCCAGCATGTAGTTATACTATAATTATTACTATGCATTGCTTGAATTTGATTCTAAACCATTCAATTTTTTTAAAAAATAATTTTGTATTAATGGATTGGTTTGATATTGACAAAAATTCAACATTAACATTACATACTTTGATTTTGCGAAATTAGCACTTAAGTAACCTTTAACCTTGCATGTGCACATGCTCAGCTCATATCTATGTTGTGTATTCAATGCAAAGTGTATCATATGTACATCCTGGATAGTTTCAGTGAATTTAATGGGCATTATATGGTCAGAAGACATAGACATAGAAAGGAGTATTTGTCTGTTATTGTGTTATTTTGCACCAAGTTGACCTTTGACTTAAGTCTAAGACCCAGAGACATTTCCAGACTTGGCAGCCACCCCTATCGATTTTACTACACATGTAGGGACATAATTAGCATGGAAGTTAGCTTCTACTCACTTTTACCATCAAAAGTGAAAATAAGCCTCTTTTTGGTTTAAATTGACAGCCAACTATAAACCGAGTCTGCTGTTTTCTAATTATGTAGGTTTTCTCTATTTCTGCCATTATTGATAAAACAAACTAACAAATATTCAACTCCAGAATTACCTCGCATTTTATCTCGTTTCATCTTATTTGATAACTTTAATAATACATGTGCACTAATGTAAGCTCCACATATGAACTCTAGAGTAGAGCAATAGGTCATAGATGCAGACAGTAGTTCCGTTCTTCGATTAATAGTAGGAATAGAGAATTCAGAACTGCTCAATATAGACCATTAATAAATCATAACATATTGCGTGTCATTACAAATCTTATTCTGGATATATAGCTTTAACGCCTGACCTAGATTTTGTGGTGGTAAGGCCAGAATTTTTTTATTAGTTCCTACTGTAATTTTTCGGAAAGTAGAAAAAAAAATATTTCTATTTTTTTTTTATTTTATCCACCGACACTAAATATTATTTGTTTGGTTAAAAAAATAATATTTTTTTAGGTTCTGTGATTGTCCTGTCAAGATTTTTTAGGAAAATGATGAAATATATAAAGATTAAAGTTTACCTCACTAGTTTTACTGTTGTTTTCCTGGAGATATTAAAAAAAAAGCTCTGAAAAAAAAAAGAAAAAAAAAAGCTCAGAAAATGACCAGTTAACTGGTCATTTTCAGTGCTTTTTTATTTATTTTTTTTCGTCCCCCCGACCCTAAATCTGAAAAAAAAATCCCGTAAATCAACTAATAGAAAAATTCTGGCCTAAGTCTATAAATCGTATTTGTATCAGAAATGTACAGTATATTACAGAAAAGAAAACCGTTTCACCTTTAACCCTTAAAGCGCCACCTATAATTTGCAGCAGACGACAAGTTCAAATTTTGACGCTTTCTCAGAAATAACCAATAAGGCATGATATTTCATGAAAATCGTCTGCCAGCATGTAATATCATTGCTTATTTTTGTCGAAAATTCGGAAAAAATGTCGCAAAATTTGTCGTCTGCTGCAGTCGTGATTGGTGCTTTAAGGGTTAATGCCATTGAGAATACGTTAACGGCCAATGTGTACTTTCAACATAACTGCAAGCGTATCTTTTTTAGCTTGCTTAATCTATTATAAATTCTAGATTTAGCTTTTGCGAACATTAGGGAGTGACCATTGAATTTCTATGGGATGGTGGGGGATTTTTTGAAGAAAAAAACCTCACGACCGGGCTTCGCATTAGAAAAAAAAATGAAGGACCGATCACAAAAAGAAAAGAAAAACGCCAGGACCCAGCCTACTGATACAGAGAAAGAGAAAGACAGAAAGGTAGAAAGATTTAAAGAGAATTAGAGTAGTGATAAATATTTATGATATGAAAGGTACAGTTTTGACAGTCTGTATAAAACGGGTGTCAAGCACAGCCTCAGTGTGTACACAATGTAAACGTATGATTGTTTGGAATTTCAAACCAAGTTTTAGCATGAATTTTATGTGTAAAAACGGCTTGCGGACCATTTTTTCACTTCCAATTATCGGTTTTCATTTTTTTACTAAGGCTCTACTTTTTATGACCTTGTCATGTTCAATCTATGAATATATTTAGACAGTTAAAAGTGGCTACTTAGAACTTCGGTTCAGTGTATATTTAGACAGTCTTAACTGCAAACTAATTATCAATGAGAATTTCAAGCCAAACAGATTCATTGTAGCCAACTTTAATGCTGACACTAAATGATATTGAAATTGTAGATTTTTTTCAAAAAAAGACTTTTATCAATTCTTGTATCACATTTTTTTTTATACAAAACAAGACTTTTAATAAGTCTCGTATCCATCTCCATGTCTCTATTAACGCTTATATAATAAACATTTTTGTTTTGTTTTATAGCATGATCCTGGCTGAATAAAATCAAGAACAGCACCAGGCAAAAAAAAATATCCGAGAACCAAAGTAATCTTCTCGCCCTGCGCCCGATAAAATCAAATGGCCGCTCCCTTATGCTGAAAGGTTCCTTCCATCTCCATTGTTTCCTTGTGTAAGTACGGTAAATATCATGTTTATGATCACAAATTGTGTAGCCATGGATCTACATGTATCTGGGTTTACACTATTTGTGTATATTCTTTTTTTGGGACGCTGGGCATGAAATTGATATTCATTTCCACCAGTTGGTTTTAGTTTGATCAAACCCATTGGTACTTAAATGGTAAGTACGTCTTTCTACTCAATTCCCCCGGTGGCTTAGGCTGCTGTCCGTTCTAAGGCGGTGGTTCTGTTGTTTTTGACTTTTTGCTTATTGTTACTCCCATTGTGGGAGTCTGTAACTGTTCTTTGTTTTGTTGTACGTTACTTTATGTCCATTCTAGTATTGCAATCATCTTGATGGGGAAGAGAGCTGGTTGCTTTGCTTTATTTGTCTTCCTGGTGTCTCGTGATGGTTGAGCGGCTCTTCCTCACAGTGCCATGGGAACGTCTGCGGTTTGTGATTGTGGTATTTCCTGATCATACTCACTTACTATTTTATGTCAATTCTGAAGTTGAAAAGTTTCCCAAATTTTGCTTGCAAAATTTGTATTTGTGGCCGTTTTAAGGTACATTTCGTTAAGTCCTTTCTAGTTTTGCAATCAACTTGCTGAGGAAGAACTGGTTGCTTACCCTTAATTGCATTGTGTGCCTTTGTTTATCTGTGTTCTAATGCCTCTTCCTCACTGTATAATGGTTGGTCAATGATATGCGTTTGCACCATTTCCTGGAAATGCTCACACACATTATCCTCGCCATGTACATGTATAAGTAAAGAACAACAGATTAATGTATTCGGACATCAAAGCGACTGATTAACATGTGAATTTAACAGCTTCACATAGACATTTCTATTGGATATGCGTTACATGCCAAACGAGTTGAGGTTGATAGCGATTGAACGATGAAAAGGATTTCACCATGGTACTCAGTGCGAAACAATGAAAAAGTTTATTGATAATGTTTATGTGGCGACACGCACTAACCATACATTAATGATGCAATCAATCGGTCTGTAACGACAATCACTTAGTTCAGAGGAGAAGTAATGCCTGGGATTTGCCTTACTGAATCTGTCTCATATAAAGACCGATAGGTTACCAAGACGGAGCCAGCAATACAACTTTGCGTCCTTTTAAAATAAAAGCCTAGGCAATCTAACAATAACATAACTCCTAACACACCAACCAAACATCATAACCAGGAGGTATACTTATTGTGAGAAAACAGCTTCTCAAAAACACAAATAATTTCCCTTTCAAGCTATTCTTTATATGGCTTGAAATATACATTACCAGAAACAAAACACACATCTTTCAATGTGATTACTATCATATACAAAATCATAAACACAACAACGCATACAATTGTGATACTATTCCAAAGATCTGACTTCTCCAGATTATCTATTGATCGAAACAGCTGTCGTTGTGACAAGTGGTGTAGATAAAAATAATAAGTAAGTATGATCAGGAAATACCACAATCACAATATGCAGACAAATCCATGGCATCGCCAAGAAGAGCCACACCAAAATCACGAGACACCAGGAAGCAACCAGCCCTCTCTTCCCCATTAAGATGATTGCAAAACTAGAATGGACATAAAGTAACGTACAACAAAACATATAACAATTACAGACTCCCACAATGGGAGTAACAATAAACAACAAGTCAACAACAACAGAATCACCACCTTAGAACGGACAGCAACCTTAGCCACCAGGGGCCAAATACGTCGTCCCCCTATTCTATTGTGGTTCAAAGATCAACTTATTCAGTTTGTTTCGAGCTATTGATAATTCTTTCTAGTTTCATTCCAAATGTTCTCAATTGAATTCAATTTGGTAGATCATATATCTTGAGAAAACTTTGATATCAAATTTATCAGGTGAAGATTCGAGAATCAAAGATGAATCGCGAGGCTCTTGCGTATTTGAAGTTGAGACTGGTCAACTTTATATAAAATACGCAAACCTGGTATTCAATTATCAGTTTACCGAATTGGTTAACTCTTTCAATATGGCGATTATGACCTAATTATCGATTTTCCTAGACGCGAATTCAACGTCATCGTTGACCTAAACCGACGTTTATCAGGTCAACGTGCAACAGTGCAGTTAATATGAGAGGCAACTGATAAATAAGAATATCAGTAAACATCCATCAATGTACTTTTCCACAACTCGTTTATGACAGTGACGTAAGGTAAATTGCAAACTCGATATCACTTACAATAACTGTAAGATCTTATGATAAATTAGATTAAGTACCAAAACATATTATTACCTCACAATCGGAATATCCTTGTTTAATAGTAGTTACTTGTCTCTAAAGTACAATCCACTTATATAGACTGTAACTTAATCTTATCTCAATAAGTGAATTTTAAATTCAACAGGATTAATTTTCACGATTTAAGCGCTATCCCATCATTCAGACGTGACTGAAATCATGACAAATGTACTCACATAATGATAAATTGGTTCTAAACATGATAACGCCCTATTATTTTGGTGACAATAATCGAAAAGGAGTAAATAAAATAGCAATATATACTTAACCAATTTTACACAGAATCCCCAAAAAGTGGATTTACTAAATTATGTGTCTCCAGACCAGAATCCCTCGAAAAGGCATTCTTTGAACATTTTCTGTTTCATCTTTTTTTATTTCTAGTTAAGAAAGCAGGTAGGCATTAGACAAGTTATCTAATAAAGGCTTAGTAGACGTATCTTAGAATGACAGCTTTATACTAATTTAATGGCAAGTCCCTTCTTAGAAAGTCAACATTATACTAAATTAATGGCAATTCCCTTACAAAGCTGACTTTCCAAGATACGTCTACTAAACCTCTAAGTGACTTGCCATTAATTTAGTATAACTCTGCTTTCTAGGAAGGGACTTGCCATTAAATAAGTATAAAGTTGACTTTCTAGTGTATATAATGAAGAAGATCGTTGGCTCTTATAATTTTTCAACGCAGTTCATAAAAATAATTTCCCTTTATAAAAAGATTGGCTATAACATTCAAGTGCGGATCCAGAGGGGGGGGGCAGGGGGGTCCGGACCCCCCTTGGAAAATCACAAGCTATATGGTTTCTAGAGGGAATAAGCAATTGGACCCCCCCCCCCTGGAAAAAGTTGGACCCCACCCCCTGGAAAATATTGTACCATCTCCGGAATCTTGAAATCTGAAACCTTCTTTGAAATTGACCATTTAACTTTTGTAAAATAAGCTGAGGACTAAAAAAAAAAAAAAAAAAAAAAAATAAAAAAAAAAAAAAAAAAAACGTTGTCAGAGCTTTTTTTTGTCTGTCAGACTAACCTGGACCTCCCCTGGCGAAAATTCTTGGATCCGCGCATGTAACATTTATGTATTGCAACAGACTGCATGCTTGGCGGTAAACCCAATCACGGTTGGCAACTTTGCTTTCCTCTTGAATTGCACGCCTGTGGGTCGGACTTCAAACTTTATGACGGTTCCGACTTAAAGACTTATCTATTAATGATATGGTAGGGGCCTGATGCTTTGGCTGTCTTGTGGTCACTTGCTGGGAAAGGACTGACTTCTTGGCTATCGTTTGTGATGTCTTATTGTGATCTTGTTACGTTCCCATTGGTATCCTGGGTCAGGTGTGGTACTTGATTGTATCGATTCCTGATCTTTGCCATATTTCTTACTTTTCTTAAATACGTCTTCTTAGCCTTTATTTGATAGCATGTTGAATTAAATAAGGAAAACATGTTGTTATGTGAATATATATATAATATGCTATTTTAAAATGAGTTAACATAGAAAAAGTTCACTTGAAAGATCAATTCGTCAAAGATCAATGGCATATTGGGTCATTTGACAGCCTCCCTGGCTACCTCTAAGTTTAACTAACACACATGATAATTAATAAGCATGAAAATGTGGGTTTACCACAAATAATACTTTTTGAAAACTCAGTCGCATATAACTCAATCAAATTACCACTATTGTCTTTTCCAGGAATTTGCTAAAGAGAATTTTACCATATTTTGATAATTACAAAAACAAATACTCCAACGAAATGCTTCAGCGAAAGACTGAAAAATACGTATGTTCTGATATGGAAGCCAGTGAATTTTGGTAAATGAAGCAATGCTGAAAATATAGCCTCGTAGTGCAGAAGTACAAACCACATGTTTCACAGCCCATGTACATGTAGTGCGAATTGAAATAACCATCACGCCATCCCACTAATCAGGCTCTGTGTCTATAGTCCTAGTGAGTTTTCCTTTAAAAAGGTGGACGTTTTGAAAGCTGAAATCATTATGCGATTAACTGAAATCTAAACAAAGTTTCAAAACATATAACAGGTCACAAGCATAACAGCCAAGATATCCAACAAAACAGCCCTGAGATTCCTCTTTAGGGACAAGAGCAGTAAATATTTTCCATACCTCCATTATAGCTTTCAGGTAAGCTGTGGTCTTCACAGCTCTTTAATCACAATCCGGCTGCCATAGCATTACATACCCTGGTGACGGCCATAGTCACCCTGCATGAAAGGAACTTTTCATTGAAGAAATAGTTGAATTGGTTGGTTTGATGTTTTATGTCCCAGTCAACAGCTATGGCCATGTGTTCAACAAACCACACTTTTGCTGGGTAAGCTTGACAAAGTGTTTAACCATTACTTTGTGCACATATTTTCGATTGTAACTGACAATACAACAACCCTTCATACATCAGCGGAAGGAGGAGAATGACAGTGATGCTCAATCTCCACGAAGGTATGGGGCCGGGCTAGGATCGAACTGACGACCCCTGGATATGCAGTCGGACTCACCGACTGCGCTATGGGGCTCGGTTCAAAGTCCTTTTTTTATTTAAACCACACCTGTAAATCAACAAAAGCAGCGAGATTTAATTTTAAAATTGCAGCAAATAATTTTATTTCTGTTTAATAAATGTAATGTATTTTCCGTTAGCTATATCTAGTTTGTTATTAACCAATCACGAAACACTTTACTCTTAAAACAGCCATTAGTTTTCACCCATTTTTGTGCCAATCACCGTTCTTTTAACATTTACAGGTCTGTGGCCAACTGGTAAGTTTACTTTATTGTATTCTTGCTGTAGTGTGGCTGTAAGTGTTCTGTGTCTATTCCTTTGCGACGCCATAAGTTGATCAGTTATCGTGGCACTTCCTAATCATACTCTATTACTTTTCCTTATGACGGGGCTCAAATATGACCTAGTGCACAGCGTGAAGGATGTATTTGGCAATATTTTAGTTTATTGATTACGTTATCTTGGAATCTTGTCTGAACTATGAGTGATGCCAAGTAAATTGCAGAATATGAATATTTTCTAGAAAACTGCATTATTTAGGCATCACGAGTCTATATGCTGTGTATATATGCTTTATACAATATACATCGTGAATTTGATGGTATACTCGTAATCTTCACGTCGCGAGAGTTTAGTTCAATACGAAGAACAAAGGTGAAAATAATCGTGCGCATCGGCGAAGTCCGATCATTGTCACTCTTTATTCGCTGACGTGTGAAGCATGACAGCTAAAATGCCATATAAATAGTTTATTACACGTGTTTGATTCTGAGGCTGAGCAGGTTGGATTTGAATGTGTCCTTATTGTAAAGTGAGTATGGCCAGGAAATGCCACAATTACACACTGCAGACCAACCCATGGTACCGCGAGGAAGAGCCACAGAGCACTATCTGTCACAAGACATCATCCATGAGCTACACAATTGTTTTTATTTTGTGTTTGTCTTCGCAATAATGTCTTGCAGCTTTGTGGCCACCTGCTAGGAACGGGCTGACTTCTTGGCTCTCCTATATGTGATGCTTTCTCAGTGTGTATTTGTCACTTTCTCAAACGGTATCCTGGGTCAGGTATGTTACTCGATTGTATCGATTCCTGATCTTTGCCTTCTTCCCCAATTTGTTTGATTTTGGTAACCCTTGAATAAGTGTGCAACACAAGCACAGAATCTTGATATACGGCCGTTTCTTCACTCAAAGTGGTATTATGAGGCTCGAGAGACCGTCTGATAGCGTGGGATGGTTTGACAGGGACATCTGATATTATAGACACATAACCGTAGGGTGTCTGCATGTCAATGCTTGGCCGAAATAACCATTATATGAGCAGGTTTCCAGCAAAATTCACAAGCTGGCATGTGCGCCATCGAAGACTCAGATCAGCCTGCGCGGACGCGCAGTCTGATCAGAGTCTACGATGGACGCTCTATGGGTAGCCAAGGGTTTAACGTATCTTCAGGTGGAAAACTAAGACTTTGATCAGACTGTGTGGATGTGCAGACTGATTTGAATATTCGCAATTAGCAAATGCCAACTTGTACCTTATGCTGGATTCCGGCTCAATGATCGTGTCAGACAAGGCGGAGTACCAGGATGATAGAGAAGTCCATAGTGACAGGGTTAACTTGATAGACCTTTCAATCAAGTTGGATGCAATGAAGTTGGGATGGTTCAATATAATAACCCTTACCTACTAATGAATTCTTCCTTTTGGTTTGATACAATAAACTTAGTATGGTCAATTGTATTTATCGCGGGTCACAGGTCGTACATTCCAAATAAAATTGCATTTCTTTCTCTGAAGATCATTTTAGTCTGAGCAAACATTGTTGATCTTGATGAAATGCCGCGTCATGCGGCTTTGAATCTGGGTCTTCATGTTTTGCCAAAATACTCGTATAGGATATCACCAGTATATAAAGGGTTAACTAGAAAAACACAAACAGAAGCACCAGGGCCTGTCTTCATGGTATTTGACCCTACATGGTCTTCATGCATATTTATTATATCAACTTGATAAGAGGTACATATTTTTATGAGCTAGAAAGAACACCATCATCACCATATTACATATCCAGGACCAACAATAAAACCCCATCATATATTGGAAGTAACAACAAACACTGAGCTGAAAACAACAGAATAGACGCCTGATATCGGACGGCGGGTGCAGCAGCCATAGGGGTTAAGGATATCGGTTGGCTGAGAAATATTCTTCTTGCCAAATCAGCGCCTTTGTTCCTGATATTATAGGTAAGTAAGGGTGCAAAGATCAGGAATCGATACAATCAAGTACCACATCTGACCCAGGATACCAATGGGAAAGTGACAAACTCACAGTTTGACACCACAAACGAGAGCCAAGAGGTCAGCCCTTTCCCAGGAGGTGATCACAAAGCACATATAAACAGGCGCTAAGAAAGACATAGCAAACGCAAGACAGAACAAAAAAACAAAAGATCCACAAAAGAAGCACCGCCCTGGAACGGTCATTAAAATATTTCACTGGAGGGCCCAAACTGTTTATGTCGCATAGAGGTTTCATAACATGTTCACTATATCATCACAGAAACACTATCAAATCAGAATATTTTACTGTGATGAAACAAAGAAGAGGGTTCTTAACTCACAGACAATCACAGCTTAATCTATATCTAATTTAATCACAGTGAGACATGCGTCAATATTTATGTCAGTATACATGGTATAGTGATTGAGTCTGGGACCCGAACCACCATCGTATTATTGAAGATGACATCATAAATTTCTGGTGATCCCTGTTGCAAGAGGGATCTCAACCAACTCTGAGTATTTACAATATAATTTTGAAAGTGGTTTACGGAGTTAATAATATCGATAGCTTTGTCTTTGTAACTAACCAAACATACATGGGTTTCAATGTTGAAGTCACATCTATTTGCTAGTGCATGGGGTGTGAGAATCGTTGCATTTTACATTAATGCCCATGAACTGAATCAATAAAACCGAGTCTGCTAATGTTGAAGGTTATCTTTATTTCAGTAGGATCCGTTTATTCACACTAACATTTAACTGACACGTATCAGTATTGTAATAACCGTTGCATTAATAGACTTTTTGCTTACTGTAAAGGCGGCAACTTTAATATTCATATCGGGGCGTGGTTCGGCTATTTCATCTGCTAAGGAATGGAAATCAGGTTCTTTTTATAATTTGGTGAAGATAGTAGGGGAGCCAGAGATTCAAAAATTGGAAAAAAGTGGCCGAAAGTAGCAGAATTTTAGACTATATCCTCAATTACTATGGTGTTTCAGAAGTGTGAAAACAGATATTGCACAAATTTTAAGTCTTGCAAAAGATGTTTAATTATGGGTTAACTATAGCTACCCTCATGCAGGCTTCATGTAGTAGGCTATTCGCTACATTACTGAAAAGAAAAGTTATTTAGACCAGATAGGTCACATTTCCTACTATCTGCATATTGCTTTACAGTAACTTAATTAAAAGCACCAAACTGACAAAACGTTTTAATGACTTACGCTTACGTAATTGTTATATACGTTACTTACATTCAAATATATTACTATTGTTTACTTGGCCATGGGCTGCCAAAAGACTTGTGGAGGGAAATTTTTGTACATTAAGATTTTCTTAGCTTCTTTACATATTATAAAATGTCTGTTAGCTTTTGATGAACATGTGCATTTACCATGCTATAGCCAAGTCTAATACATTACCATTAGATAATAAGGAAACTCCTAGTAAAGTGTTATTATCATTTGCATCGTTTCTAACATATTGTTATGATTGATATTTTAATTAGATGCAGCTTAAAAGCAGAATAATAATATTAGTTTGGGCACCTGGAAGTTTTGTTATATACGTTACTTTCTTTTAAAACAATATGTTTGTGCAATGTTATGTGTATATGCGTTCAAACAGCCAGTAGGTGAAAATGAAATTGACTACCATTTTTGTGCTCAACATTAAATTGGAAGTATTGTATTTTTTTAAACATTTAATAGGAATGAGATGCAACATCAACCAAATCATATTTGGTTTAAAGGAAAAGCTTGAAAATAAATGCCATTAAGTATATGTTTTAGGAATCATGTTAATAGGATAATTGATATATATTTATTATTCATAACTAAATTGTTTCAAAAAGCTTAAATGATTCTTTATAAACGGTGCCACTACCATGTATTTGCTTCTTTTTATGCATTAAATGGCGTTAAATGACATATACAAGACATTTTCTTTCACCGTCAACAGCTCAATGAATAAATAAAAAGCACGCAGTAACAGTCAAATTCATCACACATTGTTAAAGCCATCAAATATATGCATTTATAAACAGTTATTCGTTACAGCAGATATATTTGAAACAAGAAGGCACAAAATATACCTTAAAACTCAAAAAATTGTAAAATATTCCAAGCAGAATTCCAAATCAAAAAGTAAACATTAAAGATACCTTCATCGGTGTCATACAAAACAAAACTGGAGTTTGTGGAAATCGTGATGAATTCTGTCTCTGATTTAGCACCCGCCTTAGCTATCCTTGGGGTTACAATATTTGAGTATCTACAGCGTGTCCGCTTTGGAAAAAGAGTATTATTTATGTTGGTAACGTATATAGCAAAAATATAAAGATTATTACTTTAATCATTGTGTTGCCTGGTTCTACACGTTTGTGAAGCAATGGAACAGGACAGCATTTATTCACAATTACCATTTTTTAAATACTATAGAAACAGACACATGTCTGTTAATAAATTGGAAAAGCTCCCCTGCATTGTTAGTATTGTAGACATTTCTAAATGATTAGACTTCGATAATCAGGACCTTGAGCAAACAACTTTCTAGAATAGGACTTGATTGATCATATATTCCAGAATGTTTGCAGAGGTTTGCTTTTTAGCTATATAGCTTATCAGCATAGGTGATATAATATGCTTTAATGTTTGTTTTATTTAGCAGGACACTATGTTTTTTTAAACTCACAATAAGTAATCATAACAACCATCATTCAGTCCTTCAAACTAACTAATTGAGACCCATAAAACATGTACCAACTTGTTAAACAAAGCTATATTTATGGTATATTGATAGTTCATGTAATAGAAATAAAATCCATACTTATGCTACTTTCAAAGAATACTTTCAGATAGTATAGTGACTATACTCAACAAATGCTATGCTGTATTATATTAACATATAGTGCAATTGGCAAAAGAAACAATGTTATCACTATCTGAGATGTATCATGTATTTTAAACATCGAAAGAAATACAATTTCTTATGCAGACGATTGATAAAAAAGAGCAACAGACAAATTAAACATGCATACATACTATTTGTAAGTGTATGCATTCTTTCTTAGCAAAAGCTCCCCTGCATATTATTTGTGTAAGTAATGTTACTAACTATTGTGCCTTCTCTATTGTCGATATAATTAGTATTTTATTAACACAGTAGATAACACAGTAGATAATTTAATGTATGTCTTTTTGTCTCCATACCCTGATGTATTTACAACTCATCTATTATTTAACGCACATAAAAGGAATCAACTGACAGGATTCCTGCAACAGTTTATTTAAAATGGGGTCCAATTACTGCTATGGTATTAAGATAGAACTTAACATCAGCTATATAAGCACTAATTGCTAAAACTAAGTTTGATCTTATAGCAGCTATATCCTATCAACATTCTGATTAGAGTAAATCATCTTTTCAACGGTAAGTTTAATGCGTCATAGTTAAATACAATGTATTTAGCTTAACATTTCCTCTCTGTTGAAATTTTATAAAGTAAGTTTGGTATAGTAAATTACAACTGAAGAAATCTGGATTTCTTGGATATGATCACTGCCTTGCCATGTAAAACCCACCTTATGGCTGAATTCCCCCAATTTCAGCTGCAATAATTCATTTTGAATAACCCATCCAGTTTCATAATTTTGCATTGCTTTGACAAATGATTAGTAGTATTAAGTTAAATGGACTATCAGTTTCATTAATCAAACAATGAAAGCCATGTTAAACACGAGCTGAAATTAAAATTCATAGCTAGAATAAATTCAAAAGTCACCTTCTGAGTTTTGATAAATGCATAAAAAGATGTGGCTTAAACAATTTGCATAACAGAGCCAATCTCTTCAAGAATAAATGATAACAAACACTTATGTTTCCTTACATTTAATGTAACGTAAACAACATTTTATTTTATATATTCATAAAGGAGTGATGCTGTCTAGATTGCCAGCAAACATCTTCTTTTTATAAGTGAGCATGACTAGAAAATGTCACAAACACAGACTCCTGACTGACCCACTGCATCTTAAAGAAGGGACATGGAACACAGATATCTACAATATAATTAAAGTGAAGCAACCAGCTCTCATCCTTGTCAAGATGACTGTTGAACTAGAAACAAATTAGAAACAAAGGTCTGATACAAAACTCCGACAACCAATAGGGACAACAGCAAACAAAGTTTCCAGCATCAACATATCATTTCAGAAATTCTTAGATATCTTATCATAATTGAATCTGATTTGATAGAACAGATATGTTATTTACTATTTTATAAATGTGATGAGTGTGAACAGGTTCGACACAAAGCTTTGGCTGCTTCTGAATAGCTTATTAGATTGTTTTGTTCAATTAAAAGAAAAAAAAAATGTGTAAATATCTTAATTTGTTTTAGGTTTTCAGGCTCAGTTGTATATGGAAAACGGTTGAAACAAATATATAATCATGATATATATTTCGTTATTTTATAATTATATATACTATTTTAGCATATTTGACTGAACAAGCTTAAGGGAATGTATCCTAGTTGAGATGTTGCATCAGATTTATCATTATTGAAGTTTATAAATTGCATAACATATTATTGAAAAATTAGCAAACAATTTGTTTTGTTTTTTAGTCAAGAAGTATACCATTTCTTAAAAGAAAAATTTACAACCATATACACAGTCTCCCAATTAGTACTGATAACTTCTACTTTTTTAAGAAATGCTCTTTTTATGCCTATCAAACACCCCCTCTTTTTTATTAAATAAATAAACTTTCCATTGATGTATGATTTAAGCTATTAAGCAACATTTGTTTGTCTTCAACTTTGTTTTATATGTTACATATTGAAAATCGAACAACAAAATGATATTTTACCTCAGAAATGTTGTTAAGTATTACTCTAAAGTCGGTGATATCAAAACAATTATCATAAGGTGTTTAAAAGTTAACAGAAAAAAATACATGATTTTTTAAACTTAAGAGGCTCTAAACTTATATAAACTTTATCTATGGTCATCTAAGTATACAGCTTATAACTGACAAAGTATTTATGTTAGAACACATCGGTTTGCAGTTTTGAAATAGTCAGTTAACGCTTTTTTCAATACATGTTATCCTGAAGTTCTGAAGTTAAACACAGATTGAAAAAATTGTAAAATGGAATTTTTTAACAAAATATCATAATTTTAAGGGTATATTTGAAAAAGTAACGTAAATGACATTATAATGGACCCAAACAACTTTTAAAAACATCAATATGTGTAGAGAATAGCATGTTCTTACAGATTGCATAAATGTTTTGTTCATTTAAACATTTCAACTTCTACCTAAATAGACTTAATTACATATTTTTGTTTTTAAGAAATGAGGGGTAACGTATTAAACACACTGTTACAGGTATGTTTGCAAGACTGAAATTGAGTGCAATATCTGGTTTCATACTTCCTATACTGTGTACTTAAGGATAAAACCAGTGAAAATTCTGCTAAAAAGGGGGCATACCTAAATGCTTATTTTTGACATTTTTGAACCCTGGCTCCTCTACTAAGAATAAGTAAGTTGTTTTGGCCGCGCAAAAGTGCGTGCATTTCATGAAAATCCTAAACGTATACACACTGAACTCACATTTATTTACCCTTAAAGCGCCTAAACACAAAATGTATGTTTTTTGTCGTCCACTAAAATATTTGAAGCCTCATAGACAAGCAGTGTGGACCCAGATCAGACTGCTCCTGTAGGAGCAGTCTGATCTGGGTCCACAATGTTTGCTTCTATGCTTATGTTAAATAGACATTTTCAGATGCAGTTATTTTGCTGGCGTTTTAAGGACTAAATAATGTATTTTGCGTCTATACTGAGGTAATGGCGCAAGATGATAAGGTTGACCAGTCCTAATTACGCATTCATTAGGTGCCGCCTCTACAGTACCCAAAAAGTCATATAATATAACGACATAATTAGAAATATTTAGCTATTTCATCAAATATAGGTTAATCATCATTGATAAGGACCCTTATAACTTTTTCCATCAATGTCGCATTTACATGTACAGGATTATCTGTGGATTCATTACAGAAGCAAATGAACGTAATTGCTTTAGGCTATAGTTAATTAAACACCTTTTATTATCCGAAGAACGTATTTAATTTTGCTGGTGTCGCATTTGCTTGGTATAATTACTGATAAATGTCATTGTGAAGAGATGAGATTACCACATAACAGATGTGATAAATGGAATCAATGAGAATGTTCCAAGATTGACCTGGCCATCAATTTACAAGCACACCTGAAACATGCACATACACGTTATGAAAACTGTTTTTTTTTTTGGATCGTTTCCGTGTTCAAGATTTCTCAGACCCTCTGGCAGGGTTTTCGATAGCAATAAAAATGCCAGAATGCAAATGCTCATGAAATCCCCAGGTCCTCCGGTAGGGATATTTTTGATCCAGACCCAAAGACTGGTCCAGAATTCTAAGGCCTTCTGGCAGGGTTTAGGTCCAGGATAAAACCGTGTTCATGAAGGCAGGGTTTTGGTAATATGTCTTTGAGCAAAAACCTCTGTCTTATTTTTAGCAAAGCTAGTGCTAAAGCCTCTGTCTTATTTTTTAGCAAAGCTAGTACTAAAACCTCTGCCTTATATTTTAGCAAAGCTAGTACTTGTTAATGTACTAGCCTTGCTAAAACATAGGGCAGAAGTTTTTGCACAAAGCCCTGTCATTCATGACAAGCACTAGCTTTGCTAAAAATAAGGCAGAGGTTTTTGCACGATCCAACCCCCCAGTTTTCATATATATCACGTTTGCACACACGCACAAACGCACAGAGCGCCCCCCCAAAACATAGTAAATTAGTGATTACAGACATAAGACTGATTAACATAGCTACCCGACTTTATTATGTAGTTTCTGCGTGTCCTCATCTCGCTGAAGATGAGAGAGCATATATATTGTTCTAATTATATTCTTGTTTCTTTGTTTTTGTTTGTTTGCCTAACTGTTATAGTATTTCTTCCTCTTGGTTACATGGGTTGGTGTGCAATTTGTGGATGGACATTTCCTGGTCATAATGATAAAAATTCATAGGTTGAGATAAACAATTTTTTGAGCGTAAAATTGTAAATATTTTTATCATCCGTCAGTGTCAACATATGTTTTGGGTGCTCAAAAAACCGTCTCATTGAGACGGTTCTTATGACTACTTAAATATGTTTCGGTTTATAAAAAAGAAAATTAATTTATTGGTGAACACTCTTACATGTAACTAAATGCCTGTTTGACATATTCACGTGTGTTTAGTAATGAAATAGAGACTCAGAAGTCCAAATAACAATAGTCCTATGTAGGAAATCTTTGTAAATTGTGATGGACAATATAACGAATAAAATTCCAATATCAAGTTCATCGACTTCGTCATTTTCCAGCAGCCATTCCTAAATTAGCTCGTACTCCAGTAGTGTCACTTAGCAAAGCACTTACTGGCCTTTCAGAGAACTAGGCGCTGGATATGTCTTATATAGAGGTAGTTCGATCATTCAACAGAACTTTAGTCCGGGTAAGTCTGGTTCCCGTCACGTGTTAAACAATTAATCGGCAGCCAATCACTGCCATCGAAACAAAATACTGGTTTCTTAATTTTTAAGAGTTTGGCAAATGCGGAGAACCAGTATCGACCAAAGTAAAAGGTATGGTTGACCAGCAGGAACTGGACATGCGCAGACAAGGGCTAAACAGGAACAGGAAGATAGATAAGTGATCACGTGACACTAAACCAGAGTGAGTTTGATCAACTTTTGTCTAACCGCAGTACCTGCAGTTGAATGATCGAACTACCTCAAAGTTTGGTTTTCAGATAACATAGGTCAGCACGTCTATTTTGATACTTATGGCATATGCGCAATAACCTTATCCAAACGTACACGTTGACGTATTCATGGCTAGAGGCATCAATTTTGGTCTAAGTCTTCGACTACACCCATACTTTGTGTATATCGCCTTCGCTGTTTGGCAATGCGGAAAGTGACAAATACCTCATGTGTTGGCCAATTTCCCAAGCCATCCTCAAAATTTCCTATTATAAACTATATAAGTTGTTTCGCGAGAAGTCCTCTTTATAGGGTATGCTTCGAAATGTGCTCAGCTACAGAGATTTAGACAATATTGCAAGTATACTTTCGAAACAACTGTGAATTCTAAGCTGCGCCTCTCGTTTCGCTTATGGACTTAACATGGTATTTCATGAAGCGAGCAAATCCTTTCCTTTAAGAGAAGTCTCCATTTTGAATAGGGACACAATATCTCAGTAGTTCCCTTTCAGCGTTCTGGCTACATACTTGGTCTCTCGCAGCTATGATAGGTTCTACATGTAATTCTCCGTGGTTTTATTTTCAGATGACGTGGCTCCCTTCAGACGGAGATAATCGATGACTTGACGCGTTTCTAAGGCCGTCAGCTTTTCTTAGGTAGATTATTGTTTATCTCGCAACTTAACTGTGACAAACCATTTGCATTTTTTGTCTTTATAGCTCGAGGTAATTATTTCTACTGGCTTTCCCACTTATTTAATCAGGCAGTCGTCACGAAATCACACAGTCTGGGCTTCCATTAACACTGCAAGCGAGTAGTTTTGTTTTTACAGAAAAATAGCAGATTTTAGCGAATTATCAAACAGCGCCAGATATCAATATTGTTAACAAGACCACCTGAATGAGATACCCGCAGCCCCCAATATTACCTTTATTTCCACTGGCTGGCTCTAACTAGCCTGCTCAGCATTACGGAATAGCCAGAAACCTTAAAATGTGGATGAGTAAACTCTACCCCAAGCAAGTTTGCAGGGGGTCTAATTGCTATGGATTACATAAACTATGAATTTTCTGAAACTACAACTCAACAGCAAAACTGACAGGAAACATCAAAATCATAAACCATTATAATACAACAAGAGGAAGAGATATTTTAATACAGTGAAACTAATACGTCACGTATATAACCGAACAAGACAACGTTAATAGAGCCAGTACATGAGACAAAGTTAACCCATTCATAACAAATGGACTTTCCGATTCCTTCCAATAAGACGAGTGTATTTCTAATTGACAAAGTATGAATTGGGATGAAGACTACCCCTAAAACATAGACATCTGGCATAGCTGGTAACATCAGCATTGTCGTTTAAAGAAGGCCTTTACATACATCCATATGCAAAAAGTACCAAATATCTAACGAATTGGCTAACTTGTTCTCTCTATAAGCTTTTAGCTTCAGCTCTACAAGTTCTAATCCTAGATATGGTATACATGTTTGCCTATATTGTTCTTGTTTAGTGAAATAAAATATGTTTAAACTAACTTATTGTCGAGGGATACTTGCACAACTCGATATGACCCAGTACACCACAGCAATACCGTATTAAACACTAAAACAACAAACGGACACCAAACTAAAACAACAAAAATAAGGAGCAAATGACATAAAGTAAAATTATTGTGGAACTGTTGTCAGCCAAAGTTATAAAAAACTACAAGTAGTCTCGCCAGGCACCAAATAATCGGTAATCGTCAATAAAGCTTTGTCCCACGTCGTGTCCTCAAATGAAGCAATTTCTCTAACATAGGACACTTATATATCATATCGTTTAATTTTCTTTATGAGTGTTTTCGCGAAGCGTAATAAAACACATCATTTTGACGAAGATTGAGACGTTACTGACGGTCAAGCTACAATAACCGATATACATCAAGATGCTGACGAAAGCGTCTCGCCTGGTTCAGCTAAAGAGCCAATATCTTGACAAAATATGCGAAAGAGACAGTCCGTCGTTAGATATAGCAGCAAATCAATCGGTATTAATGCTGAGCATCTCACGCTAGAAGGTCCCCTTAGACAGCCACTGGTTAAACCTTCAATCAACATAACTACCACCAGTGATATTCAACATTATATCATCAATGGGCCGCGACGCGAAAAAAATAGTAAGTGAGTATGATCAGGAAATACCACAATTACAAACTGCAGACAAACCCGCGGCACCGCGAGGAAGAGTCACAGACCAATCAGGAGACACCGGGAAGACAAACTAAGCAAAGCAACCAGCTCTCTTTTCAACCAAGATGATCGCAAAACTAGTATGAACACAAAGTAACGCAAAACAAAACATAGAACGTTATGCTACAACCAAGAAGCTTCTAATGAGCACCTGATGTACTCATTGAGAAGTAAGATTTATGTTACATGCATATGGTTTACCAGGATTTCGACTATATACAGCAACGTTTTCATTCTTGATTTATATCATTATCTTGGTGAATGTGAAGCTTAATTTTGAATTCATGTTGACTTTGTTAACGCTAATGGTGTCATTTGGAAACACGATCTTGATCTTACCGATTCAAATTCGCGTGCTCAACTGTCATGACTGGGGTCTAGACCTTCCAGTGAGACTCCAACATTTTCAATAACAGTTTTTCCTTTAAAATGCTGATTTGCAATTCAATTGGAATAGTATATGAATACGAAAAATCCTTATCAAAATTTATACCACCTTTACCAACTTTAGCATGGAATATCACTTGATGTGCAAGGTCTACACTGATGTAGGTGGCATAAAATAGTTATACCATGTTTGTCCACCTGTACGTAAGATAATCCACTCGCTAAAGCTCGTGGATTATCTCCACGTACAGGCGGACAACCCATGGTATAACTATTACATGTCTTGGAATTTTGCATATATTTTCACAAATGCTGCAATTGGATAGAATTTTAACAAGTTAATAGTTCAATACTCTATGGTTATTCCTTCTTGTGCTTGAGATGAAATATCTCATTAAGGACATATCCTACTTAATACTTCCCATATTGAGATTTCTTCAATACTTTGCATACAGTTTGATTTATCGGGGACTATATATCCATTTGTAAACTAAAAGGATATGCCACCGCATTGGAATTGTAACGAGGGATTTTTTTATACATGTTGATGCAATAAGTATCGGATTACCCATTTTGTTTCTCAAGGGGCCAGTCAGTGCCCTTCGTGTGCGTGATACCATCTGCTGGATCTACTATGTTCGATCAGCGCTTTTTATTCAGTCAACCAGGTGAGGCATTAAATTGTAGTACACTATGTACTTACAGTATATGGTATCGTACGTTAGAGGGGCGTTAACTGCAAATAAAACACACTTAGGGGCTTAGAGTTGGTATGCATGTATATGCAGCAGATATATTTAGTGTCAATGATAGAAGTTACAGCGGATACGCAGTAAAAAGTATTATAATACTTGCCATTGTTGATTTAGGGATCTTTGGTCTCAGATAATCTCCAGTAGCGAAATCCAGTGTCCTTACATTTTGTAAAAGATCGCTTGTTATTGTATCAAAGCAATGTGACAGCACAATCATATATGATTCAAATCAAAACTGTAGATTGCATGATCATACATATGATACAAAGCACCCTAGCATCCAATACATAGGACATTAACGAAATATGAAAACGTCCGAGCTAGTTCTTAGAGAGAAGAGTCTGGCATAGTTAAGTTTTAGCATACACACGAGGCGACTGTAGAATATGTTATATAAGCAAGTGAGTATGATCAGGATGAACCGTGCGCTCAGGGTGATATGAGGATAGAGTTAGGCATATTTGCTAGAGGATTTGAGGGAAGGCTGTGGCGAATATGCATGATGATCTAAAAAATGAAGTAGGCATTTACAAAAAAGGCCCAGTAGAGCGTAAAGTTATAGATATATATATATACAAGCTGATCTGAGAGTAGAAATCAGCATACGAGTATATACAAGATGATCATTGAGTACATCATGGCGCATTTGCTTTATGGATTATCTGTGATAAGGCATAGGCTTATAAACTTGATTATCTGAGAGTAAAATTAGCCCATTTAAGCCAAATGGAATTTCCCACTGTTATCATGCGTACCAGACCATTTCCATATTAAGGGTTGTTGGGTGGTATTTTTCATTTTAATTCAAATTTTAGTAGTATATTCTGTTAGCAAACAATGGAGACCCTGATCATACGCCGCGTTTTGCGGCGTCTGGTCTGGGTCTGCACTGTTTGCCTTTGTCCAATAAAAAGGACGCTAGGCTTATATGGGTTAAGCATATACACGTGATAATCTTAGGATAAGTCGATCAAGCTTGATGTCTTGAAAGTAGAACAAGTCATTTCAACAAGAAGGCATATGAGTATTGTACGTATCTAGGCATATTTGAAGTCATATTATGCTGATAGGTACATTTTTGATCGATGTGTTTCCAATAGTTCTGTATTGATCTGTTGTTGCTTGCAGAAAAAGAATAAAATTAGATTTCATCGACTGATTGCCTTCAAGATCTTATCAGACTGGTCTGTTATAAGCATATAGCACATATTAGCGTGAATAGGATTTTGCAGAATTGCGACAATGGTAATCAAGTTGCTTAGTAGGAAACATTTCAATGCTGCCTGTATAAATCATATTATATGTGAAATGGACAAAGATGCGGAGCAAAGGGTTGGTCCCAAACGAATCTTATATTGAATAAACTTATCTTCAGGGTTTCCATTCCTTGGCCCCAATATAAGAGTTCATAACTAAAAAGTATTTTTCTTATTTCTCAACCGAAACATATGTTGTGGGTGCTCGATGAGACGGTTCTTTTGGACAGCCAAAACATATGTGAAAATGGACGAGTAAGAAAATATTCGCATTTTTTCTGCTCAAATATTTTGTATATTTTGACCTATGCGTCTGGACAAGACGCAAACCAAACTCTTTGACCCCGGACATTAGCTGGAATCTTTGGACTTTGTATGCATCATGTATATATGTATAGCTGTTATCCTTTCTAGAGACAGAACAATGAAGGCGCTCACCAGGCTTCTTGAATACACAGGCTAGTCTAAGGCTTTGTCGTACAATAGAAATGGGTTTCAATTCAAAACGATAATCAAACGTTATTAAATAGTTGGATATAACATGGATATCGTGCGACATTCTGCAAGTCTGGTTGTTAACCCAATCACGGTTTATAGCTATAGTTTCCTCTTAAATTGCACGACGGTGGGTCAAGCCTCAGACTCAATGACGACTCTGTCTCAACCGTGGCTCAACTTCAGGTTTTCTTTAACCTGGACTATCTGTGAGCCATGAGCCCTATTCTTTGCATCATCATAGTTTGTTTTGATTTGATTGTTTCTCTGTGATGATACACTGCAATAGTAAGGAAGCATCCATGCGATCTAAACGATTCTTTTGTTTCAACAACAACTTAATATAGGGCGAAGATTAAGTCCCCCAGTAGCTTAGGCTGCTATCCGTTCTAAGGCGGTGGTTCTGTGGTTGTTTATTTATTGTTGCACACATTGTTTGTGGGGGTTCTGTGTTTAGTTGTTGTTTTGGTATTCAGTACTTTGTGTCCGTCTAGTTTTGCAATCATCTTGGTGGGGAAGAGAGACCTGGTTGCTTTGCTTTAACTGTCTTCCTGATGTCTTGTGGCAGTCAGTAATATGTGGCTCTTCCTCACTTCGCCGTGGGTTGGTCTGCAGTGTGTGTTTGTGATAATTCCTGATCATACTCACGTGCTTTTTAGCACAATCCAGCTTGAATAGTCTCGACCATAACTGAAATTCATTTTGCACTATAGCGTACGTTCCCCAGTAGTAAAAAGCGTTTTAAAATACATATTGAACAAGATTTTTAGCCATTTTAAGATTTTTTTAATCTCCGTTGCAGGGGCCATTATTAGCCACACACATTGGTGGCTATTTTTATTTAAAAAATCTGTTTCATCCATTTTATAGAGGTCAATGTAGCTTTCCTGTAAAGTGTATCATTGGTCTAGTTTTAAAGGTGCAATTTTCGACGACGGGCATTATAATAGTGAGCACAATAGAGCATCATTAGCACTTCATGCTCAGATGAGCAGGTGAGCTACAACCCTACAGAAGCCAATGCGAACTATAACGAATTGCTTCAGAATAGACATCTCTATTTGTTATGTTGTCGTTTCCTTCAATCCTGATTAAAAAGCGCAATCTCTATTCTAACTATACAGCAAAGAAGTTATAAAACTGTTTCGTGCTCAACTCAACTGAGCATGAGATTTATCGTCCTCAGAAATGAAAAAAAATGGCATTTCAACATTTGATAGCATGATTAATACATCTGAGAGTCTTAAAGCAAGAACAATCTTTATATTTCATCATTTAACATTTTATGAAGAATTGAAATTTCAATTGAGTTGAGTATGAAAAAGAGTTTTATAACCTCGGGGTCAGGATAAGTTTTCATCCGTATCAGGGCATGAAAAAACCAGTAAGATCAAAACACGCACAATAAAGCCTCAGATTAGAATGAACATCCACCAAGCCACATCAGAGTCTTCATTAAGTATTTATTTGAGCCGCAGCAAGGTAGCATTTTGGCAAGTGTAGAATCGTACGAGCCTGAGCAGCCTCCTTTGAAGCTTAGAAACTCCAAATGATGTTCAGTTAATAGCTTAACACTCATTAAATATTCAAGTGACCTGCAAAGGCTCTGATCAGACTGCGCATATGCGCAGGCTGATCAGAGCCTTTGCTGGTCGCACATACCACATTGTTGGAAATCTAATGCACTGGCTCAATTTTTAATCGCATGAAGAAATCACGAGTCCTTAGATGTTCACTGGGCTCACAGCGAGTACTTGGATATGGCTTGATTGATGTTCAAACTGAATTAAGTCTACGCTGGACACAAATTTCATTGTGTTGGTAATGTCAATCACTGACTCTATTATCCGAGTACATAAGGCCAGGTGCACGAGCTGTCGGTGCATCAGCATTGCCTAAACGGAGCATTAATGTTGACAAAGGCCCTTGACCATTTATACATCTATACTAGTTGCTTGACACGAGTTCGTCGACATGGACGTTTATTAGAGGCATTTGCGCATGCATATGCGATTAGTACCAAAATCTATTGCTTGCGGTTTTGAGAATATTTCAGTTGTTTGACTTAAGTGTCCAACAAAAACATAGTTTCCCAACATTGTGCGTAAGGAATAAAAAAAAAAAAAAAAAAAAAAAATTAATAATATTAATGTCAGTAACTTATTTTTTGTATGCATATTCTTTTGCAAGCGCCCTTTTGGTATGCATAAGAATCTTTTTGTTGATAATAACCCTTAAAGCGCCAATTACGACTGCAGCAGACGACAAATTTTGCGACATCTTTCCCAATTTTCGACAAAAATAAGGTATAATATTACATGAGAATCGTCTGCCAGCAGACGATTCTCATGAAATATCATGCCTTATTTGCTATTTTTGAAAAAGCGGAAAATTTTGCAATTATCGTCTGTTGCAAATTGTAGGTGGCGCTTTAAGGGTTAATACATACCTGATTCGCACTATAGATTATCTAATCCAAATCAATCCTTAAAGACTACCTGTTAACTTTTGTTAAAATAGCTACCAAATGACTAACGGAACACAATATGACCAAACCAAACTCCACTGCTGACTTGCTCATGTCTGTCAGAAAAGTTTTGAATTGTGGTACTTCTATGAGTTTGTCGTGATAAAGGGATTTCTAGTCATTAAACCCCCATGGGAAGTATTTGATTATTCCTTCCATTAACTACATGAAACGTCTTAGAAAGTAAATAGATAGATTATGATATTAAAACAGTACCATAAACTACATTTGAACTTGTCTCCACGACAGTTGTCTGCCACGCCAAAAGCGGGAACTGGCCAGATTAGCCAGCTCATGAGATGTTGGCACTGTCGCATGGTCGTCCAGGGAAGCGTGTGCATCCCATCAAAGGCTTTGTCGCTCGCACGGACAGGAAATGAAAGCAGGTGTAGATTCAGACAAAATAAAACTTGACGTATTTTGTAGCGTGTATAATATGTTCCAGTTTCGCATGGACAGGACATAATAGTAGCAGAGAATATGTATGAACTTTAACATGAGCTCTGTCAACTTAGGACATTGGCTGTACTTGATGGTCAATAGGTGAAACACTAACGCCAATCTATTCGAAGCGATGGAAACAAGTGAAAATCAAACGCTATGCATGTTTGAAGGTTTACAATTATCTTAATGTGGAACAAAGAACTGATTGCTTTACTGCATTTTGTTGCGTGGCTGTCAGTGTTCTACGTTGGTTGGCATGCGATTTATCATGCATAGGTTTAGATTGCATAGGTTTAGATAAAAACCAGCGTAAAATTGTAGGTATTTTCTTACAAATAATATTTAGCATATCTTTTGGGTGCTCAAAAGAACTTTTCTTTCTTTCTACGAAGTCTCTGTCGATCAGAATCTGGTCATTATCAGAAGTGAAAGCATTTTGAAATTTTGGGGAAAACCCCTCTGACTGAGTTATTTAAACGAGTGCCCTGATCTCCTCTGTGCTCTCAGCTGCGGCCACAGTTGGAGCCAAACTATTCCAATGGAGAATAGTCCTTGGAAAAAAGAATACTTCAAGGCAACACTATAAGTCTGGGGCCTGCAATACTGTGAGTTGTGTGGTGCCCTGGTGAATCTTGTTCTCTGAGACGGGGTCAAGCACTTGTCTTTATCAATAGACATAATCTCACAATGAATCTTGTGGAGGAAAAGCAGAGAGGATTGATCCCTCCAGGCCTCCAGAGATGACCATTGTAGCTCATCCAGCATCTCGCCAACACTACTAGTGTTGCGCCACCTCCTGTAGGTCCAGCAGGCTGCCATCCTCTGTACCTTCTCCACTTGGTGATTATGAGTTCTACAACATGGGCTCCAAATTGAGTATTGCACACTTCAGTTTAGGGCGTACCAAAGTTTTGTATGCAACCTCCTTAGTACTCCTAGGTGCGTAAGCCAAGTTCCTTCGAAGGAGACCTAAAGTCTTAGTTGCTTTGGACGAAATATCAGAGATATGTTGACCCCAAATCATGTTCTCTGTGATTGTTATTCCAAGATATTTTGCGGACTGAATGTTTTCCTAAGTTTGCTGATGCAGAGTGTAGTCATGAATGATTTGTTTGTTTGAGTAATGCCGAGTCAGTCTCAAAGAGTCTCATCTCACACTCTTCTGTCTTTTTGGCACCAATTTTCAATTTTACAGCAGTTTTGTTTAATATCTTAAATGTGTTAGAGTAATACTGTTATCAAAACAAACGATTTACAGTGCATGACAACATAGAGCATGCAGCAGATCTTGACCAATAATTTCGACCGTTCTTTTAAGAGTCAAGTGTTTTTTCTGAGTTGGGTAAGTATTTTTCAACGCAATATTTTGAACATTTAATATATTGCCAGGTTTAATATATTGTTTTTAATTGAAATGTTCACTCACCGACACAAGGTTTTCTACAGCAAACATCGGTGAGTAGTCCGCTTAGACTCATCCATTGTTTGTTGGTTTCTGTAAAAAGAAAACAAGATTTAAGGAATAACAGGTTACATGCGCGGATCCAGGAAGTTTTGTCTGAGGGGCTCCGACTTTGAGAACGTTTTTTAGTTGATGAGGGGAGGTAGGATCCAAATACCACTATAAGCGGGCCATCATCGGCCCGCCAACAAAACGCCATTTCAATGTCGTTTTGCTGGCGTGTCAATTTTTGCCCAACATTGAATACTAGATTGGTAGCTATGTGATTTTTCGGGGGGGGGGGGGGCGGACCATTATTGCTAAGAACTATATTTTTGTGTTTTTTCAGGGGAGGGGGGTCTGGACCCCTGTATCCCCTGGCTCCGCTCATGGGTTAATTGTTTAGTATATTTCTGTTCCTGAGTATTATTCTCATTTTAGCAAACCCTTGATACCCATCGGCAGCATATTTCCAAGCCCCAAGCTTATAAAACAGTACATCTTCTGGGTGTTCTAAAAATGTTTTGTTTAGTATTTTAGTTAATCTAAGCAGTTGAATTTACATGCTCAATTGAGTTGAGCATGAAAAATGTTAATAACTTAGGGGCTAGGTTCTGAACTGTTTGCCAATTAACTCAGTTTATGATTTGCCATTATAGACTAGATGGTAAGGTCAAATAGTTACATGAACTTCAAACTAGATAGCTGATCATAATAACATGTGTCGTCTAATTTGCACAAAATAACAATAAATGTGACAGGAATGGTAAGCCACTTGAATATTCCAGAAAAGTATCTCCATTCCAATCTCGGGCCACTATCGGCCCAGCAGCGCTTCATTATTCTTCTGAAAATGTTAGAAATTAAAAAATAGAAAATGACATGAGAGTATTACTGCTTGCACTAGTCATTTGAAACTCAAATGTGGGTCTAATCAGGTTGACTTGCAATGTAATATTTCATCGAAAAGATGTTTAACATTTTATCTGGATTCTATTGTGACCGGAAGTTCTAATCAGCCTATTATTATACAAGTGTGGACGCCGTTATTTACAATTCAAGCAACACAATGGAATGTCACCTTTAAACTCTAAATTACATTGAGTCAAAGTACATTTTCATGTTTTTACAATGATACAATTTACAATATTTTCAACCGGATCATAATATTATGGTGAATGTGGAGACGAGTTAGCGCATGCGCGCAATCTAACCAGAGCCGCAAGATCATGCTCGTAAAGTTGTGACGTGGAATTTAAGAATAAATGCGAAGCATCATAATTGCTAGCTACAAATGCAGGTCTAGCGTTTTACTAAGCTCACTTAAGATGTAAGTACGATTAGTTCATGCACTGGGTTGACCCTTTTCCCGCCAGTCACAACTTTTTGTCTGCTTTCTCATCTGCCAATGTTTTTAAGTAGCCTATAATACAAACAATATGAACCCAAATCAGACTGGGTTTATATGTTTTGCTCCCACGAAAAATCTAGTCTGAATGCATTTAAAAACGGAGCAGACGTAAATAGCAGACAATATTTCCAGGACAAAAATAGTGGCGAGATAAGAGTTAACAGATGATAAGTATTACCACGACACACAATATATCATTTTGTTTTGTGAAGTAGCAACGGAAAAAAAAATTGGCGGGCTAAGGGTTTATTCTTACTAAATCAATTTCAACCATATAGTTGTAATCACTTACGACTTTATAATCATATTTTTTCTACACCATCGGTAAATAATCCAAACTTAATTTCCGGTTCCGTTGAACAAAACTTCAGCGATCAATGCTCCATTTTTCTCTATTCATGTGGATGTAGCATCAATTTTTAATCAACTTGAGCGGTGGACAAGGAACCAGAGCACATTCTAAGATGTCTTAACCGTAGTCATGTATTTTAGGTGCAAGGTAAGTATTGGGTGGTGGTTAGAGAATAAAGAAACCATCAATATTGTTGGTTATTAAGCAATTAACAAAGAGTTTTGTATTTTTTCCTGGAAAAATAAACACTTTGACAATTAATTCAAATGGTACCTTACTCTTTCAAGTTGTCCCCAAATGTCTACGGACGAACGAACGAATGAACGAACAAACAAACAAACTAACAAACCAACAAACAACAACAATATCAACAACAACAAAGCAAGTAAGTGTGCAAAGATCAGGAATCGATACAATCAAGTACCACACCTGACCCAGGATACCAATGGGAAAGTAACAAGCTCACAGTTAGACACCACAAACGAGAGCCAAGAGGTCAGCCCTTTCCCAGCAGGTGACCACAAGGCACATATAAACAGACGCGAACATAGGCGTAGCAAACATAAGACAGAAAAAACATAAAAGGTCCACAAAAGAAGTATCGCCTTGGAACTGTCAGTATAATATTTTACTGGAGGGCTTAAACCGGTTTAACGGTGCACCAACCTCCAAAAGCAAGCAAGCAAGCAAGCAAAAAACAGACTCACGCGCCTTTGGTTTTAATACATGTAGTAGATAATGTTTAATTTCCCAAGTGAAACGTCCTACAACAGTAGTGTGTCACTATCGAATGGCGTTTCACTGGTAGATATGCATAATTATCCTTATTTGACCCAAAATTGAAAAAAATGACATATTGTCGTTTGCTTTATAATAGTGTGCGACGATGGGAATAGGCATTAATTATGTAGTCTGCTTTGCACTGTTATATTTGAAGGACGACATGCTAGAAGTTATCGAATTGGGTATTTTGAATAAAAGTAGAAGTCTTTTTATCCTTTTATCACAAGGGTGATTGCTTGTTACATGCATTCATACATAATGCTTCCTGAAAATAATTATTATGAGCTGCAATTACATGATTTGCGAAGCAGGAAAACCAATATACCATTGCATGATCCAGCTGTACATCGGTTATAGCCAGGCCCCGAGGTTATAAAACTTTTTCATACTCAACTCAGTTAAGCACGAAATTTATCCTGCTCATAAATGTTAAAATGCCAACAATTGTTGGCATTTTAACATTTATTAGTATGATAAATACCACATCTGAGAGACTTAAAGCAAGAAACTTCTTTATTTGTCGGTATTGTAGTGTTTTTGAGCAGTTGAAATGTCGTACTCAGTTGAGTTGGGCATCATAAAAGTTTTATAACTTCGGGATCAGGCTTAAGCCTTAATCCTTAGTGTACGGGTGATTCCTAAATGGGTATTTTGGCAAACAATAAAGACCTAGATACAATGCAAGAAGTACAATATTATTTGGGAATCCATCGCTATATACAATGGATCATCCCAAGTTAATTGATTCAAACCTCATGAAACAACTCCTTAGTGCATAAAGGGTTGAACAGTCTGTCGTACAGTGTCCATCGCTGTTTATCACAAGAAAACAATAAGTAATCTGTTCAGATCCGGCATAAGGTTACTGCAGTATTGCCGTCAGCTGAGACACGTTTTAGATAGCATTCGTTACAATTAATCCCAGTGGCTTCAACTCCTGTCCCTTTTAAGGCGGTGGTTGTGTTGTTGTTTAACCATTGTTTATTGTTGTTTCCATTGTTTGTGTTTTTTTTGTGTGTCAGGTCCTTGTTTTGTTATACAGTACTTTGTGTCTGTTCTAGTTTTGCAATCATCTCGCTTGGGAAGAAAGGGCTGGTTGCTTTACTTTTATTGTCTTCTTGGTGCCATATTGCTAGTATTGTTCTTTGCCTCTTCCTCGCGGTGTCATAGGTTGGCTCTTAGTGCGTGATTGTTGCATTTCCTGGTCATACTCACATTTCAATATTATTTGAGGATATGACTGTGTTTTTGTGTGGCTTCACGCCGTTGTCAAAGATGCCCCACTCATATCGTGACGTCATTTAACATATAACACTATTCCTGGGCAGGCCCTGTTGTTATAAAACGTTTGTCATGCTCAATTCAACTGATCATGAAATTTCAACAGCTCATAAAAACTAAAATATTGCAAAATAAAGCCTTTTCTGGGTTTCAACTCCTCAGATGTTGTATCCATCATACTAAATAATGTTAAAATGTCAACAAATGTTGACATTTTAATGTTTTTGAGCATGAAAAATGACATGCTCATTTGAGTTGATTATTTTGATATTTTGACCAGTAACTACAATCCTGCTACAAGGACTTAGAGCTGGAGTCCATTTACCTACATCATGTATCTTCAACGGGCCCCTTTCACGTGTGATAAAGTTGAGTTATCTGTCAAACAGATAGACAGAAACAATCAAATCTCCATCATACAAGAAATCATCTACCACATGATAATATCAGCCAATTAGAGGAGAAAGACATGTTCATTTGTCGAGCATGGCTTTGTCTAGTCTGGCATGGCCCGTCTAGCATTTTGAGATAAATACGGATATGATCAGCTAAAACAATTTGGTATTTATGTTTGTTAAAATTTTGGCCTTTTTTTAAATACAAAACATGAATAATAAAAAGTCACAATTACACGCTGCAGACCAACCGCAGCACCGTGAAGAACAGCCACAGACGGAACACGAACAGTCAAAATACATCGGGAAGGCAATTAAAGTAAAGCAACCAGCTCTCTCAAGATGATTACAAAGCTAGAAAGGATACTTAGCACTGCAAAACAAAACAAGGACCAAACACAATCCTCTTTGTAATATTTCCTTTTCAACATTAAACGGATCAATAAATGATGGAAATGTAAACGAGAGATAACCTAAATGATAAAAATAATGAAGAAATAAGTATTGATTCCAATCCAGTGGTTAAATACGACCAATGACCTCTTTCCTCTTAACGTCAACTTTTGTAGTCTGCTGATAACCTTTGCAAAGAGCTTGGAGCTAGACCATAACATTCTATAATTTACCAATTCAATGTCATTTCTTCAGAAATCTTAAAAAAATATATTTTTTAAGCTGATGAAATAGCCATACCACATCATCAACTAGGTCATAACTGAGAAAATTCATGCAGACAAGGTCCGGAGGTTATAAAACTTGAGTACATTCTCAAATTCAAAATAAAACGCGATGATTGGCTGCTTGCGGACAGCAGCCAATCATTGCGCTTTATTCTGAGTTAGAAAATTTTACAAATTTACAGTATAAGGCCGTCGTGAAGAAACTCAAACCAGGCCAGTCAATGTCCAAACTAAACCATGGTGACAATTCTAGTATCCTGGGTAATTGGTCATATCTAGACCAATCTACAGAAATGTCACTGGTCTTTTACTGTAATTTGTAGCAGAATTTCCCTGCATTAGTGAGGCTCTTAGGTGAAATAAAATTAGAACTTGAATCAAACAAGCAAAAGTTCATCTGGAAAATGAGCTGACCAATTAGAGAGCCAGATTAAAGATTGATCGTGTTGGACAAAACATCATTTAGCTAGCTCATGTATCGCCAGAACTCTCACTTCGTGCTCGCGCAAAGTATGGTTCATGGTCTATAGCTATGGGTTCCTCTCTAATTGCGCGATGATGGGTCAGGCCTCGAAATTAAATCTGACCCTGATCATAAAACATCGGCAGGTTGGTGCCTTGGCTCATCTTTGACTGGGCTCCATGCTGATCAACAAGTGAATTTCCTTTGCTCATACTCTATGTGTGTTATGAGCACAGTTAATTATATTTGATTGTTTCACTGCTTTATGTGAGTTAAACCATTTGTTTTGTTCAACAATTTTAATCTGGTGCGAAGATTTGGCAAGTAAAATATATATCAAACCCCATCTCCACATAGTTGTTGTCCGCTTTTTAATCTTTTTGATAGCTGCTAGACGCATACTTTTCAAACAGCCGATTCTAATGCCAGTTTTCGTCTAATTCTATACATTTGGCAGAATCGTTCGCGTATTTAAGTTGGACGTCGAATATGGTCAATTTAAACGTTTGCTTTGATAAGTCTAGTTATCGTTTTACCAAGCTAGACGCATACTTTTCAAACAGCAGATTCTTATGCCAGTTTTCGTGGAATTCTATATATTTGGCAGCATCATACCATATTTAAGTTTGAAGTCGAATATGGCCAATTTAAACGTTTGCTTTGGTAAGTCTAGTTATCGTTTTACCATGGAGTATTTCAAATAATGTTAATATAGAAAATGTCAAAGAATGTCCATTTCCATTGAAATGAATAGACAAAGCAAATAACCTACAATGAAACGGTTGCCAATTGAAACACAGTTTAAAGCTAAATTCTCTTTACAATCATGAATGCTTCTTTCTTACACTGATTTAGTGATATCAACAGTTTTCAGACTTTAACTAAATTGAACAGTTATGACTTGTGGTGTAACTTAATGGTATATCAGGAACTCACCGTACATTCATGTTTTAAGATTTCTTTTCAGTTCCACTGGAAATAGCAAACAACATCTTGACACTAGACATAGGGACCTGGAGCTTTTAAATGGAACACCGTCTTAATATAGTCGACACGTGTGCAAAGTGCTACGCACATTTGGTGGAGGATGTAGAAACACTGTTCTCGCTTGACCTTGTCCTCTGAGCTTAGTCATAGACATACAGATCTGGCCATGTGCGCAAGGTTGTGTCTTTTTGTTTAAGGTGTATTTTCACATGAAATGACGGTCTGTCTTTAGTGGCCATATAGAGATGTTGGCTCCAATAATATACTGTCTGGCGACAAATATGCCATTACAACAGTCCGTATATATTCATCAAGAACCAATTTAGTTGCATCATCCGCTAAAGAACCTTAGATAATAAGGCCAATGGGATATGATGACCAAGTTTTCACTCAGATGAGCTGCACATTTCTGTAATCCAGCGAGCCATCAGAGATTTAAAGTATAGCCATCAACTGTGTAAAGCGGATGGTACCAAATTGAATAAGGAGTAGTATGTCTAAAGGCGCCGAGCTTGACTGGACTATTTCGCTATAATCAGGCGGAAGATTTTGCTTCCTGGATGTTTCACACAATGAGACACATTCGCCTGTTAATCTTTGTTGTGTCCCAGACATAATGTGGTGTAGCTTTCAGACAGGATAAGGAAAGTAGTTTCACTGAAATCCGTGATATAATATGAGTATATAAACATTTAAACCTTGCTTGTATCTTGTTGTACTTTTGGTACTGCATCTTATTTAAATAAAAGTTAAGAAGAAGGCAAAGATCAGGAATCGATACAATCGAGCACCACACCTGACCCAGGACACCACATGGGAAAGTGAAAAAACACACAAGAAAACATCACATACAAAAGATGAGCATGTGTATATACAGATATACGAGAATATTGTCTGATAATGACTTCTAACACATTTGTAGTTCGTATCTACATTGCGTGCATCTGTAGTCTTTTCTACCTTAATGACAATATATCACCTGGTGCAATATTAAGCAGTAATGTACTCCATGTCTATCAGCAATGACAACTGGGAGCAATATAGAGGATATGGTCAAGGCCATAGAAAAGAATGAAAGATACAAAGTGCTGTCGAAGCATGAATATGATGCAATTTTGGCACTTGCTTCGAAAAGGGATGTTGGAAAAGGTGATCAGACCAAAACGGATGTGAAATATACAGGTAATACCCCTGAAAAGGTGAATCCCAACCTCAAACCCATTCCCAACCCCAATCCCGACCCCACCAAACCCAAATTTACCTTTTCTACCCCAGGTATGTCTACCATTCTTAGGTTAATTTTATCCAGACCCAGTCCCATTATACCACCTTTTCTTCAGGCCCATATGTCCCAAAATTACCCATTTCTAGTTGATCTGAGGAGCACTGAAAGGTGAGATTCCTGATCTTTGCACCCTTACTTTCTTTTCTTTCATATGAAGTCTGGAGTTTTGAAGTGAAGTGTCTTCAAAAGTTGGATTACTTGCCTGATCATTTACTCCTTCAGGCAATTAGGAATCATTTAAAGGGTACAGCCAGGAGTATGCGTGTTCCTTTAGGAGAAAGTGCTTCTGTAAAGGATATTCTTTTTAAGTTAGATGTTTTTATAGGAATGTTAGTACCAGTGAAACTTTAATTCAAAGTTTTACAGTGACTTCCAGAGGGATACAAAATCCATAGTTGTTTTGGATCTAGAATAGACCAGACTCTGTCTAGAGCTGCAAGATGTGGTAATATAGACCTAGTGGCCAAAGGTGCCAAGCTTAGATACACATTTTGGACTGGCCTTAAAAGCTAGACATTGAAAAATTACACTCATCATTTTTATGACAGTATTAAATATTTTCAGACTCTACTACGGGAAATCAGGAAGACGGATCAAGAGGATAATGGTTTTGATAAATCCTCTAAAAAGCCAAAGTGGTAATACTACCGCAGATGATACTAGCTCTTTGCTTTTAAAGCAAATGAAAGAGCTTAAGGGACGTATGGAGACCAAGGAAAAGAAGCTTGAAGAGTCGACCAAGAAGTCGAATACCAACACCACTTCCACACAACAAGTTTCGTTTAGTGAATATAGTGCACCACGTGGAATAGGTAGAGGTTGGAATAGATTCATCAATAGAGGGCAGTTTTGTGGTGGCTTTGGAAGGTTTAGAATTATGACGATTATCACAGAAAGGTGGCTGAAACTATCGAGGTGGTAGTTCCGGGGGGTAGTTAGTGGGCTGGCACCAGCGCTGGAGGTGCTAACCATGGTAACGAGTAACTTCCTCTTTGGATGGGCACATGGAGGAAGTAGAAAGGAGGAATGAAGAAGAAAGCCCAAGCGCTAATTGTTCAAGACCTACTATGTTAGGCAGGATGGCTGGAACTTCAAATGAAGGTGATGTTTTTGTCTGTGGAACCAAAATTTCTGGTTTTATAGATTCTGGTTCCTCAGTAAAACTATTTGTGAATCATTTTATGATTCTCTTTGATCTCAACCACTGTTGAGAGATATAAAATATTTTGGCTTGTCAGTTGCGGCAGCCGATGGCAGTCAGGTCCCATATAAAGGATATAACGAAGCAGATATTTCTGTGCCATTTTTAAGTAGTGTTTCTTTTACTATTAATGCCTTTCAAAGTGCATAAAATTATATATTTTTCCTGAAAAAAAATGTGTGCCTACTTTACCTAAAATTTTCAGATCTGTTACTCGAAACACACTTATTTTTCTTATTTGGTCTAACTCTGAAACATTCCGTAGATCTAATTTCATGAAAAGACCAGATTCAAAGTAAGTTACACACATCTTACTCTCTCAACCAAACCCGTCATAACAGTTTTGTTCTGCACTTCAGAACAAATACAAGTGAAACATTTCACAACCTCCAACTGGATAATTACATGAACGAAGTAATTACATTCATCGATGTCTTCCTCTTTCTTGTTTGACAGACTTATCAATTTTTAATCAACTCTATTTTTAGGACGTCATATTTAGACAATGTTATTACAACATGCACGATGGTATGTCATTTCTATTCAAATGTAAAATGATTGATGTCTTTTAAGGCCGCGATATCCCATATACAGTAGTCTCTCTCCTTTGCCCAGAATCTTATCTCTACTGTTATCTGATTTATGCAAATGTTCCTATATAAAGGAGTCATTTACAAACGATGCAGATCACGATAAGATGCCACATATTGCGGCATCTCATCAGTGTCTCCACTGTTTGCTTTCATTAAAGCCATACTTGTATTCAGTAAGCAAGCACATTAGAAATTTTCTGCCTGCAATTCCTGATGATTAAAGGACCGTTCGAACAAACTAACGCATAGTTTCGATATGCATGTGGGTTGTGAGGATCATTCAACGTTAAAGCCCTATGAAGCAAGCGGACATATAAGAGATTTTCAACCTGCAACCCATAATGATTAAAGGACCGTTCCAACCAACTAAAGCATAGTTTCGATATGCGCGTGGTTATGAAGATCATTCAACATTAAAGTCCTATACAGCTAGCGAACACATACGAGAATTTCAACCTGCAACTCCTAATGGTTAAGGGACCGTTCCAACCAACTAAAGCATACTTTCGATATGCACGAGGCTGTGAAGATCATTCAACGTTTAAGTCCTATACAGCAAGCGAACACATAGGAGATTTTCAACCTGCAACTCCTAATGGTTAAGGGACCGTTTCAACAAACTATAGCATAGTTTCGATATACATGTGGTTGTGAGGATCATTCAACGTTAATATGCATGTGGTTGTGAAGATCATTCAACATTAAAGCCCTATACAGCAAGCAAACACATAGACGATTTTCAACCTGCAACTCCTAATGGTTAAGGGACCGTTCCAACCAACTAAAGCATATTATCGATAAGCATGTGGTGTAAAAACAATCCAACATTAAAAATAGTAAGTAAGTATGATCAGGAAATACCACAATCACAAACCGCAGACATCCCTGTGGCACCGTGAGGGAGAGCCGCTCAACCATCACGAGACACCAGGAAGACAAATTAAGCCAAGCAACCAGCAATCTCTTCCCCATCAAGATGATTGCAATACTAGAACGGTCACAAAGCAACGTACAACAAAACATAGAACAATAACAGACTCCCACAATGGGAGTTACAATAAACAAAAGGTCAACATCAACAGAACCACCACCTTAGAACAGACAGCAGCCTAAGCTACTGGGGGCTTAAATGCCCTTTACCGGCACCAAAACAAAATCTAAAACAGTAAGTGAACACAAGAGACCTTCTCTCTGCCACCTCAGTCTGTCGGATAAGACTTTAAGCCATGGCCCCATATTCTGAGATGCTATTAAAACCAGAACCACTGGAGCCTTCGGGTGCTCCTGGACTTAAAACAACAAGAACCATAAACCCACCGGCATGTCACTGGTAACAACCAAGGAACAGGCACTAAAACATCCTAATAATCTATACTTGATAATAGAATGGCCCAACCAAAATGAGCTCATTTCGACGCGCATTGATCTTGGAGAAAATTAAACATTAGCATCAGATAAGTGGGGCCAAACCCAAAATAACAGATCACAGACCAATCCATGGCACACAAAGGATGACCCTTTCGAGAATGCAAAATCACAGACCAATCAATGTCGCCCAGGGGAATACCCTTAAGGGAATGCAAATCCTGGGATCACATACCAACCCATGGCACCCAGGGGAAGACCCTTTCGAGAATACAAAACCTTAGGTTCACAGACCAATCCATGGCACCCAGGGAAAGACTTTCGAGAAAGCAAAACCTGAGGTCACAGACAAATCCATGGCACCCAGGGGAAGACTCTTTCGAGAATGCAAAAATAGTAAGTGAGCATGATAAGGAAATACCACAATCACAAACTGCATACAAACCCATGGCTCCGCGAGGAAGAGTCACACAACAATCACGAGAAACCAGGGAGACAAACTTAGCAAAGCAGCAAGCTGTGTCTTACCCATCAAGATGATTGCAAAACTAGAATGGACATAAAGTAACGTACAACAAAACATAGGACAATTACAGAATCCCACAAGGGAGCAACAGAAACAGAACCACCGCCCTAGAACGGATAGCAGCCTATACCAACGGGGAGGGGGCTTAAAGGGACAAATATTTGAGCTATAATACTGGTACCACTCATTATGACTCTCTTCAGGGGTCATACTGGGCAGATCAAAAGGACAGCCATAATGAGGTGATTATCACTTCCTTACTAGGGCAATAAAGTGGTCCCATAAAGGGATTAGATATTTTATGATAAAATATTGATCTTTATCTTAGTGAATGAAATTGTTTTGCATACAGGTAAGTCCCCTCTTGAGGCCCCATTAATTTTGTGAGATACTGAACACTGTCCCTTATCAGTTAATCCTTTAATGATCTCTATTGGACAGTAATCTTTGTCTTTAAATGCATTTTACTGGTACCAAATCTTCACCCTAGATTCTGCTGTTGTTGAAGAACAAGAAATGTTCAGCTCACATGGAAGCCTTCTAACTATTGCAATGTATCATCATGGAGAAACACAAAACTGAGAGAACAGAACAAGCCATGGCAAACAGGGGAAGACCCTTTCGAGAATGCAAGACCTGAGATCACAGACCAATACATAGCACACAGGAGAAGACTCTTTTGAAAATGCAAAACCTAAGATCAAAGACCAATCCATGACACCAGGGGGGAAGACCCTATGGAGATGCAAAACCTGATATCAAAGACCAATCCATGGCGCACATGAGAATGCAAAGCCTGAGATAACAGACCAATCTATGGCATCCAGGGGAAGACCCTTTCAAGAATGCAAAACCTGAGGTCACAGACCAACACATGTCAACCAGGGAAAGTCACTTTGGGGAATGCAAAATCTGAGTGCTTTGTTTCAAAATGTACTGATCAAATGTTGTAGATACAGTGAAGCATTTTGATCAGTTAAAGAAAGCAAATGAGATTCCATCCTCTGATCTTAGTCCATTAAATCGCAGCTTTATTTTGATAGAAGCAGGTAAAGTTGAATATGGATGGATGAAGTAGTCGACGATATTTGAATTGGAAATCAGACTATTTTGCTATAGTCGCGTAAGTTACATCAGTTTGTCTGTCAGTAAGTATGGCCAGGAAGTATTAATAGACTGTTCGCTTAATGTAAAGGCGGCAACTTTAATATTCGTATCTGGGCGTGGTTCGGCTATTTCATCTGCCAAGGAAGGGAAATCAGGTTTTATATATAATTTTAAGTAAAGAGTTATTAAGCTTTTTGGGCCGCGCCAACGTGCGTGCATTTCATGAAAATCCTAACCGTATACACACTGAACTCACATTTATTAACCCTTTAAGCGCATAATCACAAACTGTATGTTTTTGTCGTCCATAAGCCTCATAGATAAACAGGTGGACCCAGATCAGACTGCTCCTGTAGGAGCAGTCTGATCTGGTTCCACAATGTTTGCCTCTATGCTTATGTTAAATAGACATTTTCAGATTTAGTTATTTTGCTGGCGTTTTAAGGACTAAATAATGACTGAGGTAATGGCGCAAAATGATACAGTTACTTTTGAATAAAACCACGCCTTATTTTCAGTTTTTACCTATGTCGATGGTTGACCAGTCCTAATTACGTATTCATGAGGCGCCGCCTTTACAGTAAGCGAAAAGTCATAGAATACCATAATAAGACTCTGCAGTTCAAGGCACCGTGATGAAGGGCCACAGAACACTAACAGGAATACAATTTAAGCCCCCTTCCCAATCAAGATGATTGCAAAACTAGAAAGGACGTAAAGCACTGAATATCAAACCAAGGACCAAACACAGAACCCCCGTAAACAATGGGGGAAACAACAAACAATGGATCAACAGCCTTAGAACGGACAGCAGCCTAAGCCACTGGGGGGCTTAAATGCATTTTACTGGTACCAAATCATCTTGTTAGTAAAAAATCGAGTCAACGAACTATTAATCAGGGTGATAAACTTTTTTTTGCAAATGCCATACACGCCGACTTTGGGTATCGTGCGAAGCTAAATCAGGCGCCAGCTTGACAGAGCAGTAAATGATTACTGGCACAAAGCTAGGAAAACGATATATCATTTTTCTTCAGTCTAATATTTTATCGCATTTGTGCATCTAGGAAAATATATTGAACCGATCTATAGAAAAAAAAACTATGCTCACGAATCGATGCATTGAAATTCCATATACTGCACTAGCCAATAAATGAAAGGAACATGTAGACCAATGTCTTAGGGGCTTGTGCGCAGGTTATTTGTAGGTGTAAACAAACATGCTCAGCTACAAAGATAAGTAAGATTCTTGAAAATGTACATGTATAAAGTTATCATACGTTTTAGAGAATACATTTTTTTGAAAATAGCCTGATCAGACTGGGTGTTTAGCGCCTTTCTTAAGAAAATTCGTATGCATCAAAATCAGACTTTCTAGCGACGAAGCCCATATAAAAGCACGGTACTGACAAGTAAGTGCGTATGACTATAAACTACCACAACCACACCACAACCACATACTGCACTAGGAGGTACACTAAGTAATGCATGAAAAAAATGAAAACAAGGACCAAACACAGAAAGTACCATGCGCTGGTCCAGAAAGTTATGAAAGGAGAGAGGATCCAAATACCAAAATTTGCGGGCCAACATCGGCCCGCCAGCGAAACGCCATTTAAATGGCGTTTCGCTGGCGTGTCGATGATGTCATTGAGTGCTGGCTTGGTAGCCTTGTGCTATTTCAGGGGATCCGGACCAGTATTGCTATGAAACCCTATAGTTTTGTTATTTTTTCAGGGGGGTCTGGAGCCCCTGTCCCCCCACTCTGGATCCGTCCTTGAGTACCAAGCTTACAGATACGACCAGGAAGTGTCATTATTAAAATTGATACACTTGTACACGTTCAAATGACACTTTGCCTTCTGTTATAACCAAAACGGTAAACGGCGATAACCCGACCATGCTATTTCCGACTTCTTTTGCAAAAATCTTTGAAAAATAATTAGACTATTGTTTAATAGAATAGATTGTGGACCAAGGCATTCATTTGTAAACAGTATAAAATCAAGAGAAAAAAATCAGGAAAGGCTCAAATCAAATATTACAGATCAACCCATGATGCATTCTATGGAAAACACAAAGTATCAGGGCCCGGAATTACAATGCCTTAAAGTTAAGCAAGACTTAAGTTAAGTATTGATATTTCAACATGCTATATTAAATGCTAAATAAATTGCCTGGATCGATGTGGTATTTGTGGTCAAAGATATCATTGAAATCTTCAGAAAAATCGAAACTATTTTGATTTTAATCAGTTTTAAACGTTATTTTTCGCATCCTGAAAAATCAATACTTAACTTAAGTCTTCCTTAACTCTAAGGAGGCATTGTAATTCCGGGCCCAGATGTATAAAGCAAAAAAAAGGAAAAAAATACGTTAACTAAAACTATCAGACACACCCAGTGACCTCACTTGAATTCTGTTTACCGTTTTCATCTGGCTGACTGATACAGCTGCTCCATAACGTGTTTGTGTCAAAACTACTATGAAAAAAACATACAAAAAAAACTCCACTCCAAAACCCCAGTAAAACAACAAGTAACATATGCTTAAAGCAAAATAAGTCGTGAAATGAAACATTGAAAGATTTACGAAAACATGTGTTGCAGCTCAAAATAAATGCTTGTTTTTGCTTTGCTTATAAAATATGAAATGCAATTACATTTTTTCTGTAGCAAAACTTCTTTGAATAATCTTTAACATATCGACAGGGGGGAAAGCAGTGTGTTTCATCTAACGTTATGGTCCGCTTTTAGTGCTATTTGGATCCTTTCTCCCCTGATCAACTAAAAAAAAAACAATAAAAAAATTGTCAGAGTTGGACCCCCTCTGACAAAACTTTCCGGATCCACGCGTGTAAACAACAATATGGCTGGTATGAAAAAATACCAGTTTGGAAGACTCACTACGAACAGAAATGATAAAACAGATTTTTATTTTTTGACATTGACCTTTGACTTCAAAGTCATATTGGTAATCTTAACATTTGTAGTCATCTACACACCATAATCAACCATTGAAACAATGTAAGTAGAGTTCAGGCAAACATTGTGCCAAATTTGATAAAGAATAGGACTGACCGACAGCCGGATGGGCACACAAGACATATTACAATAATCCGATTTTTATAGGGCATCTAAAACCAAAACTTAAAATAAAACAATTTATTAAAAAAAGATACAAGCCCAGTCCGAGATAGAATCCCCGGGTCTAAGTTATCTTATTTGTTAACAGTTTTGATTCTGACTTGGATCCTTAGAGACTCTTGTAGTATTTCTGAAAACAATTTTTTCAGAAAAAAAAAGAAACAAGAAAAAGTCCGCAGACGAGAAAAATCGCGAAAAATTACCCAGAGTTAAACAATCAAGTTATTACGCTTAGAACAAACGACAGAAACATCAGATTTCTGTGCCTGCATCTCAAACGCGTTTTGTGAATTTAGATTTCAAATTAAGCATTTCTTTGAAATAACATTAAACATCGAACAAACGGAGGACTATAATAATGGGGTTGATTCAAGTAATCGCCAGTTCTAAAACCATACATCACGCATAACGAATAGTGTGCATGTTATGTGAGACATTGATGCAGTCTGCAGTCTTCTTATTAAATAAGGTATATGGTATCGCCCTACATTTTGGTGTACAAGTACATCAATAGTTTTGATAGGCAATTCTCGCAAAGACAACAACAATAAAAAAAAATACAAAAGTACAGAGCAATAACAACGAAGCACGACCAATTTGTGGTGTCTACATGTACAGTAAAACCTGCCTTAAGCGGCCAATCAAATAGAAGACCAAACATTGATTTTCAAGACCGATTATCGCTTATATCTAATGCATGTCAAAGTATTGCAGAATGCTCCAAGAGAGCATTCTGCAATACTTTCGACCTTCATTAAGCTACCATTTGTCTTTAAGACCTTTGTATTGTCTAATTTTGAGTGGCCGCTGAAGACATGTTTTACTGTACATGTATAACGTAAGGACATGTTTTGCAATATCGATTGACCGAAAAGATATAATTGGTGGAACGGTTTGCGATATCATAGCACCACTATTCGTTATGTTGAGCCTACAAACTGAAACGGTTGGATTATAAACAATTATATCTGCAATTAGCTCGTGAAAATTAACCCCGTACTGATGAATAAATTTTACGGTCGAAATAGTTTCCGACGAAACAACTCGTTATATTTCGCAATTTTTCGTGTATTTACGATTGTGCAGGTAGATGAACATAGTACAAATACAGTATAGTGTTGTAAAGCAGAGTAGGTAAGTGGTTGTTGTGCAGTGATACGAGCTCGGAGGCTGCGAGTTCGAGTCTCACCTGCGGTGCTTTTTTTTTGAAGAATAAAGTATTTAAATATTTATCCACCATTTTCCCGTGCAAAGAGAAATTATTGTTCTACCAAATAATTATTTTACAAGTGCGGATCCAGAGGGGGGGGGGAGGTACAGGGGGTCCCTTATATGGGTTTCTATAGGGAATAAGCAATTGGACCCCCTTTGAAAAAGTTGGAGCCCCTGGAAAATGTTGGACCCCCTCTGGAACCTCGAAAAATGACAGATTTCTTAGAAATTGACCATTTGACTTCTGTAAAATAAGCTGAGGACTAAAAGAAAATAATAATAATAAAAAAAACGTCGCCAGAGCTTTTTTTGTCAGACTGACCTGGACCCCCCCCCCCACCGCCCGACGAAAATTCCTGGATCCGCGCATGTTTGAGTTTCACTGAAATCTACATTACTGTTATAGCGTTGCGACATGTCAGTCTTTAGGCTCTCTAGGGTCGAAAGCAAAGCAGATCGTTGCAAACGTCGCAAAGTATTTTTTTTTGCAGGAATCAAAGTGGAAACGTCACCAGCCTCTTACATACGACGCACTGTAGAAGCGACGGGGGCTAGCCGCACTACATCAATGCAAACATATAGCAAAACAAAGTAAATTACATGAAAAAAAAACAGATTAAAAAAGGGGAAAAAACGCAACCTTTTCCGGAGTCGAACTCATGACCACAAAGTTTCAAAAACTACACACTACCTCTCGGCTAATCTCTGCTTACTTGCTGCAATGCTCTCAAATACCAATAAATACTTTGTTTTGTCAATTCAATTCCCTCTTCGCAAATACGGAAATGTACGAAGCTATTAATAAACTACGCAACTACCGTGTAATCTTTGCAAATTTTATTCACGAGTACGGGGTTAATTTTCACGAGCTATAGTAACAGGTGCGTAACGTTGCTCATTAAATCTACATGTCTTTTCAATTATTCACAGTTTGGGGCGACAAATCAATACGATGTCTTAGACAGACTTTAACGATGAGAAATATCACATGTGTTTCTGCAAGTAATGCAGTATTCTGATTCATTCATTGATGTTCTTTAACTCTTAAAGCGCCACCTATAATTTGCAGCAGACGACAATTTCAAATATCGCCGCTTTTTCAAAAGTAACAAATAAGGCGTGATATTTCATGAGAATCGTCTGCTGGCAGACGATTCTCATGAAATATTATACCTTATTTTTTTCAAAAATTCGGAAATATGTTGAAAAATTTGTCGTCTGCTGCAGTCGTGATTGGCGCTTTAAGGGTTAAGTCTTCACATGCTGATAGCCTTTGCAAATAGTTTGGATTTATACTTAAAGCCATAAAAAATGCAACTGATACAAATATTATTTTTCCTGTACATAGCAACGCTATTCCCTTTATCTGTGTATTTGCAAGCTTCCTTAACGTACAAGAACGTTTTAGCAAAACTTGAGCTTGATTACGCACATCTGCTAAAAAAATTGGTGAAAAATGCCAAATTCATCAAAAAAATTTCTTTACCTTCTTTCAACTTAAAATTCTACTCAATTTCAATTTGAATGCACGTTGTTTCACTCAAACAACAAAAATACGGAATAAGTGCCAAAATTACGTTTACCTAAGGGGCCTAAAATAATGTTTTAAAGTTTATTTTTGCGCATATTTTTCGCTAAATTTGAGAAATGACTAAAACTTCAACAAGATTGAATCATTTCGTATTTGGCATACATAAGTTGTTTAGTCATTACATATGGTTATGATTTATCACGATATCAACCATCGAAAATCTCGCATTTTCGCCAACTTCCGGTTTTCAGACTCAAACTTTGGTGGACATTTCAAAGGTCAAGCTTCAAGACACATTTTTCCAGTTGTGTGTGGTTCAACCGTAGAGCATTATTGAAATTTTCAGAAAGTTTGAAACCAAAACAGCCAGACAATATTAAGATCTGATGTCTGATTAATAAGGTGAATTTGCTTTTTTGTTTAAAGTATTGGGTTTGTGTCCCTTTATCACAACATGCAGTCCGGCTTATCTGGACTGTTTTATCAGAACCAAAAGGATATTGTCTTGATATCGCGACTATAATTTCGTGCTTTTCATTTAATAAGAAATGCTAAAAGAGCTTTAAATCTAGGGTAGGTTATATTGTAAAAGTTGCGTTTTTACTGGCGTTAAGTATAGGTCAGGCCAGGCGAAACGTAACCAAACTGTTTAACAATCTGATGGTATTCCCTCAGACCCGAGGTATTCCTAAAAGAATAGTTTAAAAATGTTCATATGTTCGAATAAAGCATGCAATATTACCCAGCATGCTAAGAACTATGCAAACCGAGGGAGCGTAGTGGCTCAGTGGTAGAGCGCTTGACTCGAGACCGAAGGGCCGCGGGTTCGAGCCTCACCGGCGTCACTGCGTTGTGGTCCTTGAGAAAGACACATTTATCCTAGCTTTGTACTAGTTCAACCCAGGAAGACCCGTCCCTATATAACTGAAAGATTGTTGATGGGACGTAAAGAATCAAATCAAACAAAATCCTGCAAACCGATTAAGAATATCACAGACTTGATTATGACTGATAATTCGATAACGTTTCTACAGGGTACAGTGTGATTGATTTGAACCGTCTCATCCACACAGTCTGATCAGCACATTTATTATTCGCTTTCTGGAAACCATTATAACTCCACTTGTTCCGTCCACAATTTCAACGGTTCTACTAGTCTCTGTAGCTACGCAGACTGGTGGCACCCCCCCCCCCCCCAGAGACAGGTCCCAAGGTTATATTACTTTTTTTCAGGCCCAACTCATCAGAGCATGGCGTTTATCCTGCTCATAAATGTTACAATACCAACAATTGTTGGCGTTTTAACATTTATTAGCAGGATAAATACAACACCTGAGGCTTCAAAAGCAAGACATATCTATAATTTTAGTATTTCAGATTTCATGAGCAGTTGAAATTCCACACTCAGTTGAGTTGAGCATAAAAAAGCGTTATAACACTGGAGACAGGCTTGATTACAACCGTAGGCTCACATAATACCGATGATTATCGAATGTTCACGGAGAGAGTTTCCGTGATACTATGTACTTCTCTATCACGTCTATGCCCGAGTTCACGTTTGGTACACTCTACCGTCACGTTTATTTCACAAACAAGTCTTGCGATCATATGCCCCTTCCAATATCACGTCCATGCCACGACAATACATCATCTATCAAATGCGCGAGCATGGCGCCACACTGTTGGAATAAAAACCTAATTCTAAGAAAGTACGCTGTAAATGAATCTTATAACACAGAAATGAAAATCTATACACCACTTCAAATTTTAATCACTTTGAACACACATGCTTAGATTCTAGAGGTCATTGTTACATATAAGGAAGATACATAGATCCCTAACAGCCACAAGGCATCAGAAAGAAAACTGAAGTAAAGAAACCAGGCCCCGAGGTTATAAACTTTGAGTTCATTCTCAAACTCAAAGTAAAGCACAATGATTGGCTGCTTACACGGCCAAAGACACATTCAAGAGCTCCAAAAGAGCAAATGCTCAATTTTCCATAGAATATTTTCAAAAGTATTCAAAACTTTACTTATTTTTTCAATGCCATCTAAAAGTAGAAATGATGTCATGATCCATAATACAAAATGTAGCCTATGGAGTAAAGGGTTAAGAGAATAGACTTATAAACTTGCTGGATTTCTGTGGAATTAAAACTCAGATACCAAACAAGAAGAATTCAGATAAGCCTATTTTAGCATCTTGCCAAGATTAAAAAAATGTTTTGCAAAAGAAAATTCCTTCAAACACGCATTTCAAAGGTTAACTCGTTGTCTGATAATGTCGTCTGCTAAAACATTTGCAAACCTTTTGGACCAAAGGACCCAAATGAGGACCAACGAATCGTCAGGTCTGATATGAATCCAAATTGATTGACACTCTTATTGTATTCCTGAAATACATTTTTCGAAAACTTAATTTTTACGAAATCAGCAGACGACAAAAAATATGCAAAACTATCCAGCATGCAAAAAGCTAGGCGTCTGAGACATGACGTGATGTTACTAGAAGTCGCATATCATACTACGTCTAGAATATTAGTTAATATGATTTATGGGGTGGATCTATCTAGAAGTCCCCTAGACGACCATTCAGCTCGCGTGATAGCATATGTCCTCTAGCAAAAAATAGCGAAAATAAATCTGAGTTTGTCTGTGCCAGGGAAAATAACCCAGTAACCATATAAACCGGGCCACTATTGGTCCACCAGCAAACCGCCATTCAAATGGCGATTTGCTGGTGGGCCGATGGTACCCTGGGATTGTCTGCTGGCTGGGTAAGTCTCTACAACGGCTATGATGCGCAGATAAAAAAACGAATTGCCAGTAATGTTTTATCTGGTTCATGTATAATATGACGTGTTCTATCTACTTTTATATCAAGTCAAGCCCCGGACATCTAACCAGGCCAGCAGGACAAACTTTTGTACTAATGACATGACCGACCAGTGATGAAGAGTATAGGGTAAAGTCAGGTAACTTCGGACATCAGGTAAATTCGGACCTACATTTGCGAATGATAAATCAAACTAATAGACAGTTAGAGCTAAAGAAAGTGAGTATGATCAGGAAATTCCACAATGAAACACTACAGGCAAAGCGCCACAGAATACTAACAGTCACAAGACACAAGGAAGAGATCCAAAGCAAGGAAGCCAGCACTTTATTCCCCATTAGAAACCACTCGTTGGGCAACGTGAGCTTAGCCAAAGACAAACATCATACAGTATCATATTGATACAAGTTTTAGGTCAAAGTCGTCGTTGAATCTGAGGCTTGACCAACAACCATGCATGCAATAAAAGAGGAAACCTACATGTTGGTATAAACCGTGATTGGGGTTTTAACCAGGCATGCTGGCTGTTGTATAATATTTAATATGTTATAGCCCAATCGTTTATAAAATTTGTTTATCGTTTCGAATAGATCAGGAAGAGAAGGCTTTCCACTGATTCATTTAAATTGATAAAGTGAATCGCAATATAATACTGGCTCTGATATTCACCGTTGCAGAAGAGTTATCAAGCCAGCATTACATCTAACAATCAACTCGGTGTGTTTGCGATAGAATTAAGAAAATGCTATACGAAATATATCACATTGATAGCCTGGTTTAGATAACTTAGCTGTCAAATATTTATTTTACATCGTTGAAGTCAAATAATATAATATTATGGACTGGCTTATATAGCTTTCTATTTTGTATTGTATTAGATTGAATCCCATCAAGACTTAGCGTCACTTCAGTTTTCCATTTATGCCTTCTATTCTGTTTTATTAAATTTATTGCATCCAATTTCTGCATACAGAAGCAGTACAAATTGAGCCAATATGCCTATTTTCACTACTGAAATAGATTACTGTTACTAGAATTTTACAAGCATTAAATCGTTTTGTAAATGAGTTTCCAAAGTACGGATATACGGCAGTCGGATATTACTTCGAAGTTATGTTTACTTAAATGGTTTTACTACTTAAGTTCTGCAATTGTGCTGGTTTATTGCAATATGATTAGGTAATCGAAACACAGAGTGTAGTAACCCAGTTATGCCTTATATTTTCCTACCGGTATCAATTGAACGAATCCATTTCGAATTAAGCACATAGTGCAGAATCTTATCAGAGGTCTCGTTCTGCGGCGCCTGATCTGGTTCTGCACTGTTTACCGATGTCTCATAAAATGGAATTAAGTCTAATATGGGTTAAAATATCAGGTTTTTTCTAATGCAACTATTATAACCTTTAAACTTGTAGGCAACTCAATGTCGTTAACTCGTTACCTGCAAGTCTCATTTGCTTACAACCTTTTCAAAATGTTTGAGCAGGACCAGGGCAGAGAAATGTCGGGTCCGTGATATGGTATTCTTGAAATGAATTTTCAAAATCAACAGACGACAGCAAAGCGTAATACAATATCTGGCATGGTACATGTTATTAGCATTCACTGCCAATCCACCTCAAGAACATTGATTCAAAAACGTTAGAAATCAAGCTCAAGAGGTCCTAAATCCTACCAAATTGTTAAAGACACCACCATATTTGTATGTATACAAACTGATAAACGTATGCACACCATTACAAGATTGAAACGATAGTTGCTTCAATGCCACTTAATGGTGACTTTACACTGCTGCTATAATAGTTAATAGCTACAACTGGAAGCCAGAAACAAGCAAATCAAAGCGGTTAGCGGCTATGCTATACTGCAGTACGTATGGGCCGCTACCGCCCCAAAGTCATGTCCATTATTACTACTGATATAATAGCAGCTAGTTGGCAGCAATAACCACTAGAGGCTTGTATTATGGCCTAAATGCATCCACAGCTGAAATGCTATAACCAAGGGGCAAAATTGAGACACTGGGCTCAGATAGTCAGAAAAGAGCAAAGGTTTTTTAATCATGTGACCAGTTTGTATAATACGTAAAACAGTAAGTGAGAATGATTAATACACAGCATAATCACACACTGCAGACTAACCCACGGCGCCGTGAGGAAGAGCCACAGAACACTTATAGTCCCAAGACATCAGAAAGACAATTAAAACAAAGCAACAACTCTCTCTTTCTCGTCAAGATGATAGCAAAACTAAAAAGAACTCACAATAATGCATTACAAAACAAAGGCAAACAATATGAGGTACATAAAACAATGATTCAACAACAACAGAATCACCACCTTAGAACGGACATCAGCCTAAGCCATCGGGGGGGGGGGGGATGGGGGGGGGGGGCTTAAAGGCATTTTACATGCGCCAAATTACCCACCTAGATTTTGTTGTTGTTAAAACGCAAAACTTGTTTAGCTCGCATGGAGGCTTCCAAACTAATGAAATGCATTATCAACAGTCTAATCAAATCAACACATTATGATGAAACAAAGAAAAGGGCTCATGACTCCTAGATAGTCAAAGCTAAAGAAAACCTCAAGTTGAGCCCTAGTGTGCCCAGCCAAAAATAAGCATCAGTCACCAAACAACGGATTAAAGATTAACGCCAGGGCCATCATTGAGTCTGAAATCTGACCCATCATCGTGTAATTAAAGATACAACCATAGCTATAAACTGTTGATGGGGTTACAACCAGGCTTGCAGAATGTCGCATGGTATCCATTTTGATTCACACTTTATTTTTATAACGTTTAATTATCTTTTTAAATTGATCACTAATAGTAGGCTTTACAACAATTCTTTTAAATTTATAAACAAAATCACCATAAAATACCATTTCCAGTATGCCTTGTTGCAGAAGAGTTTTAAACCAATATTGTAATTAACAATCAACTCTGAGTGTCTGTGAAAAAATTAGAAAATTTAGAGGAAAAGCTTCACGGTGTTTATGGTATTGATAAATATGTTTTAATAACTTAGAAATTAAATTGGATCATATTTAAGTGTAAACAGGGAATGAAATTAATTAGCTTTCTGGAATTTCATGTAAAACTATTAATGTGTGCTTCAGTTGATCATGAATGACACTTTCACATTTTAAGATCAAAAGTAAGTTTGTATTATGTTCATCTGTACAATAGCAGATACTATCTGAGATATCTTAATATACTTTATGTTTACTGTATTAGTAGCCCCACCAATTTTACTTCACAATGATAATTCAGGACTGCAATATATCCCACCAATCATTGGCCACCACAAGAAGGTATAAATCAATACATGTGTACTATATTGACAGAGTCTTTTGCATATCTTCTATATTTCTGAAGGATCCGTTTACCTGACCTCGTTGTTAGAAAATTACTAAAATACTAGCAATTGTTGGCATTTTTAACATTTATTAGCATGATAAAAACAGTATCTGCAAATCTTAAAGCAATAACAGTCTTTATTTTCTAGCATTTTAGGTTTTATGAGCTGTTGAAATTCCATGCTTAGTTGAGTTGAGCATAAACACAGTAAAATAACCTCGAGGCCTGATTATTTACTTAATCTTATACCATTCAACAGAAATTAAAGTGGATACATGTAATGTTCTCAGAACTCTTCAACCAATACTATGACTATGTAATGGCTATGCAGTGGCTCTGTAACCGCAACTCGGTGTGAGAAACCAACAGGTTCTGTTAAAATGAGCTTTTAGATATGTTTTGTCTGACTTATCCTGATTGCATTGTCTGGTAATGTGGGTCTTCATTTTTCTCAAGACGGAGACCATATTAATTTGTTTCAAGTTTTATAACGTCGAAACTTTAATGGAAGCGCGCAGTCAAGGGACATACAATTTCAGTGATCTTCAAGTTATATAGGTTTAATGAAAATTTAGAGTGTATAGAGAATTGCAATATCTGGTACGTGCAAACCTACTGACAGTAACTGTAGACAATAGAAAATCAAAAATAGCAAGTGTGTTGATCAGGAAATACCACAATCACAAACTGCAGACAAACCCATGGCACCGCGAGAAAGAGCCACACAACAATCACAAGACACCAGGAAGACAAACCAAGCAAAGCAACCATCTCTCTCTTCTCCATCAAGATGATTGCAAAACTAGAAGGGACATAAAGCAACGTACAACAAAACATTTAACAATTACAGACTCCCACAAAGGGAGTAACAATAAACAAGTCAACAAAAACAGAACCACGGCCTTAGAACGGACAGCAGCCTAAGCCACCGGGGGCTTAAATGCATTTTACTGGTACGAATTCTTCACCCTGGAGTCTACTGTTGTTTAGGTACAAGAAATGTTCAGCTAATATGTAAGCCTTCTGACTTTTGCAATGTATCGACATGGAGAAACACTCTAATCAAATAAACATTCTTTGATGAAACAAAGAAAAGGGCTCACGACTCACAGATAGTCAGAGCTAAAGAAAACCTCAAGTTGAGCCACGGTGGGTCCAGCCACAGATAAGCATCAGGCACCAACCCACCGATTAAAGCTTTACGTCAGAGCCGTCATAGAGTCTGAGGCCTGACCCACCGTAGTGAAATTAAAGAGGTAACAATAGCTATAAGCCGTGATTGGGTTTAAAACCAGGCATGCAGACTGTCGCATGACATCCAAGTTATATCCAACCTTTATATAATGTTTGATAATCTTTTTGAATTGATCACTAAAATTAGGTTTTCCAACAATTCGTTTGAATTTATAAACTTAAAAATTGTGTTGTTCTATGAATTAATAGTTTGCTGGGCCCAAAAGTACTTGTTAAAACCCAAGCCTGTAGGGAGAGGGTTTAAACTTCTCCCGAGGGGCTCAGCAGGTGTCAATGCGCCTGAAGTACATATTTGATGGTTATCATTTGCAAAACGAATCATTCTCTTGGTTCAACAGGTTGTTTTGCTGTGGTTGTGGTATTTTCTTGGCCATGCTAATTTAGAGCAGAGTTAGGAAACAGCATGTTAACCAGTGTTGTTATATTGATGTATCTATGTATTACCGCTTAAGAGCTCGCTAATGTTCAAGGACAGTGTTTCCATTTGCTTTCTTATAATAATTGCTAACTAGCATGGATTATTCCATATTGTAAACTGGAAGAATCCTGTTTTTGAAATTAAGCACTTAAAGAATATAAACTGAACTATCACTGCTTGTCTCTAATGATTTGGAAGTAATAAACATCATTTTATGCTGCTCTACAAATATATTTTTATCCTTTCAATATGGCTTAACAAAAGGCGATTCATGTTTAACACTGATATATGATATCATTGATGCAAAATGTGCAGAAAATTTCAAATGAACATTGTAAATTTATTGTAGTAATCAGAAAAATATGTGCATGTGTTCAGATTTCCAAAAATATAATATTTGTAATGATTTATCAAGTGGGTTATACAATAAGTGATCACACAACAATGATGTGCGAATGAGGGTTGGAGGAGGTAGGGGGTGTTGGCTTGAATATATTTAACTGGCCAATGTCAGGTAGGTGGTGAGTTCTGGCTATAACCTTGGCATTATTGCCCTTGGATGCCTGAGCAATGTTTAAAACGGGCGTGCTATGGAGCGATTCTGTCTTTGACTGGGCAGTGAAAGTCGAGCATATAGACCATGAACTTATGGTTTCCCAGGTTAATATAATAGCCAATTATCGTCAGTAATATATACAGACAAAACAAGTACATGCATAATGTGATCTTATAACTTATCACAACTCTCAACTATATAATATAAATCATCCCAATCTTGCAAGCTGACTGGAAATGCCGTCCGTTCTAAGGCGGTGATTCTGATGTTGTTGATTCGTTCTTGATTGTTGCTCGCATTGTGGGGCTCTGTGTGTGTTGCATGTGTTGATGTGCAAAGATTTGTGTCCTTTCTAGTTTTGCAATCATCTTTGTGGGGACGAGAAAGCTGGTTGCTTTACTTTGTTCGCCTTCCTAGTGTCTTGTGAGTGTTATTGTTCTACCCCCGGTGCCGTGGGTTGATCTGCAATGTGTGTTTGAAGTATTTTCTGATTATACTCACTTGCTTTTTTACAATAGCCCTGAGCAATTCTAAAACTAACCTAAACTCAATAATATCGTTTCAAAAAGCAAGTGAGTATGACCAGGAAATGCCCCATCATACACCACAGACCAACCCACGGTACCGTGATGAAGAAGCAAAGAACAATAACAATAACAAAATATCCAAAGACAATAAAACTAGAAAGTGCCCTGCATAACGACACACGGACCAAACACACAGCTACCACAAACAAAATGAGCAACAATAAACAAGAAATAAACAACAGAAGAAACACCACCTTAAAACAAAAAAGAAGCAGAAGCTGCCGGGGCTTAAATTAATTTTACTGGCTAAATATTTGCCCTAGATACTACTATTGTAAAACACAAAATTAAACCTTGTCTGAAACACTTTTAAACCTCAATACTAGGAACCTAGCTTAGCTATATCTCTGAACAAATTTATTTTCCAACAATATGCTTCAAGCATATAAACCCATAACGTTATGATTTGCTCAAAATATAGAACAATAACTTTATGAAGGGGCAACGTTTTACGTGCTTCAGTCTTTATAAGACGATAGCTCAGAACCAGTCCAAACCTTTCCTTTATGGTTCATATGTTTTCAGCCCAGCTGAGAACTTTGAGAATCCATCATTTGTAAGTCGTATGGACTGATCAAGCTTTCTCAACTCGTCTGTGACGCTAGTGGTCGAACTTTGAATTATACAGTCTTAATGTATCATTCATGCTACAGAGCGCAATGCTCTGAAAACATTACATACCCTGGCTATTGAATCACTTTGAAAACCAGGCAACAAAAAGACACAAACAAACTATTTGTGGATGTTCCTCGGCAGTAGCCAGTACAAGGCGGGGAGGGTTTATGGTTTTGTGTGTGTATGTGTGAGTGTGTGTGTATTTTATATTTATGTCCAGGAGCACCCAAAGGCTCAATCGGCAGTAGTTTTCATTTAAAAGTTCCCATTGATGGGGAAACCGATTATAGACTCATCTGACAGACTAGTGGAGCGGGGATTAAACTACAAGGCGAGTGACTTATGCACTACACCGGACTGGCTTATGGCGATAACAAGACAACAAAGAGAACCACATGTAGACGTATGGTAACTCTCTTCGACCAATTCAACAAGAATCCGTTACCTTATTTATGACAAAATAATAAAACTTGCTCAAATGTTTCATGTCTGAATATCTGTCTGTCTGTCTGTCTGCCTGCCTTCCTGCCTATCTATCTATCTATCTATCTATCTATCTATCTATCTATCTATCTATCTATCTATCTATCTATCTATCCCCTCGTTGCTGTCTATAAACAATGTTTACAAATAAATATTACAATTTTGGTTTCTGAGCAAAAATATTAGTATTTTCAAACAGGGATGTCAGAAAACGTGACCATTCAAATATCAATGATGAAAAACGGGGTCAGTCATATAATTTTTCTTAGAAAAAGGGGGCTTGTCATACCTGGAAGCGCTGGAAAAGGATGCTATTTGGACCGCACATCCGTACTATGTCATCTATTATACAATTATTGACTTCACTGAGGTAGACATAAGGATTTATCTACACGAGGCTGCTAGGCCGAAGTGAATATCAATTAAAAGGGTAGATAAGTCCTTATGTCTACCGAAATTTAAGTCAACAACTGTTTTGTTATATGACTTTTCATTTAAGAGTGAAAATTTTGCTACTTTCACTTTTGTTGTTAAAGAATGTTCAACCTTCTATCTAAGACATCTAAGGACTTTCTCACAAGTTTTAGCAACTTTTATTAAAATATTATAATTTAGTAGTTTGCATTTTCAAATGTAATGGGGAATATAAGATGTTATCATAAAACTGTTTCTACAGTTTGTTTATTCAAACAAAGATAAATAAGCAAACAAAGCAAAACAAAACTGTTGTAATAATTCATGAAAGTCTTTAATTTACCTGTTGGAAGGTGAAACAGCAAATCATGTCAATTTCATGAAGCTCATGCTAGTTTCACACTCATCATGCTATTTTTAGCTCTCTAGAGGGCAATATTGCAGAAGTGTCAAAAATATAAACTTCATGAAACTAGTTCGAGCTGGTTTAAATGCAATATTAACTTGCAATGGTTTAGACCAGTTTCAAGGTAGACATAGAGATTTATGAAGACAAATTAAGCCAATCAGGAGACAGGATTCTCTCCAGTCATATACCAAGGGTAGTTAACACCCCCGCCCCCGAGATGAGAATTCCCTTGATAACTAAATATAGAAAAAAGCTCACCCCAAAATACAATATGTTATTGCAATTAATCCTGACACCCAATCCTTTGCTAAGATTCCGTTGATTTTAATCCAGTAAAGCCTAGCTTCCTTTTTGTGGGACATCGCCGAACAGTGCAAAACAGTTCTTCACTGTTTGCTTGCAGAATGTTCTATTGAAATTTGAATAAAATTAAAAAATACCACCACACATTCTTTAAAACAGAAATGGATTGTTCCAATTGATAACGGTGGGAAATTCCATTCGATTTAAATGTGTTAAAAACTTAAATGGTTTAGCTTACACAGAGGCTTCCTAACTTATTCATCACATGGAAACAATAAAATTATCTAGTTGTCTCAGTGACAAAATACAAAAACGGCTTATAATAAAGGCACAGCAGAAACATCAGATATGTTGCAATTGGATACGTTTGTAAGACGTTGTATATAAGTTATATACCAAGAAAATAGAAATAACAAATTTGTCTGTTTGTGATCGAGAAATTATTTTATCTGCCCTTGAAAATACCATTGTTTACGTGTAATCTTATAGAAATGCATTGCCATTTAGATGCCGCATCGTGCCAACACTTAAAAGCCAAACGCATTATTGACAAAAGCCTAAAATACCAGAAATCAGTTTAAAATATTCACAAATGAGGAAAACCTCTAGAGCGAATGATTTCAAATTGAATTAGGAACGATTTGTCAAAAGCAATCTTAAGACCGCCAAATACACCCAATTATACTCTTTGCATTTTCAGAAAACCGTGGTCTATAGTTTGAGGGAAATAAATAGCTTGAACGTGCTGAAGTATACCTATCTGTGCGTATTTCGGCCAGTATGTGCTGCAATTACTGGGTAGCATCTTAGCGTTTCAATAAAATGATTTACCAATTAATACAATTGCACAGATTCTGACCAATTTTAACAGACGCAAGACAGTCTTTGTAGAGAAAACCTGCCCCACAATTTGTAATTGCACTATTTGTCAGCTACCTTCCAACATAATATCACCAGTATGCATCAAATCCGATTTTTAAAGAAACCCTGGGGAAAACAATTCTAGTTAATTAGCAAAGCTTATTATCATTAAGTTGGTTTTGACAAATTATAAAATTTTGTTCAATATGTCAATTTAGGGTTGCGTATATCTCATAGGTTTAGATAAAGAAAATATTTGAGTGTAAAATTGTTAATATTTTTACCCACCAGGTTTTACATATGTTTGGGTGCTCAAAAGAACAGTCTCACTGACTTTGTAGCTTTGTGATTTTTCAGGGGATCCGGACCAGCATTGCTAAGAAACCCCATATTTTTGTAATTTTTCAGGGGAGGGGGGGGGGTCAGGACGCCCTGTCCCCCTCTGGATCCGCGCATGGACACGCATATACACAACATTAACATAAATGAAGAAGGTTTTTTGAATGGTTGAATGCGCAATCCGTTTCATAGGCGAGCATGCAGAACAGTTCGTTTTCAAGTTTGAGCCTGTTTGATTCCATTTTCGCTGTAGAGGCCCTTTATGTACCAACGGATTGTTTCTTCTGGTTCGATACAATGAATTTGGGATGTTCCATTGTATATACATGTATCGAGAGGTCACAGTAATCATTTCCAAATAAGATTGTAATAATTTCTTAGAAGATCGTTTCTGTATTAGCAAACGATGTAGAACCTGATAAATGTCACATTAGAATCTGGTTCTTCACACAACGATTCCTACAATAGCACATAGTTTGCACTATCAAATATTTGCATCTAAGGTATCATTCAAATGTTTCCATGTGTCGATTTTAGACAATTTGGACTATTTTCAAGCAAAAAAGAGCCTGTGGCCTAAAACCTCTGAGTTATTTTATTAAGATGCCTTGTTACTTGGTCGACTCACTCTTTCTTTACAAGGAAGCAGTTCTTCCATCGCCAGAAGGAATTTTAAATAACAAGGGTCACACATTGATTCAATACAGCATTCTAGTGAAATTAAATTTCGATTGATTATTAAGCAGGAATCACGTTTAAAGTACTTTATAATGCGTTCACCTCTACCAGATTTTGCATAATTAAATGACTCTTATTGCTCCATTATTCATTTCTCTTATTTATAGTGCAAACTTGTGCCACAGAGGCAGTACAAAAGAGACACAAATGAACAGAAATGTGACGATAAAACATATTCGACCAGAATGTACGAGAAAAATGGCAAATCTGAGTTTAAGACATTTTTTTGTTAAATTGATACGCGTGGTTTGCCGCTGTGTTTCGTATCATGTTTGCGCGCAGTGAAGTGAAACTATTTCCGCATGTAAAACGGTCACTCAAAGAAAAAGGCCAAAACAAAGATCTTAATGACAAATGATAGCTTAATGAAGGACGAAAGTATTGCAGAATGAAAACTTAAGAGCCAACATGCCATCAGATCTCTCTTCTTCAGCCAGAAGATTCCTAAGCTAGAAAGATCAGCAGACATATCAGATCAGAAAACAAAGCAAAGGGCAGAAAAGGGCACTCATGGAGATTAGCAATATGCAACAACAAAAATGACTGCCATCCCTCGCGAGGTTGTTCATATAAAGCAAAACATTTGGAGTTTGCCTAGTCTGAATACTCTTAAATCAATTTTTTACAAATATGTTCTTAAAAGCGGAACAGCCAGCTTGAACACGGACAGCCAACGGAGCAAACAAAAGGCGTGTTTCGCACGTGCGACTCAGGTGTGGCTCACTGTCAATCACAACACCAGCATCACTTCTGGCGAATGAATTCGATGTTCGACGCGTATTGCACGGGCAAGTGAGCTTGGCAGCTGTTAATCAAATTTGTGTAATTCATGAGGCTATGAACGGTTGCAAAAATCTAAAGATTCATTAAAGGATTGCTTCGAAAATGTAAATATAAAGATATACTTTGCTTCCTTTTGGTATTGCATTCTTGTGTATTTGATTGATATTAATTGAGCCGTGTCATGATATTTCCAACATAGTGGTATGTGCGACCAGCAAAGCCTCAGACCAGCCTGTGCATAGGCGCAGTCTGATCAAAGCCTTTGCTAGTCGCTTGAATATTCTATGAGTGTTAAGCTACTTGCTGAACATAATTTTGAGTGTCTAAGCTTAAAAGGAGGCCGCACAGGCTCGAATGAGTCTACACTTGTCAAAATGCCACATTGTTGGAACTCACATGCGGCAGCTCAATTGTTTATTAATAATTGTCTCGTCCTGTTAATACCTGTACTATCGACTGGCTGTGATCTGTGGATATGACATATCTTTGTCATATCCACTTACATGTACTCTTTTAAATAGTACAACCCTTAAAAAAGGAATTTAAGGATTGAATACTAAACTACCCTTTTCATTCTGGACATAGGTAGACAGTGAAGACATATATGAAATGGCCCATAAAGATACAGCAACTTTCAGGGACAGAAATACATAATTTTATCGAAAGTTTGACCATCTACTTCTTACGATATAAAATGGAAAATTATTGCAACGATCTTATGGGATTATCAGTCAGAACGAAAACGATGCAACAGTACGATTAATGCGCTGATCCTTACAGTTTTGTCAGAGGGGGCCCAACAATGACAATGTTTTTCTTCTTCTTTTAGTTGATGAGGAGAGAGAGATGATCCAAATACCACTAAAAGATGATAGCCCGCCATTTAAATGGCGTTTCGCTTGGCGGGCGCATGATTGCCCAACATTGAATGCTGGCTTGGTAGCTTTTTGATTTTTCATCGGCTCTTGAACAGTATTGCTAAGAAACCCTACAGCTATTTGATTTATCAGGGGGAGGGGATCAGGACCCCCCTATCTCCCTCTGGATCCGCGCATACAATTCATACTACAAGCAATGGTAGGACTGTAAATCCAGTACAATTGTACAAATATTCGTAAATCGAGCATAGTGAGCAATGAGGACGATAAAGTGATTCTACATTTTATCACATCACAGGATAGAGCAAGGGCAAGCCAATTTATTGCTGATCAGATCAATATTACATACAAATAAGGATCTACAGCTACAGTAAAAAGCCAATCTAGGAAGACTATGTAATCATGAAGCAGTTAATTAAATAAGAGGGAATCTATTTTCTGTAAAAATCACTTCAGCTTGAAGCCTTATTAAATTGTTCTCCATCTTATTTTGTTAGGGAGGATAAACGATTGTTCACCATTTTTAAAGCACCAGACTGGTGACGAAATGCGCTAAGTCACTGTCTGAAATCTAGATTTCTTAAGAATCCCTGGCTCACTTATTAAGGAGCTACATTTGGGACAGTACATGAGATTATAAGAATCTATCATGAGTGTGGAGGTTGGATAGAGAAATCTGTCCCGAGGATCACCGATTGGCATCACGAGGCTCCCGAGGATCACCGATTGGCATCACGAGGCTTACCGAGTGATGTCAAACGTAGATCACGAGGAACGGATTTTTCTATCCCACCTCCACACGAATAATGGATTCTTGTTCTTGCCCACCGATAAGTACCGCATTTTATATTTGAAAACCATGATAAAGTCTTCCAGAAAATCCAGAGTTCAGAATTCAGATGCAACATGGTGACGTCATTTTAGCTTTCTAATAACGTCACGGATCGACGTGCGGCCAGCGTGTGGTCGACGTGCGGCTGTTCAATGTTTATCTTTCCCTAGGGCTGGTACGGGTATGTGAGATAGAACATGGGTAACAACAACGGAAATCCTGATCTGGAGTGTGAACAGTTAGTATCTATCGCATATGCGCAAAGTCACAATTTAAACATACATCTTACCTACCTACAGGGTATCTATCCATACTTAAAGCAAGCGAGCTTTGAAGCTTTGGCGAGACTGCACAGATGCGAAGGCTCCTCTGAGCCAGCACTAGGAGGAACTACAGAATATGAATATCAATTAGAAATTAGTGAAACGGACATTTTGAAATTGTACTGTACTTTCAGAAACAAAGTACGGAATATTGCCTATTTTAGACACATCAAATGTTTGGTCTCATAAGAAAGATTTTAGCATAAGCCACACTGCAAGTGTTAAACTAATCTTTGGATTCACACGGTATAGGTTACCTGAATTTATTGGACAAAGTGTTATAAGTGCTAAGGCATGCCAGAACCACCAAAATATCATCTTTATATATTTATTATATATTATCTATATAAAGATACCTTCTTTTTAATTCACAACACGTGTTAGATGTGACATGGCGAATGTTCAGTTAGGCCACCACGTGTCAGGTATAACTATGTTTGGTGTTGTTTACTGACTCATATAAAGGTAAACAGGAGAATAATTTTCATGTTTTGGGCTTATTGACAATCTGACAATTTACAATTTCTAATAATTTCTACCAATTTGACTAGAAAGCCTCCAGCAATACGTGAAAGCGTTGCTGATGTTACATCTTGTTTAGAGAGCGCAAATGTACAAACTTTTACAATCTATATCAAATGTTTTTGTCATCCTTATCAATTGATCAAGTCCATCTCCAATTTTAGGGTTGTTGTGTGGTATTTTTCATTTTTGATTCAAATTTAAAAACAACTTCTGTTAGCAATTTGTGGAGAATCCGGTTTGCACTGTTTGTCGATATCCGACTACTGAAAAGGACGATAGGCTTATATGGGTTTAAGGAATGCAGTGACCTTATACAATACAAACCTTTAGATAATAGAAAATCTCGTACCCATGGCAACATTATCAAACAAAAACATGATACTATGAGCGTATGGTTTGTCTGTGAGATAATATGTTCTTTATTTTTCTATTGCATAAATTCATTTAAATATAATGATTTTTGATTGTGTGGTTGCTAGGTCTTTTCGGATCTCCATATGTTATGAGTGTGTGTGGCGTAATAATGTATAACTGTGTTTGTGGTAGGCTTAATGGCTCAGTGAACGCTAGAGGAAGAATCAACATGATTAGAAAAAAGCACAAGTTTAACTGCTATCCAATGGCGGTGCTACATCGATGCTATTTATGATTCACATGCATGTGATAATGTTGCGTAATATTGATGGATTTCTTGAAACGTAAGACATATGGGCCAGCCATTGTGACATCAGCACTTATCGGATATGTGCTAAGCAATATTACAAGCGCCAAAGTGGGCATATCCTTGGGACTAGAGATCGTTTTAGTTTTGCATAAGCCTTATATACTACCATGCAATATGTACAATGTCAGCGAAACATACGACGAGACTGTGTATATCCACAGACTTGTCTATACCGTCTCTACTCACATATGCAATAAGTACCAGTATCGTATGACTTGGCTCAATTTTGAGCTATAGAACCAATGGTAATTAGCTTTGCTGAAGAATAATTATTACCAAGCTGATATATTTAAGAAGGAATGTAAAGAAAATCCAAAAACATGGAATATTCGCATATTTTGATATCTTTCCCAAGTAAATGTTATTGTGGCACGCTATGTTTCCATCAATTTCTTATTAAAATTGTTGCACCTAGAATGAGAAAATCTTCGTTGAATTATTGAAGCTAAAAGACGAGTTACTGAAAGTTTTTTTTTTACTTTGAAACATAAGAAAAAAGAAATTGTGGTCATGTCAGAAAGTCTGTGACATACTTAATTACCTTAAGGATAATATATTCGTTACACGACAACTCACTGACAGAAAATTGACCGAAAGGCAAGTCGTAGACAAATATGGACCAACAAAAATATTCACTGACACTACAACTAATAGACAATGACAAGTCGCCAACATGACAACATGACAAAACCCTATTATATTTCTTCACAAAAGTGATTACAAAAAGTTAGTGAGTATGATCCGGACATACCACAATTACAAACTGCAGACCAACCCACGGCTTTTACCATATATTTTGATGTTTGCTGAAGTATGGCGACTTGGTGTTCGTACATCCGATCTAAGAGAAGCAAAAACAAATTAGATTTTGATGGCTATATACAAAGGTTACGCGGAGAGAAGCTATACTGGGTGTGTAACCTACCTAACTGTAAAGGCAGATGCATCCAAAGTGTATCGTGTATCAATCTGTACCTTGTCGGAAATTAATATATTCTACTCTGTACACAGGGGCATGTGCAACTATGTTGAGTTCCTGAAATAGATAATGGAACCATGTGCTTTAAAATCAACTCTGGTCGGCCAAAACTGCATTTGCCAGGGACACATTTAAACAATCGCATGAATTTTAAAGGAAATATAGCAAGAAGTGAGAAAAGCTCACATACTCTGGTGGTAGCCATCAGAGGTTGTAACACTTTCAGAGAAAAGACAAAATTGTTAAAGATGTCGTAATCCTAAATTAGGTAGTTCCTGAGAAAACTTTGATGATAAATGTCCATATGTGCTATATAGGAGTGACAGAAGGAAAATTTGAAATTTTGAAAAAGAAGGCAAAGTGAGGATTAGCATCTTAATTTTCATTTAAACAATACACTTTGCCTACCTGAAGGTGTACACAAAATTTTATAATCCTAAAGCAAGAAGTTGCTAATAAAACTGACGAAAAAGTTCCATATGTGTTATAAGGGAGTGACAGAAGAACAAAATTGAAAAAGAAGGCAAAATGAGCTTAGCATCTTTATTTTCATTTACCAAGTACAATTAGCTTACCTGAATTTGAAAACACTGGTTCTAATATGAGCCGAGAAATCTGCAACAAAAAAATTTATTGGAGAGAAAGAAAAATGAACAAATGAGGAAACTGATATGCTATATGTGGCTGTTCTTGTTACACAATACAACTCATCACTATCAAACTTTGCACAAAATTTAGATTCCTAAGTTAAGTAGTTGCTGAGAAATCTTTGACAGAATATGTCTATATGTATTATATAAGAGTGACAGAAGGGAAAAATGAAAAATTGAAAAAGACGGCAAAATGAGGGTTAGCGTCTTAATTTCATTTACACAATACAGTTTGCCTACCTGAAGGTGTACACAAAATTTGAAAACACTGGCTCCAATAGGAGCTGAGAAATCTGTGACAGAAATTTCCATTGGAGAGAAAGAAAAATGAACAAAAAGGGTCAGGTACCGAGGTTAATGATTTTTGTGTGCAACTCAACTGTGCATGAAGCTTCATCTGCTCATAAAATTGTAATTGTTCTATGTTTTGTTGTACGTTACTGTATGTCCATTCTAGTATTGCAATCATCTTGATGGGGAAGAGAGAGCTGATTGCTTTGCTTAATTTGTCTTCCTGGTGTCTTGTGATGGTTCAGCGGCTCTTCCTCACGGTGCCACGGGGTTGTCTGCAGTTTGTGATTGTGATATTTCCTGATCATACTCACTTACTATTTTTGTTAGCAATATGTGGCTGTATTTTTGTTACACAATACAACTCATCACTATCAAGCTTTGTACCGAATTTCAGAATTAGTAGTCAGGTATTTGCTGACAAATCTTTGACATAAAAATGTCCATATGTATTATAGAAGAGGGACAGGATAAAAAAAGAGGGCAAAATGAGGATAAGCATCTTAATTTTCATTTACACAATACAGTTTGCCTACCTGGAGGTGAACACAAAATTGGAAAACACTGGCTCCAAAAGGAGATGAGACATATGCGACAGAAATTTCCATTGGAGAGAAAGAAAAATGAACAAATAAAGGGACTGATAAGCCATAGGTGGCTGTTTTTTGATACACAATACAACTCATCACTATCAAGCTTTGTACAAATTGCTTTGAAAATAAAGATGCTAATCCTTATTTTGCTGTTTTTCAATTTTGTTAAGAAAAAGTAAAACAAAAGATTGTTAGATTTTCATTTATTTTGTCAGGTATCTGGTTTTTTACCTGTCATGCCAATTTTGAGATGACCCCCCTGATCTCGCGACAAAACATAATGTGTGCATAATTAGATAATACATATTCATAAGGTTGACTTTTGGGTCAGTAATGAAAGAAAATTCCTAAAAATATTTTAGTAAAATACCACGAAAACTGATTATACTACGAACATCTGTTGGTGAACGATATTTGCAAAATCATGCATTTTTATGCCACAATTATGAAAAATCCATTCATACGGATGGCATATTATTTCTTTCAGTATTTTCAAAAATGATAAATCAGGGTTCAGCAGGGCAAGAATAAACGATCAGAAGAACAATCTGTCCAATATTTCAAACACTTCGGGAGCCTCGTTTACAGGTTGGACAGGTCGTTCATCAGTATAAATATGAAATTTGATTATGTATATCAAAGAGACTTATCGAAAATTAGCAGGAAAACATGGCCTGAAAATAACATGGAATGGAAACCAGATCCTTGCGATCGATATTGTACTATTATGGTTATCATGTCAAAACGATTAGGAGAAATAAAAAGATACAGTTGTGTCTAGGAATACATGTTAAATTGCGATTTCGTTGGTCTTTATTTACATTTACAGCGAAATCAACCACCATTACTCTAACTTTATGTGGACTCGACACAAAACACAAGCAGCTAAAAAGGTAGTCAAAGGATAACAAAAATATTCATGTTATTGTATAGCAATGAATGTGCTAGAGTCCATACTCGATACGAGTAGGGTGACGAAACAGATTTACAGTTAGAAGTATGAAAGAAAACCTTGTATTTGTCCAATGATGATACAGAACTGCCCCAACAATCCTATTACTCAGCCAAGCAGAACAAAATCTAAAGCATTCTGTAGGGAATTAATCTCTTTCAATTTCTCTTGCTTTTTGTCCTCAATGCTTATTCAATGTTACAAGACAGCAATCGAATATGGTCGTTAATATGGTCAGGAAATATCATGGTAACTTATGGCACAGCACCAACAGGCACAGGGCCACAGCCTAACCAGTAGACTATACGAATAGGCAACACGCTATGCAAATCGGTCAGGTACCGAGGTTATGATTTTTGTGTGCAACTCAACTGTGCATGAAGCTTCATCTGCTCATAAAAACTAGAATGCTGATATTGTTCTTGCATATAAATCTCAGAAGATAATTTATCCTGCTTATAAAAGCCAACAATTGTTGGCATTTAACATTTACGGATGATAATTTATCCTGCTAATAAATGTTACAATGCCAACAATCATTGGCATTCAACATTTACGAGCAGAATAAATTCCATGCTCAGTTTAGCTGAGCATGATGAGAACTTTATAACCTTGATGTCAGATTTCTTCTATAAATTGAGTGTGAAGTGAAAGAGGCCCTTCAAAATTTGAAACACAACAACAACAAAAAACAGAAGAAGATTCGTAGAAATTGAGTCTGTTCATGAATTGAATTGAAAATATAAAAAAATCTCACGTCCCCCTCATGCCCAAACTGCATATATGTAAAAAATACAAATTTAATCTATTAATTCAAGAAGTAAACCTGCATGAGCAGAGTCCTTGAAATGCAATTGTTAAAGAATATGAACCCACTATACAAGTTTAATCAGCCATTCAGATAGGTTCACAAAATGACACATTAGTACATGCATAATAAAAGTAAAGGATTGAAAACACTTTAAAAATAAACTCACAAGCATTATGCCTATGAAACTAACAGCAATACACGGATGATTACAGTTTCAGCGCTCGCTGATCTATCAGAAAGATTAGCACTGGTGATTTAACAGAGAAACAGGAGTTTCCCTTTTACGGAATCTGATACGATCAAACCAAATGGCTCTTTGAGTTCACAAATACGAATTACTGATAGACAAGGGTAATCATTCGTTTAATGTTCCCTCGCTGTGTCCATAGAATCGATAAGAGCGTACTGAGGAAAATCGAAACCATCATCAGTCTGCAACAGGCATCACGCTGTTCATATAAACTAATTACTCCACTGTGCAAGACACGAGTCTTAAACGTAATGTAGCAATGCACAATGCAAAAAACGCAAAGGAGGTTTCATGCATGAGCTAATCCACATTATAACTTCAGAACGATTAGAAAACAATCTATCATGAAATCTATTTAAAGCGATCGCAGCTCGCCAAATTAAATTATTACCGTAAAAGGTTGAGAAAACTGTCTCTAAGAGACTGAGATTATTACGCAAATTCAGCTTGAAGATTGTTCGTTCGTTTCGACATAATACACGAAGAGATGTATATTTCAATATGGAAATGACTCTTGTTCTCTTATCCATACGTGGAAACTTTTGTTTCTTTGCTTGTTGGAAGCGTCTCTGTGAGACGCTTACAACAAGCACAAAAACAAAAAATATCCAATCATATTTAAGAAATTAATCGATCATGGTTCCCGTCTTACCTAGGGCTATGCGCATTTGCTACAATTCAATAACTGTGAAATTAATTTGAAGGCCCTGTAGATCTAGCATTGAAGACAAATGCGTCTGTATACAAATGTTGCGATACTGTAAAGAAATAGTGACAGAATTCAAACCTAGCTAAACATTCAGTATTCTGAATTTAGCTGAAGATGAAATGGTTAGAACATGTCTGTATATTGGCACAAGACTCACCAATTTAACCACCAACCCTATTATAAGTAACTTTACAGTGCTTTCAATGGACATTATATTAACAAATTGTTTCCCATGTTTCTTCTGAATCGATGGGAATTTTATCAGATGATCATATCACATACTCTCAGGCTGTCTCAGCAGAAGACCAAACGAATCGCAGTTAAAAATACAAATGTACATGTAATCAGAGGTAAAGATCTTTGAAAGAACTTAAGTCTATTATTGTTTTTATTTAAAGGGTGGCTACTTCAATGTGAAGCAACATAAATATACTGCCAAAGACTAATCAATCGTCAAAGACAACAAGTACCGAAGTAATTTTATGGGCAGTCGATGTTCCTTAAAAAGCGTGTTCAAATCCTCAGTTAACCTGATTCCATACTTAGTGTATCAATATGTATGGAATATGGGATAATCCATCAAAATGAAAAAAATTAAACTGTAAAAAAATTCAGCCTTATTACCGGGAGTACCTAACGCCCCAATCATAAATTCCAGATTATGCATAAAGCGTTGCCTACAAATCAGTCGGTTGCTCTTCTCAACCGGTTATTGGCGATGAACACACAGATCATGCTGAACTTCCCTTAACACTCATTTGGCTTATTTAATCTTCTAGTCAATTTGATGCATATAAAGCTTGGATGGCTCTTTTATGCATTGTTTGAAATTACGGCTGAGTGTAATTTTGCCTTGGAAATAACAATTATGTAAGCAATCTGCATTCTTACTTAAACTAAACTGTTTGTCAACAGCTCAGGTTTTCGGTTTGTAGTAAATCATTATCTAGAGTATACATGTACGACTATTAGCTCAACTATAAATGCACATACGTTTTGTACCCTTCTGGCCAGTTACAAGGACTGTAATATTATAATAGCCATAAAATATGAGCAAAAATAGTAAGTGAGTATGATCAGGAAATACCACAATCACAAACAGCAGACAACCCTGTGGCACCGCGAGGAAGAGCCGCTCAACCATCACGAGACACCAGAGAGACAAATTAAGCAAAGCAACCAGCTCTCTCTTCCCCATCAAGATGATTGCAGTACTAGAACGGACACAAAGCAACGTACAACAAAACATAGAACATTACATACTCCCACAATGGGAGTAACAATAAACAAAAAGTCAACAACAACAGAACCACCGCCTTAGAACGGACAGCAGCCTCTTAAATGCATTTTACTGGTACCAAATCTTCGCCCTAGATTCTGCTGTTGTTGAAGTACAAGAAATGTTAAGCTCGCATGGAGGCCATCTAACTAATGCAATGTATCATCATGGAGAAACATTCTAATCAAATTTACACATCATGATGAAACAAAGAAAAGGGCTCATGACTCACAGATAGTTAGAGCTAAAGAAAACCTCAAGTTGAGCCACGGTGGGTCAAGCTACAGATAAGCATCAGGCACCAACCCACCGATTAAAGCTTTACGTCAGAGCCGTCATAGAGTCTGAGGCCTGACCCACCGTCGTGCAATTAAAGAGGAAACCATAGCTGTAAACCATGATTGGGTTTAAAACCAGGCATGCAGACTGTCGCATGATATCCAAGTTATATCAACCCTTATATAACGTTTAACTATCTTTTTGAATCGATCACTAAAATTAGGTTTTCCAACAATTCGTTTGAATTTATAAACTAAATCACCATAAAATATAGGTTCTGATATGCCTTGTTGCAGAAGAGTTTTTAACCCAATGTTGTATTTAACAATTAACTCAGAGTGTCTATGGTAGAATTTAGAAAACGCTTTTCGAATTTAATGATATCTATAACCTTGTTTTAATAATTTAGCAGTTAAAAATAAGTTTCTGTTGTTGAAGTCATCAACATTAGAAAACACTCTAGCAAAACGGATAAGCTGAGAAATATATACACCATAGGAAGGAGAGCGAGGAACATCTCCATCAAGAAATGGGAAATTTACTATTTCAAAATTAAAATCATCTCGTTTATCATAAATTTTAGAAGAAACTATGCCGTTTGTTATTGACAATTTCAAGTCCAAAAACGGAGCTTCAGTATCAGAAGAATTTTCCTTATTTAACTGAAGTTCAGTGGGATATATCTGACCTAGCATTTGTTCAAAATAAGGATTATCAATATTAAATAAGTCATCTAAATATCTGGAGGTTGAGTTAAAAGCTTCAATAATATCAGTTTGGTTATTTTCTGACAGAGACAACATAAAGTCTCTCTCATAACAAAATAAAAACAAATCTGCAACAAGAGGAGCACAATTAGTACCCATTGGAATACTTACAATTTGTCTACATAACTTCGAGCCAAATCTAATAAATATATTGTCCAAAAGATAATGGAGCGCATCACACATTTTCTGACATGACCACAATTTATATCGTTTAGGTTGTTCTGATGTTAAAAATGCATTTTTATTATTACAAGCCAAATAAAGTGAGCCCTCTCTGTTAAATGTTTGTTAAATTAACTCTGTTAGTTTTTCTTTGATTAGATTATGAGGCAATGTAGTATAGAGAGTAGAGAAATCATATGTAGACAAACCAGATGCTAGAAAACCTCTAGACTTCAATTTATTAAGAATTTCACCTGAAGTTTTAATAGACCAAAATAAATTTTTACCATTTCTTTCATAAACTGTTGTGCAATATTTAATGACATGGTTTTTAATCGCAGTGAGGCAAGAAGTCAAAAGAATAGACAACTCAGTAGTTGTACATGCACTAGAATTAGCAATAAAACGCGATTTATAGGGCCGTTTATGAAGTTTAGGTAACCAGTATAACGTAGGAAGCTTGCTATGGTCCTCATCAACAAACAATCCAAACTTAACTGCCATATGTCATCGATGCCTATTAACGATAGACGTCTCATCAAGCCTGTTATGCTCATATGTTTTTGCAGTGCTAAGTTCTTGTTTTAGGGTGTTAATATTGTATCTTTTTCAAAAGACTACAACATTGTTAGCAGCCTTATCTGCGGGGGCCAAAACGAACCTCCTATGGAATTCCTGGATCCCTTTCTTCAAGTGTCTAAAAGTGAATTTAAGTTTAGGTGGTAAAAGATCTAAATTGTTGCAATAAAATGAAATTCTACCATCAATAATTTTAAAAATATTTAGTTTCCAACAATTTAATGCATTAGACTCAACATGGTCTCGTTTACACCAGCGATTACAAAATTCTTGTAAGACTCCTGCAATTTCTTCACGACATGATTTAAAGTCTATTGGCACAGGAAACCTATATTTAGGCTCCTTACATATAATAGACCCAATTCTTGAATCAGTTATGATTTTTAAGTCCCCTGTGACTATATGGCCAGCAGGTTGATAGCAATACTAAGAGTCTTTACAATCTCAAGAGTCAGGAATAGAATTTTCGATATCAAGTTCTGTTACTAATTTGTTATAGTTAAAAACAGTACTACGAATAGGTTTATTATACTTATAACAAATGATAGGGGATTCCTTATTTTCAAAATATGTAGGAATAGAAGAGATAACAGATATATCTTTAAATATACTTGGTAAGTTAATGAATTCAATGCCCTTGTTGACAAATTGAATTTTGATAAAATGCCTAATATGATTAATTTTGGAGTCTATATATGGCCGAAGAGCATGTTGAGTGTAACATCGGGTAAGAATTGCTGCATCATAAAATCGATGAGCTCTATCATAGAATTTAGTAACCTCAATATCCAAATTACGAAGTGAAGATATTAAATGGGTTACTAAACGTGAAAGAGCCATATGTCAGCCAGAATGTTTTAAAATGATACTTAATTCTGAGAGAGTCAAAACATGTTTATTTTTGCGTTTTAAATTTCCATTTTTGCGTTTACCATGAGATCTATTATTTCGTTTACGTATATCTAAAAGAGAAAAAACGTCAAAATCAGGTAATCTAGAAATGTTACCCTCATTGTAAATATTATCATTAAAACCAAGTTGATGTGGTGTTTGTAATAATTTTATCCACTTTAATTCTAATTCGTGCTTAAGAATATTTTTATATCTTTTAGTTGAATTATCACCATATGTAATCTTTTCAACAGGCTGAATAGAAATACTGCTAGTATAGTGATTAGTTTGTTTGAAATGCCTATAAAGAAAATTATCAATTTTGCGAGGCTTTTTTGTTCGACGATAGTGCTTTCATCCAACATAAATGATACAGCAAATGGACCCAATGGCCCTTGATCAGTCACCTGAGTTTTGTACATATGACCACGCCCTTGGCAACATATATATCGACAGATCAAATTGGTTTAAGCCAATTATGTAGAAGATCATTCACTTAGTCACAACTTCTATTAAATTGTTTTGAATTCTGAGCATTGGTTTCAGAGAAGATAATGTTTAAAGTTTCTTGTAAACGGCAAAGGACCCTAGTGGTCATGATCTTCAACAGTCCAATTCGTCGTAGCTATTTCTATAAATCCCAGTGACCATTTCTGCCAAATAATTTTTTGAAGTAATGCCCCTTGGGTTATCTACTTCGTTGTGAGTCACCTAGTAAACATTCCTGTCAAATTGTTATTAATTCCTACTATTTGTTTCAACTGCTTTAAATTTATTGTATAAGTACTAAAAGAAAACAGGCCACGTCCCCTGAGGTTCATTATAATAGACATTTCAAATTTATGCTAGCTTTGTAGAAAGTCATTTGACAAATCATTTTTAATTTTAATGAGCGGTTTCTGAAAAGTGTTTCCTAAGTTTCCGTAGCCGCATTAAGCTGCGACTCCTGGCGGCCATGTTTTAACCGATTAAACTAAGGTTAGCTAACTTGTCGAAGTTTACCTGGTGAGCATTTCCGCTAAAGAATTTTCTATTCTGGCCGTTGAACTTCGTATACATGTACATGATGAAACTGGTCATGCCCACTGGTGGGCATATTTGGGACCTCAAAGAAAAAAATCATCAGACTTGAGGACAAAGTGATTTATACTTCTCTGCAAGATGGAATAGAACAACATACATGTATAAGAAATATATGAAAAGTGTTTTACTCCACTTGTCTAATTAATTACACGCAATTAACATATACAGATGTAAGTCCATTGCAGACATGAATATTATATACCCTGATCAGACTGTTTCCTAATTCACAGCTATATGAGCGACTAGTTATTGTTGTTATTATCTCTTCCTCAAAACTACTGTCATGCCAGCCAAGAGAGACAGTGACGTCACATTCTGTTGACAAAGTTATTAGGGACTTAGAATCGATAGATCAATATTGTAATAATCCTATCCTGCGGATAGGATTAATACACAAGTGGTCTCTCGATTCACGCTAGCTCAACTGGAATGTACAAGTAAATGTAATACTTAACAATTGTAACCAAAATATTTCGTCACTGTCACTTTTGGTTGGCACAACAATACCACTCGTTATAGATTAGGTAGCTTGGAGGAAAGTAAAATAATAAGGTAAACTTCCACCTTTGTTTGAAACAATATTTCTTCAAATTGGTCAGAGTGCTCGGCAATAGAATTAAACTACCGCTCTTCTGCTGTATATTTCCCAATAATTTTGAATAATAGTGAGTAATACCACAATCCCAAACCGCAGACAACCCCGTGGCACAGCGAGGAAGAGCCGCTCAACCGCGCGAATAGCACAAACTCCGAAGAGTTGCCGCGTTTCGTTGGCATCTCATCGTGTGTTCACTGTTTGTCTCTTTCTGGGGGCGTTAGACAGAAATGGGTTAATAACTACCTAAACAATCTCAAGAAACTCTATAACACTAAATCAAGAAAAAACTGTCCTACCAGCCAAGAGTGACAGTGACGTCATGTTTTGTTTACAAAGTTATCAAAGATTTATAGTCGATCGATCGCTTGTCTATTAATCCTATCCTGTGGATAGGATTAATACATTAGTGATTTATCGATTCACGTTAGCTCAAGTGGAGTGTACAAGTTAATGTTTTACTTAACAATAACGTCACTGTCACTATTGGTTGGCACGACTAAGTGCTCATGTTTTATTGAATTTATCAAACGAGTTGGGAAAAAGAGATACAATGCGAGGCTTGTCAAGCATGTATCTATTTTTCGCAACGAGTTTAATAAAGTCAAGGATAAAGCTTCTATGTATCACGTGACTTTTAAATAACTTTGAAATAGCATTTTTGTCTTGGAAACGTTAGGATTTAGCCATGTTTACGTTGTTATGGATGTCGTTTCATAACGTTTTCGAAATCTGTAAACCACTGGTGGTTTATCGATTTTATTGCATGGCGTTAGGTCACTCCCAGGTGGGACGTCATTTGATAAACTGTATTTAGTGCAAATAGCGCAGCAGCGTTTCGTTTGCATCTTATCGTGTCTTCACTGTTTGTCTCTTTCTGTGGGCGCAAGACAGAAATGGGTTAATAACTACCTAGTAAACAGTCTCAAGAAACTCTATAACGCTAAATCAAGAAAATAGCATATAACGTTCGCGATATCAGTCTGCAACCCATTATTCCAAATTTATATAGAGGCTGTTCTGAGGTCACAAACAATAAAGCCTTGTGTCGTATTACAGGAAAACAATTTCTCCTTGTTTATGTGGAAAATGAGAACATGTGTCAACCTGCAGGCTGCTCTGGGTCTTAAATGAGCGCTTACATGTTAGTAGGAACCTGTACTACATATCAGCCTATATACAAAATGTCCAAAACGGATGCATAGCTTAAACTGCTTTGGCGGGATGTTGGAGGCATAAATTGCTTTGCCGTCACTAGCTCGTCTGAACAAAAAATAGCACATAAACGGGCAAGAAAATATGAGATAAGGTTTCGGGTCGATAGAGCAAGTAAATAATTCACGCCCTCTCATAGCTTTGTGGGACCAGGAACAGATAAAGAGTTCGATAATCAATGAAATACTTCCATTCAGAGATGACATAAATAACAACAGCTTTCATTTGCTTTCCTTGATTTCTTTGTAATGGGGACATCTCAGGTTTTGTCTTTGTTTAGCGTCCGAATGTACTGTCGTGCCAGCCAAAAGTGACAGTAACGGTTATTTTTTTATGTTTACAATTGTTATGTTTTTGTTTGTTTGATTTCATTCTTGACGTCCCATTAACAATCTTTCGGGTATATATAGACGGGTCTTCCTTCTCGTGCAGCAGGAAGATAGTGTTGAAAAGATTCAAACCGCTGACCAGTAAAATTGGCAATTTTTCTAAAGTGTAGATATATTATACATTGCCATATCTGCCCTATATGCAAGTATGCTATGCGCGGACCCAGAATTTTTTTGTCAGAGGGGTTCTTACTGTGACAACGCTTTTGATGAGGGGAGAGATGAGCCAAATACCATTAAAACCGGGCCACCATCAGCCCGCTAGTAAAACGCCGTTTTGCTGGCGGGCAGATCATGGCACAAAATTGAATGCTGGCTTGGACGCGTTGTGATTTTTCAGGGGATCAGGACCAGTATTGCTGGAGGAACCCTATAACTTTGTGATTTTTTAGAAGTGGGGTGTTCGGACCCCCTGCCCCCTCTGGATCCGCGCATGTATGAAAGCGGAAATACAGGTTAAATATAAACCTGAGCAGGTTTCATACTTCAATCTTTTCACTTGGTTTGACAACTGAAAAATATGGAATGGGTCTCTTACAAATCTACACGAATGCAAATAAAAGGGGCAACTTAAGTGACGAATTACCCAAACGTTTCTATCTTTAAGGTCTTCTGTTATTTGCAACGGTTATCAGTAGACGAAGAATGTCATTAAAGCATTTGAAGACCAACGAAAACGCCTTACTTTTGAACAAATCGGACTTTCTGAGATTGACGATAAACAGAGAATAAACAAATACCGGTCTAATGTTTGAATGAATGGTATAGCGGTTTCAGGGCATTGACTTTTAGAAGCATTTGGCTTAATCTATACAGTTGCACAGCCGCAACTTTATTTTTGTAGTAATCTTATAATAAATTATTTTCCCCGCGTTTTTATCGAAATGATTAGTTTTTAATCGCTTCCTCCACTTTGTTTGCCCTTCCACAGGTTAGTATAAAATTCGTTTAACGTAGGAACATGTAACATAATACATGTACAAGCGTACTTATTCGTGAGTCTGGGTACATGTACTCGTATGAAGCAGTGAAGATCGAGTACATCTATGACGTTTCATAGATAAATCTAAACTTCGCACCCGCGATGTTTCGACAAAATAAAACCCTCGCGAAAAATTCCGAATTAACTAATGATATTGGGGATTCCTTAATGTACAACGTAAATTCATCGTCGTCTTACCGAATAACTAAATGTACGTGAATAAGGATGCAGCATTGCTATACTGACGATAAGACTTTCTTCGTTCAGTGAGCTCCGATAGACCTTACATGGAAAATTAAAAGATTCTTGTAGGAAACAAACCAATTGTATATTACCAAGGATATGCGGGATAGAGGTGTCAAAAGAATCGACTATTTGTGAAATTGCCACCTAATTGTCTGGACAAGAACGTATTACCTCGGACGAAAAAAGAAATTACCATCGTTTACAGTTCTAACCACAAGCACAGAAATCATCCTTGGAACTAGGAAATGTGGCCCCTGTCAAGAACGAGTATTTATTTATTTTAAATTACAGGAAGCTATTGAGGCTGTAATACAATTAGACCTTTGAAAAAAGGATCACAGCAGAATTATCACTGAGTAAAAAAGAATATTATCTGCATTTTGCAGAATCTGAAAATATACCAGTTGTTTAACATCTTTTCTGGAACTTGTCAAAGCTAAAGTTGGAGCTTGTGGTATAAAGTATTTAGGTGGTATTCCACGGGGCCGATTCCAAGACAGTTCGCCTTCTCCAACAAATATACTTAGCAGAGGTAGTTAGAAGGTCAATGTACCTAATAAGTCTATAAAAGCGGGCCACTCTCGGCCCGCCAGGCCTATAGTGACCAGAAAATGGTTGCGAGCTGGGTATATTTATTCGGTGTAATGGTGCTCCATACAAGGGGGTGTAGGCGCGGAGTCGCTCTCGAAAACATTCTAAAACATTATATCGGTCTTATTATATTATTATACCGATCTAGACCTTTCTAAAAACATGAACAAGATGAATTATTTTTTCATAGCGAAAAAAGACCAGGACCCGGAATTACAATGCCTCCTTAAAGTTACGGAAGGTTTTAGTTAAGTATTGTTGTTTCAACATGCTATATTAAATGTTAAATAAATTGCCTGGATCGATGCGGTACTTGTGGTCAAAGATATCACTGTGATCTTCAGAAAAAATGAAACTATTTTGATTTTAATCAGTTTGAAGCGTTATTTTTCGCATCCTGAAAAATCAATACTTAACACAAGTCTTCCTTAACTTTAAAGAGGCATTGTAATTCCGGGCCCAGGAGATGTCCATTAAGAGGAAGAGGCGCTCGAACAAAGACAAAGCGACACGCATAAATAAAGTATCTTACATAAGTGCTCATGTTTTATTGAATTTATGAAACGAGTTGAGGGAAAAAGAGATAAAATGCGAGGCTTGCCATGAATTCAATTCAATAATACAGGAGCACGAATGTTAGATTCTATTTGTCACAGGACATTAAAATTACTTGCATATCGCATTTTTGGCGTAAAAACGTCATTATTCTGCCATTTTTACGCAAAGTTATATAATGGACGTCATTACGTAGTGTTACTAAATCTGTAAACCACAAGTGGTTTATCATTCTCGCGAGACCTGACGATACCTCTTATCGATCTCTCGCATTTCGCCCTTTGCATTATGGGTAGCTTGCGATATTAGGCTAGTCCCGTTAAATTCTCGCGCTACTGTAGTGACATAATTTATTGTTAAAACTAGAAAAAGTCAAATTTTTGACATTTTAGTAAATATTTTCTGGATGTAAAGCCCTGAGTCATGCAAGCAGTGATCGCATAATATATTTATAATAAAAATGGCGGTTAAATCCCAGTGTGCACCGAGCGAAAGGCGACAGGTTAGATCGTGCTAGAGTGCTTCCTGTCTGCGACAATGGTGGTTTATCGATTTTATTGCATGACGTTATATCACTTCCAGACGCAACGTCATGTGATCAAAGCAATAATGCAATATGCACAGCAACAGTTTTGATCTTCCTAAGTGAGTGAGATGATTGCGTATGGAAAAAGCACGAACTTCATAATTGCCATATTTAGCTTGGTAGATGTATATAATTACGTGAAAATAGTATTGTCTGGTGCGGGCAATTAAGTCGTGTTACAGCAGTTATTACAAATTGTCATCCTCAGATATGTCCATTTCACAGTCTGCCAGATTTCATTATTTCATCACGGTGGGAGATATATTCCAAGGGCAGGATGACACAGTGCGTGTACGTCAAAAAATGACACAATGTGAGCCGCGGCATGAGATTTCCAACAATTTGACATTTTGACAAGTGTAGACTCGGACGGGCCTCTGCAGCCTCTTGTTAAGCTTAGAAACTCCAAATGGTGTTCAGTCAGTAGCTTAACAATTAACGAATACTCAGGTGACTAGCAAAGGCTCTGATCAGACTGCGCGTATGCGCAGGCGGATCTGAGGCTTTGCTCGTCGCACATACCACATTGTTGGAAATCTCATGCAATGGCTCACATAGTAACGAAGTGTGTTAAAGAATTTTGTGGCACATGGCCACGAGGTTAAACAACTTTTTTCATGCTCAACTCAACTGATTATGCTGAAAACTAAAATGTTGAAAATAAAGACATTTCTTGCTTTTAAATCTCATATTTTGGGATTTTTCCCTGCTAATAAACGTTTAAATGCCAACAGTTGTTGGCATATTAACATTTATGAGCAGGATAAATTTCTTGATCAGTTGAGTTGAGTACGAAAAAATCTTTTAAAGCCTCGAGGCCTGGTCAATGTTTAGTATGATTATGACAATCTACGGAGGTACATGTATGCACATTGTGATATGCTTTCACAGTTCTTGCTGCTGGGAGAGAGAGAGAGAGAGAGAGAGATATAGAGAGAGAGAGAGAGAGAGAGAGAAAGAGAGAGAGACAGACAGACAGCCAGAGAGAGAGAGAGAGAGAGAGAGAGAGAGAGAGAGAGAGAGAGAGAGGGAGAGCCAGAGAGAGAGAGAGAGAGAGAGAGAGAGAGAGAGAGACTGGCTGGCCCCAGTCTCTAATGTCATTTTTTTAGTAAAACTGATAATCTCTCCAAGATAGCAATTTATAAACTTTACTTGGAAGTAGAAGTTTTCTGCTTGGACATCAGTAAATTTGACTATCAGAGAGGATAGAATTTTTAGAAGATGATTTTTTTTCATAGTTCAATATAATTATAAATGTAATTATATATATTTAGTGGACTGATGCCAGTCTAACTTCTCTCCTGCTGGTGTCGTATTGTATCATAGTTCCCTAGGAATATGACAGTTCAATTTAGATTACATTGATAAAAGGAGCAATCACTATTGACCACGTCAAGTAAAGTTGATTTAAGAGGCTTCTTTATTGCGATTGCCTGTCCATCACTGAGTAGGACACATTTCAGTAAAATTTCGGTAAACATCACGTGAATGTCTCTGGTACATATACACGCTATGGCCCCTGTATTTATACACCAAAAGTAGGGTCCCAGCGAGCCTACTAAAGAGGACCGACAGTGACTTCTGACAATATGCTGACTTCAGTAATGATGGCCATAGTTTACAATAAAATGCACGATTGTTATTATAAATATATACTAGTTATTATAATTATAAGAGGTTTGTTTTGACACCATAGCTACACACAGTAACGTTAGCGCAGCTGCTGCCCGTTCTAAGACACAATACTGTTTTACTAGTTATGTGCATTGGTTCCTCATATTGTGTGTAGAGGTTTCATGTTAAGCCTCAATTTTGCGTCCTTTCTTGTGTGACAATAATCCCAGTGGTGATGTTAAAGATAGTTGTTCGAGCTTGTATGCTCCTGTCTTGGCTTGCCTTTGTTTTGGTGCCTCTTCCCCTTGGTGTTTTGGGGTTGGTCTATGAACTCTGATTTGAACATTTCCTGGTCATTTTCAATTGGTTTTTGATTTAGAAATATGTTCCTCGCGACACGTAAATACCTTTGTTTCGACAATACAGTCTTTGCTATGAACAATCGAATCGGATGATGAAAGTAGATTCAGAGTCAATCATATATATTCCAAAAGGCTTAATGCGTGGGAGTTTTACAAGTGCAATATTATAAATATCTTATCCATTGACATGTTGAGAAATGTTAACCCTTATCGTTCTGGGCATTGTATGCACATACTCCTACCCTAGTTTTATCCAAACTAGCTTGCAGTAGTACATTCATTTTCACGTACATAACACACAGAGTGGAAAACGACGTGGTTTCTGATTAGCTGACTAGCTTATCAGGGTCTACAGTGTTTTTAAATAAAATATACTTGAATTAAGCATTATAAGGGTTAAGATCCATCGCAGCCAATTGATCCATGCAAAGAAAACATATTTTCGACACACGCGAATACTGAATGTGCGTAAAAAGGTACACGAATGACCCCCTGTATCCGCACAACTGATGGCCCCTGTTTGTTCGTTGTGCATGTTATTACTTTATCTGAAGTGTCAAGGTTGTAGCATGTCTCTCTAGCCAAACTGGCTGGGTTGCATCTGATCTGCTCGCAAACCACTAACGCATTTTTCTTCGGCACATGGCTGTATTGCTGATCAGTAAGTCTCAAAGAAAATCAATGACTCATTACCAATATCTCTTTAATGTCTAGAAATTCATCCTGCCTGTTCAACTTAAAAGGTTACATGTATTTGTTAAATAGCACTCCGCATAGATTGCAATCGAAAACGTTGATTCTATCGACGAACGTAGATGAAAAATCGTTAGAAACAGAGTTTTCGATTGCCATTTGTCGCCATTCTAATGACAATCTTAAACACTGTTTGTAGCGATTTCTGATCCACGTTCGTCGATTGTTAAATCCCTTTTCGATTGCCGCCTATCCGGTGTGTATAACACCACCCAACACCACTATCCTTGCTTAGTACTGGTTCAACCTAGGAAGATCCGTCCCGACATAACCGAAAAATGGTTGACTCGGACGTTAAGAATCAAATCAAACAAACAAAAATCACCCAACACCAAGTGTTACACCTAGCTAGTGCATACAGAAATTGAGTCTCAATAATCCACCTCATTCTAACACAACGGACGAAATATCTGAGATTTTAGCCAGTGTAAGCAATTTCCACCTTACCCAGGCTGTCACATGTGGACTGTTCAATTGTTTAAACTCTAGCGCATGGTCGTCAAGAAGTCACAATGGCATCTCAATGCGTCTATTGGGCTCTGAAAGCTTGCTATAATACAATTCAATTGTGAGCAAGAACATGAGTAAGGGTAGGAAAGAACAATCCATCCATCCGTTTGTCACCACTCAGTAAGTCTAGTGATGCCAAACAGTGATCCTCGGGACGGGGTTTTCTATCTCTCCCTCACACTCTTGATAAAATCTTTTGTTATATGACTGGAGAGAAGCCTGTTTCCTGATTGGCCCAATTTGTCTTCATAAATCTCTATATCTACCTCAAATCTGGTCTAAACTGGCTCAGAAGGTGATATAGGATGAAATCCAGCTCAAACTAGTTTCCAGAAGTTAATATTTTTGACACTTCTGCAATATCACCCTCTAGAGAGCTAAAATAGCATGATGAGTATAAAACTAGCTTGTGCTGCATGAAATTGACATGATTTGCTGTTTTACATCCCAACAGGTAAACTAAAGACTTTCATGAATTTTAACAACTGTTTTGTTATGTTTTGTTTGTTCATTTATCTTTGTTTGAATGAACAAAATGTATAAAAAAAGTTTTATGATTGAATTTTACATTCCAAATTTAGAGAATTAATATACATTTCAAATTGCAAAATACTACATTAAAATATTTTAATAACAGTCGATAAAACTTGTAAGAAAGTCCTTAGGTTGAAGGTTGACTTCAGCAACAAAAGTGAAAGTAGAGCATTTTCATTCTAAGTTGAAAAGTCATATAACGAAACAGTTATTGGCTTCAATTTCGGTAGACATGAGAATTTATCTACCCTTAAAAGTGATATTCACCTCGGCCTAGCGGTCTCGGTGAATTATCACTTTTTCGGCAAGATAAATCCTTATGTCTACCTCATTGAAGTCAATAATTGTATAATATCATAACTAGCAATACCTACTTACAGGGAAAACAGCCTACGTCACACCCCAGTCCAGTAATATCAGAAGCATTTGATATACCTTATTAATTTTGAAGGAACTTCGTTGGGGTTTTCCGGCAGTATCATTTAAGTGAAGGGAATCTGAACATAAAAAGAGCTGACGCGGTACCCACAAGGATATGTTGTGACTTTCCCTCAAAAGTTTGAATGTATTATACACACCTAGCTACAATTCTCGAAGCGAGTACCTCTGTTAAAGCCGCCATTGCATCTCCAATCCGTTCACTGTAGTAAAGTAATCATTTAGTCACATTTCGGGGCTCGATCACTTTATACTGTATAACATTGTATGCAATGCAAAGATGTGAAGGTTTTAAGTATCTTGGTGAAAGAAATTTGGTTTTATTCAGTCTGTCCCTTATCGGATGATCCGATAATGACTCCTCACGAGCCTTTAAAATCATGAGGAATTGAAAGTAATTCAATATATGTGTGAGGGTGGGAAAGAAAATCCACACTTCGCATGATGCCAAACGGTGATCCTACGCTCGGACTGGGTCTGAGTCCTAGGTCACAATGCAGATATCTGAACCATTTAATGGGCGGTCATATTTGCATTGCATGATAAGTTTTTCTGCTTGTATAATAATGCAAATACTCGTAAATGTCTGAAACACACCTTTACATACAATGTAATACACTATAAAGGTCTCGAGCCTCGAAGTGGTACCACTATTGGGTAAAACAGTAGGTCGTTAAGCTTCTAGAAGTTCATTTACAGAGAGATACATCAAATATCGTTCTTAATGACTGTCATTTCACTACTTGTTTTTTACTATTTTGACACAGACGCATGCCTAAAGCTGTCAGATGTGAACATTCCCAACATTGATTCACGATATCAGAGTCGTTTATAATACCGTCGGATAGTGGCAACCACTTGTTTCTTAACTTTTATTCAATTTAGTTTTCACATAAAATGTACAACATATATAACATTGCTAAATACAGTAAAACCTTTCTTAAGCGGCCACTTAAAATATACAAAACCATGGTCTAAATGGCAAATGGTAGATTAATGGAGGCGAAAAGTATTGCAGAATGCTCCCCTTGGAGCAGTCAGCAATAATGCTCCCCTTGGAGCATTCAGCAATACTTTAGGCATGCATTAAGCGATATCGGTATTGAAAACCAATTGTTGGTGTACTTTTTGAGTGGCCGCACAAAACAGGGTTTACAGTATTGGTTTAATCGTTGGTATTTTTTGCTTTAACAATGATAGGCTATTTAATTTGATAAAATGAATGGTTTAGTATGTGGTATTTCCAGGTAGTTATGCATATTTCATTCTACCAGCGAGTAAACACCGCTATTTATTGGATGACCCCCGTGCTGGGATTCCTGTACATGTTCTAAAATTTCGAACACTTTTCTCTTTCTTTTCTCAAATAGAATGATGATTTTTAGGGCTAGAATTTACAAAATGCTGGGCTGATCAGACTGCTTCTTTAGATAGCGTTCGGTTACTATTGTCATAAAGTCGAGATTGAATAGAAGTACTCAGATGATCTGCATATGTCCAGATAAGGTAACTTTTTGAGCATGAAAATGTCAGTGAGTATGATCAGGAAATACCACAATATCACACCGTAGACCAACCCACGGCACCGCGAGGAAGTCACAGAACATTAACAGTAATAAGACACCCGTAAGATTATTAAAGCAAAGCAACCAGCTCTGAAATTATAATTCCATTCTTACAGATCGATTAAAACATGTGTTTTGTGTGCTCAACAGAACCGTCTCACTGAGCCGGTTGTTTTGAGTAACCACAGCATATGTTTTGGTTGAGGAATTATAAAATGAGTTTCCCTTACAAACACTCATCTGGAAGTATGTAGGGGGCACTGTGGCTCAGTGGTAGAGTGCTTGACTCGGGACCGAGAGGCCGCGGGTTCGAGCCTCACCGGCGTCACCGCATTGTGGTCATTGAGCAAGACACATTTATCCTAGCTTAGTACTGGTTCAACCCAGAAAGACCCGTCCCTGTTTAACTGAAAGATCGTTGATGGGAGGTAAAGAATCAAATCAAACAAAACAAATATCTGGACATATGGATCGGGTTAAAGTGAGTCTGTTTGAAGAACAAAGCATATTATCATATGACGTTGCGTCTGGCAGTGAAATAAAGCCATACAATAAAATCGATAAACCACTAGTGGTTTACAGATTTTCGGGAAACGCCATAGCGTCCATAACAACGTTGCGTACATAATGACAAAAATTATAACTTTTTTACGCCAGAAATGAGATTTCAAAATAATCTTTATGTCACATGATAATTAGAATCTAACATTCGTGCTCCTGTATTATTGAATTTATTACACTCGTTGCGAAAAAAGAGATAAAATGCGAGGCAAGCCTCGCATTTTATCACGTTTCCGCAACTTGTTCAATATATTCAATAAAACAGGAGCATTCAAGTCAGATCCTCTATGTAATAAACTAATATAGATCAAACATAAAAGCACATACCGATTTTCAGAAATATGGGCGCCAAAACATGATATGATAAGAAAATGAATTACATACTTGGAAATTACTCGAAGTAGAAATAGCTCATTGTCAGTGGTCTTGGAATCTAAACTGCCTTATATATAAGCGAACAAAGAATTTGTGAAATTTAATTATCTGCTTGGAATAAATTCTTGCAAGACATATTAGTAATACTTGGGAATGCTATTGATTTTCAGACATTTGTGTTGGTTGTAAACACTCTTAGATCATTACTTCAAAAAAAAAAATAAATAAATAGGATGGACAAGTATAAGAACAACTCGCATACAAACGTACACGCCAGCATTAGATTCGCATTACACAGGCAAGCAACACAGTAAAAACTCACATATTTAGACTATTGAATTGTCATCACAGATTAAGAGTTTGGGTTTCTCAATGTAGAAAAGGGATGTTAGTGGACATTAAAGGTGTCGCATGTTCCATTGTAATGCATATAGAGGATCTTACATCAGTGCCGCGTGTCTTATTGAATTTATTAAGAATTGAGAAAAAGAGGAAAAATGGGAGGCTCCGTCGAGCTTTTTATCGCTTTTTCTCGACACTTTTAAAAAACTCTCATTTATACAGGAACATTATTGATATTACATTTATCCTACGACACTAAAAGTACTTAAAATAATCGCGTTTTGGTGTTAAATGCTCAGAGTTTGCCATATATACTGGGCGTTGTTTTGGTCTTTATTAAATAACTTTTCTAAATACTTAAACCACTAGTGTTTTTTCGATTAAAATTAAACATGGCTTTAGATTTGTTGGTCCCTGATGCCGGTCTTTGGCTGGACCCACCGTGGCTCCGCTTGAAGTTTTCTTAAGCTTAGACTATCTATGAATCGTGAGCCCTTTTCTTTGTACCAACAAAGTGTGTTAATTTGATTAGATTGTTTCTCTGTGATAATACATTGCAATATTAGGAAGCCTCCATGCGAGCATAACAATTTTTGTGTTGTAACAACAACATAATCTAGGGCGAAGAGTTGGTATTCTAAGTTCCATACCCAAGTTACCTAGGCTGCTGTCCGTTCTAAGGTGGTGGATTTATGGTCTGTTGTTGCTCCCATTGTTTGTGGGGGTTCTGTGTTTGGTCCTTGTTTTGTTATTTAGTAAGTTGTGTCCTTCCAGATTTTCAATCAATTTGATTAGGAAGGGTGAGCTGGTTGCTTTGCCTTACTTGTCTTCCTAATGTCTTGTGACAGTCAGTGTTCCATGGCTCTTCCTCATGGTGCCAAGGGTTGTTCTGCAGTGTGTGGTTGTGGTATTTCTTGATCTTACTCGCTTGTTTTTTATACAGTTGTAAGATCGCCCTATTTGCAAACGACCTCTTATACCATCTGTATCAGCTAGTATTACATTGGCAGTATTTTATTTTCTCTGCACTTATCCATTTCGTATTAAATAACAGTAGAGGACAATATAAAGTGCTATTAATGGTATTTAGGTATTAATACTTGTACCATTTTAACTCTCTTTCACATTTTCAATAAAGCCTGAAATGTAACCCTATATATTATGAACTAGCGTATTATTCGAAGCAAAACGTATTGCTGTTTCCGGATATAATGGTCTGAAAATAGCAAGAAAACACTGCTTGATATGCTTCATTTTTCATCTAGTTTATCGAAGAGAAATTTTAAATCTGGATTGTATGTGAGCAGCTTGATATCACTGATGCACAATGAAGCACAAGAGCATTGCCTTGTCGATTAATTTGCAGAACACCGAGCTGTTGGAAATGAAGCAGCTATATCAATGGAAAAGGAGGCTCTTTCGTGTTAGAGGCCGATGAAAGGACAACGTCTGGCATTTGCTGATCTTGGTCACTCTGCTGTTACTAGCATCCTTTTAGTCTTATTTAAAACCAATTTATGCCTAATGTGATTTCCCGCCAATATCAAACCGTTTCGAATTCAAGTTATGGTTTGGTATGTGGTAATTTACATTTATATTCGACTTTTAAAAGTACATTATGTAATTAAACAGTGCGAACCTGATCAGACGCCGCGTTCTGTGGTGTCTGATCTGGTTCTTTACTGTTTACCGATGTCCTATAAAGTGGACGCTAGGCTTATATGGGTTACATTGTAAGCTCATTACGTGGTGCATCAACACCGAACAGCAGGCAGGAACAGGTATATATTTAAAAACTCTGGTATTTTAGCGCATCCTCGTATGGGTTTTGAATGTTTTTATTTAACGCATTTATGTGTAGCATCCCATATACGGGGTATTTTCAGCCAGTGAAGATCCAGATGAGATCCATTTTTAATCTTCTCTGTATGCTATCGCAAAAGCCATATTCAGAAGAGTATTTTGTCTGTACATTTTGACTAATACTCTCTCATTGACTCTTCCAAAATGATGAAACTATTAAATGTGGTTTTAATGTGTCGCTCGCTGAATTTAAAGAAGCAACTTCGGCCTACGCTCATATTCAACTAAGCATGCCTAAACCGAATGGGCAATGTGCTACCGAAATCAGGACAAGGACAGCACATGCGCACTTCATATCACAAAGTGTTGGCGATGTTACAAATGTCTCTGCAGGTTTCGAGAGAAGGATAAAAACGCTGCATGTTTTATTGCATGGATTGCATTCGTGTCGTATTGACAGGTTTGGAAATGGCGTGATTGATTAATAACAGTTTCAAATTAAGCCACAGTAGATAGCTCCTGGAAGGATCATGTAATTGAACCTATACGTGTTCTACTAACCTATAAAGCGAGCCATGCACAGAACAGTAGACCGTAAACATGGTAAAGCAGGAATAAGTCAACGATATGCTTCAGTTTGGAATAGTTAAACTATGCAAATCATGTCTCCAACGCTGATGATGGAGTCCTTTGTTTCTGGAATGCGTTATACAGAATAATTTACATTTAAATTAGAAACAGGCAAAAAATAACATTTAAAGGCAGAAGTTTTCACAGAAGAAGAAACTATTAACAAGATCAAAACACAGGCACATGTTAGCTTGTCTTTCTGCGTAGTCCGATTTATAATTTTATTATCTTCTGGTATCTACCCTCATCACATCCACATAGATATATCAATATTTGTTTTGCCAATACTTCCTTATGCTAATATTCTAAAATTTAAGATAAAAAAGATATGTCATGAACGGGAACATTCCAAAAAAGTAAGTGAGTATGATCAGGAAATACCGAACCCACACGCTGCAGACCCACCCCCGGCACCGTAAGGAAGAATCACAGAGCACTTACAGTCACAAGACAACAGGAATATACTTAAATCAAGGCAACCAGCTCTCTCTTCCTCGTCAAGATGATTGCTAAACAGGAAAGGACACAAAATAATGCATAACAAAACAAAGACCAAAGAGAGAACCCCCACAAACAATGGTATAAAACAATAAATCAACAACAACAGAACCACCGCCTTAAAACGACATCAGCCTAAGCCATCGTGGGGCTTAAATCCATTTTACTGGCGCCAAATCTTCGCCCTAGATTTTGTTGTTGTTAAAATCAAAAATTGTTTAGCTCGCATGGAGGTTTCCTAACTAATGCAATGCATCATCACAGAGAAACAATCTAATCAAACTAACACACTATGATGAAGCAAAGAAAAGGGCGCATGACTCACAAATAGTCAGAGCTAAAGAAAACCTCAAGTTGAGCTACGGTGGGCTCAGCCAAAGACAAGCATCAGGCACCAACCAACGGATTAAAGCTTTACGTCAGGACCAACATTGAGTCTGAGGCCTGACCCACCATCGTGCAATTAAAGAGGAAACCATAGCTATAAACCATGATTGGGTTTACAACCAGGCATGCAGACTGTCGCATGATATCCATGTTGTATCCCACTTTATTATTACGTTTTATTATCATTTTAAATTGATCACTCACATTAGGCTTCCCAACAATTATTTTAATTTTATAAACCAAATCACCATAAAATGTGGGTCCCGATATGCCTTGTTGCAGAAGAGATTTTAAACTATTATTGTATTTAACGATCAACTCTGAGTGTCTGTTATAAAATTTAGAAAGTTTTACGAAGTTTATGGTATCGATAACCTTGTCTTTACTTAGAACTTAAAAATTGGGTTCTATTGTTGAAGTCACCAATATTAGAACATATTTGCCAAGTCAGCAAATCAACATTCAGCGGGTTAATTTTTAATGTTATGCTATCACGGACGTTGATATACAATCATAAAATCATCAAAATGCTAATGCAAACATACGCGTCTTTCATGTAAGAGTTAAAATTGAAACTACAAAGTACAATTAAGTCAGTAAGAATATCAATTTAGCAACTGGTGTATGTAATTGATGAAGCAAATTAGATATCAAAAACAGATAACGGCTTCATATTAGGTTAATAAGCCCACGTATTTTTGCGTCTGTTGGAGCTCTAGGCTAGTGAAAAAATACAACTCAAAAATCTAAAATCCACCAAGCGAGCTAAACAATATATGCGAGTTAAAAACGGTAAAATATATGTTGTCCATTCATAGGCGGTGGTTCTTTTGTTGCTGGTTCATTATGTTCATTTAACTTAATATCAAATTAAATGCAACTCAAGGTGTTTCTTCCAAAAGTTAACAACTGTGGCACTTTTCAAAAGCTATTTTTTCCAGTGGAGCTAGTGTTTGCAAGTTTACACTTTTTCTGCTTAATCATGCGTATGTATTAAGAACATGCAGTTCATGAAGAAGATTTTTCACTTCGAGTTAAACGGGAGTGACGGTCAAATTGAGCTCATAGTACAGAGTATTCAAAATAATACTTAATGTTTTCATTAATTTCATTACAGTAGTGTGGATGTCTAAAAGAGCAATGAGACGTCTTCTTGTACAAAATGTAAGTACCACAGCTAACAACTCTTTCAAGTAAAAAAATACTGAAGATACAAGTGAAACCTGTCTTAAGCGCCACTCAAAAAGAAGACCAAATATTGATCTAAGGCGGTGTTTCTTTTGTGGATCATTAATGTTATTTCTGTCTTGATTTTGTTACCATGTTTTTGTGCTCGTCTGTTTATTGATGCCCTGTGATCAACTGCTGGGAAAGGGCTGACCTCTTGGCTCTCGTTTGTGATGTCTAATCGTGAAATTGTCATTTTCCCATTGGTATCCTGGGTCAGGTTAGGTGCTTGATTGTATCGATTTCTGATCTTTGCCCTCTTTCTTACTTTTTTTGTTATACACTTCTTTCAGTCTTTTCTTGTTTTGCAATCATCACGCTGAGAGAGAGAGAAAGAGAGAGAGGGAGAAAGAGAGAAAGAGAGAGAGAGGGAGAGAGCTGGTCCCTTTACGTGATTGCCATTTTGCTGTCATGTGGCTGTTAGTGTTCACTGTCTCTTCCTCGTGGTGCCAGGGGTTGGTCTGCAGTGTTTGATTGTGGCACTTCCTTACCTTTGTAAGGAGCTGGCTGTACAAATGTATGTTAGTATGATCAGGAAATACCACAATCACACACTACAGGCCAATCCACGGTACCATGAGGAGAGCCTAGAAAATATGAAGAATTTCAAGTTTGAATGGCCAGTTGTTCTAAACAATCACATCTTAAACCAGAGAATGCTATTATATTAAGGCTAATATTGGTAATGAAAGATCAACAGTGCAACCCATTGCTAATCCTAATTCAACGTTCTGATGCTGACTTTCTACTATAGAAGTCAGCATCAAAATCCTGACTGAAAATTTCACCCATGCTTCGACATAAGCAATTATTATATAACTAAGTAAAAAGACCGATTTTCATTGGCTTAGAGCGCTCACGTGGCCAGTCTATGTATTGTCATATTCACTGGCTGGCGCGCGCTTGCCGGTGAATATTAGTTAAATTAGACTCCTTGTGTTATTTTTCCGTTCCGGTTCTGCTTTTCTAAAGCGTCGCTAAAAAACCTATCGTAGTTGCCGAGAACGCAACAAATCACGCACTGGAGCTGATCTATTTCGATCGACGACTTCAGCTTCTTCCAACATTCCGCCTTTGCACTGAAGAACTCCCGCCAATACTTAGACCACGTCGCATACGTTTACGTGTATTTTTGTAACGTCTTTCAAGCGTAAAAATGGCGTTACACCTTCTAACGCCAAGAATGACGTCATTTACCAGTATCAAATGACGTCAGCTATCACATATTTTCCCTGCGCTTCAAAGCTGTGAATTATTGTTTGATATATCACACTAATTTAACATTGGCTCTACAGGCGAGGCTTGTTTGTGTTCTTGTTAGTAAATGTTGAATGATGACACTCATGCACAACATATATAAAATAGTAAACGGATGGTCTTATCTAAGTCTGCACTGTTTCTGCTAAAAGCTTGTGACTGTCGCAAAACTTGTAAATAAGTTCAGTATTTTTTCCAGGTGCAATGATACATGTACATCTTTCTCTAAATGTTATATAATAAAACAGTTATTGACTAATGAGGCATTAGATATGATGTGATATCGACCAGAGAATACCAGTATTCTCTGGTCGATATCACATCATATCCAATGCCTCATTAGTCAATAATTGTATAATGCTTCGAGATATCTGTATTTGAGTTATCAAAATACAACTGTATATTTTCTTGTACATGGCTCCCATTATAGCGAGATGAGGCCAATATATATAAATACTAGTTGGTCAATAGGAAGAAGACGTCACAAAGCTATCAATACTTCTAATCAAATTCATTACAGCGTGCCCTCTAGGAGCAAGGTTTTATTCCCGTTTCATCAGTCAGCGGAAACGAATTTGTAAAGAAATCCGTCAACCAGTCTGAAGACCCGTCTATGTGGTATAATAACTTCTGTGTAACATAGAATACTTTTAATATTTTCATAAAACGCGTCTAATATGGCGAAAGATATGAGCGTTCCCCGTGGGAAAATATAGACAATTTAGTAATTTTATTAAACAGCTAGATTCCTACGTTTAATCATTTATATCATTTTCTAAGAAGCGTATAAAATGATCGTTGATGACAGTATATCCCAATGCTTGATCAGTGAGGTGTAGTTTCCTGACATTGAACCTTATAATACGGCTGACTCAGGAATATCTTAGGCTTATTCTTGATGTTATCATTCAGTTTGAACATAACCAAACCACTGTTAACCCATATAAGACTAGCGTGGAACATCGGCAAACAGTGCACAACCAAATCAGACGCCGCAATGTGCGGCGTCTGACCAGGTTCTCCACTGTTTGCTTACTGTTTGCTTACAAACAGTTTAATGTTTGCTTACAGAAGTTTCTTTTAAAATTTTTGAATAAAAAAGAAAAAAAAAACACCACCCAACAACCCTTAAATTAGAAATGGACTCGTCCAATTCATAACATTAATCTATTCGGCATAAATTGGTTAATTACGCAGGTTTTCCATGTATAAACTTGTCATTCAATTCGCGCCATGTCACAGGAAGGCGTATATTACAGCTGGGCATTGTATTACAAATAGTAGCTTTCCCAATATTAGAAACAAACAAAACAATGACTAGAAATGCCATGCTAACACATGGTCATCAAGGGAAAAGTATTACAGAATGATGACTTACGAAACCGATACTCTCTCTCTCTCGCACACACGCACGAACACATTACAGTAAAACCTGTGTTAAGCGGAGTTGAGTTTGAACAATCCTTATGCCAAGCATCAGTGGAGAGGTAATGCAGATTATAACAACACAGTCATACGTACTCCACACACAAACTTTAAATAACACACACTGTGCCAGTTAACGTTATTCATTATGGTTATCGGTAAACAGGTACTTTTGCAAAGTGTAAATACCCTGATGATATTCCGCATCTAAATTCTATCAAAGACACTCAGAGTTGGTTGTTAAATACAATTTGCGTTTGAAATCTCTTCTGCAACAGAGCATATCAGAGCAAGTACTGTATAGTTATGCAGTTTATAAATTAAAAATAAACTAGAGAAATATTTCACTGGTAAACAAAAAAGCCCCCTTGTAGCCTCAGTTGCTATCCGTTCTAAGGTGGTGATTCTGTTGTTGATTCATTGTTTGTATTTGCGTACATTGTTTGTTGTGTGTTTGGTCCTTGCTTTGTAAGAAGATTTCAGTGTCCAGTCTAAGGTGGTGACTCTGGTGGTGGGTTTGTTGCTCACAATGTATATGTAGGTGGGTGCGAGGTTTTGTGTTATTCCCTGACTTTACGATGCCTTTACTTTAGTTATGTGTACTACAATTACACCGAGTACGGATAGCTCGCCTGCGTGTTAATTTACTGGTGTTTTGTGTCCATCTATTGGTGCCATGTGTCGCTGGTGGTCACTGATTTAGCATTTCCTGTTCATAAACGCTTTTTATTGTTATTGCCACTGTTTTAAGTTTATCCGCATGATCAACTGAAATGTTTTTAGTATTACTTGACTTTTTGCTTACTGTAAAGGCGGCAACTTTAATATTCATATCTGGGTGTGGTTCGGCTATTTCATCTGCTAAGGAAGGGAAATCAGGTTTTATTTATAATTTGGTAAAGAGTAAATAAGCTTTTTGAACCGCGCAAACATGCGTGCATATCATGAAAATCCTAACCGTATATACACTGAACTCACATTTATTAACCCTTTAAGCGCATAATCACAAAATATATGTTTTTGTCGTCCACTAAACTATTTGAAGCCTCATAGATAAACAGTGTGAACCCAGATCAGACTGCTCCTTCACAGGAGCAGTCTGATCTGGGTCTACACTGTTTGCCTCCAAATGGACATTTTCAGATGCAGTTATTTTGCTGATGTTTTAAGGACTAAATAGGCACAAGATGATAGTTACTTATGAATAAAACCACGCCTCCTTTTCAGCTTTTACCTATGCCTAAGGTTGACTTGTCCTAATTTCGCATTAATGAGGTGCCACCTTTACAGTAAGCAAAAAGTCAAGTAATATTGTATTCTCCCTGTACTGTATTGACAGTCCTCTTATTATGTACTCTCAATCTCTCCTTATTGTGTTATGCCTTTGGTAAGATTATCAAGAAAAAAAGTGCCGCTATGTCTGAGTCAGTCTGTCCTGGGATGATCATAAATAATAAGTTACTGACATTACTTAACTTCCTACATTAGTCTACATTATTCAGCACAGTGCACAGGCACGTCTAGCCATTATTTACTGTCATGGTGTCTGATCAATTACTTTATCCAAAACAATTAGTCATACTTAGTACCCGACAGGAATCTCGGATTGAGCAGATATTCGTCCATCAATTTCTTTTTTCGATTTTCTGTAATTGGTACAGTGGGAATAGCATCGGTAATAAAAGCCTTAAATTGTTTACTCCTTTGCCGCATTAATCAAATCAGGACCTAAGTTGTGATGCGAAGACAGATTTATGGTGTTTTTGTAAATAGGCACGTCGTAAATAGTCGTAATACTGCGCGATTGTCAGTGGCTTTTGGATATATGCCCTTTACTTAACCCTTGGAAACTGTGCTGTCTCTTTAATTTATTAAATTATTTGCAGAAAACACTGTCTTATATTGCTCACAGAGAAAGATTATTTGGTAAGTGTTAAGATAAATGACCTTAATGATTAGACGAACAATGACTAAAGATTGGGCTGGTAAAATACATAATGAAGCACATCAGTGGCCCCGGCGCTGTTGTTGTTGGTGGTGGTGGTGGTGGTTCATTGTTTGGTGTGCAGGGGCTTTGTGTTTGGTGTTCTTAGTAGTGTCTTTTACAGTTTTGCAATCATCTTGCTGAGAGAGATTGATTGATTGGTTGTTTGGTGCTTAACGACGCATCAAACCTTGTGTGCCAATAGCGTCAGATGAAGCGAGAGTCGGTTATTTTATTTTAGTTGTGTTGTGCTGGTTTGTCAGTGTGTTTTATGTTGGTCTGTAGTCTATGACTAAAGCATTTGCTGGTCATACTCAATTGCATTTTCAAATCCTGATAGCTACTATACACCAAAAAGTTTGGTAATACAATACAAGTTTTCAATTTTTTAACAAGGCCCAAGGTGTGTTTATATGTCGCCAGGAAACATAATCCCAAGCATGTTTTAGAGTTAAATACATTCTAGTTTAGTATTGCTTTTTGTGTCAATGCTTAAAGTCCCAGCCAATATTTTTTTCAGTCATGCCAGGACGTTTACCAATCCAGTGCTAAGCAGAGGATAAAGTGTCTTGCTTAAGGATAAAGCATAGTTATAACCCCCTACCCTGGAAAACATAGTTTTGTGGGATATACTGTTTACAGCCTGTCCATCTTTCCGTCCTTATGTCATTCCATCATTTCATCATTCCAACATTCCGTCTTTCCATCAACAGGTTTTTGTTGAATACTGTATGTAGCCTTTGTCTGATTTTGATTATATTTACACCACATAATACATTTTTGGTAGAAGCAAAGAGGCTGAAGGATCAGTATTGCAAGTGTTATGCCACTTAGTAATTCTAATTGTATGGTGTTTGCAATATGGCTAAAGTGCAAACTTTGTGAAATTAACTCTTTCTAAAGCATCCAGTGTATCTCTTTAATGCTTTGCAAGATATATTGCAGACATAGTGAAGATGTGTATGTGGAAGTTTCATGATGAAAAAATCAGTTTAGATAAATTTTACAGCATTTTTAACCTAGCCAATTCTCGACCACTGCACTTATTGAATAATGTCTTATAGTGCATACCTTGTGCAATCCACTGTATCCATTTAATTCTTTGCATGTATGTTACATACATCTTGAAGATGTTCCTGATGGAGTTAAATGATGAAAAATATTTTTTGATAAATTTACAGCACTTTAAACATAGCCAATTCGCGAGCACTGCACATATTGAATAATGGCTGATAGTGCATACAATGTGAAATCAACTTCTCATCGACCCATCAGTGTATTCTTTTAATACATTGCAGGTATGTTACAGACATGGTAAAGATGTGCATGTGGAAGTTTAATAATGAAAAAAGGCTGATAATTTTATATTCACAAAATATTCAAAGGATACACCAAAAACTCTAAGAGGAAGTGAACCACATTGTGTGCACATCATTTTAAATAGAGAATGGTCCAAAAATGTCCAAGTTAAAATGCTGTAAAACCAAAAAAGTTTTCATCAAAAACTTAAAGTGTTAAAATGAATTATTCAAGGCTCTAGGAGGTATTGATTTCACAAAGACTGCACTATCAGTCATTATTCAATATGTTCAGTCATCGAGAATTGGCTATGTTCAAATGCTGACATATTGAAGATGTGCATGAAGTTGTTTGGTGCCAAATATTTTGTTTGGACAAATATATAGCATTTTAAATTTAGCCAATTTTCGGATTGTTTCAATTGTTTTCTATTTCAGTTTCAATTGTTTTCTATTTCAGTTTAAAGGGCAGGACTATGGTTTCGGTTGTAACAGTTCTTTGTCACTGCTTATCTTTTACTTTACACAATCTTATGCTTTTGCTTTTTAACTTTGGTCAATTAAAGTTTTGAGCGAATTTAAGGAGAAACATACTGTTGTGGGGTATACTGAAAGCCTTGCTTGCAGCCCAAATCTTGTTAAATATTGAAATCGCAATATTATCATTTTAATATGTATAGTTCATACATGGCATATGGAAGAATATACAGAATCAATGAAACTGTTTTGATTTTAATAAGCTTGCCAAAACTAGTGAGTATGACCAGGAAATGGGAGGGTCAGAGATCACAGACCAACCCGCGGTACCGTGAGAATGAGACACCAGAACACAGACATAGGACCTTTAAAATCAATACTACCCAGACTTAAGAAGCGGCTTTAATTCTGGGTACATACAGTTATTGTGTTTTTTACACATCAAACTTACATATTATAAATATAAATGTAAATGAATAGAAATGCAGATAATTTATCTTTTTAGTTAGCGATGTACCATTAAAAAGGATTGGTTTGTATATTTATTATCTCACAAACAATTTAATTTTGTAGCCATTATTTATGGCATTCTATAATTGCAGGGACGGACTGATGGGATGGAGTCACGGTCAGACTCGGTCATGACTCCTTTATGAGCTGCGTATGTCATTATCTAACTGACAGGTATTACCATGAGATGTCAGTTGCATAATGTTTGTGTACATTATACTTTTGTTGTCTAAGGAGATGGAACCTTCTATAACTGGAATTCGATCACATCTTGTGTACTGTGTGTTTTGTTAGAATTTTCCGAATAAATTATGCATCTACATGTATGTTTAAACCATCATTTATTTTGACTTAATAAATAGTCAACAGACTTCTCTAGGGAATACTTGTATCATGGAGAACTGCTAGGGTCAACCACATGCCCAATTCAGTAAACATTCAAACCATAATTAACTCACTTTAACAGATACCAGACAGACCTGAACTTGCTTTTTGGTTAAGGCCGTGACACCAAATAACTTGCAGAGTCTGCAAGGGCGACCTCGAATTCTTCCCATGAGTCCATCCCTGCAATTCTAGTGTACTGACATTTATGACAAATCGTGCAGCAGGATTCCAATTAAGTCTTGAAACAGTAAGACCACCGTGGATCTTAATGACGCCAGATGAAGCGCTTGGGGGATTATTCTGTGTTAATTGTCATTAGACCGTCTCAAGACCAGCCATAGTTCGTAAAGTGAGACAGGTGCATATACCAAGGGGCGCAGCAGATTGTGCGTTTGGTGACAATTTGTATTAGATTGAGTCAAAGTAAATTTGGTTTCATTAGTGCCGTTATCACGAACTGAGTGGGATTGTTACTGATATAAATGTACGAAAATCATGGTTGATATATTAATAAAAACTACCCGGCCAGTATACAATCCTCGGCCAAAATCTGCCTACTAGCAAAACGCCATTCCAATGGCGTTTTGCTAGTTGGCAGATAGTGGCCAATTTTATATGCTTACTGGGCAGAAACTTAAGTTTTCAAAATAGCAGTTCATACATAGTGAAATGCAATTCCATGCTCTAGTTTGTATAAATGCAAATCAACAAACCTACTAAAACATCTACTTTGGCAATTACTTAACACACATTCTAAAACTATACTATCACAGTTGAACACATTTGTATGTTGTAGATTTCAAACATCATTTGAAAGTATTTCCCCTATATTTAATTATATACTCAGTAAATCAATAGTAAAATTCTTAAGATTTTATTACATTTGAGATAATAATTATAAAAAAGGTATTTTTATCTGATAGAAAAAGCAACGAATAAAAATTAAAAAAAAGGGAAATGAAATTTAAGTGTCATTGGTTCCGTTACAGTACCACATCAACTGTAACCGTCCTATTTACAAGCCTATTTACCGAACGTTAATACATAATGCAATTTATTTTAATACTTTTTGCTGCAAACTTGACCTGGTCATTGCTTATTTTGTACTTTTACTGTATGCTATTTTTCACACTCCTTTTTAACAGTCATAACACATAATAAAACGTAAAACGTCTTCTGAAAGATGTGTACATAGGCATACCCAGCCAATATGACACCAGATTGGCAATATTACACTTGCATCCACTGGAAGATTAGATATTAAACTTATGAACTAAGATCCAGCAGTAAATTTGCAGCAAGTCATTAAGGTAAACAAACAAAAATGGGGGTTAATTATTAACGTATGCGAACTTTCAGTATATAGGGTTACACCATTTGGAAATGTACTGCACTCTACCCACTGAAGCTTGGTTTAAGTTAACAATGCACTTGATATCTTGAACTTTATTTTAAAAATATGCATGCACATTGACAGTAGTTTATACTTTATTGCATGTTAAAAATGAATAGACTTTTAATATTCACAGATTGCTTTTCTGAGTATATTAAAGCAGATAATACTATTTTAGTTTATATAAAAATTGAGTAAACGAAATTTATTGATCACAGAGCTTGGCAAACGATTTTGGGAAATGCTTTCTTATATTTCATTAGACGATACTTTTTTCGAACTCTTTAACAAAAAAGACAGTGTAAGACTTTTGTAGCAGGCTCAAAATGGTACTCTAGGCCATATTGTTAAGAGATTAATAGAAAAGGTTGAACAATATTTCTTGTAAAGTTCACTTTTTAACATATGACATCTTGTGGGAGACAGGTTACATGTACCAAGTGAAGAAATAGACATTGAAGTTGGTTCTCAGTTGTAGCACATCAATAGATATTAGGGGTACATTATATAGTCAAACAAAATGTTTCAAAGGGATTAGCATAATGATGTTTGGGAATGATACAGTAGAACGGGCCCGAGGTTATATAACTTTTTCATGCTCAGCTCAACTGAGCATGAAATTTCAACTGCTCATAAAAAACTAAAATACCGACAAATAAAGAAGTTTCTTGCTTTAAGTGTCTAAGATGTTGTATTTAACATGCTTATTAATGTTAAAATGCCAACAGTTGTTGGCATTTTAACATTTATGAACAGGATAAATTTCGTGCTCAACCGAATTGAGCATGAAAAAAGTTTATAACCTAGGAGCCGAGTGTGAAAACCCACCAACAATTTGCACTCACTATTAAGTAGAATGAATGCGATGATGAGTCGTCCATTCAGAGGCACACCAATCAGAATAAACATCATGCTAATATACAGTTGTTCTTTCTCTAAGTAAGAAAGACGGCAAAGATCAGGAATATATACAGTCAAGTACCACACCTGACTCAGGATAGCACATGGGAAAGTGACAAAATCACAATTTGACTTCACAAACAAGAGCCAAGAGGTAAGTCCTTTCCCATCTCTATTGGTCCAGATATGGATTTGTTTGAGCGTGTAATTGACCTTAATATCTTACTGAACAATATAAACATGTGTTTTTGGTGCTGCATAGAACCGTCTCGTTGAGACGGTTCTTTGGAGCACCCACAACCTATTTTTGGCTGAGAAATATGCAAAATAATTTTCCATTACGCAATCGTATGTATTAGATTTCCCAAGATTATGCTGTGAGCTCTTCAAAGGACCGTCTTTTGTTGATACATATGCGATTCCTGTTGTAATTGGTTGCGTGATAACATGCAAGACATTAATCTAGCTTTACCGCTAAAATGTTTCTTCTAACTGGAGCTTAAAGTTGGGACCAACTGATCTTGTGGATTCAATATTGTATTGATATAGTCCTACTATATTCAGTACAGGCGGCAGCTACTTGTATTACTTGACTTTTCACTTACTGTAAAGGCGTCAACTTTAATATTCATAATGGGTGTGGTTCGGCTACTTCATATGCTGAGGAAGGAAAATCAGGTTTTATTTATAATTTGGTAAAGAGTTAATTAGCTTTTTGAGCCGCGTAAACGTGCGTACATTCATGAAAATCCTAACCGTATACACACTGAACTCAATTTATTAACCCTTAAAGCGTATAATCACAAAATGTATGTTTTTAGTCGTCCACTAAACTATTTGAAGCCTCATAGATAAACAGTGTGGACCCAGATCAGACTACTCCTGTAGTAGCAGTCTGATCTGGGTCCACAATGTTTGCCTCTCTGCTCATGTTAAATAGACATTTTCAGATGCTGTTATTTTGCTGGCGTTTTAAGGACTAGATAATGACTGAGGTGGTGGCACAAGATGATGCTAACTTTTGAATAAAACCACGCCTCCTTTTCAGCTTGTACCTATGCCTAAGGTTGACTAGTCCTAATTACGCATTCACGAGGCGCCGCCTTTACAGTAAGCGAAAAGTCAAGTAATATATATTTGAATACGCTGTTCAAATACGCTAGGTCTAACCATAGGGACCCAACAAAAGTATAAAAGCTGGCCACTATAGGCCCATCAGTGAAAAGTCATTCGAATGGCATTTCGCACTCACAAGGTAGGGAGGGACGTTCAGGAAGAAAGGCAGTTTAAACACCAATAAATAGCTACGCACGCATGTTTAAAATACTCCTGAATATACTGAAATAAATGAATGCTGTATGCTACAATGATAATATATTATTGCTTACCATTTCTTGGTCAGTTGTTCAATCCATACAGCTTATATCCATTTTACCTGAAAGTAAAATTTATAATCTGAATTATCTACACTAAGTGAATTTCTGTATAATTCGAAGGTCAATCAACATTGACTTGAGGTCAACAACATTGGTTTTGAGCTGAGGTCAACTAGAATACATTTGCCTGAAAAATGTAAATTAAGCATTGTCATATTTATTTGATCCTGCAGGTAAAAGGTAATATTCAACCTATGCTATTTTTATCTCCGCTCTGTGATCGATAGTTTTCGCCAATATACGGAAATAAATTAGGTTATCTGAAATCCCCTGTATCACAACCTACAAATGACGATATATTGTTGCAATGTTACAGTTTGATACATTCGATCTCAGATAATGTTGTAGCCCACTACAATACAGATGACGATATATTGTTGTAATGTTGCAGTTTGATACATTCGATCTCAGATAATGTTGTAGCCCACTACACTACAGATGACAATATTGCAATGTTGCCGTTTGATACATTCGATCTCAGATAATGTAGTAGCCCACTACACTACAGATGACAATATATTGTTGCAATGTTACAGTTTGATACATTCGATCTCAGATAATGTTGTAGCCCACTTCACTACAGATGACAATATATTGTTGCAATGTTACAGTTTGATACATTCGATCTCAGATAATGTTGTAGCCCACTACACTACAGATGACGATATATTGTTGCAATGTTACAGGTTGATACATTCGATCTCAGATAATGTTGTAGCCCACTACACTACAGATGACGATATATTGTTGCAATGTTACAGTTTGATACATTCGATCTCAGATAATGTTGTAGCCCACTACACTAGAGATGACAATATATTGTTGCAATGTTGCAGTTTGATACATTCGATCTCAGATATTGTTGTAGCCCACTACACTACAGATGACGATATATTGTTGCAATGTTACAGTTTGATACATTCGATCTCAGATAATGCTGTAGCCCACTACACTACAGATGACAATATATTGTTGCAATGTTACAGTTTGATACATTCGATCTCAGATAATGTTGTAGCCCACTACACTACAGATGACGATACATTGTTGCAATGTTGCAGTTTGATACATTCGATCTCAGATAATGTTGTAGCCCACTACACTACAGATGACATTATATTGTTGCAATGTTGTAGTTTGATACATTCGATCTCAGTTAATGTTGTAGCCCACTACACTACAGATGACGATACATTGTTGCAATGTTGCAGTTTGATACATTCGATCTCAGATAATGTTGTAGCCCACTACACTACAGATGACATTATATTGTTGCAATGTTGTAGTTTGATACATTCGATCTCAGATAATGTAGTAGCCCACTACACTACAGATGACAATATATTGTTGCAATGTTACGGTTTGATACATTCGATCTCAGATAATGCTGTAGCCCACTTCACTACAGATGGCAATATATTGTTGCAATGTTACAGTTTGATACATTCGATCTCAGATAATGTTGTAGCCCACTACACTACAGATGACGATATATTGTTGCAATGTTACAGTTTGATACGTTCGATCTCTGATAATGTAGTAGCCCACTACACTACAGATGACAATATATTGTTGCAAGGTTACAGTTTGATACATTCGATCTCAGATAATGTTGTAGCCCACTACACTACAGATGACGATATATTGTTGCAATGTTGCAGTTTGATACATTCGATCTCAGATAATGTTGTAGCCCACTACACTACAGATGACAATATATTGTTGCAATGTTGCAGTTTGATACATTCGATCTCAGATAATGTATTAGCCCACTACACTACAGATGACAATATATTGTTGCAATGTTACAGTTTGATACATTCGATCTCAGATAATGTTGTAGCCCACTACACTACAAATGACGATATAATGTTGCAATGTTACAGTTTGATACATTCGATCTCAGATAATGTTGTAGCCCACTACACTACAAATGACGATATAATGTTGCAATGTTACAGTTTGATACATTCGATCTCAGATAATGCTGTTGCCCACTACACTACAGGTGACGATATAATGTTGCAATGTTACAGTTTGATACATTCGATCTCAGATAATGTTGTAGCCCACTACACTACAGATGACAATATAATGTTGCAATGTTACAGTTTGATACATTCGATCTCAGATAATGTTGTAGCCCACTACAATACAGATGACGACATATTGTTGCAATGTTACAGTTTGATACATTCGATCTCAGATAATGTAGTAGCCTTACTTATTTCCATATATTTGGCGAAAACTATCAATAACAGATCGAAGATAAAAAAAAAATAAGATAACGTTTGAAGTATAGGGTCAAACAAATGCGACTTTTTAATAGTTAGACTAAAATGTCGTCAATCGAGTGATTTCGAATTGGCCAAGTTACAGGTCCTCAGACAGCTGTAATGGATCTCGAGGGCCAACACATGGTCGGGGACCAATAACTGGGCATTCGAGGGTAAATACAGCTGATCGAGTACGAGGGTCATTTTTTATGTTCGTAGAATCGGGCTGTATCTCTACAAATATAGAATTTACGGTACCATAACTATATATATTTTGAAAGGTCTAGCTTTTGTCTATCAACCGGTATAAATTTTACATCATTAGAGCTTAGTTCGGTCAAGATATATAGCTTTGAATAGGGCAAGAAAAGGACACTGGACGGAATCCATGTCATTTTAACCACGCAGAAAGCAGGAAATTAGACGCTGTTAAGTTCCATCCGCTATGGTGATATAAGCATTTTTCAAGCCAATTTTTCTTTTGCACCATCAAAATAAATTATTCAAACACTAATCGTAGACGAGTGCAGCAAAACTATAAGCATGCTGTTTGCTGTTCTATTACAATTTTAAAACACCCATCAATATACCAAAATAATCACAGTCAAGTGCTAGTTATTATGTCTGTTAAAATTACGATTATGAACAAATTTTGAAATTTCTTCTGGTTTTGCATAGCACATTATATACTCAATCATTCGTCAGCAGTTATATTGATGTATCGATTTAAGCGTGTAACTGGCTACTTCCGGTACTGGCATACCCCCATGTTATAAAAAGTGGGTGGGGTAAATCAACCCCGCGTAGAAAACACAATAACAATAGGATCTGCATAATTTTCTTATTGCAGTAATTTCAACACCTGTTTAGAGGCACAAAAACAGTTTTAATGTATTTTCTAAGTATAGTACCGCGCCATGGCGTCATTTATGTACAAAATAAGGTATTTTAGCACCCCCTAGGCTATTTATTTTGCAGTTCATTTTTAATAAAACAAAAGCGTCAACTTTGTTTTGGAATGAAAGTTACCACAACACTTCCATCTACCATATAAACAAGAAAAAATATAATTCTACTTAACAGCTAACATATTAAGCGACATTCAAAAGCCGGTATCCAACTTCCACTTGTGTCAACTTTTTACAATAAAAGTTTATATGCCTACTGTTCATTTTGCTGAGGTTCCAAACAAATCGTCCATATCTATCAATTGCTGCGTATTTGCTACAATGTTTATATAATATTGTAGCACGTGGTGTCCTTGATCTGCAGCCAAATTTTCAGAAGCTGTGTATGGCTATGGACCCATTTTCATGCAATTGTTACTGACGTTCTGTCAGAGACTAAGTCCATAAATATCATATTTTTACCATATTTCCAGTGTGCGATATATAGGTATGTCTTTGCCTCTTAGATGACATTAAAGTAATGCATTTTGAAATAATTTTAGGTTGCATATATAGATAAAAGCTCAATCTTTCCAAATATATGCATGATGTATGCATTTACATTCCCCGTTTTCATTTAATCTACCTCTCTACGAACATAAAAAACGTCCCTCGTACGTCAAACTGGGTATGATAAATAACATAATAGGAGTAAAGTACACCAACGTTACAAAATAGGCTCTTGGTGAGAGGAAAATATGGTGTCAACAAAACAAACCATTTCTGCACATCTGACATGTCACTTAACCATACTTTGGTGATACTCACTTTGATTTTGTAAAGAATCAAAAGAACTATGTCATTGGAAGGGACTAGGATTCAGTACTCAAAAGTTACCAAATCTTATACTTTTAGAAGTTCTGGCCATATTCTTTGTGATCTCTCTCTCTCTCTCTCTCTCTCTCTAACTTGTTGATATTATTCATTATTTTCAAATGTTCATGCCCTATCAACAATTGCTAACCATAAAGAGCATAACATCTGAGCTTGTCATCAGATTTGTAGTGGTGAAAAACAGTATTTTTGATGCACTAAACTCTCTAAGCTGCTTACTAACTTGGACACAAACGTTATTCAGTTAATTGTTCCCACTGCACTGTGTCTGCGTGTTTCGGATAATGTTATTGTGGTTTAATGGAAAACTCATTGCTTTGCTGAATAATGAAGTTGCAAACTGACGTGTCATATTTTTAACAAGATAATGTATTGTGTATGAAACAAAATACAAGATAACTTCATTTTCAAGACAAAAGAAAATAGAATTAACACTCTACCTGCAAGTGACAATTTGTTTTGTCTCCTGATAACCTTAGTTTGCAAACAATTTGGACCCAGATCAGGACCGACAGAACGTCGGTCCTGATCTAGATCCAAACTGTTTGACACTCTGATAGTTATGGTTGGTAAAGTAAATTTTTCAAAAAATGAAAAAAAAACTACAAAAAAGCATGCAGCATTACCCAGAATGCAAAGAGTTAATGCATCGTAGTATTGATTGCTACTCGCACAACCCTAAAAAAAGACGAAAGCCGAAAATCAAACTATTTTCCAGACACATGCAGTGAAAGCTAATCGGAATGAACATGTTAATTTCGAAAGCACTTTTAACGAGATTATTTTAGGTTCTTATTTTATGTTGGCAGTGGATTACGGGCCCACCTTAGCTTTATTGAGAGATACGAGGGGGGTTCAATATGTAATGAAAACCCATTCATAACTCCATCCACAGACGCGTTAGAATCTTATGCTATATGCCAAACAAAAGATCAAAGCGTCGCCGTTAAAATGGTGCATGAAGCTTTATTTTATCTTTCCAAATTTAATAAGTTACACACTTTTTAAAAAGCTCACTAATATACACTGCATATATTTTTCTCCGAATTATAAAGAATCATTTTAACAAAGGTAGAAAGGCATGCTGTATTTTCTAAAACAAACATTTGACATGCATGAATTACATATCCATAGTTGTCTGACTCATTTCCTCTTTATCTGCCATAACGATACAAATTTTGAACGCTACCGATTTCTCGTGCAAACGGTTTTATTACGTTATCCCCTCTGACGTTGACGCCGTTTAAAGCAATGGACGTAACACTAAAATGCACACGGTTCTTGAATATCGGAATTGTGGCTTTGTACCAGGAAAGGACAATTTTGATTGTATCGAAGTTTCAATACACGCAGTGCATAGGCAGCAGACTAGGTAAACTGAACCGGGAATCTAGAGGTATCTCATCTGAGTGGTATACCATTTTAGTTTCCTATAATTTTATTGTCTGAAATTAGTCAGCCAGATCATGTACATGTAAATACGTGTAACAATGTCCAAATAATGCATCCGAATGCAAACATCGATGAAACGCGGTATTTTGTCTGATCCATTTCAGTGTAAGCTAGAGATGGAATTCTTTTAAGTGATTTTCTTATTTCAACTGACGTACTTAGGGGTACTTTATGAGTGAGATTAAATATGGAAATTTTAAAATCGGCTGTATTACTTGCAAATGAACATCAAAGCGACCAGAAAAAATGTTACCAATGATTTTGGTATAAATTTTTGCTATGTATTCGTTCATGCAAAAACGACTCTGTCAATGGATAGCCAGAAAATGTAGCATGAAGAAGGATTTTAACAAAAATGGCAACCTCAGTATTTCATAGAATATAAAGCAATATCAAAAATTTTTGCAGGTATAACTCACCAATATATGGATATTTACCACACGAAGAAGCAGACTGAAAACATCCCTTGTTCATGTTGTTATCTGTTTTTGAAAACATTGTTTTATTTCATATCGCAGTGTACTTCAGTACCCTATCTTGAAAGTGGCTTGTGTAAATTTGGTAAGGAGCTCGACAACGGCAATTTTACATTTATTTAGCCAAGAAACAGATATTTTAATAAAAGTAATTTTGAAGTGTGTAAATATAAAACTTTGGGATATACTGCGCTGTTTTCATTACATATTGAACCCCCCTCGTAAATGACATAAGGCCAACATGTAGGTAAAGTTGTATATGGAATTAAAGAGTATGCAGTGTATTGTACATGTACAGCACCAATAAATTTATAATGGTTGACTTTCGATGTTTCAATTTTATAATCATGATCCAAACTGTTTAACTCTCTGATAGTATTCCTGTAAGAATTTTTGAAAAAGATGGCAAAACGCATGAAACAAAAATATAAATCAACCAACTGTAAGGTAAACTTGCTTAGTTCTGTGAGACGGAACACGTGTGAGTTTGTTTGTGGAACTATGTCACGTGCTCAGTCGTGATTGCATTGGCCAGTATTACTTTATCAGGTAACTTTTGAGTGACATTCTGGGCGTGGTTCAGAATCATCAAATATGTGGTCGTATTTAAATGTCAAAATAGCAAAAATAAACATGGAAATTTCGCTTCCAGCCCTTCTGCACTGATTCAAGCAAAATACTGCACAAAAGCAAATAATACTACCATCACCGACCACATACCTACCCTTGACACCACGAGAAAAAACACATATCACTAACAGCCGCCGGACACCAAGAACACAATATACGTAAAGCAACCAGTTCTCTCCTCCTCGGCGATACAAAGGACACTAAAGCTGTTTGTCGCCCGCAGTACAATGGAGGTACACTCAAAGCGAATATAATCTATATATTTTACCCAAGCCTTTTATTTTGCGTTGATTAACGGTGCAGATTCCGATCAGACGCCTCAGAACACGACATCTGATCAGAGTATCCACTGTTTGTTAACATAATGGTATGTTAAAAGTTTAAAGAAAAACATAGTATCATCAAACGATACCAAAATATAAATCAAGCGGTCCAATTGATAAGGATTGAAAAGTCCGGCTCAAAAGGGTATATAAGTACATAGATATGCATTGCCATAGGAATTGGTGCTTTGTCCAGTGACAGTTTTTATTTATAATTTTGGTCTCACTTAGTTAGGACGTGAAGTACGAATGTCTGGTCAACAACATACACAAAATGGTGAGTCTTGCAATTCATGATTTAAACATTTTGTAAATTTAATTGTGAAAAAACATATGTGTGTGCATAGCAGTGCATATGTGAATATCAACTTAGTAGGTGAATAATTTGATTTTGTAGATGGGAACCAATATAAACTCAATGGAAAAAAGTCCTCCCTAGGATTGAGCTAGATTCTATGTTTTCAAAACTGACTTTTTTCTCTTCCTAAATCAACTAGCCACTTTGTGTTATTGTAACAAAATAGACGTGTAAGATTGTGATCCTCATGCTGGTTACATGTTGTAATCCTGAGTGAATAAAGTATTTGTATTTGTATTTGTATTTGTAAATGTCTGTAACATAGGTTTGCCTTTACTACGATCTTATTTGTACTCCTTCAACTTTACACGAATTTAAAGTAAAAAGCTAGTAAGTCAATGACAGAATTGTACAACAGCCAAAGGACCACACTTCCCAGTTCATAGTTCCTACTTCCTACTTCACAGTTACGACTACTTTACACTTCAAAATGCACTCGAAAAAAGTCAATTTGGTCATTGGTCAATAAGAAACTCGAAGCATATTTGGGAAGTTAAAATTTGAATTATGAGCAATCAACTATGATGTGTGAAGTACGGACTGTGAAGTACATACTCTGAAGTAGAAGTGTGAAGTCACTGTGGAAAGTGAGACCTATAAATTATGAAATTTAAACTGTGAACTGCGAAGTCATCTCAGGTCTTTCTTTTCCATTTTTATAAAAAAGTGAAGGGAAATTAGTGCTTTGTCTATATTTTTTAGTGCTTCGAAACTTACAAAGTGCGAAGTTGGAATTTTGAAGAAGGAAGTAGGATAATGAAGTTTGAAGGGTGATCAGTGGCGTATGCTTTTGTAGGGTCGCATATAAACGCACTACTGAGTTTAATGGACTTTGAACAGAGTCAATGGTCTTCTGTAGCTTACTAGAACAGGTCACGTGCTTTCTTAAAATCAGTATGCCAATGTGTCGTATGTTATGTTGCAAGTGTGTTATAAGATGACGCCTGACGCCCTTGAGAGAAGCTACTGACTTATCTCCCCTGAATTAAGAAAATGAAACAAGTTAAAGTTTTGAATGTTTGAATCCTGCGATTATATCAGTACTTCTAAATGGATGGGATTTTAAGGGATCTTTTATAAGCCATGCTGATTAAAATAGCAACTGTTCATTAGAATATCAGAAGAGCTAATACAGAATAGTATGTGTTAATCTGTTTTCATCTTAATGAGGTAATACAGCTCTAAACCCAATCACGGTTTATTGCTACATGTATGGTTTCTTTTTTATTTGCACGACAGTGGTGACCCTTAGACTTAGTGAAACCCTGACCTAAATCTAGAATCGGTGGGTCAGTGCCTTGTATGTGTTTGACTAGGTCCACGGTGGCTCAACTTGGCTGACTATCTGTGATTTGAGAGCGCCTTTCTTTGTTTCAGCACATCATTTTAATTGATTTGATTGTTTACCTGTGATGTTACATTGGAATCGTTAGGTGGCCACTACGCGAGCTTACCAAAGTTTGTGTTTGACAACAACTAGGGTGAAGATTTGCCCAGTAGAATTAATTTCAGCCCCCCCCCCCTCTCCCTGACTTAGGCTTCTGTTGCAGTCCGTTTAAGACATCGGTTCTGTTGTTGATGGTTCATTGCTCATTTGTTGTTCCATTGCCTTTGCTTTTGTGGTTGGTCCTTGTTTTGTTGCGCAGCATTTAGTATCATTTCTAGCTTTGCAATCATCTCGCTGGGGATGAGATAATGGATTCTTTTTCTTGCTCACCACTATATACCTCATTTTATATTGGAAAACAAACATTAAAAAGACTTCCAGAGAATCCTGAATACGCCGAGATGTGACATGGTGACGTAATTTTAACATTACAATGACGTCGTGGATCGACGTACGGCTAGCGTGCGGCTGTTCGTTTTTTTATCTTTCCCTAGGGCTGGTTCGGGTAAATCAACGAAAATCCCGATCTGGTGTGCGAGAAAGCTATTTGCTTTACTTTGATTGGCTACCTTTGGTTGATCTGAAGATTGCAGCTCACTTTTTATGGTAAACTCTGGTGTTTGTTTGTTTGTTTGTTTTGGTGCTTTACGTCCCAAGTCAACAGCTAAGGTCATGGCGGGACGGTCAGTTCACTTAACCACACTTTTTCCTGGGCAGGCTTGAACAAGCGGTTAACCAGCACATACTTTAGCTTGTAACAGACAACAACCCTTCTTGAATGAATCAGCGGAAGGGAGAAGAATGACCGTAGAAATTATTTCATGATCAATCTCCACGAAAGTATGGGACCGGGCCGGGATCGAACTCGCGACCCCTGGATCTGCAGTCAGACACGCATCTGTAGCCAGACACGTTACCGACTGCGCTACGCTGCCCTATAAACTCTGGTGTACAGTATATATTATCTCACAGGTCGAGATTAAACAACTTTTGGTGCGATAACTCTGACCAGAACAGAACCGTATATAGTTAGTGCAGCATTTGCTTTGCACGCAAAGCGATTATTGCCCTTGCTCGTCGCCAGCATGATGAACTCAAGATTAAGAAGATCCGGGCCTATGCTACCGTTAGGAGATATAAACACTTTCAAATCCCTCTTACACTGTACATGAACACCATCAGGTCCTCAGAGAGAAGCAGGATTAAATTAGCAGTATTATTGTCACGTACACTTAAATTAAAGAAATGTACTTCGCTTCAGTGTTTGGAGGCAAATCTGATTATTCTGACAATAGCGGCAGCGTCGAGTAGAAATGAAAGGGAATCAAAAATAGAAAGTTACCAATTTGCTGGGAAAGGGCTGGTGACCCCTTAGCTCACGTTTGTGGTATCTAAGTGTGAGTTTGTCATTTTCCCATTGGTATCCTGGGTCAGGTGTGGTACTTGATTGTATCGGTTCCTGATCTTTGCACCCTTACTTACTTTAGTTGGAAACTGCCGAGATGTTATGAATCACCAGAGATACATATTGATATACGTGCATACATACTACATCTGTAAGCATACGTTTTAACAGATTACCAATAAACTGTAACTAAATAATTGGAGGATCTTACATGAGTGATCATGTTTGATTTAATTTATTTAACGAGTTGGGGAAAAGAGATAAAATGTTAGGCTTGCCTAGCATTTTATCTCTTTTTCGCAACGAGTTTAGTAAATTTAATACTACATGAGCACAAATGTTAGATTCCATTTATTATATGGCAATAAGATTACCTTGAAATCTCTTTTCTAGCGTGAAAAAGTTACAATTTTGTCATTATGTATGCAGCGTAGTTATGGACGTCAGAACGATTCCCGAAAATCTGTAAACCACTAGTGGTTTAACGATTTATTGCATGGCGCTATTTTACTCCCAGACGCAACGTCATATTATATGATAAACGCTATTTCATCGGAACTTACACTGTTTACAGAATGAAAATGGTTGAATTAGGATTTCAACTTATAAGGAAGCGAATTATCAAGTGTCAGATATATCCATACTATACATACCATATAGGTGACCAGGTTTGTATAAGTTAGGGGTTTTTCATGCAAACGAAACATCTATGTGTCTTGATCCACATCGGAACTAAGGGTGAGTTGGGCGCAGTTATCCACCAGTAAAATATTTTTACTGACCGTTCCAAGGCGGTATCTTTGTGTGGATCATTTGTGTTTTTTGTTTCTTGTGTTTCTCATGATTTCGCGCCTGTTCGTTGCTGCCTTGTGGCCACCTGCTGGGAAAGGGCTGACCTCTTGGCTCTTATTGGTGACGTTTATTGTATTTTTGTCACTTTCTTATGTAGTATCCTGGGTCAGGTATGGTACTTGATTGTATCATTTCCTGATCGTTTCCGTCTTTCTTACTAAATAGACAGTGTGCCCAGAACCCATACATACTCATGCTGGTGTATTGCAGTGGTCAAAAAATGGTAACCCCCTGTCTCTCCAACACTCCCCACACGCACACATGTTAAATCGGCACAATCTATGGTTCGAGGAATCAGACTACATGTTTGAAAATAAAATTTTATTAATAGAGAGGCATCTGCTTTTATTTCGCGAAAGGTCGCTTTTTTAGTTTTCATATATCGAGGAATGTAATCTGTAAAAGCATTTTCTCAACCATTTCCAAAAATAATCTCGCAGAACAGCACCTCTGGGAAGAATAGAATTTTCCATGAACATCCCCCGTTCTCGTTTCCGCGTTGCAACGTCAGTTACAAGCATTAATTAAAATTGAACCTGATCATCTGGAAAGCGCTCTTGTGTTAAAACATAGACATACAATGTAGCTTTGCAAATGCGGACGCACATATATGTACATATTGCTGCATTTCAAAATGGTTTCACTCTTGCATTAGCATCCCTTATTTAGAATTGATTCAGCATACTCTTCGGTAGTAAGGGTATCGCGGTGGAGGATCCAGAGGGGGTTCAAGCGAACCCCTCTCCTCTCCCGTCCCCCGTTTTTTAATATCCAATGAAATGAAATAATTTGGTCTAAATGAGACCAAATTATTTCATTTTCATAGGATATTTAAGAAAAACGAAATAAAATCAGCAAAGCGGACCACACACCTTTATTCATATGGACCACCTTTCGAGAAATCCTGGATCGGCACCTGTATCGAGATTGTTGGTTTGTTACTTCCGACTCTCTTATGTAAACGTATTTGAAACGTCTATATGCATCAACTAAGTTGATGCAATATATGCTAAACATACAATAAATTATAATTCTATGGAGAAATAAATAGGCTATACAATGTAGCTGGTTTTGGTTGAAAAAAGTAGTAAATACTCATTGACATATGTCTGATTTAGATTACTTTCACAAGACGCGCGTCAGTATGTTTCCGAATAGAATGTTGTAATACTAGACTTGGAGAATGTTTGAACAATTTCAAGACATGAATAATTTGAAAGCTTCATCGAAAACAAACTGGCTTGCGTGGGCGTTGTGTTGTTAATTGAGCATGTACTATTTTATTTTAGACTGGTTCTTTTTCATCTAAAAAATCCGGAAATCGCAATCTTTGGCAACCAGCAAAGACAAAGCGTGATGCGCCTGATATGAAAAGCAACACACTTTTTAGGGATTTACATGCATCTGAATTTGATAATTCTTACCTGCGAGGCTAAAGCTCACTCAGTGGCCGTAAGTGAGTTTCCAAATCAGCTTACAAGAAATTGACAAAAATAATGGTCTGAAAAAATGGTCTCTTCTAACCAATTAGGGCAATTTCCCCAAATGACAATTGCCCTGGATAAATAGACAGGGTATATGTTTACGTTATCACCTAATTGTATGATGTCATTATCTGTTGCTATGGAGATATTGTGTTTCACAGACATTGGCTCCATAACTTAAAAAAAGATAGCAGGTGTTGAAAAATTGCTGTAAAAATGTTTTTATTGAAAATTTGCAGAAATATTTGAAATGTTCTAGAAACATTTTGTTAAAATTCAAATCATTACATGTATTATAGACACTGAAAATATAACAATGCAGAGCAGAGCACTGGGCCGACAAAATGCCATGAAAATGATCCGACCGCAGTATACTTCGGTTGTAAAAAACAAACTAAATAAACAAATAAAGGAATATGGGGGTGTGTACATTTTTGAGGTATCATAACAGTGCTCTATTTGAAAATAATATTTTTTCAATAAATAAGATAGATATAAGCTACGGTTGGATCCTAAAAAATCTGTCAGTCCTGATATTGGTGCCTAAAGCAGCATAACAAGTGATACAATATTTTGTGTAATAATTATTTTCAGTTGAAAGTACCATTTGGGGTTACATTTTTACAGAACATTTCTTTTTTAAGAGGAACTATCCTATGATTTTGTATGAAAGCTTGGGTACACCCTCGTAAAGCAAAATTTGGCCAAGGAGCTAGGTATCGCTGGGTGCTGTCTTTTTGATTTGAAAGAAGGAAACATTTAAAGACTAATTGCTTCACCTAGACCCTAGAAAGTCTGAAGCATGTTGCTAAGTTACCATGTGGATTCATTCAATAATTCAGATTTTTGGGGTCAGGGGTACAAATACACCACCCACCCCTAATATGACGGTGAATAAATTAGGAAGATGTTAACACAACTTGTTCACAGCTAACGATTATAACATATTAGCACCATTATCACCAAAAATATATAGAAAATTAGCAATATCTATAGTCATGTAAAACTGGAACAAGTTTAGAACCCACATCACATTTTCAAACTGTTTCAGAAATCAGGAATTGCTGAAATTAATAACACCCACAAACTCTAGGTTATAAATTATTATTTCTATAATAATCTAGCATTTTTAAGTTGAAAAAATAGCAAATAGTGATATGTTTAATATTTCAGATAATTTAACATTCCTCGTTTTCAAATTATACAAATTTTAAATGTACTTTTTTTTGCAAATGAAACAACATTTGCCATTTTGGGAACTCACTTTTGGCCACTGAGTGATGTAATAGGCCATCATTAGTTAATTGTATCAAACCAGATAAATGAAAAGGAAAATAAATGGTTTCAATCGAATAAACATTTCAGGGGACAGAGGCATCCACGCACGTTGCTCCTAGAAAATTAGTAATTATTCTTTAAAGGTAAACCCCAGGTGTTTCCTTTTACTTATTAAATAACACTTGCATATAATGCAGTAACTCTTTGCATGATAAGTATTTTATTCAGGATTTTTGTCGTCTGCTGACTTTTGTCAAAAGTAACGTTTAAAGAAAATCTTTCAGGAACACTATCAGAGTGTCAAATAGTTTGGATCCAGATCAGGCCCGACGATTTGTCGGGCTTGGTCTGGGTTTAGACTGATTGCAAAGTTTATCAGCAGACGACCCTAGTAGGCAAAGAGTTAGGAAAGTAATTATAATTCTAGTTTTTCAATCATATGACAGCTGCAATGGAAACTATCCAAATAATTTAATTATTGAGAGTAAATGATTTACAAAAACAAATTCTCCAGAAATATTCTTTAAACTATTTTAACACTGATGAATACTTGCATGCAGTTCGAAACAATATATAGTAAACCCTGTGTAAAACGGCCACTCTCAAAAAGACAAAAAAATGGTTTTCAAGACCAATTATTGCTATTATGGGAGCATTCTGCAATACTTTCAACCTTCATTAAGTTACCATTTGTCATTAAAATCTTTGTTTTGTCTATTTTAAGTGGCCGTTTTACACAGGTTTTACTGTAACGTGAACATAATTATTATATACGTTGTGGAGTCCCAGTTTAACCATTTTTATTCTGATGCTGTACTGGTAAACAGGTACTTTGGCAAACAGTAAAAACCCAGATAAAATGCCGCATTTCATTAGTCTGTGCTGTTTGCTTTAAACAATCATCAGGGATAGAAATATATCATTTATAGCAATTTTGATAGGCAAACCAGTATAATACAAAATGGACAATTCCATACGTGTTGTATCATTATTATGGTATTATCCATTACAATGAAAAGGGTTAAAGTCACCAAATTATACAATACAGGTTGTTTTTGCCTGAGCAACCAGTACATAATATCCCTGGCAATGCAATGTTTCAAAAACATAAAGAGGATAGACCAGCCCTTTGGTTGAAATTTACCCTGGGTCACTTCTATAATGATCATTGATAAGCACTGACCACGTACATATACAGTAAAACCTTTGTAAAACGGCCACTCAAAAATGGACAAAACAAATATCTTAATGACAAATGGTAGCTTAATGAAGGTCAAAAGTACTGCAGAATAATTTTGACCTGCATTAAGCGACACTTGGTTTTGAAAAGCAATTTTCGGTCTTTTTGAGAGTGACCGCATTACACAGGTTTTACTGTACAGCTACCATTTAAGGTACAAGCAAAGCTAGAGATCTAAATTAGGTCTGGGCCTAGTCTACATCCACACTTCGTGTTTGCGAGTAGCGAAGGTTCTTGTGAGTCTGTGCATGTGCACAGAACCGTCTGAGGCCACTGCTTGATGATGCGATAAGTTAAAGTACCGAAACAGTATGTTTGTTGTTGTTGATTTATTGTTTATTGTTGCTGCCATTGTTTGCGGGGGTTATGTGTTTAGTCCTTGTTTTGTAATTCAGTACTTTGTGTCTTTTTAGATGGAGAAGTGAGAGCAGGTTGCTTTTCTTTAGCTGTCTACCTGAAGTCTTGTCACGGCCAGTGTTCTGTGGCGTTTCCTCACGGTTCCGTGGGCTAGTCTGCGCTGTGAGATTTTGGTATTTCCTGATCATACTCATTTACTTTTTTCACAAGTTTTTACGTTTGAGCATTAACTGGTGACAATTGGATTTTCTGAGATTTGAATATTTATGAATTAGTAATTATGGCTCCCATTACAAGACTACGTCTGATAGACTATGACGCTTGAAGGCACTAAACAGCTAATATAGGATTGGTAGAACATCAACATAATAAATAATGCACCAGGTCCATTAGATAAACCTGATTATGATTGCTATTCTCACCAACTACATATTTACCAATAGTTAGGATTGTTTTTGAGCACAAAATGGTAGGGTTTCTTTCACATCAATTTCAACACGTGTTTTGGGTGCTCAAACGAATCGTCACATTGACGAGCAGCGAATGCTCTGGCGGGCCTGTCCAAACACAGTGTCTCGTCAGAACATTCGCTGCTCTTGAATGCACATGCTCGCTGCTCGCACATACATATATCATGGGTGAAAGTTCAAAATTCCAAAAATCCTGAACTTTAGACATTCAAATTTATAAACTTGCAGGACGTCTACCAAATTAATAATTCCGTGTTTAAATGGTTAAATGTCTTTACATAATCGTAAAATTAATCAGATAAGCTATTATATATTAAAGCCAAAAGAAACTTTACACTTTGAACTATCGAATATATCTTTACTGTTTTTGGGTTTAACCAAATTAAATAGCGCATTGAGTTGCTGGTACCCACCCTAACTTAATTCACGAAAAACAACTTAGGTAAATTAATCTTCTTTCGAGTTATCTGTGCTTTCATTAAAAGCACAAAATCAGCATTTCCTAACAAAATCCAAAGAACACCTAGGATTTGAACACGCTATTTTAAGGGTCATCGATTGCACATTAAAAATAGTGCAATACATTTTGTCTCTGACGTATAGTTTGTTTTTGGCAGCATCTTAAGGTTGGTTCACTTTGAAATTATCTCCCTTTGAATTAAAACAATAGTAAACGTTAGTCCCTGCTAAAAGCTTGATCTCAGATGACAATTAGATTTTTTTTATCAGCGATTTGTTGGGACTTCTGCTCTAAGTATGTGACGAGATAATCTGATAAAAGGGGCTCTTTCATGGTATAGGAAATTAACATGGGAGTCTGCCCTTGCTTGGAATTTGATAATATTATGTTTATTGATTGTCTGGGGTATGACTTTTATAGTTATGTTGAATTTGAGTTTTTTTTTTGCAATTCCATTGCTAATTTATGACGTCATGTATGATATCACTACAATACCTTAGGGTATCCAGTTATAATCATTTTTAAAGTAATTGACATATCATGTAACGAGCGCAGAAATGTTTTATTAAATAACTTTATCATTGATAAGTTCGTTGATACTATAAATGGCTTTGTATGTATTAGGATAGCGGGTGGGCATTCATTTTTATGAGATGGTACCCCAATTTTCAACTGTATATTTTGTATTCAGTCAAATTTGGAATTAAAATTTTTACACGTTGCGGTCTTTGTCAAGATGCCTTTCAACATATAAACTTTCCTCATATGTTAAGAATATGTAGACAATATTTCATGAAATTCAAGGACCGGTAACATATTTAATAACTTGATGTAAACACATGGCCCTACTTCATCGAAATGTAAAAAAAATACAATAATTATGTTTCAGTGTAAAACATACTTGAATACTTGTTTAATTTGAATCACCAATCTAGTATGTTTATTGGTAGAAGGTGATATGTATTACTAATTGGGAAAAGGAAAAAAAACAATATTCTTTGATATTAAGTGCCATGATTCTTATTTAATGATGTGCTTACACATTAATATTACCCTAAACGATACAATATGGTGACACCGGACTTACCACATCTAGTTTCAAACGTTAAACTACATCTATCCAATGTTACACTTAATATGTAACATAATTAAGAATTTTAATTCATACAGAAGAGAAACCTTATGACAAGTCAGTTCATACAGGAGAAGAACCTTATATCTATGGTTTTATAATTGTAAGCCTCATTAATAAACCTGGTTCACAAGACAGAGAACTCTTGGCTTCAAAGGTATTGCTAAATTAATGCTTAAATCATCTCTGTCTATTCTGTTTTGTAAACCTGATGCTGATTTTCATTAAATGGCAACATTTATTCTTAAGCTGGTTGTATATTCCAGGCATACAGTTTCGTTTCTGGACCTCACATATTCATGTAGAACACTTTATTTGATACCCCTGATATGACTCTGTTACACTTAATCCTGGTCATGGCACCAACATGTGGCTACTCTAGTTCAGTTTGGATGTATAGAAATATTTGGTCTTCTTGTTTTCACACGTTTATTGATAGGATATTATGTTTCTTAAACAATATCATGCAGGACTTGAGGAAGTGATACACATTGTCTTGGCCACATAGTGCCATGACACGGGGCCATGACCTTTGACATTTCCGGCCATTGAATCCTTTGAAATTGTCTAATTATGTCTTTCTTTAAGAAAAGGGGAAGTGGATTTAAAAACATCTCCTTCTGTCGAGTTATTGATTCATTTCAACTAAATAATTAATTTTGCTAAAACTGACCTATACCCATAAGACGTAGGAAATGACAAAGTTACCGGTTTTGGATTTTCATGAAATTTGGCTCAGATCAGTAGGATATATATGGCATGTTTTTGTAATAATATGATATCTTGACATAGACTAGAACATATCTATCTCTGGAATTTAATGTTGAATGTTTTGTAAATTTTTGAAAAAAAAATATTGAAATTTTATAATCACTTCTTCAGAAAACGTAAACCGTAATTTATCCAAATGATTTCCTGGTATTAATATAATGCCTATGATATTTAAGATTCAATCTAGAGGACAAATCATAGAAATAAACAAAACTATGGATTTAGAACATGGAAATTTAGAGACAGGTGCCACCTCAAAGGTGGAGTACGTCAGGGTTGCTTCCTAAGCCTTATTCTTAACTATCTAATTCAATACATACATTTTCATAATTTGTATATAATGAGTCATTATTATGCAAAGTTTAAAGAAAATCCATGCATGGGCACAAATGCAAGTACCCCTTTCCCATCGGTTTGGAAGAAAAACGGCAAACAATTTCTTATGGGAAATTCCATTGAAAGCATTGTAAAGTTCACAAAAAGGGGTATGTACGTAAAACCACAACTCTAATTTGTGTTACTCGAAGGGTGATTCAGGCTGATTTGAACTTTAAACAACAATTCAATAGCCTGTCTTTCAGACTGGTTCTTTAGAATAAAAAAAAAGTCAAATTGCAAAGATACAGTAACAAATCAAAAGTGATGCGTTTTTGAAAAGTTTATTTTGCCCCCTTGCCTCTTTTATTAAGGCATTGTGGTTGCATTTATGACGGCAAAAACATCCAATTTAGAAAGTCATATGAATAATTGATTGAACTTTAATATGAATTAAAAACATTTAAAATACCACTCACCAATACCTAGAAAAGGTATATATAACAACATTGTAAAGTTATTTATGGTCTTAAGTATATTATAATCTCCCAAATTCAGTATTTTGAGGATGGAAAGCCTCAAAATCCTGAATTCAGGATTAATCCTGAAAAAATCCACCCATGATACACTTGTAAAAAGTAAGACAAATATCAGTGAGGGCTCTAACCAACATTAAGGACTTTGTTGTGTATGCATGTTCAAAGTATGACTTGATGTATATTGAGAATACTAGCTGATTGTCTTTTGATATCAAGTTTAACAGGCAAGGCTCCGAAAACGCTTGTTGACGTCGCGAGGCGTGCCGAGCGATTCAACATGCGTTCTCGAAGCCGAGCCTTGTAAACTTGATATCAAAAGACGTGAACCTGATATTCTATTTATCAGCTTACCAAGTTAATTCACCCTTCAAACTAGCGAATTATATGACGTAATGATAGTTTGGTGTCGATTCAGCGTCATTCGCGACGTCATTGAAAATGTGCATTGTCATCATGACCTGATAAAGGCACATGCCGTGAGATAATCAGTAGATAAATCACAGAGGATTTTTATATTGAACATACAATATGCTATTCATAAGAATACTTTGCTTGAAGACTGGAATAACATTTTATTTTTAATAATAGCTAAGCCAGCATGTGAAAGGTCTCTGGGTTTTAACTGATCCTCTTGTGTGTGTGACGGATGTTATAACAACTTTTACAGCTTGGAATATTATGCAATTGTATTAGGACATGGTACTTCAATATTTTAAAGAGAACGACAATGTTTTTAATCCTGCCGTAATATTATTATTGGTTTAACTGTTTAATATGCCAAAGTACATGTATTTTATATGTATGTGTGATATAATATGATATAACCACTTCTTTTAATGTAAATCTCTGTATATATGTTTTATGTGTAAATAGTTATTTTACAGAGGGCCATAAGGTAGACTAGCTTTCAAAGCTAAATGTGTCACCCTCTATAAATATTGTATAGAAATAATAAAAAAATAAATAAACAACGTTTATCAGGCCACAGAACATTTATAGTAACAATATATCTGGAAGACAATACTAGCAAAGTAACCAGCAGTCTATTCAAACTGGCCATACTCACTTACTGTTTGACTCACTGGCCTCCTTTGAGGCTCACATACGAAAAGTTAGTGTGCAATATCCAATGCAAATGTTATCCAAATGTGTAAATGTTGTATATAATAACTAGTGGTATACGTACTTTAATCTTCTGTTGCCGAAAAAGATTACAAGGCGAAAGGAAGGTTATCCATCTTTTTATAAGTGAATAGAAACTGGTATGTATAACAACGCCATGCATTGATCCTTATATAACTGGAAATAGAATGGGATTCCATTGAAAAGTGGATCTTACATTGTTGACAGGATAGAAAAAAACTGAGACAACGTGGGGTTAACTGGTGATCAAACCAAGGACATCTTGCTTGCGAGATACAAGCCTGAAGGATACGTTTCCAATGAAAAGCCACACCATGTTTCATGGAGAAATACATATGAAAAAGTAATCGGGATACTTTAGTTAACCTAATGATAGAGTATGAATAACGCTATTAAACCTAACGAGAAATGTGGAGAACAACGTTGTGACTTTTCTTTCTCGATTAAGCAGTTCAAAACAACCGAAGATGGAAAAATAAATCGTTATCTGCCGATTGTAGTTTAATTTTTAAATTCAATAGTTTCGATTTATCGACATAGTCTAGTGACGAGTACCTTTTTTCATATGGACAGGCTTAATTAACAACTTCAGAACTAAGCCCTAATTTACAGCTAAACCAGTCTGCTGAATTACAGCTTACTGATTAAATAACAGTGCACTGGAATATTAATTTGAGCAATGCATGCACAGAAGGCAACAAGACATACTCAAATAGATTCTGCTTCTGCTTCACGGTAAGGTTAATTAATTATCGTATTGTCTCGTTACATAAGCAGATGTTAAGTTAATCAAGAAGAGATGGTCTCCAAGCATGTCACAAAGTGCAGCAAAACTGTTCAAGAGACGGTTTGTCTCCGTATACGAGCCGCGTCACGATAAATCTTACAGTGTGGCTGTGCGTCACAACAGGACTCAGATTAGCAATTCTCAGTCTGATTTAAGTTTTCGCTCTCCGCATGAAAAAAATAAGCGAGTATGACCCAGGAAATGCCATAATCACACACTTCAGAACCAATCCAGGACACCGCGAGGAAACGAAACAAAAATAATTGCCACATGACAGCAAGGATACAATAAAAGTAACGCAGCCCAACGAGATGGTATAGAGGGTTAGACCATTTGGAACGGTACTACACATTTGTACCTTAGCCATAGAAAACCTGACTTACGAGTTGTAAATTAAATATGCACTTTAATAGCAGATGTCGCATGCATTTAAAAATTAGTTTTAAATTTTATTGAATGTTAGAAATGAAATAAGATTGGAAGAGATGCAAAAGCAGATACAAATCAAGAGTTTCATATACAAATACTAGTAGGCAGATTTGTAGCTAACAACCCCTGTTTTCTTCCCAATTATGAAACTACCAAACCAGGAAACAATAAGGCGAGTGACTAACGCACTCCCCCTGAAACACAACATGTGATTATGTCAATGAAATACCACAAAGAAAGGAAGAAGGCAAATATCAGGAATCGATACAATCAAGAAACTCACTTGACCCAGGACACCACGTGGGAAAGTGACGAAAGGTGCTATATCCAAAAACTATACTAAATGTGGGACATGCAACACAATCTAGATTCCAAAAGGAAGAATACGCAACAATAAAACACCTGTTTCAGAACTAGAACTGATTCACATAGCCACTGAGGGAGACCGGAATGTGTTCTATTATATGGACAGTACTTGCCCTATACAAGATTATGGTATTTATCACATATGCACATTAACATATTAATGGGGCCTTGCTGAAATATCAAGCGAGGCTAGAGGTCTAATTCATAGCCTGAGACCTCCCCTTCTGTCATACTGCGTGTAAGCAAGTTCGGAAGGCATTCGGGAAAGTCCGCCACAATTCGAGAATCGAATCTTGGCTCGGGTGTATGTAAGGAGCATAGAATTATGTACCAAAAAGCTCCATTTTGTTAGCCGGACTTGTCGTATAGAAAATTAGTTCTGTAGCATGTGGGTTCAGCTCTATTAAAGTCGATTATTCTGTTTAACCGAAAAGTTTAATCCGCAGAATAAATGAAGTTATGTTTTTTCAATAAAATATCGCGATAAACCCCCATAAACTTCATTTAAGCCGTTTGTTTTGCTTCAATCACACTTGTTATTGTGCTAGCAGTCAGCATCACGTTATATAACGTCAGCGTCGCGTTATATAACGCCAGCGTCACGTTATCACCCGCGTTATAAAAGTAGATCCTCAATGTACATCTGTGGTCTGATTCCACAGAATTTCGCGGAATTGGACGAGGTAGTTCCGATTGGTTCGGAAGAGTCTTGCGAGACAACACATATCCCGTGTTCTGATGCATATTTTGCTGACTAGGTCTCCACTCTCAGCTTGGTTGTGTATATAATTGGTCACCCTAAATGGGAGGAAAATTTGATAAAGCCCATATTCGTGGTCACACCTGCAAACCACACTCATATTGACCAAATACAGTGAGTTACTTAAGATACACACCACAAATAAAATGTAAAATTATTCGGAAAAGAAATATGATATTTTTATTCTAAGACTACCAACATCTATATTTGCACTGGCCATTGAAATTCTATTGTGATCAAATCAGAAACGGATGTGAAAATGGATCTTGAAGGGTACTACACTCAAAAGCCCATTTCACATTGCATTATTTTGAAGGAAAATCAAATCACAATGCACTTTTTTCATGGCCGAATTTTTGCTATGCCAGAGATAAGAGCCGATTTATTCTTGGCAATATCTACGACTGGAATGCGTTTGTTACATTTGTCATGTTGTACAGATATGTGACCTTATTAATAGCCAAATATGGAAATTACCTCGTTTCTGAATGGTCTCAAGAAAATGTGTATAGTATATTTGAAAATCTGTGCTATAATTGTAATAATGTTCAATGTTCATGTGAAAAGCATATTGCAAAAAATGAGACTGTAGATAAACAATTCCAAGCGCACTCCATTGATGAAAAAAACCAATATGCTAGATCAAAAGTTGAGAAAAATAATTTAAGTTCATCTGTAACTTTATATCCTACAGTTCCCACCTACTTTCCCTGTCCCACGTTCAGTCTCTGATTATATATCCTCTCACTTAGCTTCTTCAGATTCTCAAACCTCTTCTTTTCCATCATCTTTACACTCAAATTATTCTTCTTTTATGTCCAATCAGAATGATAATAACAATATTTTGTCTTTGAATTTACCAGAAAGAGGATTTAATTTTGGACATATAAATATTCAGGGTATTTGTGGTAAAGACATGACAAAATTTTCTGAGTTAAAACTGCTTCTGTCAAATCCATTAAACAGTACTTTACATGTTTTTGGCATAAGTGAAACAAAGTTGAAACAACATAAAATGACAAATGCTTTTCAAATTGAAGGTTATCAGACACCTTTTAGAAAGGAAAATGCTACAAATAATGGAGGGGGGGGGGTTATTGGTGTATGTTAAGAAAAGGATAAATGTGAAACGTTGGGAAGATTTAGAAACAAATTACATTTCATGTATTTGGTAAGAAATTATACAGGAAAAGGGCAAATCATTTTTAATAGGAAATTTGTATCGTCCTCCTGATTCTAGGAATGAATATAATGATAGATTGGAAGACTGTATGGACAAAGTATCTAATGAGGGGAAGGAAATAATCTTAATGGGTGATTTTAATAAAAAAATATGCACTGACCATTGTGACACGTATTGGCTAAAATCATGCTTTCTTTTGGTTTAAGTCAAAGATTTGTCAGCCTACTAGAGTAACAAGCAATTCTCACACATTGATTGACCGTATTTACACAAATAGAGAAGACAAAATATCTAGTGTCAATGTCTGTAAACTTACAATAAGTGACCACTATGCAATCTTTGGGAATCGTAGGTTAAACATTTCTAAGCGTAAAAATTCACATCAAACAATAACATATAGGTCTTTTAAGCACTTTGATGTAGAAGCGTTTCGAAATGAATTGTTTGACGTTCCTTGGGAAATTATTGAAAATTTTACCAATGTAAATGATATGGTCCAGGTTTGGAATTCGATATTTCTTGAAATAGTCAATAAATATGCTCCTATAAAACAACATAGAGTTAAGAAATCGTGTCAGCTAGACTGGCTAAACCCAGATATACTTTATACTATTAAAGAAAGAAAGAAATGCAAAATCAATGGTAACATTGAAGACTATAAACAGTTACGAAATAAAGTAACTACAATTATAAAAGCTGCAAAACAATCAATGTATAAGACAAAACTTGAAGAAGGTAAGAATAACCCAAGCTCAATTTGGAAATTATTTAGGGAATTAGGAGCTGGTAAAAAATCTAAATCCAAAGAAAATATTCTAGGCATAAATGTTGATAATGAATTTGTATCTACTGATGTAGAGATAGCTAATGCTTTCAACAAATATTTCGCCAATGTGGCTTCAAAACTAAAAGAGCCAATACATTACTCTAATATATAAAAAAGTTTGTTGATTCAAAAGTAGACAATAATGTTCTTTTTAGTATTCCAGAAATAAATATAGCATTTGTAAGAAAATATATTCTCAATTTAGATATATCGAAATCAACAGGTCTGGATGACATTGGTCCAAGGATATTAAAACTTAATATAATATCCCCAAGTATTACATTCCTTATCAATAAAAGTTTGTCACTCGGTATTTTCCAAATGTTAGGAAAACAGCAAATATTATACAAATTCACAAAAATGGACCAAAAGAAGATGTAAATAACTACAGACCAATTTCGATATTGCCCACCGTTTCAAAAATTATGGGAAAATGGATCCATTTGAAATTCATGAATTATCTTAATGATAATAAATTACTACATGAAAAGCAGAGCGGCTTCAGAGCTAGACACTCCACTGAATCAGCTTTAATCCTTTTGATTGATTCTTGGCTAAAAGCAATAAATGAAGGTAAATTTGTTGGTTTGTAATGATTAATTTCCGAAAAGCTTTTGACCTTGTAGATCATGCTGTTCTTTTGAAGAAACTTGAAATATATAAATGTGAGAAAAATGCTTTATCTTGGTTTAAATCATACTTATCTACGCGAACACAGAAGGTGTCCATTAAGCATTTAAAATCTGATACTGAAAACATAACTTGTGGCGTTCCACAAGGGTCTATTCTTGGACCACTTTTGTTATTAATATTTATTAATGATCTGCCTCTTAAGCTTCAAAATATTGTAGCGTCAACTGACTTGTATGCAGATGATACTACAATATATGATATACAATATGACAAGCAAGTATTGGAAAACAATCTTCAAAGATCTCTAGTACTGCTACAGCAATTGGTGTAAAGAAAATGGAATGTTAATTAATACTAATAAGACTAAGGTCATGTTCATTACCAGTCGACAGAAAAGATGCAATTTAAATGATGCTTCATTCCACTTGAAATGCAATAATATTGACCATAAACTTACTAAAGGTATTAAAATTTTAGGTGCAAATATAGATGAAAATTTAATTTGGGACTCGCATTATAAGTACATTGTTAAGAGGGTGTCCACACATTCATGGCTCTTGTCTCAAATTTCTTCATACCTATCAGTTTAAGACAGATTTTTGTTTTATAATGCGTATATTCGCCCTCATTTTGATTATTGTTCCGTTATTTGGGGATCATCTTCATGTTCTAATACAGATAAAATAACTAAATTGCAACGAAGAGCATGTAAGCTTATTTTAAGAAATGAATACTCTAATTTAGAAGAAGCTCAGAATCGCCTAAACATGTTATCATATTCTGAGAGTGTGTTTCTACAGAAAGCAAAAGTAATTTATAAAGTGTCGATTAATATAGCGCCTGAATATCTGACTGATTTATTCAAAATGAGAGAATCGAACAGTAACTCTACCTTAAATTTACGATCAGTAAGTAATAAACATTTTCTGATACCCAAGCCTAAAATTAACTTGCTTAAGAATAGTTTATCGTACTCAGGTGCATTAGTTTGGAATAGCATTCCACTTGATATAAAAAATTCTATGACTCTAAATTCCTTTGTTCAAAACTGTACATTCTGGTTAAAAGGTAAATATGTTTAATTTGCATAGCCAGCAAGAGGGTCATCTAGCATTCATTGCTGTTTTATTATAGGGCCTCGACGCGAGAAAACCTGTCTTCGGGGGTTTGCAAACAACAAAGGCGCAGACCAGCCTGCGCTTCCACGCAGTCTGATCAGCAACTTTGTTATTCGCTTATTGAAAAGTACAATACCTAGACTTGCTACGAGTGGAATTTCAGTGTTCTAGCTAGCCTATGTAGCGGACCAGATTGGTTTGAATCTCACTTTGTTGGAAACCCCGAAGCTAGGTTTTCTCACGTCATGGCCCATATGTATATGTGTGTAGGGTGTTGGTGTTCTTTATTGTTGGATATATGTATTTTCCTCATGTTTGAGGGCCCCAAGGAAGATTGATTCGTCAATTGGGTTACCCTCATTAAATAAAGTCGTTACTTACTTACTTACTTACTTACTTACTTACTTACTTACTTACTTACTTTTAAGGTTTTACTGTTTTGGTTCCCAGCTGGCCATGGTTTGAAAAAAGTTGATTTTAGTACTTTTTAAAAAGTAAGATAGATATTCGTATGGTTCTGAGTAAACTAGTTTTCAAATCACTTCTTTTATAATTTCAGTGTAAACAACCATGTATCCGCCGTTTATTTTCGTAAAACCAATCATGAATTTATTGGCGTCAAGGTGTTGATGTTAGTGGTGACATCACTATCACCCAGGTTAAAGGATGTGTGAATAATAAGATATTTTAGTGTTTTAAAACTTCTATGTCCACAAGTGACCATAACAAAACAATTTGCGAAGAAAACCCTGTTTGATTATTGTAACTGACGTAAAAATGACGTCAAAACGAGCATTTCTTCAAAAAGTAGCGGTGTTACTAAATTCAACGACCGAAAAAGGGGATTTTACTTGAATAAAATAATTGCTTTTGGTGTTTTTTCTGTCACAACGATCACCATGGATAATGCCTAGTGCAAAACGCAAATAGAAAATATAGACGTTCAGGTTGCACGTGCTTTTTTGTCAAAATTGCCTTTGGCGTAGCAGAATGATTCGCGTGAGTGATTCCGATACTTTTTTCGATGTCATCAAACAGAACAAATGTCACTTACTAAATTGTCAAAGAGTATTTTAATTCCAGCATTTTTGTCAAAACATGTGGGCTCTGAAAGAGCGATGCGTAACTAAAGTGGCTCACTGAATTGCAAAATATTTTTGTCTAACGAATATATGAAATATTTTTGTTTTTATCCTAACTGTTCACTAGGTTAAAGATCTTATAGCCAGCCGCCATTTAGAGCCAATCACTCCCTGTTTTACATGTACAGATATGTGACCTTGTAACTGGTTTACGACGTCATTTCATTCATAAACAAGTAATCTCTAAAATCGTCTACGTGATATCATGCACTGCAACTATAACCACAATATTATTTAAGTAGTCCCATGCTATGCATGGCAGTTGCAGTCAGACGCATTAAGCAGATTAAACCAAAGCATCTATGTTGACCGTGGCGTACTAATGATCCCTTTTCATACATAAATTGAGATTTATAACCAGAATGGCACGTGGTATCTTTCATGTGTTTACGTAATCATTAAACATGTTAAGGAATGAATATCAACGGACAGGAAAGGTCTTGATCAGTACTGGGCTTGATATACAGGCTGACTGATCCTTCATTGTCGACCTGTGTTACATTGGCTCGAACGCTGCGCTTTGTATTGAACTTCATATCGTAAACATGTTACCAGACATGAATACAGACTTCCTTAGATAGAGTTAATTGAATTACTACCAAGAATCTTACTATATTGCACAATAATGCATTAAATCGTAAAATATTTATATAAGCAAGAAAAGAGCCTTTCATATTAGAAGCCTGACTATAGGGCAATCGTGATTAGAATTTAATTCATTCTCCACATATTTCTTCATCTCATACAGAGCATAGATAATTCTTAGCATGCCTTTGCAACATGTTGCTGTGCAAAAAGGAAAGTGAAACTGTGACATATACTTTCAAAAAATGATCGATTATTTTTATGCGTTGATTATTCAAGAGTAAAGGAAAACATGTTTTCCTCAGAAATATGCAACTGCTACATTAATCACTGTCCTATATTTGGAGCAAAGTTTCGATATTCGGTTAAATACCAAGGTTGCACCATAAAAGGTAAGTAAGATGGTTAGACTAGCTTAACCTTTAGCATGTAGCAAGTGTTCAATTTTGAAATTTAGTAGTTGTAGATGAAAATGTGTAATAACGTAATATGATTATCAACGGTCAATACAGTTGACAGACTCCCCCCACGACACTGATCAAATGAAACCATGTTCTGCTTACTCAAATTGTAATGCAACAGTGTGTACAAAAAGAAACGTAAGCTGAACATAATGTTTGGTAACTTGAGCCTTTTCAAAGATAAGCATTTCAAACTTGCAGAATACTTAGATTAAACTGTCACCTAACAGAAGATTGAATTCCAGATTTTTTCATGCATAGTAACATCGTGTTTTTCTTGGCTTTCAAGAATACCCGTGAATAAAAAAGTCACAATCACAGCATATAATGAGAACTTCTTGTATTCTTTGATGTACAGGCTTCCTAGGGTCCACAGACATTTAAACGATATTTGTTCATTTTCCTAATGTTCTTCTGATATCATACTGAAATTTGGAGGCACAATGTTTGAATTTTTGCCAAGGATACAGTAAAAAAAAAATTCTAAAGAACGATCAATCTGACATAATGACAAAATTGTTGCCTTAAGATGCAATTTTTGTCAGTTTTGCCAGGGGAAGACCATTCTTTAGCTATCTTCTTTTCAATACTTTTTGTCAAACTTGATTAATCTAACAGTTTGACGCGTAAACTATATTAGGATATCAGAGAAACACTTGGAAACTGATCAAATATCGTTCCCAGTGTGTTAAGACATATTTAAGTCTGTAAATCAAGGGATACATAAAGTTTTCATTACATGTTGTGTTTGTGACTTTTAGATCCGTGGGTACCCCTGCAAGCAGACAGAAAATATGATGATCCATTGCCTAAAAATATGGACCTTGATCTGCTGATAAGTGACAAATTAATCTAAGTATCCTGAAAGTTTGAAATGCTTATCTGTAAAATGGTTCTAGTTATCAAGTATTATGTGCAGGTTGCGTTTCTTTATGTACACACTATATAATAAGATTCAAGAGCAACATGTTTTGCTCATAAAGATCAATATCAATTCTTTGCATCCATGCATGTCATCTTTGCTGATACATTATCTTAATGATACATTCACAAAATTGTAGAAACGCACCAATAAACAGAAAATGTCTTTAAAAAAGATAATCAGCTGAGATCAAATGGAAGTGGGTTTTATCATATTGATAATAAGGCGTCGGTTATTACTTTTTTGTAAACAGAAAGATTATATAGACCTATTCTATGACCAAACACCATCCTAGAAAACTTCGGACAGCATTCCTACACTGGTGTCACCACACAGTCTGTGAAATGAAATACATGTAGAATACAGCAGAAGTACTGGGCTATCAGTCTGGGGCTTAAGTTTATAAAATTGAGGACAGGTAATTTAGTGTGTTTATTGCCAAAAGAACCAGTCTGCGCAGTAGAGATTGACATCAGTATGCGATATTTGCATGCTGCCTTCCAGAAGATAATGGCCATACCTGAACCAATATGAAATAAAAAAGAAAACAGAAAGATAAGAACGTGAAAGTAGAAAATTTACACTGGTTGAGACCTCCGCAAAGTAATCGGTTTTAGACTATTCACATGTAACAGCCACATATTATGCACTATTTGTCGCAAATATGTTCTCTCAAGTACGGATACTGTCTCAATGAGACAGTTACTTTTCCATTCTTATTCAACTTTTGGGCCAACACAAATTTTGACTTTGACATGTAAGCAGTTGTAAACTAGACCATGTTTTTGCTTCAAGCTCACCCATATTACCATCAAGTGATATTGTGCAAATTTTTGGGATATCATTAAGGACTTAGACTAGAAAGCGTGAAAACAGAACCTTTTTTAATCAACGAATTCATATGAGAATAAACCCATTTAATTCCTGGAATTTTTATTATTGGATTTAACATTTATCATTAAGTTGTAAATTTTAAACGGGTAGTGACTGACTCAAAAGGTGCGTGGAAACTAAGGGCTATATTTAAGAGTAACGTGTTCCGTGATTGGCCAATAATAAATAAATGGAAAACAAATCATATTTATTAGTTGAAGGCTTTTGAAACAACACATCACTGGTTTTGTAGATTTAATCTACAGGTGAGGCTTAGAAAAAAAACCTTCATCTTAATAAATTTTCAATTAAATGTTCCTCCCGTGAATGGTGCCCACCTCCAAGAGGGTATCTCATTCTTAATTATTGATTAAACTGGGGCAATTCTGATACGGCAACCGTATTGGGAGACAACAATCAGAAATGCCTCTGCCAATTCCGTGGAATTCCGTGGAATCAGATCTCGGATGTACGACGAGGATCTACTTTGATAACGTGACACTGACGTTACATAACGTGACGCTGCCGTCACAGAAACAAACCCAACACAATCACAAGTGTGATTGCAGCTAAACAAACGGTTATAAATGAAGTTTAAGTTTTATAATAATATATCGCTATAGCGATGTTTTATTGACAAATACATAAACTTGAATTATTCTGTTGATTAAACTTTTCGGGTAATCAGAAAAATGTGGTGTCCTCGGTCAGGTGTGGTGCTTGATTGTATTAATTTATGATCTTTGTCTTCATTGTCTGAACCCACATGCTACAGAACTTATTTTCCTTATGCCAGTTCTGGCTGACAAAATGGAGCTTTTTCCTACATACATGTAGTACTACACGTAATGCGCCTTACGTACACCCGAGGCTTAATTCGATTCTCGAATTGTGCTGAACGTTCCCGATTGATCTACAGAAACTCTTGTGGCTTAATATCCAACTTGGTTTGCCGGCAAACACCCGGGAATAGAAAAAATATCTCTGACCAGCTCAGTGACCATGCTTTTTATCACCTAGATCAGGCCTCGAGGTTATAAAACTTGAGTTCATTTTCAGACTCAAAATAAAGTGCAATGATTGGCTGATTGCGGACACGTGGCCGCAATCAGCCAATGATTGCGTTTTATTTTGAGTCTGAGAATGTACTCAAGCTTTATAACCTTGAAGCCAGGTCAGTGTTCTAATCTAATCACACAGTAGCTAAGCTCCACAGACTGGTTTATTGTTATTCTCATTGTGGGAGTCTGTAATTGTTCTATGTTTTGTTGTACGTTACTTTATGTCCATTCTAGTTTCGCAATCATCTTGATGGTTGCTTTGCTTGGTTCGTCTTGCTGGTGTCTAGTGCATGTTGTGTGGCTCTTCCTCGCGGTTCCATGGGTTGTCTGAAGTTTGTGATTGTGGTATTTCCTGATCATACTCATTAACTACTTACGGTGAGCCACTTATGTTACGCACCACTTTTTCAGGGCCCACATTTTTGACAAAAATGCTGGAATCGAACATTCTCTATGATAATTAATTTATTGACATTTTATCTGTTTGATAACATCGAAAAAAATTATTGGAATCACTCATGCGAATCATTCTGCTACTCAAAGGCAATTTTGACAAATTTTGAAAAATGCACGTGCAAGCGGAACGTCTATATTTTCTATTTTCGTTTTGTGCTAGGCATAATCCATGGTGATCGTTGTGACAGAAAAACACCAAAAACAATTTATTAATTCAAGGAAAACCCCTTTTTTCGGTCGTTGAATTTAGTAACACCGTTATTTTTTTGAAGAAATGCTCGTTTAACGTCATATTAACGTCAGTTACAATAATCAAATTGGGTTTTCTTCGCAAATTATTTTGTAATGAGTCACTTGTGGACATAGAAGTATCAAAACACTTAAACATCTTATCATTGACACGTCTCATAGCCTTAGTAGTAGTGACGTCATCACTAACGTCAACACCATATCGCCAATAAATCCATTATTTTTTTAACGAAAATATACGGCGGATACATGGTTGTTCTAAATGAAATCATAAAAGAAGTATTTTGATAACTTGTTTACTCAGAATCATACGAATTTTAACTAACTTAAAAAAAGTACTAAAACCAACTTTTTTCAAACCTTGATCAGCTGGGAACCAAAATAGTAAAATATTAAAAAAAAAAAAACTATGAAGTTTTCAATCACATACCAGTCTTAGATATTGCCAAGAATACATCGGCTCTTATATCTGGCATAGCAGGAATTCGACCCTGAAAAAGTACAATGTGATCTGAGTTTCATTCGAGATAATGCAATGTGAAATGATGTTTTGAGGGTAGTGCACTTTAAAATCCATTTTCTCCTTCGTTTCTGATCTGATCACAATGAAAATTTAATGGCTAATGGAAATATAGATGCGATTTACGTTGGTAGTCTCAAAATAAAAATATCACATTTCTTTTTCAAGAAATTTTACATGTTATAAGTGGTGCGTAACTAAAGTGGCTCACTGTACAGTCACATTTTGAGGCCACGAACCTACCTGGGAGGGTGTTCCCGAAAGTTGTTAGAACCGCATCATGACTCTGACGCCACAGACACCATGCCAACACAATAACAAGTGTGAATACAGCGAAACCGACGTCTACAAAATTCCACAATAAACATTGCTATAAAGGAAGTATAGGTGTTTTTCGCTATAGCGATATTTTATTGAAATAAAAAAAAACTTCATTTATTTGTTTCGGGTAATCAGATTAAAGAATTTTAATAAGACTGAACCCACATGCTACAGTATTATTTTCTTTGCGCCAGTTCAGACTAATAAAATGCAGCTTATTCATACATAGTTCTACGCCTTTAATACACCCAAGGCTTGATTCTCTAATTGGGCCGAAATGTTTCGATTTGATGATTCGCATCTATAAACGTGAGTGTATGACTATACTTGTTGGCTGTTCAGCTTTTATTTACGAGGGTCGTCTGCTGATATCCTTTGCAAACAGTTTGGACCGACAAAACGTTTGATATTCTAACGGTAGTACTAATTTATTTTTAAAAAAAGCTGATTTAAAGACAGAACAGTATGCAAAATCACCCAGTAGTCAAAGAGTTTAGCTTCATTGTGTCTACTTCTTGAACTCCAGATAGCGACTATTTTAAGCTAGGGACCTTATTATTAGTTCCAGCTAAGTCATCAGAAATTATGTCATTTGTAAACATAACAGCCAACTATCAAGTGCTAAATCTTTAGTCAGAGAAAATTTTTCTCAGAAATCAATTGATGAAACAAACATTTTAATTAATCAACACTATACATAAAGCAAAGGCTTGTTGATTTAAGGAGTAATATGAGCCGTGACATGAGATTTCCACCAGCAAAGCCTCAGATCAGCCTGCACATAAGCGCAGTCTGATCAGAGCCTTTGCTAGTCGCTTGAGTATGTTATGATTGTAAAGCTACTGAATGAACACCATTTGGAGTTTCCAAGCTTAAAAAGAGGCTGCACATGCTCGTCTGAGTCTACACTTGTCAAAATGCCACATTGTTGGAAATCACATGTCACGGCTCATATGTGTTTATACCGTATGTCACTAAGCCACAAATCGAATGCTCACCTGTTGCCTTTGTTCTCCTAGTCTTCCGATTGGTAAAGCAAATATTATTGTGGCATAGCCATAGATAAGAGAGATATAGAGTGTTATTGTTATTATTTCATAAATATTTCATAAGCATGCGTTAGAATCCCTCTTTAAAACATTTAAACTGGTCGAAATGGCACGACACCGAACTGAAAAGTTTCGCTGTGTACTATATCCAATGTGTTCATCCGTCTGTCCGCCTGTCTATCTGTTATAAAAAAAGCTCTATAACTCAGAAACTACTTTGATTGATCTTTAATTTGTCCAAAAGAGATAAACACTAGATCTAGATATCGGGCTTGCAAAATATAATTGTCTCAAGGTGGGACTAAGCCGAGGTAAATATACGAAAACTATTACCCCATCCATTATAAGTATATCTGTGTAACTATATGGAATATTCTCATGAAACCTAAAACTAATATGTTTCGGTGTGAACTATATTCAATATGTCCGTTCGTTCGTCTGTCCATTTTCCAGCAATTAGCGCAACACTTTATAACACAGAAGCTAATCGAATTCATTGATAAAAAAATCCGATACAGATGGACACTGTTCAGATCTAGACACTGGGCTAGCATTTTTACCTGGAACTTAGCTGAACAGCTACCCCGTCCATTTTAAGCATATAATCATGGAACTCTATAGATGGGTTTATCAGTTACCTCTCATAAAAACTGCATTGTGGCACACTGGCCTAATAAACGATGACTATCTCATGGCCTGTATCTTTATCAGGTCATCATGACGTTGCACTTTTGAATAATGCGGTCGATGACGTTGAATCGTCACGAAAATCGATAATTACGTCATAATCTCTAGTTCCACAAGCGTTATTAAAGCCTTGCCTGGTAAACTTGATATCAAAAGACACTCAACTAGTAGCCTGGGACTCCACTGTATCGTACCACTTATTTGTAAACATTAAGTGCAATAACTAAATAAATGCTTACCTGTATTTTTCATCCAACATCCATCCTTGAATATCTTTTAAATCTATTTACAACAAAATCTTTCAAATCCAACCCCTTCACGCATTCAAAATGTCACAAATTACCGCCATGTTGAATCAGAGTAAAAAAACGTCACACTTTTGTATCGATGCATTGTGGGTAATCTCCAAATTTTTCAACTATGAAGCGCTAGCACTGCTCAAAAATTATAAAATTGTATAAAGTGACTCCAGATAAAAACTTTAGGCAAGTTTAACAATAGTGGACATTTTAACTGTCGGAACTGCGAACCTAAATAAAACAACACTATTTACAATTTCGATTTTTGCCTATTTTTAATGATCAGCTGGGTGGCTTCAAAAACTCTCTGGGAGTTAGCCAAGTCATATTAAATGCTAATTTTCTTTGCTTGTGGTTCCGCCTGAAGAGTAAAAGCAAACACTGGTATGGTTCCCAACTTCTGGACTGCTCTTGGAAATATTTTTAGCAAAAAAATACCATACATTCACAAAAGGCAGCACTGGCTCTCCATATTTTTGAAAATGCTGCAGGGAACCGTGACATTCATAAATTCTCCCAACTGCAGATGACATATTCTCCCAACTTCAGACGACCATATCAGCTTTGGTAAGTTTACTCCTTTTTTGTTAAAATGTTATTTTTCTTGAAAATCTGTTGTAAATTGTTTAAATTATTCAAATTAAGCATAAATATGTACTTACCACATGCTTTTACTGAGATTTTCAACAAAATTGAAAGTGAAAGTATCCCTTGACCTGGTTGATAATGTAAACAATCGGTAAAGGGTGCATGGACAAAATATCGTAAGAATCTAGAAATAGATCGATACAGTGGATAGATCGATATATAGGCTGGGGAGTATATCATTTATATATTTTGACGAAGAAATGTTCTCATAAAGGTAAGACATTTCTGACCTTTTCTCGCTGATTATCGGCCCTTGGATAAATTCCGTGCAATGGGAAAATTCTCGTTTGCCTTTAAACAGTGTTACGTAGTGTTTTGCTTTTTTAGAATTGCAAAACTGTGTCTCACTTCGAGTTCAATATCACAATATATATGTTTAAACTTCACGAAAAATGAGCAGGAAATGTCACAGTAGCATGCTGTAGACCAATCCTTGGCACCATTAGGAAGGGACACAGAACACAGACACAACACAAAAAATAAAGCATCTCTATCTTTCTCTCTCTCTCTCTCTCTCAGCAAGACGATTAAAGACTAGAAAGGAAACCAAGAACCATACCCCAAATCATGAACCCAACACAACACTCCACACAAAATAGGAGCAACAACAAACATAGGTTAAGATAAAAACAATTGTTATATGACTGGAGAGAATCCTGTCTCCTGATTGGCCCAATTAGTCTTCATAAATCTCTATATCTACCTGGAAACTGGTCTAAACCGGGCCACAAGTTAATATTGCATGAAAACCACCTTGAAACTAGTTTCCAGACGTTAATATTTTTGACACTTATGCAATATTACCCTCCAGAGAGCTAAAATAGTATGATGAGTGTGAAACTAGTATGTGCTGCATGAAATTGACATGATTTGCTGTTTCACCTCCCAACAGGTAAATTAAAGACTTTCCTGATTTTTTACAACAGTTTTGTTTTATTTGCTTATTTATCTTTGTTTGAATAAACAAACTGTAAAAACAGTTTTATGATAACATTTTATATTCCTCATTTAAAGAAATAATATACATTTTGAAATGCAAAAAAACTACATTATAATAGCTTAATGACAGTGAGAAAGTCCTTAGATGTCTTAGATTGAAGGTTGGACATCTCTTTTGCAACATAAGTAAAAGTAGCAAAACTTTCATTCCTAAATTAAAAGTCATGTAACAAAACAGTTATTGACTTCAATTTCGGTAGACATAAGGATTTATCTACCCTTAAAAATGATATTCACCTCGGCCTACCAACCTCGGTGAATAATCACTTTTCCGGGTAGATAATTCCTTATGTCTACCTCATTGAAGTCAATAATTGTATAATGTTGAGTGTTAAATTGTATGCATTTTCTTACCCATCAGTTTTAACATAAGTTGTGGGTGCTCAAAAGAACCGTCTCAATACCCACAACATATGTTTTTGTTGAGCAATAAGAAATCATTTGTTTGGTACGCACTCTTAACTAAAGGCCTGAACAAAGCAACAAACCAGCAATAAATAACAACATAATCACCGACTTATACGGACAGCAGCCTTGACCACTGGAGGCTTCAATGCATTTAACCCTCATACACAATCATTTTGCTGATCTGTAATCTCTCTATCACAACGATCATTGATTGATCTTACTGGAATCGGTACATTGATACATCTATTAAGCATTCAACATATTCAACACATACACTTATACATAGTTGAAAATAAGACAACTAAGTAATATCAGGAATTTCCTCCGCAACTGTGAAGCTTCTTTAGAAACGTCTTATTCATAATACATTACAAGTATAAGCTTTAAAAAAAGCTTGCCATCTTAACTAAAATGGGTTTAAAGTACAGTAGCCATTTGAAAACGAAATTTCAGTAGCTGTCTCAAACGAAAGGGATGAGCTATTAAATGACAAGTTCACCTGAGCTGGGTGTGTCATCTTAGTGTTTTGACACCTTGATGTCGGGTTCGAGCCTCATCGGCGTCACTGCGTTGTGTCTTTGAGCAAGACACATTAATCCTAGCTTATAACTGGTTCAACTCAGGAAGACCCGTCCCTACGTAACTGAAAGATTGTTGATGGGACGTAAAGAATCAAATCAAACAAACAAACACCTTGATGTAATGTTCATGGAAAGGGCTATCTTATACTACATTGTACACCACTTAGCCGATGCTACCATACATGTTGCTTTATTTGATTTGATTTGATTCTTTACGTCCCATCAACAACCTTTCAGTTAAACAGGGACGGGTCTTCCTGGGTTGAACTAGTACTAAGCTAGGATTAATTAGTCTTGCTCAAGGACCACAACGCAGTAACGCCTGTGAGGCCCGAACCTGCGGTCCTTCGGTCTCGAGTCAAGCACTCTGCCACTGAGCCACTGCGCTCCCGTCCATACGTGTTGCAAATTTAGTCAATTATAATTGTCATCCACTTGAGGATGGCAATATTAAATCGAACTGTTATAGTGTTCTTCTAAAAAACACTCAAGACGGTTTTGAATAAGCACACACGATTTTACGCAAATAAATCTAACAACTTGATTTATGATTTTATTCTAGATACTTTTTTCATTCCTTTAAGAGTAGCACCACTCCTTTAAGCGTAGCACCCTTTAGTGAAATAGAGAGAAAAAAACTCATCGCCAACAAGGAATGCAAGGGCTCGGTCGCACAGAGCTGTGCAAGACATTCGCTCTTCTCATAACATTAAACGTTTGGATATTTCAGACAAACACTAGGCTTATTTCATTAATTATAATTATGTGCATGTCGTGAGCAAACCCGTCTTCCATGTATGCAATCAAGTCAGTCTTGAAACAGCCTGCTCATCTACATAGCGAGCCTTGAGCTTAAAAAAAACAAACATATGCATGGCTACTGAAATATCCGGAAAGCGATTAATAAAGGATGCTGATGCGCAGGCTGATCTGAGCATTTGTTGTTCCCAAACATAAACAGAAGGGGTTTCCCAAGGCGTGGCTTCAATTATTCTTTCTATTGTCCCATGTTTGTTGAGTAAGACAAACGCACACAACCTGATTAAAGAATCGATCTTGCCTGACTTTTAGATCGATGTTACAGTATGAGAGCAATTTTGAAAACAAATTGCAGTGTTGAAAGTACAGGGTGTATGTCTGATTGGGTTCTGTCTTCAATTACAGCTACATTTATCAATTTAACTAAAACATTACTAGACTAACTCGAAATCTGTTTTTGGTGTCTCAATTAGTAAACTGAATAGCAATGTCTCAGTAATTCGTTGACCGAGAAATTGTTGTAATGCAGAAGCACCTTCCTCGGTATTTTAATAAAAGGATGCACTTTCTACAGTGCATCAGTTGTATATAGTCACGCACCCAAAACATTTTGGCATGTTTGAGTTGTGCAATCAAACAATCATGCATGTATGTCTTTAAAACAAGGGACAAATGTTAATGTTAGCACATGTGCTAAGGCCAAATAAAAAATATCTTTTTTTACGGTAACCCGACCCTACCTAAATTTACTGGTGAAACCTAGAATTTGTTTCATGTTTTGAAATTATATCTTTTTCCAGAAAAAATGTGTGCCTACCCTACCTTAAATTTTTAGACCCGTTACATGTACCTGAAACACACTTGTTTTTTTTATTAGGCCTTACCAAACGTCCAAACGGCATTGTTGCGTCTACGACACGTTATACGCATGCTATTTTAAAATGCAGGAGATGGATTTCTATACAAGTAAGAATGCATGTTTTTGATCATGTTATTTTATTGTACAATATTTCCTATTATTATCATTCATGGTGTATATTATAGCAATAAAACAGTTTATGCCAAACTGAGTGGGCACAGGCCTAATGCACTAACATTAAATGCCTTGTCAGAAAAGTGCAAATAATCACATGAAATGGATGCAACCGTACTTGAGTAAGTACATGAGATTTTGGTACCTATCGCTTCAGCGAGCAGCGAAGGTTCAGACGAGTCTGCGCATATGCATGCGCAGACTCGTCAGAGCCTTCATTGCTCGCATACATGTAGTTTGGATGTAAATGAAGGCTCAGACGAAGATTTAGACATCTAACCCCGCTGGATACGTCAGCATGGACGTTAATAAAAGGAATCTGAGCATATGCGATAACGACGTTGTTGCGTCTACAACACGTTATAAAATACAGGTGATGAATTTCTATACAAGTAAGAATGCTCGTTTGAGGTCATGTTGTTTTATTGTATAATTTCCCTTTTTATCGAAAAATGGACCCACTACAGGTCTAATGCAGTTAACATTAAATGCCTTGTCAGAAAAGTGCAAATAATCACATGAAATGGTTGCAAACGTATTTGCGTCAGTACATGAGATTTCGATACCTATCGTATCAGCGGGCAGCGAAGGTTTAAGCGAGTCTGCGCATATGCGCAGACTCACCAGAGCCTTCACTGATCGCATAAATGACGTTTGGATGTATATGGACGCCTAGAGGAAGATTTAGACATCTAGCCCTGCTGGATACGACATCATGGACGTTTATAAGAGGAATCTGAGCATATGCGATACATGTAACTACGTTGTTGCGTCTACATCACGTTATAAAATACAGGTGATGAATTTCTATACAAGTAAGAATGCTCGTTTGAGGTCATGTTGTTTTATTGTATAATTTCCTTTTTTATCGAAAAATGGACCCACTACAGGCCTAATGCAGTTAACATTAAATGCCTTGTCAGAAAAGTGCAAATAATCACATGAAATGGTTGCAACCGTATTTGCGACAGTACATGAGATTTCGGTACCGATCGCATCAGCGGGCAGCGAAGGTTCAGGGGAGTCTGCGTATATGCACATACTCAACAGAGCCTTCACGGCTAGCATACACGAAGCTTGGATGTAGATGAAGGCTCAGACGAAGATTTAGACATCTAGCCATGCTGGATACGTCAGCATGAACGTTTATAAGAGGAATCTGAGCATATGCGATAACGACGTTGTTGCTTCCACACATTATAGTTATATACATTATATCTTAAAATGCAGGAGATGAATTTCTATACAAGTAAGAATGCTTGTTTTAGATCATGTTATTTTATTGTATTATTTCCTTTTATTATCGATTATTGTCGTATATTACAGCAATAAAATGCACTCAACATTAATGCCCTTGTCAGAAAAGTGCAAATAATCACATGAAATGGTTGCAATCATATTTGCACCGGAACACGAGAACACGATTTCGGTACTTATCGCATCAATGAGCAGCCAATGATCAGGCGAGTCTGTGAATGTGCGCAGACTCACCAGAGCCTTCGCTGCTCGCATACACGAAGTTTGGATGTAGATGAAGGCTCAGACCCAAATATAGGCCTCTTACATCGCTGGATACGTCAGAGTGGGCGTTTTTGAGACATTTGCGCATATGCGATAAGTACAGAAATCCCGTGCACTGGTCGGTTTCATGATTCAGCATTACCATATGACGGTCGCACTAATGTATTGTAATTCTAGTTCCCATAAGTATACATAAATAGATTGGCAGACGCAATAATTAATAGCCTGTCATGACAGAGCCTAAAGCACAAGGGAATCGTTTTGCCGGAATGCATAACACTAAGCTCTCGTTATTTCACGGGACCCAGTGTTTTCATTTTGAGATACCAGTAGTTTCAATTAAAAGTTGGTTTTCAAAGGACATACATTTAATAAATTGATTTTTTTTTCATATTTACAAATCAATAATGAAAATTAAATAAGGTACGTAGTATGATCAGGACATACCACAGTCACACAATGCAGACCAATCCACGATACTGTGAGGAAGAGCCACAGAGCACTAACAGTCAAAAGGCATCAGGAAGACAGTTAAAGTAAAGCAACGAGCTCTCCCTTCCCCAATCAAGATGATTGCAAAACTAGAAGGATACAGAGTACTGAATGGACAAAACAAAATCGCAACATGGGGGCAACAATAAACAATGAATCAACAACAACAGAAGTCTATTATTTAGCCCATTTTTTGTGGGACATAGACAAACAGTGCAGACTCAGATCAGATGCCATAGAACGCGGCATCTGATCAGGGTCTTCACTGTTTGCTTACAGATAGTTCTACGAGGGTCATCCAATAAAGAATGAGACTTTCTTCATTGTCTGAAAATCCTTGTGTGCATTTAGTTAAAATTCACCATAATAATAGTATGACATCTTAGCAATTCAGGAATAGAAACAATATGTTTGTGAGTGATCAGTTGCTATAGTAACGGGATGTTTTGTGGAAGGACTTGAAGATACATGGCCGCGTTGATACTATTTTTTGCATACCCATTGGCATGACCATTTAAAGTCATTTATTTTCCATCACAGAAAGAATTTAACCTCTGTATATCATTTCTTCAACTGAACAGTCTTAGTGTTGCATAACATTTTATAAATGAAGAACCAAATATGTATGCCTAGCAACCAATTTACTCGAATTTTTATAAACACACTACTTTGCGTTGTTATGGTAACTAAGTGAGCAATGTATATCCTACAAAAGGTATGTTTATGTGCAGCTGGTTATAATTTAGGTTACATGAACAAAACCCTGTTCGCTATAATTGCCTATGACTATTTGATATTAACTTTTAAAGTCAAGAGGGCAGCGAAAAATTCAAATATTTCTGGGAAACTTGATTTTTTAAGCTTTGTTTCCATGGTAACAGCTGAAGACTCTGGAGCATTACTTTTCCCTATTGGCTATAGACAGATTGCATGAGCATATACAATGTTACTTGAAATATAAACTACACATCTTAATCTGTTGCCATGGTGACCACCTATAGTGAGCTGTCCACGCATGGCTGCCTAGTCTTCTAATATTGCCTAGCAACAAAAAATGGAACTAAATAACACATCGAATATGGTACATGTGATAAGCCAAAAAGAAGTGCAAGCTTTGAATGAGATTTCGTAAGACTAGCATGTAAACTCACTACGCTATAGCAAAAGTCTCATTCTTTATTGGATGACCTTCGTATTAGAATTTTGATAAAAATAAAAAAAATACAACCTAACAAACCTTAAAATGGAAATGTACCAACCCAATTGATAATAATGGGAAATTACATTCGGCTTAAATGTGTTAAGTACCTTGCAGATTATATCTTAGTACATGTAACATACGATTGGGTGAGATTTATGTTGGCGTAGGCCTGACCAAGGCATAACTTTCGTCTACGCAATTAGTACCTGTAAACTCCATGTTCTGGCCAGTTGAAGCTTAGTTTAACGGTACGAAAAATAGAATATGATCATATAACTTATTTACTATCCAGTCTCATGGGTATGTTTCTGACTCTTTCATGCAAAGCCCTTAACTAAAAAGTACTTTTCCATTTGTTCTTATCATAACCTTTGATGAAAATGGATGTTGACTTTAGACCGGCGGTTGACATCTTCTTCAGCAGAACTTCATACCAGCGAATAACACCATTACTATAAACCCCTTACTTGCAAGCGGTGACTTTTGTCGTCTGCTGATAACCTTTGCAAATAGTTAAGACACTAATCAAGAGTGACAGAGGGTCAGTCCTGGTCTGGATCCAAACCGTTTGACACTCTGATAGTGTTCCTGAAAGAATGTTTTAAAAACGTAAAATTTGAAAAAAAGTCAACAGACGACCACAAAGGCATGAGAAATTACCCAGCATGCAAAGAGTTAAGCCACGACACTTTTTACTCTACAGGTAAGTACCATGCGCGGATCCAGAAAGTTTTTCCAGAGGGGGTCCAACTCTGACAACGTTTAATAGAGGATCCAAAAACCACTAAAAATAGGGCACACCAGTGAATGCTGGCTTATTAGCTTTGTAAATTGTCAGGGGATCCGTACCAGTATTGCTAACAAGCCCGTAGCTTTGAGATTTTTCAAGGGGGTGGACGCCCTGTATTCCCTCTTGATCCGCGCATGAAATAGTCGAAAGATGGTTCGTTGACTGGATAACAACATAATTACATGGATACTATATATTCATTCAAGATGAAAAGCGCGAAATAATTATTATAAACACAAGAATATTAGTCTTTTACGTATCATTTAATGGAAACCTATTTTTACATACAACTTAAGGTTCCTCAGTACACTTTGGCCAATTTCACAACTTATTGCCCATCATATTCAAGACAAACTAGCTGACTCTTTTGATTTGTCTTCCATAGGGTTGATTAGTTACAAGTGTTTTCTAACTATTGATGCTAAATACAGTTCCGTAAAAGCTTACAACGAGGAGAATTCAATTTTTTAGAGAAAAAAATACCTTTTCAGAATATTCCAAATCCATCATATGCATGTATATTTTGACATTATCCCCTCTCCTGATATATGAGGGGCGTTCAAAAATTTGCAAGTTCATTTTTATTTCACACCAAGTGCTCAAACCATGAAATGAGCTACTATGTGTCGATAAACGTAAAAATGATCATATCCATATAATTGCTGGTTCGCGGTTTACAGGTAGTCAGTAATTGAAAAACAGACAGCCAGTACCCCCACCCCATACCAATACCTGGAAATGTGCATGTGTGTGGCGGGGGTGGTTCTGGTTACCTGTATTTACCTTACTGACCAATAGTAGACTGAGAACCAGCAGTTACAAAGGGAATAGCGGAATTTCTCTTTATAACTTCACTGACCTAGGTACAGTATACATTGTTCAAAAGCCTGCTGCAATATGCCGGGGAAAAGGCTGAAAATGTGCTTGAAATAGGCCAATATAAGGTCGTGGGATATTCATAAGAGGCGTGGGGTATTTATAGGGAGGACCTAATTACTTTTACAAGGGTTTACAGGTGAGTGACTAAAGTTAAGAGCTGAAACAGGATGCCGCCCGTCCTGGTAATCGTCAAATTAAAAACAATGACCACCCAAAACGTCACATCCAAAAACTCCTTGATTTGAATTGATCTAAAAAGATGCATGGTTTACTGTGAGACAGTTAGCCGGTTTACAAATAAGTCGTTATCACAAGTCCATGGCATTTTGAAGAAGCATCTGAAACTTAATGCACAATGGATACCTAGGGGGCGGGGCGGGTACTCTAATATTTTCATATACGAAGGCTTGGCCCATTTTGCCATTTTTGGAGATTTAAAATTTTGAATCTCAACATTTATTTATTCATTTATTTTATAATTATTTTTTGGTGGGGGGAGGGGTCATAAAATTGAATCATTATGGAGAATACAGATTTTGTGGATACATTTTGGGGGTCATCACAAAACTGGACTGTTTTTGGTGTTCATTTTAGCATTTACAGGTCTCTTATGAAGTCCAAGGTATAGAACAGGGATAATTTTGGCTGTTGCCTATTTTTTTGAAGGGGGGGGGGATATGGGTCAGTTAATGTTATGAGGGTCTGGATGGGGTTTAATGATTAGTGAATAATGGCCCTTTTTATAATGAATAATGAGCATAAAAAATAATGAATAGTGAATAATGAGCAAACAAATAATGAATAGTGAATGATGAGGGCCTAAAAATGAACGAATAATCCTTTTTTAATGAATTGAAGAAAAAATTAATAAATAGTGAATAATCAGATTTCTTTGCCACCTTTCTTACTTTTAATGAATAATTGGTCTTATTTTAATGAATAACCCAAAATTTTAATGAGATGAATATTGGGCTAAAGTTTTAATGAATAGTGAATACCAGACCCCCATTCAGACCCTCATGTTATGTGATCTCCAAAGATTTAATTAATCAACAATGGTGGTGCATTACGGTTTGCCGAAAATTTAAGAGTAGTCTTAACCTACTTATGTAATGTTTGCAAACATTTAAAAAGCCTTTTAATTGTTGGTAAAATGCGTTACTTATCGCACATGGGAATAGCAAACGTTCAGATAAGCCTGCGCTTCCTTATACAAGATTGGCTCAGCTGAAAACTAAAGAAATTCTTATGCTAACACGACAGGGCCGCATGTTCATTTAGGGAACGGTCATAATTTATCAGCTGGGGTACCACACCACCACCAACCCCCAGCCCCTGCTGATAAATAATGACCATTCTCTTATAATGAAGAATGACTATGGCGTGGGTCTTTGTCCTTGCTCGGGCGTACCAGTTTGTAGAAGGAAGCGTAGGCTAATCTGAACATAGTACATTCACTAGAGTACCATTTGTATTCCCAAAATTTTGTCTACATGTTTATGTGTCAATGTATGTAACGTCTCCCGTGCAAATAGGAACGGGACGAGTTGACCCGGGCGAGTTGACCCGAGGACGAGTTGACCTAGGGGACGAGTTGACTCGGACAATTTGACCCACTTTAAGGTAGATGGAGAATATTTTGAAGGGCAGACCACAAAAAAAAAAACAATTACAAATTTAATACAAACAGTTACTGAGAAACAATTTAACTTGCATTATTTTTGAACGTCCCTTGTAATATGTATATTAATATATTTCTAAAGGTCTCACCTGAGTGCACATTATTTCAGTAACATACATACCGGCTAAGTAATAAAATCAGTACACAGGTACATCACTGAACTATCAATCCTTTATATGACTTATATATCAATTGATTATTCCTTTTGGCAAAGTGTAACAAATAATCCATAGTACATAGGGGTGTCAGGTTATATACTTAAAAAAATATTTTGTTCTTTTGTCTGAATATCTCTATTTTACCTTTACAAACAGTGTAATCTTAGATGAAAGACCGCATAATGTGGCATTTCTTCTGGGTCTCTGCTGTTTGTAAAATTACCCATTTAGGTGTTAGGGGTTTTCCCCGAATACATGGGTTAATCCATAATGAACTGGAAATCCTTAATGTTTCCTATGATGAAGTGTCGCGTGGCATGCACCTTTGTGTGCTACAAAATGTTCAAGGAGCAGATATAAGATATAATTATAAAAAAAAATTTAGGAGGCATCTTATGTTTATCCACACGCTCTTTTTGAAAACAAAAACAAAAAAAGCAAAGTTCTTATTGTAATATCGCTTCTGTCCATCTGGCCATGCGTCCGCCCATCTGTAATGCTGTTTCCTCCTAGACCACTGGACGAAATCCAAACAAATTTGGTATGTGAGTCACTCACAAAAATTGAGCGTGCAACAGCAAAATGATTTCGGGTCCCGCCCCCTGGGGAGGGGTCAAAAGACCAAAAATCATTAAATTACAACAACAAAGTCAATTCAAAAGTTTTTTGTACAAAACTGTAAGTGTTCTTACAAATAAAAGATATAAAACATATTTAATGGGATTTTTGTTCTGATGCCCCAGGGTTTTGACATGGTGAAGCAGGGGGTGCCCAGGGGGTCAAAAATGATAGTGTGGCATATCAAATTGACAGGGATGTTGAGTAAAACAGAATGCAAGTAAACTTTTCACCCTATCGTCAACCTGGTGATCTTGGTCGAATATCCTTAAATTTCAATTACAAAATAAATTTCAAAGATTTTTGTACCAAACTTTGTGTGTGTTTCCCACAAATACATTGTACGTTATAAAACATATCAAACGGATTTATCATTGTGACGCCTTGGTCATGCCCCAGTGGTGGGACTTGTGTTGCTGGGTGTCAAAAACTTGAGCTGTGGGGATTTGCGATGGCGCCCCATCGACTGCGCGTTATAGTTAAATTATGCATATAAGGCTAAATATGCATAGTGCATATATAGGTAGTTATATGAAATTCATATCCATTGAAGCCTTTAGATAAGCACTCTCTAATGTGCTGGTAGGCTTATACGAGGCATGCGCGGATCCAACAGAGAAAAGAGCCTCTGGATTGTGTAAAGGCAAAAATTATCCACTTCTTAGTACTGGTTCAACTCAAGAATACACATCCTGACACAACTGAACAAGACGGCCCTATGACCCTAGATCGCTCACCAGAATCCTGGCACATAGGGTGATGTTTTGGCTAATAACTAAAGAGATATCATTTTAAAAAAAATCTCTTTTACTTTGGCTCTGTCATCCAACCTGAGTGGTCTAAGCGATTCTGGTAGAGGACACCAATATGAGCTTTTATGTGAAATTATTTTGAGTTTAGATCACTGGTGCAAGAGATGTCGCCTTAAAATTTTTCTTATCTCGAGCTTTTTCTGTCATTTTTCTTTGGCGGAGAATACCATTTGTGCACTTTTAGTAGAGGGCAACATCAAGAACATTCATTTGAAAGTAAGTTGAATACGTACCAGTGGTTCAGAAGATGATGTTTAGAGGATTTCATATTTTAGAGCTCTGGCAGCCCACTTGTTCCTGAAGCATAGCGGAACCATTTGTGCAATTTTGGAAGAGGGCATCATAGGGAATACTCCTTTGAAATACTTTTAATTTTTACCAGTGGTTCAGGAGGAGTTTAAAAGCAAAAGTTTTATGGACAGACTGACGCTCGCCAGATAAAGACAAATCACAATAGCTTAAATTGAGCCTTTGGCTCACTAGAGCAATAATTGTTGACTGGGACGTAAAGAATCAAAACAATCTATTAAACCATTCAATTGAACTGTACATTCGCAAGTGACATTTTGTTACTGAGCCGCTATGTATGGTACTGAAAAGTCTGAAATCATGTGCACTCAAGTGCGAAGCTTTAGTTTGTATTTTTATCATATCATGAATGGGGATAATGTCAAAATATACATGTATATGATGGATTTGAAATATTCTGAAAAGGTATTTTTTTCTCTAAAAAACTGAATTCTCCTCGTTGTAAGCTTTTACGGAACTGTATTTAGCATCAATAGTTTGAAAACACTTGTAACTAATCAACCCTATGGAAGACGAATCAAAAGAGTCAGCTAGTTTGTCTTGAATATGATGGGCAATAAGTTGTAAAATTGGCCAAAGTGTACTGAGGCACCTTAAAGCCGTTTACGAGGTTCAAGGCCGGTCTGTGAACTGTGGGCTCAGACATGATCAAATGATTTAAAACATTCTGTTTATCTACTTATTAAACGGCTGTGGTAACTAAAATCATATGACATCGACTCCGTTATTCAATGACTAACTTCTTCCATTCGAACTGATGATAATTCGAAATTAAAAGTATTTTACCAAGGACTTCGTATTATCGAGATTCGATTGCATTGTTTTCAACACTTTTTCAGCGTTATATATAAAAATAGAAGGTAAACATGAGCAAATTTTGCGTAGGAATATTTGGGTGTGTTTTTTTACTCTTTCGTGCAAAGCCCTTAACTAAAAGTTCTTCTTATCATAATCTTTGATGGAAATGGATGTTGACTTTAGACCGGCGGTTGACATCTTATTCAGCAGAATTTCTCTGATCACTCTTCTTACCAGCGAAAAGCACCATTTATGTCTATATTAACTTGCAAGCGGTGACTTTGTCGTCTGTTGATAACCTTTGCAAATAGTTTGGACACATATCAGGGGCGACAAAATGTGAATACGAACCAATGGACACTCCGATAGCGTTCATGAAAGAATATTTTGAAAACGTAATTTAAAAAAAAAAAAAGTCAGCAGACGACCACAAAAGCTTGAGAAATTTCCCAGCATGCTAAATAGTCTGAAGATGGATTGTTGACTAAATAAAAACATCATGGGCGGATCCAGGATTCCTGGAAAGGGGGTTCAGATGTATAAGGGGAGGGGGTTTTGCTATTCTGATTTTATCTCATTTTCCTTAAATATCCCATGAAAATGAAATATTTTGGTCTCACTGAGATCATATCATTTCCGTGGGATATTTTAAGTGGGTGGGGTGGGGTGGTTTCAAGCTAAACCCCTGAACCCCCCCCACCCCTGGATCCGCCACTGAACACAACTTTAAACCGTTTACGAGGTTCAAGGCCGGTCTGTGAACTATGGGCTCAGACCTGATCATATATTTTTAAAACATTCTGGTTATCTACTACATGTATGCGTTTGACTGTGGTAACAAAATCATTCCACATTGACTCCTTTATTCAATTACTAACTTCTTTCATTCGAACAGATGATAATTCGAAATTAAAAAGTATTTTGCCAAGGACTTCGAATGATCGAGATTCGACAGTATCTTCTATCCTTTTTTGGCGTTATTTATAAATAGTTGGTAAACAGGAGCAAATTACTGAACGATATTTTGCACATGAATATTTTGTACTTGGATTTATTTCTCAACTATTTCCGTCTTAGATTGCTATCTGCTTTTTTCGACTGTTAATAATATTTGCAAACAGTTTGGACCCAGATCAGAATCGATATTCTGATAGTGTTCCTGAAATATCACGGATTTTGAAAAAAAATATGAAAAAAGTTAGACGACAACAAGAGCATGAATTAATACCCAGCATGTAAAGAGTTGAGTGATTAATTCGTCTGACTGATTTAACGAAAATCAGATGCAGGCTGTATTCAACATGGTCGTATGTTAGCGCATTCGAGATTTTTCATAGTTTTGCTATTCGTTAAGGGATCGTCGTCTCTGTAAACGCGGCTTTATTTAGATTATGTTGAGGAAGGCCAGTCCAAGCCATAACTTGCGTCTGTAATTACTAAAAAAAAATAACCCCCATGTTCTGGCCGGTTCAAGCTTAGTTTAAAGATACGAAAAATAGAATATGATCCTATTACATGAACTAGTTTTTCCAGTCCTTTGGGTACATGTATGTTTTTACTCTTTCGTGCGAAGCCTTTAACTTAAAAGTACTTTTGCATTTGTTCTTCTTATCATAATCTTTGATGGAAATGGATGTTGACTTAAGACCGGTGATTGACATCTCATTCGAAAACGCGAAATAATTATTATTAAAATAATTATTATAAACACAAGGATATTAGTCTTTTTCGTATCATTTAGCATTTATGGACACCTATTTTTACATACAACTTAAAACAATTTACGAGGTTCAACGCAGGCCTGTGAACAATGCGCTCAGATATCCAGATCAAATAATTTAAGCATTCTTGTTATCTACTATGCGTTTGACTGTGGTAACACAAATCCTTTGACTCCGTCATTTAATGACTAACTCTGATGATAATTCGAAATAAAAAGTATTTTGCCAAGGACTTCGAACACGAGATTCGACTGTATCATCGTTTTCAAGACTTTTTTCAGCGTTACATATAAATAGTAGATAAACAGGAGCAAATCATTGAACGACATTTTGCGTATGAAATTTTTGTACTTAGATTCCTCAACTCTTTCAGACTTTGATCGCTATTGGCAATTTTTTTGACTGCTGATAACATTTGCAAACAGTTTGGACCCAGATCAGGACCGACATTCTGATAGTTTTCCTGAAACATGGTTTTGAAAAAAAATGTCAGACGACAACAAGAGCATGAAAAATTACCCAGCATGCAAAGAGTTGAGTGATTAAACAAAAATCAGATGCAGGCTGCATTCAACATGTTCGTATGTAAGCGTATTCGAGCTTTATTTTAGTAACAAGGGTCAACAAGCGCTCTGGCGAGATTTTATGTTTGGGAAGGTCTGTCTAAGCCATAACTTTCGTCCTTCAATTACTAGAAAACCATAAACCCCATGTTCTGACCAGTTCAAGCTTAGTTTAAAGATACGAAAAATAGAATATGATCATATAACTTGTTTATCCAGTCCCTTGGGTATGTTTTTTACTCTTTCGTGCAAAGCCCTTGACTAAAAAGTAATTTTCCATTTGTTCTTCTTATTATAACCTTTGATAAAAATGGGTGTTGACTTTAGACCGGCGGTTGACATCTCTTTCAGCAGAACACACTTCCTACAAGCGAAAAACACCATTTACGTCTATATTACATGTACATTTGTAACTCTTTACTTGCAAGCGGTGACTTTTGTCGTCTGTTGATAACCTTTGCAAACAGTTTGGACACAGATCAGGAGCGACTGAAGGTGGATCGGAAACGTTTGACACTCGGATAGTGTTCATGAAAGAATATTTTGAAAATGTAAGTTTTTAAAATGTCAGCAGACGGCCACAAAAGCTTGAGAAATTACCCAGCACGCCAAATAGTCGAAAGGGATAAAAGCATTAGTGGCGGATACAGGATTTCTAGAAAGGGGGTTCAGATGCTGATTTTATCTCATTTTTCTTAAATATCCCATGAAAATGAAATATTTTGGTCTCACTCAGACCAAATTATTTCATTTTCATAGGATATATAAGTGGGACGGGGTCAGGCAAAACCCCTGAACCCCATTTGGATCCGCCACTGAACATAATTACATGGATACTATATATACATTTGTATATATTATTCATTTTCTTTAAAAAGATGAAAAGCGCGAAATAATTATTATTAGTCTTTTCGTATCATTTAGCATTTATGGAAACCTATTTTTACATACAACTTAAACCGTTTACAGCTCAGACATATTCAAATAATTTAAAATATTCTAGTAATCGACTAGGCGTTTGACTGTGGTAACAAATATCATTCGACATTGACTCCGTTATTTAATGACTAACTTCTTCCGTTCGAACTGATGATAGTTCGAAATAAAAAGCATTTTGCCAAGGACTTCGATTTATCGAGATTCGACTGTATTTTCAACCTTTTTTGGCGTTTTTTTTATAAACAGTAGGAAAACAGGAGCAAATCATGAAGGATATTTTGCGTATGAATAGTTTGTACTTAGCTTTAGTCTTTCAGTCTTTGATCGGTATCCGCATTTTTTTTCGACTGTTGACAACATTTGCCAACAGTTAGGGCCCAGATCAGGACCGACAGAGCGTCGGTGCTGATCTGGATCCCAGCGGTTTGACATTCTGATAACGTTCCTGAAATATGGTTTTGGAAAAAAGAAAAAAGTCACATGTAAAATTATCCAGTATGTTAAGAGTTTAGTGATTAATACGGATGACTGGTAAAACGAAAATAAGATACAGGCTACAATCAACCAAGACCTATGTTACCGCTCTCATATACATGGTGTACCTTCTTTTGCTGCTCAAAATCAATCTAAGAGGAAGGGAACGGGCTGAAAACGTTATAATGAATTTATGCATCGATTGCACATTTTGATACAGAATTCCACTTGTATGTAGCAACAAAAATCTAGTGTCTGCTTCGATTGTGGCGTCTATGCTGCGTCAAAAAAATCAGTCCCAATAAAATTAGTTTTCATACTTAAGTCAGGGACAACTATCGATAAGGTTAACGAAATGGCCATATGTTGCAACCATTAAAAGTTTACAAATGACAGTTTTATGTATCTAGTTTGCTATATTAATCAACTACAATTGAACACGGATGAGAATAGAACAAGAAAAAGAAAAGTAATATCGACTTGAATTTCTTACATTTCATATTTTGGCAAAATATCGAGTAGGTGTATAGTAAACATGTTAAACTAAATATACGTTTCCGAACCACGTCCAGAATGTCACTCAAAAGTCACCTGATAGTGTATAACTGACCAATACAACGATGACACTGACTGTAATGTGCACACCCCGTGGTGAACGTTGAGTAGTCAGTATGCAGTGCTTGAAGGAATGAGCGGAAAGCAAATTTGACAGAGCAGTGATAATATAACTGACCACGACCGACTGGACTGATGCTGTTACACATGCCAGTTGTTTGACAATGCTGACATACATACGTGTGAAGATTTGATCAAGCTATACCATGTGGTTTATGTAAAGGACAGACGGACAGTCAGGTGGGCTCACACAGTGATTATAGTGTACACCATGCGGGTCTTGCTATCTAAACGATGGATGGCCGTTATTCCCAAAATCATTTAAAATGTCTCTGTGATATTGATACACATTTTTGAACATAGTATTTGTTATCATTGGTAGCCTACTGATACTATCTTTTACACTTCAAATAAGTAACTCAGACTAAATTTTAAGCAAGAAATAGGTAAAATAATATGACCTTCTAGAAATCCTACTTTTGAGATGTTATGCAGCATTTATGCAAACTCATGAATTCAAAAATAAAGTCGAATCGACATTGAATCAATACATGTGTGCGTGTTGGGAATAACAGCGCGTATGCGCTTTCGAGCTTAAACTCTTTGCCAACTGGGATTTTGCATTTTTTGTTGTCTGCTGATTTTTTTCAAAATCAACCTTTTTCGATAAAAAAAAAGGAATACCATCAGTCTGGGTACAAACTGTTTGCAGCAGACGACACTAGAAGGCAAAGAGTTAAAACGAACCACTACAGTAAAACCTGTGTAAAAAGGCAACTCTCAAAAAGACCGAAAATTGGTTTTCAAGACCAATTATCGCTTAATGCAGGTCAAAAGTATTGCAGAACGCTCCAAGTTCTGCAAAAAATGACCTTCATTAGGCCACTATTTTTCATTAAGATCTTTGTTTTTTCTATTTTCGAGTGGCCGTTTTACACATTTTTTACTGTACTTTAAAGGATAAGCACATTGGTATTGTGCTCGACTTCGGGTGGTGAGGGGTCGCTGGTATGAACCTAACCGGAGGTATTGTGTTGTGTCCTTCAGGAAGCCATTTATTCTCTGCTTAGTACATGTACTGATTCGACCCAGATAAGTCCCGACATGACAAAAAAAATGTTGACTGGGACGTAAAGCACCAAAAAACAAACACACACAAAAAAAACAGTGTCTTCCGCAGACAAACTTACTTTGTCAAGATCTCTGATAGTATATATATCTGAATGAAATATTCGAAAAAAAGTCGTTTTTTCTAATGATCAGCAGACGACAAAAACAGGCAATTTTTCTAGTAAGAAACGGGTTACCAGGAACCAAGACAACACTGACATTCTACGTCTTTATCTTGTCAATGTTGTACATAGGTTTAACTCTGCATGCTTGGTAATTTTTCATGTTTTAGTTGCCGTCTGCTGTCTTTTTCCAAAATTGACCTTTTCAAAAAAAATCTTTCTGGAAAATTTTAAGAGTGTCAAACAGATTGGATCCAGATCAGGACCGACGTATCGTCGGTCCTGATCTGTGTCCAAACTGTTTGCAAAGAATATCAGCGGACGACTAAAGTCGCTGCTAGCAAGGAAATGGTAAACTTGCACGGCGCGTTTCTGGCAAGTTGAGTGACGTGTTATATATGATAAAGCTAGAATAAGCATAGCATTTGGCATTTAGAAGACTATTTCGATATTTTTAAATTCGATTATCTGTCTTCTAGAAATGTTTGATTTCAGATTGCTGGGAAATCCATTGCAATTTACCGTATTTAATCGGATATAAGACGAGTTGTTTTGCCTAAAATCTAACTTCGCCTTACAGGAGTTTTCTAGATTCGTAGGTTGTATAGTTATTTCATTTTGTCGTCTGTTGGTAGTTTTAGCAAGCAATTTGGACCCAGATAAGATCTGGACCCAAACCGTTTGACTACGATAGTGATAGTGTTCTTAAAAGACCAAAACACACCCCAGCAACAACACCCCCCCCAAAAAAAACAAAACAAACAACAACAACAAAAAAAACAAAAAACAAAACAAACAAAAACAAACAAACAACAACAACAAAAAAAACAAAAACACAACAGCAACAACAAACACAAACAAACAAAAACAACAACAAAAAAAAACAGCATACAAATAATAAATTGGTGTAATGTTTACCTTATATCTGAATTCCACGTGACTAATTTACATATTAACTCTTTGCCTACTGGGTTGCATGTTTTTTGTAATCTGCTGACTTTTTCCAAAATCACTTTTTTCGAAAAAATAAGCAAAACCATCAGAGTGCAAAACAGTTTGGATCCAGAATCTGGTCCAAACTGTTTGCAAAAGATATCTGCAGACGACACTAGTAATAAAAGAGTTAGGACTAATTCCGAACGTTAAAACCAAAGCCACATGGGCCAGCTCGTTAGTGTTTGATGCAAAAGCAGCTAATGCACTGTAAATTCGGAAATTTTCGCGAGAATTTTATTTTCGCGAAAATCGTTAAAAGACATATTTGCGACGTTAGAATTCGCGACTAGGGCATGATTTACATATATCAGTAAATGACAGAGTGATCTCGCCATATCGCGAGTTTTTTTTTTCACGAAGCTTCACATATGCGATGTTTCGCGGAATTAAACCCCTCGCAAAAAATTTCGAATTTATAGTATCTAGTGAGACTAGATGCTTAGACCTCCATTATATTCGTTTCCAGTCATGTGTGAGAGCAGTGAATACTTCTGTGAAGACTACACATTTGCGATCAGTACCAAAATCTTTTAATCACATAAATACGGTACAGCGAGGAATGTCCTTACTTCAGGAGCCACGGCTTGTGAAAGCACACCTACCTTCGCCAGCTATGACATCATGAAACCAATTGCTGTGGTGTCCATAGGAACATGTACATGCATGCTCTCAACGTATGGACCATATCATAACTGGGCCTTATCGGGAGAAAAGCTGTCTTCAGGCAAGTTCAAACCAGCCTGCTCAGCTACAATGCCAAGGGTCTGATGAAACTGCGTGCACGTGTACATTAATGCTCGTATTAGTCTTCTCTGCTCGCATTCCACCGAGTATGACCAGGAGATGCCACAATAGAACACTGCATACCTACCCGAGGCACCTTGAGGAAGACACAGGGACGCTAACAGCTACATGACACCAAGAAGACAATCAGAGCAAAACAACCAGCCCCGTCTTTCCATGCGAGATGATTGACAAACTAGAAAGGACACTAAATACTGCATGACAAAACAAGGACCAAACGCTACCCAACAAACAATGGGATCAGCTATAAACAATGAATGAAAATTAACAGAGCCACCGCCTTAGAACGGGCAGCAGCCGAAGCCACCAGAGAACTTAAGTTAGTTTCACTGGCCAAAGCTTCGCCCTGGATTCTGCTGTTGTTAAAACACAAAATTTGTCTGGCTTGCGTGGTTGCTTCCTAACTAATCAAATGTATCATCACAGGGATATAATGAAATTAATTAACACACTTTGATGATACATAGAAAATGGCTCTCAACTCACAGACAGTTAGCGCTAAAGAAAACCCCCAGTCGAGTCACAGTGGGCGCAGCCAAAGACAAACACCAGGCACTGACCTACAGATCGAGAAGCTTTATGTCAAGGTCGTCATTGAGTCTAATGCCTGACCCACCGTCGTGCAATTAAAGAGGAAACCATAGCTACATGTATAAACCGCGATTGAATTAAAACTGTTGCATAGTATACATGCAATATCACACTCGTCTATAATATTTGGGGATATTTTTGAACTGATCATCCAAACGATTCTTTTGATTTCATAAACCAAGTCGCCACAAAATACTAGTTCTGTTATGACTTGTTGCAGAAGTTTCTCTTAATTATTTACTTACGAAAATTGGCATTTGAAACGTGTGAAAAGAAAAGTCATTTCGTTTAATCTCTAAGTCGATTTGATATCGTTTATAGTATATGCACTGCACCGATCCTGGCAATATATCTTTGAAGTCTTATTAAGTAACATGTGAGTATTTGCTTTTTAGAGGAAGAATAAAATGTCATTTGAAACTTATGAAAATATAAATGGCACATGTTTCCATATGCACAGCACCGAACCTGGCACTGTATTAAATAAACAAAATATCATCTAGAAATATCTTGAAAACACGTAAATGACACTGTGAGAAATATTTAACTCTCAAAAACGATGAAATTCTGGGTCCAGATACTAGGTTTTCGTAGGCTCCTCCCCCTCCCCTACACACACTCCTTTTATTTGCCTCCTTATATTTTTATGTTGTATTTGATGCAAGTTTAATATAATACTGATATGAACTTTTTATAACGGTATTTTAGTCTATATAATGACCCGGCAAATTTCAAGGGTCTGTTACGACCACAATTCGTATTTTCAGTTTACATCAATTGACTTTGTCCCAGGGAAAAACGATATTCTTAATGTTCCATAGACGGAATTATAGCATTTCTACAAAGAACATTGATTCCCGTATTAGCAAGGATACCATGCATTATGTTTAAGGACGGAATCAAGGTTATTGAACAGGCGATATTTGATTAATGTTCTACATTACCTCACGTAAATGTGACACGTCTTTAACTCTTTGCATTCTGGGTAATTTTCAGCGTTTGTTGTCGTCTGCTGACTTTTTTCAAAATCAACTTTTTCAAAAAATTCTTTTATGAACTCTATCATAGCGTCAAACGGTTGGAATCCAGATCTGGACCGACTTTCTGTCGGTCCTGATCTGGGTCCAAATCGTTAGCAAAGGTTATCAGCAGACGACAAATGTCGCCATCAGCAAGAAAATGGTTAACTATGAATGACTACTGTCTCTTGGGTTTAATGCTGTATGCAAATAACTGATGTAATTAAATTGCTTTCTTCCTGGAATAAAATATCATATACAATTTGAGAAGTATGACGTTTAGAAAAACATTCTATAGCCAAGTGGTTTGCGTAAATACGTGATATTCTGTAACATACTTTTAACAAAGGCACCTGCAGTAATCTGCTGCACTGTCACAGACCTGTTTCTGTGTCATGGCGGTCAAACCTTGATACATCACGTAACTTTTATGATTGCTCTATGTATTCAATGTACATTTGGCTCAGCACACGAGATTTTGGGGCTTATCGCATATGCCTGAAATCCCTTAAAACGCGCGTGCTGGTGTATCTGGAGGTGCTAGATGTCTAACATTTGGTCTGCTCCTCCATCTACATCCATAAAAAGCAAGTGTGTATGTTTAAGAAATATCACAATCACACAACGCAGATCAATCCCCGCCGTCGTGAAGATGAACCACAGAACATTAACAATAACAAGACACCAGGAAGACAATTAAAGTGGAGCGCTCTCTTCCTCATCAAGAAAATTAGAAGGACACGAAGTATTGAATAGCAAAACAAGGACCAAAAACAGAAAACCCACAGACAATGGGGTCAGAAATATTGGTTGAAAACCCTGTTTCTGCTATTCAACATATAGAAAATAGGGAAAAAGGTTTTAGATGCCCCCTACCCCATTGAGAACCTAATAATTTTGCAAAAAATGTAGCTTTATATTACACATATCATATGAAAAAGTTTATGCTTGGTCGAAGAGGGAAAGGTTGTCATAATGAAAACACACTATTAAAAAACATTACTCGCTAATTATGTACACAACTGAAGGTTAATATCCCATTTCAATGACACGTATACAGTATGCAGTTATGATGCACCTCAGTAAACAGGTCAGACTTATTGAGATATAAAGAAAACATGTATAATCTGTGTGTAGGACATTTACAGGTAATGGTCAAAAGTTATGGACAAAATAGTTATTAACCAAAAACAATGATATAGTCTAGACCCAAATACAATGCAAACGCAACACTTCAGTTTCACTTTTTACGCTGCAAACATTATGTTACCATTTATGTATTTAGATACAAAATATGTAGAACTTTGGCTTTCTGCTAAAACAAATTGTCTTAAAATACCCCACAGCTATACTCTAAGGTCTTGGTATTAAAATTAATATGCAATAAGTTCTATATATATTTATTTGTCAGGTTCTCTGAATGGCAGTTTATAATTTAAGGCAACAATACAGTTGCAATTATACGTGCTCTCAAAATGTGGCCAGATTGAATAAGAGACTGCCCACGGTCCTTAAGTCCTTTTTAGATAGGAACAAATCATGCTAACATATTGATAAAACACACTGAGAGTTATTTAAGACGAGCTTGGGTCTGTTTTACTATTATCGCCATGTTACATGTATTTGTCAGATATCTATTGTAGCTCCTGTTGTTACAATGTTTGTTTCCTGGAGAGAATAAAGAATTGAATTACATTGGGTCCAGTCATTAATATTTTTGCAAATATTTTCTAGTGCCAATATTCTAAAAATCAAGATAATGTAAAGATAACACATCAAATGTATCGGTAGTCCGTTATTGACTTCTATAGATATTGATATTTTGACCAAGAAACAGAAAAATAAAAACAAATAAAAATGATCAGACTGGAGCCCAGGCCACTAAGGATCTGAATAGATATAGAGACTTGTTCCATCCCCCCCCATGGAGCCATAAACAAATACGACGTTTTTTACTACAAAATTGAATACAAAAATATCCAAACCATAGTTTAAATACAAAGCGAATTGAATATTTAGCGTCCACTGTATTATTGAACATGTGAGAGATACTGATTTGAATTTTATAATTGACTTTTCAACATGCTTTTTTTCTGAATCCCATTTGTACAATGCGTTTATGCTAGTATTACTGTGTTTCTCTGCATTTATGCATTGTAAAAATAAAATAAATTTGAACTTGAATACTAGCTAGATCGGAGCCAACATTAAAGAACAAGACCAAAATAACCATTCAGTTATTAAAGGTAAATAGGGCAGACAAATTTACAGTAAAAGAGATTGAAGTTATCAGTATTAAAATAAACAACATTCCGTTATCATGTTTATTAATCTATTTTCCTATTTTTATTTGCTATATATAAAATCTTGAGAGATAGGAAACAAGATTAATTAGGACATTTTCTTTCTTAAAAAAGTTTTCTTCAAGTTAAATTTGCATCTTGGTCATATAATGTTCTTACAGTCTTACAATAATTTGTTGCAGATTCGAAGGTTGGGGTAAAGACCCATTCAACGAATAACTGTCGCACCATGATGAAATAGAAGGTTTGCTACTCAATTAGCTCAATTACGATTAAAATCCTGAAGACAAAAGCTCATAACATTTTGGCATACAGATAGAGAGGCGAATCTAGTTCATACATGAAACAAATACTTTTTAGAGGCCCAAACCATCATTTTGGATGGTTTCGAAGTGGCTGTCTCACATGTTTAGTGCATACAGTTTCTGTTAATGTAAACAATGCACCTGCTCC